>CAJGYO010000019.1:46909822-47535499 GCA_904845875.1 Miscanthus lutarioriparius
TGCATAGACGAGTGCGGTTATGGCATCTGCCATAGTCGGAGGCATTGGTGGAGGATTTGGGATATCATCATTGTCTTGCGAGGTACTTGCACCAGTTTGGGTGTTAGGACGAGGCATCTGTTAGAGAGACACGTTTATTTATTATTATTTTATTGAAAACATTTAAAAAGGTTTCATGCTACAAAGGGTTACTTATTTATATTACATGTCCTGTATCCCACAAGACAACCCTGGTTTACTAGAAAAGCAGTAAAGGAACTATTTCTACTCCAAGCTCTCAGTCATCGGCGTCCGTGTCCATACCGAACGAAACCTCATCTTCATCTGAGAAGTACACTAACTCCTCAGGGTCCTCCTCTTCTTCATTCTTGACTTCTCCTGGATCTACAATCATTTCTTCATCTGTAACTTCACCATCCCCATGCGGAGGATGAAGTTGAGCGTACATCATGTGGACATTCTCATGAAGAATGGCGTTGTCCATCTCCAGGTCTTCTACATAGAACTCCAACTCATGGATGCATTCGTTGGCCACATCCTCTCGTGTCCAGGCTTCATTCTGCAGCTCCATGGTCATGGTGATGGCCCTTTGCATTTCCACCAGCTTCTCTTGATCTTTGGCATGAGCTCGATGAAGAGTGTTGAGCTCCTTGGTAAGTTTCTCGATGTCGGCGGGATCACGTGAAGATCCTTCATCTCCTAGGGTCCGGGAACTTCCTTCACCAACCTCACAGTTACGCGGTGCCAACTGGTGACTAGGGACTCCGTGAGGTCTAGTGGACTTGCGTGCGGTTATCTTGGTCTTTGCCATAGCCAGTAGAAGTTAGGGTAGGATTATAAGGATAGCTTGAGGATAATGGAGGTTAGCAAGAATGGGATTGACATTACTTACCCAACCACTTTTAAGGAGAATTATTATGCAAGGTGTTCAAGCATGATGCATGAATCGATCTTACGAATCTGAGTACAAAAGATTTATACAATCAAAAGTACTAGATTTTTAATACATAAGACAAACCTAATCATATTATCCGCCACAAACTTTCAAATAAGATAGGATTGAGGCTAGATCAGAGGTAAGAAGAAAGAAATTTGAACTCAAAATATCAAGTTTAATTTCTTTGACCCAAATCAGTTTGAAGGTTTTCAAAAGTAACCTACAATGATCTTAGATATGACCTACTTTGATACCAGCTGTGGCAGAACCTCCTAAGAAATCGAGCCCACGTGCATCTATTGTTGTCTCAACAGACCTCTGATAGCGTACATAAGGTCCCAACAACTTAACAGGTCTGTCAGGTGTCCTCGGGAAACCCAAATCATCCACTAATCTTTTCCAAACAGGATCCCAATCACAGACATTGCAGATTACAATAGTTTTCGATATACATATCAGAGATTATAAAGCGAAAGACTTAAGTTTTAATATTACAAACCGGTTGTTTCAAACTTACAAAACCATAAGTGTCATACAACCATAGTAGCGGGATAATATTACATTAACATTATTTTTCACACAAACTAGTGCCTTGTCCAAAGGCCATTCATCATTCCTCATCATCATCGACTTCAAACAATGACATGTAGCAGGGACCAAACCAAGCCTGCGCATGCGACTCACCAGCAACAAGGGTTAACAAACCCTGAGTACAAAAGTACTCAACAAGACTGACCCGATGAAAAAGGGGCGAAGGTCTTAGGGATGTAGGTGTTGGGTCAAGGTAAGGATGTAGCAAGATTCAAAAGTTCTTTGCCAAAAGCTTACTATTCTTGATCCTATTTTCAAGTTTTACCCCTAAGTGTTCTTAGTTCATTATCTCAAACAAAGGGTTCACATCCCATGTTCCAATCCTTCTCATTCCATTCTTTTTCTCATGTTTTAGTAATTCACCAGTCCTGCATTGCTTCTATAATGAATCGAGTCTCTATATCCGTGGAGCACCGGCAATTTGAATTGATTCAAGTCCCAGCTGGGGATTCCTTATCACACGACATATGTAGAACTTAATCTTGCATATATCAACCTCGCTACCGGATCCTCCCATACTAAGCCGTCTCCCCGCCACCCAAGAGCACAGCACACCTCCAATCCGGTCACATTCTAGCCACGAGGGTACACCCTACTCCCGCCATCTCTCCACTCCCAGTGCGTGGGCATTCGTCTTAGTATTGGATTAGCCGAAGTAGGCTTACCGGAGTATGTGACCAGTACTACAAAGTGTCTCGTTCAGAAGATCCACAATGAGTGGCCTTTAAGCGACATAGTCGGCAACATTACCCAACATTCAAGATAAGTCACCCGACTAGTCTCTAGTTCATTCTATCTTGTTTCTTTCTTTGGCCAGTATGCCATCTTTGATTGTATCGAAACTTTTGCTTTGAAAACCTACCATAAAGCATACTAAGCAATTCTACGCCTTTGTAAATGAAATCATCTTCAAGAATGGTAAACAATTAACAAGGTAGGCAATGCATCAAGTAGGTAACATTTGAATTAATCAACTTAATGCAATAAGTAACATAGGTGATAAACTTTTCAAACTAAACAAGGTAATGGTTTAATGCATAAATCAGGGCTTGCCTTTGTTGACGATCTGGGGTTCTGGATCAGTACCACAAATATCAATTCCCGAGACAACCGGGGACTCTTCCACAACTTGCTCAACTAGAATCGGTTCACTCTCGGATTCTACACGACATAATAACATATGCTTCAAAATGATGATAATGTAAACATGATGCTTTCATGGTGCATGAAATATAATAACACCTTGAATAGAACTTTCCTTCATGGTACAGTTGTAAGCCAATAACAACCAACTTGCAATTCTACCATCAAGGACCACACAACAATTATTACTAAGAGACCCTACATTCTTCTAAAGGACTACCCTAAAGTTTCACTCCAAAGTTCTACCTTTAATGAACGAAATCATTCATTAACTATACTCTAACCAAACTTTAATGACCTAGGGCTTATGACCTAAGTGACTTGACCAAATTGATCTTGAAACCCTACTGGTCACAAAATATGACCAAAACAAGATCAAACTCTAAACTTACACTTAGGGTTTGCTTTTATTCATTTTTGAATTAATTTGGAATTAAGCTCAAAATGAACTTGTTCCAAATGATCTCAAAATTTTGTGCAACCTTCCTCATGACAAATTAGTGTACCAAAACAAATTTCATAACTTTTGGAGTTATACAGTGGAATACAAAAATTATGGAAATTGCATTTATCAATTAATTGACTAAATTTTTGAACATTAAAAATTTATTCAAATTTCAAGTTTCATATTTTTAAACCATAATAGAACATGTACAGAAGCTACACATAAATTTTCAGAATTTTTAGAGCCGTAATTATTTTCCTATGATTTCCTAAAGTTGCTGCACTATTCAAAATTAAGAAAATAACAAAATCTCCCTGTTCTCTCCTTCTTGCTCACTGACAACCGGCACCCGCATGTCAGCGACACAACACAGGACACACGGCGGCGTTGTCGGCTCCGGTCGGCCAAAACGCGCCGGCGGTGAGGTTTTGGCGAGGCAGACCGCGCCAGCATGATCTACACCACCCCGCGAACCTATACCTACCCTCATAATAATAGCAGGCGCACCAGAGGATGCTCCACGCCGGCCATGGCGACCACGGGCACGGCGGCGAGACACTCTCCGACGACTGGGCTCCGACAGGGAAAATGATCGAGCATACGAGCAACAAGATGTCACGGGGAAGCTAAACCACAAGACGAATCGACGAGAGGCTCACCGGAGTGGCTTGACCACGGTGAGATGATCGTGGCGGAGCTCTGGCCGGTCATGGGGAAGAACGCGTTGCACTGGGCGATTTCGGCCAACCCAAGCGATGCGAGCAAGCTGAAGAGGAGCACTAGGTCGAGGCAATCACGCTGGCTTAGCTAGGCATGACGGGAAGGGTTCGACGGCTGCTACGGCGAGCGGCGGAGCTGAGTAGTGGCGGAACAGAGCAGAGAAGAAAAGGAAGGACGACGGCGGTGGGTGCTCCTATTTATAGAAGGGAAGGAGGCATCCGGCGTCGACAGCTCCCGAACGAGTTCGCTACGGAGATGGCAGTGTGTCACCATGCGAGAAAGCGGCGAAGACGGTCGGTGGCAAGCAGCTGCGTGGTGCCGGCGGCTTCAAATTGATTTCTTTTAATTATTTACAGAATTGCCACTGCGTTTATTTTGCAAATTACTCACAAATTTTCTAAAGAAGTTGAAAATCTCCAAAAATAAAAGTTGCTCAACTTTTCAAACTCTACAACTTTGCTTTAATGAACATTTTCAAATTCTTCCTCCATTTTGAAATTTGAATTTGGGGTGCATTTGAGCATTTGAATCATTTCAAAATTACTCCAAATTTTATATGTAAACTTTAAAAACTTTGAATACGAAAGTTGATCCTTATAAAATAAGCTTCAACTTTGCTTTTTGTCACACCCCTAAATTCAAAATGGATTTTGAAATAGACAAAAGGGGCAAAAAGGACTTTTATGATTTGAATTTAAATTCACATTTAATTTGTTTCCCTTTTTACTTAATTATGGTTTTTGACCAATTACATGGCCCATTAGGGTTATTTGAGTCAAATGACACATGGTCTCACATGATCACATGAAATTTGACCCTTGTGGTCATGATTTTCATTTAGAGTTTTGGATTACATTACATCACATAAAATAACAACTTATGAAATAAAGCTTATTTAGTGAATGCATTCAAAATTTTCTACTTTATGAATGCTTTGCAATGCATATAATGACATGTCAAGTTTTAGTGCTAGGTCAAAACACCAGAGGTGTTACACCATAGTAATTCTATCTATGTGTTATCTTGAAGATACAAATGGCTGCTCCGGATGATAACTTGAATGATGACATAATGGTGGATATTATCAACGCCGACACCAATGCAGATGTAGATGACACGAGTCAGTACTTTGCTAATTATGAGGATATCCTGAATATCCCGGTGGTTGAAGATCAACAAATTGTCGCGCAAGGAAATACTGGCGAGGTATATTCGATTATCTATCATCTCTTATAGATGCATGCGTACGTATATTTGTTGTTAATCGTTGTGTTTCTACTCATGTAGCCGGTCTCTGGATCTACATCAACCATCGGCAAGAGTAGGAAAGTCCGAGGGCCAAAAAAGCTATTAGAGGGCCGTTTCATAATATCAGAATTCAACACCGACACCGGCAAAACAATGGAACCACATGCTCAGACATATGTCAATCAATGTGGGGTCATTGTAAGGGATAGGATCCCAGTTAGTGCTCGTGAATGGAAGCAGAAGATATCCGCTCCTAATGTTAGTTTTGTATCTGATCGTGACAAGAACCTAGCTTGGAGAGATATCACTCAGCATTTCACATTACAAGCAGATGATGCTTTGAAGGAGCTAGTGAGGGATTGGACAATGAAGAAGATGGCAACATTGTTCCAGAGTTGGAAGAAGACATTGTATAAAAAGTTTATCTTGAAGAATGATACACCGGATTTCAATGTTAAGGCGTTTGTCAAGTTGGAGTCCTATTGGGATGACTTTGTAGAATACAAGACATCTCAAGAGAGTGAGGAACGTGTGATGAGGAATCAGCAGAATGCCCGACAGAAGCAATACCATCATCGCATGGGATCAGGTGGTTATAGGAGTGCTATTCCCAAGTGGCAGAACCAAGAAGCAGAGATTACTGCTAAGGGAATCATACCTGAAACAATAGAGAAGAACTGGCCTCAACGCGCGAAGAATTGGTTCTATGCTCATGGGGGAAGCCTAGACCCAGACACTGGCAAGCTAATTTTCGGCCAAAAATTTGAGAGAGCAACACAGAGACTAGCTCGTGCTAGGGAAGAAGCTGATAGTGGTGTTTTCAAGCCCAACAGAGAGAAGGATGAATTGACATATGCCCTAGAGAATCCCAAACACGGTGGTCGAACAAGAGGCTATGGGGTGGTTCTGTGGCTACAAGCATTCCCAGCAAACAAAGATACCTACAGAAGCCACCAGAGAAAGAAGGATGAGGAGGCAGACCGAATCTGTGTATTGGAGCAATTTGTTAATGAGTCACGACAAGCATTGCTTGAATCATGTGAATGAGAAAAATCTCTTGAGGCAAGAATGCAGGAGGAGATCAAGAGGCAAGTGCAGCTAGCAATGAGTAAAATGCAATCGCAATCAACGCTGGGAGTCACCATTAGCCCAGTTAGTCAGATGAAAAGCAGTTGTGCTTCCACGGAGCTGCCAGTTATTCAAGATGACGCTGGGTTGTGCTTCCCTGTTGATGACATTACCGAGCCTCTAACAACATGTGAGCTGCACATTCCTGATGGTAATAATGCATCAATCATGGTGGCTATCGGAGTTGTATATCCAATAGACCGAATGAAGACACCAAGAATCCATGGGTTAGTTATTCAACCTGGATATGCTAGCGTCTCGGTCGATAGAGTGCTCAAAGGTTATAGCAATGTTCCTCTTGACATTGAAGGCGGTGATGGGGAGAAGACACTAGGAGAAGCAGAGAAGACATTTATTCAATGGCCCAAATGCTTCATCATCATTCCTGGGGCGCCACCGCTTCCCCTACCTCACCCTAGGTACGAATGAAAGTGAATGAAATATTATTTTCCATTAATTTTCTATTAGCTTCAAAAATAATTGACTCACAACTTGTTTTTGTAGCAGGGTCTTCCCCCAGCATAGCCCAATCATTCATTGCCCATCTCATCACAGCGTCGCGGGGGGCGAGACGACTTCATCCCCACGGCGATCTCCAACTCCTACACCGGCCCCATCGCCTCCACAACGATCTCCAACTCCTACACCAGCCCCACCGCCTCCACAATGATCTCCAACGCCTCCACGCCGGTCTCCAACACCGCCCCCACCCCCTCCACAGCGACGCACTACAGAGACGTCTAAGGTCTCGGCGGCAAAGAAGACCCCGAAAAAAAGAGTTATTTCTCAAGAAATACTTCCTGAAAAGACTGATGAGCAAATAGCAGCTGAAGAAGACAAAAAAGTGAAATATTTTTTTATAGATATCAAAAAGCAGAGACAAGTGAAGCTTAAGGAGAAGTCGTACTTTTACATACCACGAGATCTGCTGAGGCAGAAGGTCGAAGATCACAAGAAAAAGATGCTTGAACTTCGTAAGCCTCCGCCACTATCAGACTATGACCGCTCCCTCGTGAAGTCACATGATCCAGATAAGAAAAGGAAAAGAGCATCAGGGAAGGATGTCCCACAGCTCGGACAACAGAAGCAACCAATGCAAAATCTTGTTGTTGCTAATGAATATGGTTCCAACATAGAAGTCTATCGACCAGACAACTCTGGAGAAGTGTCGGTTCAAGACCTTAATGCTTTTTTTGAAGATACTGGTTTAACCTTGGATCAATTGACGGGCAAAGCTCCAATCCAGAACCTGGAAGTTGATACCTAGAAGACTTATAAATTTAGCAAAAGTCTGTATAACCCTACGGCTCTGAATGAATTGGGTACGTAAATGTACTTGCTCAACAAGTGGTACATGCAGGCGTGTGGCAGGGGTGAGGAGTGGATCTTTGTCAGATTTAGAGACCATCATTACTTCCATGGCGATGACATCTTACATATTAGTTTCGAAGAATTGCATCAACTATACCACATGGACACTCTGGACAAATCAATCATTAGCTGCTTTTGTTTGTAAGTGATTCTTACTTTTATTTAATAAACTCACTTCCATGCGTACGTGTAAATAATTATCCTCACATGTAACTTATATTTATATACAGATTCCAGATGTCAGAGCTCCAAAGAATACAAGACACCAGTGTTGGCTTCATTGATCCTTATATCATATTCAAAACCGATATTATTGCCAAGGAGCATTGGGTATCTGAAGCACAGAAGAATATCATGAGGTTCTTCGTGAAGCAGCACGACAACACAACAATACTTTTCTCGTATAGCTTTGAGTAAGTGTTAATAATAATGTAGTCTACACATTTTATGTAATATCAATACAACTTATATGCATGTACGTGTGTGTATAAACCAATGCAGGTTTCACTGGATACTCATTGTCATTGAGTTAAACTCAAGTCGGTTAGTAATCTTGGACTCGTTAAGAAAAGAGCGGGCACTATACCAAGATATGATAGACATTATCTAGGGGTAATTTTGATCTCTCGCGCACAACTATTATTGAATAGACTTTGCCATAATTTATTAACGATCGTACATTATTGGTCACATAGGGTTTGGAAAGAGTTTATTCGGCAACACCGCAAGGATTGCAAGGCACCACTTAATGTAGTTGAAATACCAGTAAGTTATACTATATATACTTCCCCACATGTTTAATTACTATATCATACTTCAATTTACGTGTGAGATGATGAGAATAATCTTCTTCTCGTACAGTGGTGTTTGCGGCAGCAACTAGGTAATAACTTGTGTGGATACAACGTTTGTGAATTTATCATTGCGCACATAAGAAGAACTCCTAAAGATGTTCTCAGAGTACGTATATATCAATTTTTTATTTATTTTTAAATGAATATATATACATATGTATTAATACTTTTCCTTTTATTTCAAATGCAAGACTGAATGGTTGAAACAAAGGGTCATGCAAAAAGACCATCTGAAAGCAGTTCAAGAGTCAATAGCAGGATTTCTTCTAGAAAAAGTGTTAAATCCCAACGGCGAGTTCTACTTTGATCCTAAGGAATAAATGATGTAAATTAAATGTTTATTGATATCGTTATTTTCGAGAACAAGATTATGAAAGTGTTGTATATATACATATATATCTATAATATATATAATTTCATACTTTATTCGAATATAATAATGCTCGAGATGAGAATTAGATGTAATTATATGCGTGCATGTATTTATATTAGCAGCGTAGAATACGTACATAAAAACATATTATATATTAAACAAATATGTGTAACTGAACTGAAAACAAATTAAACAAAAAAAAAGAAAAAGAAAAGGAACCTTTAGTCCCGGTTGGGGTTACCAACCGGGACTAAAGGGTGCGGCCACGTTTGCTCGGCTAGAGGGCCTTTAGTCCTGGTTGGTAACACTAAACGGGACTAAAGGTCCCTCTTTAGTCCCGGCTCGATGACCCAGGACTGAAGGTTCCACCTTTAGTCCCGGGATCGTTGTCCCAGCGCGGTAACTGGGACTAAAGGCTGTTACCACCTGGGACAACAAGACCATCCTGTAGTAGTGACCCTATGTCCTGTGTCTTTGTGGATTCTATTGCATGTGTTCAGATGATAACGTGGGGGTCCCTACCCGCCTTATATAGCCTGGGGGGGAGGGTTACAGATCGATTGTTTCTATCCTGATCGGTTTACAAGATAGGAAGTTACAGATATCATGGTAATCTAGCATATCCGAGCAGATTTCCTAGATCGCCGAGGATCTTCACGTAGTCTTGTGAGGCACGCTGACTTATGTCGTACTTCACATGGCGTCGTCTTGCACCCTGGGCCTCGACTGGCGGCGTAGCCCCTGCGTGGTCTTATGGGCTGGGCCTCCCCTAGCTACTTGGCCCATGTGCAGCCCTGTGGGTATCAAGGGTTATACCCCCACACACTAGAAGATATCCAAAGAGACAAGAGACACATGATTTTTCTCCTAAGGTTTACGTGCTTGTCGGCACGCTAGTCCCTGTTGTGTCGACCAACACTTGGTGGTTCGATGGCTAATAGGTATCACACACCTAGCCAACACTTGGCGCCGCAAGAACCTACCACAAGTGAGGTAGCTCAATGACGCAAGCAATCCAATAGAGTACCTTTTGGCTCAACACTAGGGAAAGGTAAAGAACCCCTCACAAGAAACCGATCAGAGCCATAGACAATCACCAACTCCGCTCAATGATCCTCCAATCACCGGACCGTCTAGGTGTTGGCAAACACTAAGAGTAACAAGATCACGACCTGCCCAAAGCTTCCACCTAGTGCCACAAGATGATGCAACTCAATGCAATACACTAGAGGCTTGCCAATCTCACTCAAATGATAAAATCAAGTGTGCAAGTGAGTGGATTGTGTTGGTTCAGCTCCTAAAGGGTGTGCACAAGTGTAAGAGGTGCCAAGAGAGTTCCCAAGGCCGGCCACACCCTCCATTTATAGCCACACAAGCAAATAGAGCCGTTGGACCTTTAGGGCTGTTTCTGCGTGGCCACCGATAGGGTGGTGTGCCACCGCCCTAGGGGTGGCGGTGCCCCTCCAACGGTCACCCAATGGCTAGTTTGGTCACTAAACAAGGCATGGCGGTGGCACCGCCCTAGGGGTGGCGGTGACCATCCCAGTCAAGTGTAGACAACCACACTCTTTGGAAAAAAAGTGGTGGTGCCCCTCTGTCCCCATGGCGGTGACCAGGGCGGTGCCCCCTTGGCCAAAGTCGGTTTTCACTAGTCTCTAGAAATAAATGGTGGTGGCACCGGATAGCCCATGGCGGTCCACCGCCATGCCTGATGCAGTGTACACCGACGTGTCCGGTGACCACCCTAAAGCTACCCTTCTCAGCGAATTCCAGGTGGGCACCGCCATGGCGGTGCATCGGACAAGGGGTGGTGGTGCCACCTAAACACCACAACTAGCTCACCAAGTTGCAAACTTTGTCTCGATTTGATCCACATCAACTTGAGCTACTCTCTGCAAGCGATGCTAACTCTCAAAGTGTTTTCTCACAACATGTTAGAGACAAGTTAGCATTTCTCAAAACATTTTCAATAAATATTTTTGCTTGCTTTCTGAAGTGCACTAGGCCCAAATGCAATGCATGAAGTCCAACACCTAATGGCACTAGATGACCGAATTGTCTAGTAGAGATCCCCTCTTAATAGTATGACCATCTATCCTAAATGTGATCACACTCTCTATAATGTCTTGATTTATACCTTTGCCTTGATCTCCATGGGGTTTTGTTTTTCTCTTTCTTCTTTTCCACATTGAGCACTTGATCATTATCACATGTGGCCATCTTCATCATTTCATGTGATCATCACCATGACTTGAGTGCCACCATGCTCCACACTTGGATGTACCAACCTATCTCACACAATACTTAGATAGCAAGGTTAGTACATAGGTTTCATCAATTATCCAAAATCAAACTAGGGTTTTCAATAAACCCGACAGGTGGCCATGTCAAATGTTCACTTACTCAATAAGGAAGCTTTTGTATGATGCGCTTACATATTATGCGCATTTGTTTGCTGATATAGACATGAATATAAGCAAAGAAAAGAAATAAACAAGTCAACGCAAATAGGTAATGATCGCCTATTTTATTTCTGTTTGTAGTCAAATGTGTTCCATTGAATCTCTACAACAAAAAAGATCAAGATGTCATCCTTTTTGCCCCGCCAATGACCCTTGCCTGTGCTAATCCCCTTGCTAAACATCCCCGCCCCGCGAGCTTCGCCACGCGCCCATGTTCATGTGAAACTGCCGCCCACGCACGACTCCTGTCACGCCCACACCGCCTGCCTCCAACCAAACCCTAGGCTCCTTCTGACCCCTGCACTCCCCGCTCCTTGCTCCCCCCAACCCCCATGATCCGATGCACCTGGCCGTCATCATGACATCGCCGCGAAGAGTGCCTTGATGCCCCCGCTCCTGGGCTCCCGGCCTCCCCCGACGGGCGTCCTCCGGCTCTAGCACAGAAAGTGCCTTGACAGTCATGATCCTAGCCCTTCGTCTATCGATGCAGGACACAATGCTGCCAGACTGCCCCTGCTCCATCATGCCAGATGAGGTCTCTGTCGCCTCCGTCATTGTACGCCACGCGCTCGTCGACAATGCCAGATCGTAGGTCTCCGCTGCCACGGCGCTCGGGTCTTCATTGGTGTAGCACCCCAGGTGTTAGTCACAAGTTAAGTAGTGAATTTGGACTTAAGTAGGATATGTCAAGCAATGATTATGATCTCTAGTTCATAATCTAGAAGTAATGATGAAGGTATTGAGGTCAAACCTATGAAAATGAGCCCCAACTTGGACTCGGACAATACACTTTGCTTACATGCGGGCCCTTGTTAAGATTATGCAAGATTAATGTTAAACATGCTTATTTCATGTACATTACATCAACATGCATCCATCTTGACCAGTGGAAAAGTTTTATGAAGTTTGGAATCAAGAAGTCACATGGAATGATGAATCATATCCTTGCTTGAATCGCTTTATTAAGTGAGCTATAACATGAGATGTCGATCAAACCTTGCTACCTTGCCCAAATGACTCTAATTGAACTCTACAACAAAAGTCATGAAGGGTTCGTATTGAGCAAATGTCAAGAAAATGCCTCAATCGGTCTAAAACTCTAATTTAGGGTTTATCGTGGTGCTGCTTTGAGCAAGGTCAAATAACCATGTGGAAACAAGTTATGAAGTTTGACCTTAAATAAAAGTTGAAGTTTTAGTGGAGTACAACAAACTTTATTTTTGGATGAAGCCCTGATTCAACTCCTAAGTGGCATGAACAGTGGCCTCAAGTTTGAATGCAGTACTATTTTGGCCCCTCTTAATCTTTTCTAAGTCCCTGATTGACAACAGCGAGTTGACATGTTGTGACATTTTTATCTTCCAAATTCATATAATAACTCAACTAGATTCCTTAATATGAGTTGAAGTACACTTTGTGCTGGAAACAATGAAGCAAGTCTCATCAAGTTTGGAGTTGATTCGGATCTTCGAAGTTAGTTTCAAAATTTGCAAAGACTAACTGTGTCCAGGAGTTAACTAAATCTCGATTTCAGTTTTGTGTACCCCACTTTGGAGAATTGTACCTTCCTAACCAAGCTAAACCAGTCCATGATCCTTTAAGAAAAGTTGCAGAACAAGAGGTGTACAACAAACTTTGTTTAAGGGTCAAGAGGTAGTTTGGTCCCTAACTTTGTCAAACTGAGGCCTCAATACTGAACCTAGTGCTATTTTGAATCTTGAAAATTTGGCTGTCTGAGATTAAAATGTGGATGATGATTCGCATCTCGCGTTCTCGGATTTTTGTTAAGCAACTCAAGTTGAGCCAAATATAAAAGTTGGACTATATGTTTTGGGGAAGAGCATGCAAAAAGATGGCATCAGTTTGACTTTGTTTTAACCATCAATTTGGATTTTTTTCTCATCGCTGTCTACGCGCTGACATTATCATGTTGGGAACTAATTACCCACTAATTTATTGCCCTAATGGCCGAGCACCCTAAATATGAGTTCGAGAGCATCAGGAAAGGAACAACTTTATTTCAAGGCCCATGGCCCAAATCAAATCAGAGCTAGCCCAAAAATGGATACCAAGCTGGCCACATCATTGCCCGCCACCTGCTCGGGGAAATGCCCCAGACGACGCCGCGTGTCTGGGCGTGTGGCCACCATGCAGGGCAGCAGCGCCCCACCTCCGCGCCGTATGGTCGTGCACCTACTCCTCTATGAGCGGATGTCCGAGCCCCCTCTCAGTCTCTCCATCACTCTCTCTACTCCCTCTGCGCTCTCCCTCGTCCCTACACGCGCACAGCGTGCGGACGCCATGGATGGCCGGTGGAGCTCCGATGGCCGCTGTTGTTCCTGCCTCTACTCCCCACCACAGCCGCGACCGTGTGCACCACCAGCTTCGCCATGCCATGCCGAGCTCGCATCGCCCCTTCCCTAACTCTTTCCATGGCCATAGCGGGGCCGCCTTAGGCCGTCTTCGAGCCGAGGCCACTTACGGGTGAACGCCAGTCCCCTGATGCTCCGCCGCCACTCCACCACCGCCGACGAGCCTCCTCCGGCCAAAAACGGCGAGCACCCGCACGTCCTCTACTCCAACTCGCGTAAAGGGTCTCGCGCAGCAATTAGAGAAAAGATAAGGGCCTAACTGCAAAGTCTATGACTCAGTTAAATAGTGCCTAGAAGGACCTGTTCGTTGGAAACTATTTTTGTGAAAGTTCGGGGTCCTTGGTGCAAGTTGGTTTTTCTTTTATGGCTAAAACTTTGGAAAATCATAATAACATCATAGAAAAATTGTAAAATAGCAAATAAAGACTTTTTGGAATCCTTGGGAGTACATCTATGCATTGGAGTCATAATATGATATGTGTTAATAGAAGGTTTTTACTATTTTTATTTATCTATGTTAATTAGGGTTTTCTAGGAATAAATTCATATCTAAAATTGTGGTGCTCCAATTGCTATGAAATTTTTATGGTAGGCTACTGATGCTATATGTGTGATGTGGTAAACATTTCAGGTTCATTGGATGTAGTATGATTGATTTATTGATTTAACTTATTTAGTGCTTAATAAATGGTTTTAAATGATTTATAAATAATTTATATATGCAAAAATATGAAATGTGGTTCATTTGCCCTTGCATGGTGATATTGGGACCTAAGGAACCCTAATATGCACTACTACAGAATATTTATCCGTGTCGGGCGTTTTGGGTTTCCCGCGGCGGGCAAACCGGTCCGCCGCCGCCGAAAGGCCACGGTAAATCGTGGCTTCCCGCGACGGACAGCTTTGCCCACCGCGGTTAATCGATTTACCGCGGCGGCCACATAAGAACGCCTGCCGCGGCAAATCATCCAGGAAAAACAAAAAAAAGAAAAAAAAACCACACGGGCTTGGATCCGGGCCGCACTGAACCTAGATCCCACCGCCGCCGTCGATCCACCGTCGTCGATTGGATCCGCCGCAGCTCCAACCCACCGCACCGCCGAAGGGAGAGGAAGGGCCGGGGTGGGCGCCACGCCCACCGGATCTGCGCCGCCGTCGATTGGGTGGGAGGGAGACGACGCCCCGCCGTGGATCCACGACATCGCGGCAGGTTGGGGCCGCCCCTCCGTGGATCCATGCCGTCGCAGTGGGTTGGGGCTGCCCCTCCGTGGATCTGTGCCGTCGTGGTGGGTTGGCGTCGCCCCGCCATGGATCCGCGCTGGACGGGCCACGCCGCTGCTCGCCACCGTGCGCGGAGGAGCACCCGTCGCCGCTGCTCGCCACCATCGTTGGGGATCTACAAGGGTGCTAGTGTGAGAGGGACAAGATCCACCATTGATCTGAGAGAGAAGAAAGAGGGCTCCACACCTTGCGCCGGATCCACCGCCGCCGCTAGGTCCTCCATGCCGGCGTCGGGGCCTCCACGTCGGTCAGAGGAGGGAGAGGAAGGGGCGCCGTTGGGGCCTCCACTGCCGACCGAAGGAGGGAGAGGAAGGGGCGCTATCGGGGCCTCCACCGCCACCGTCGGGGCGGCCTGACCTGGAGCGCATGGGGAGGAAGAGAGTGGGGAGGAAGAGAGGGTGGAGGAAGAGAGTGGGGAGGAAGAGAGGCCGACTGCGAGACAGGAACAGAGTGGGGAGGCCGACTGCACGATAGGAACAGAGTGGGGACTGACTGCGCCCCCCGAAACCCTAAGTATACCTATATATACGTGTAGACGAATATTGGGCCAGCTTGGGCCTGATGGGCCTATGCCTTTTCTGTGGCGGGCTTTTAACATTGTCCGCCACGATAAATTGATTTACCGTGGCAGACACCTTACGATGTCTGCCACGGTAAATAGGGTATTTACCGTGGCGGGCATCTTAATATGTCTGCCACGGTAAATCGATTTACCGTGACGGGCAAAAGTGCCCGCTGCGGTAAATAAAAAATGCCCGCCGCAGTAAATCGTGGGATTTACCGCAGCGGGCAAAAATAGGTGCCCGCCACAGAGTGCAAAAGTGCAACGCTGCGCATATTCGTTTGTGTAGTAGTCATGGCTATATGTTTATAGAAAATATTGATCT
Organism: Miscanthus lutarioriparius; assembly: GCA_904845875.1. NCBI lineage: Eukaryota > Viridiplantae > Streptophyta > Magnoliopsida > Poales > Poaceae > Miscanthus > Miscanthus lutarioriparius. Next base: position 46,925,635 of record CAJGYO010000019.1, read on the forward strand.
TTAGATTTATCTTGTTCTCACATGTTTATTAATAATTAAGATTTATCTTTTTCATAGCAATTAAATTATAAAACCTGAGCATATGAAATTTATGCAGTAGTCATGTTTTGGTAACATCTACCACACATAAAAGTCTCAGCCCCAAACTAGTTGTTCTCATACAGTACTAAAAATAATACATATGTTGCATTATTAAAGTAGAGAATGAATGTTGTGAACATATACATGTATTTATTGTCATATGATGCTTCTAGTAGCTATTCCAACATGCTATGATTGTTTGAATATGATTCCAAGATGTTTGGGGTAGCATATATGTCAAGAATATGTTGGTTTGTAGCAACTAAAAGATAGATGAATTCAGCATGCCTCTGCTGTTATGGCTGCATGTATAGTTTTTGTGGTGGTGACATGTTCGTGATGCAAATGATGTTTTATGTAGATATGTTGAATACAAAAGTTGTATATAATTTCCTTATATTTCTTTTCCTAAAATTTCATGATTTTAGGCCTGATGGTTTATGAGTTATAGATTTTACAAGTTTGCTGTCAGATTTTGCATGTTCTCTGGACAAATCTAAATGATTGTATTGTTTGGTTCATTTAAATAAGAAATTATGTATTGGTGATAATAGGAGAGTTGTAGTACTTTTACTAAGCTTTCTAAAATATCTAATATCACTATTTTTTGTGGTTTAGAACTCTAGTTATAGCTGTTCAAAGTGGAATGGAAGATTTCTGTCCAAATCTGGATAGAGATGCCTTCTTGGCGTTGTTTAACCTTGTTTGCTATAGAATCATCTTAAGATGATAATACAAAAGTTATAGATAACTTAATAAGATTTCTATAAAGTTAAGGATCATGCTTGTTAGATGAATATAACTTGAGATATGCATTTTTGAAGTTAATATCAGTTTTCTATCCTTAGTTGTATAAGCTCTACTTCATGATGTATTTTGACCCTGTTATTTGTTGAATCAGCTTTTGGTGTTAATAACAAAGGTTTAGATAATTTCATGAGATTTCCAGAAAGGCTTGAATCACACTTTTTTCATGCCTAGAACTCAGGGTATGATTAAAACAAGTGACTGTAGTGCTGCTATTCAGAATATGTGTTTGTACCTAAAATTGTTTGCTTCACCTTGCTTTGCTTTGTGTGTTGCTAAGTGTGGCTCATGCCTTTGATGGTGTTAAGTTAATATACCTAAAACCTTGTGAAACTTGTGTCATGCTTGGTGCTACCTTCCTTGCTATCCTAGCATGATAGGTTGTGTGATGCTTAATTAAGTAACGTGGAGTGCTTATATATGTTCGGTGTAACCTTGTGCTCATCTTGAATACTTTTATGTGAGGCATCTCATATTGCCATTCTTCACATTCATGCACTTGCATTGTTGCATCTCATCTAGGTATGCTAGATGCACCACGTGAAGGACGTGATGTTGGAGCCGAACCCGAAGATGGAGTTTGGTGAATCCATCCAGAAGACGGAAGGACTAAGCAAGTGCCGAGATGGGAGATGCTCGCCAAGCGAGTGTCGTCTAAAAAAACCTAACCTAGTGTTGGATCCTAGGCAAGCCCTGGAGCACTCTAAGTCTCCCATGTTTTACAAAATATCACTTGAGTCGTTTTATGTTTGATGCATTAAGTTATAAGAGTTGATTGAAAACACTTGATGCATAGCACCACCTTGTACAAATATATATACCTTTAACCCTGTGTAGGTCCAGGATCGAATATATGCTTAGCCATGCTTAGACCGGTAGAAGTCGGGTGATTTCCTGTCACCTGCGAGATATAGGTGGATACCGAAGCACGGTTGGTTATATTTGCTATCGTGGAAAAGAACCATGGGGTAATGTAACGGGAGGTCGGACGGAGTCTATGCATAGGTTGACTCATGTGATTCCATCTGTGCTGATTAAGGACCGTACCATTGTTGGAACTTTTGTTGAGATTGAACGCATGCCTCTCACTTAGCTGGCGGATAACTCGTTCCGACCGTGAAGCCGAGTAGCTCAACTTAGGTCGGGCCCTATTCTATAAAAGTGCGCACTGTGGATGGTAGTAAGGATGTGCGGGGAGCCAAACGTGAGCCCAAGGGCAGGCCAAGCCTGAACGTCCTGGCAGCTGGTTGTCCCTAATTGTGTGGCGCTGGTCGAACCCATAAAATGTGGACCTGAGTTGTACCGAAGGTGACCATTGATCTGGTCTGCCTGGGTTTGTGTTAGGAATAAATTACCAGCTGGTTGAAATCATTTCGAATTATCGTCTCTCCCGGACAGTGAGAAACTTAGCTAGCTACGACATCATAGTAATTGTATTATGGAATGATGGTTATGAAGAACATGAAATTACTACACCGGCTATGGTTATTATTGTTATACTACTAAATGATATACCATATGTTTGGCACATGTTAGTTGCAAATCTAGAGATGAATAGCTATAATTAACTTGAGGACCGAATTATAAAATGTATAGCTGAATTAGTGGCTTTTTATGCAAAATGTTGTCAAGCTAGCTCCACTTATAAAGCCTTGCATGATCCTTGGTGTCACTTTATTTCTGGTTTATGATGGGTAAGTCTAGCTGAGTACATTCGAGTACTCAAGGTTTATCCCACCATGTTGTAGGTGAAATTCTCAGCCTGAGGAAGATGGTGGCTAACCACCGGTGGGCTCAGTGACTCTATATTTATTTCTCATCTATATGCTTTTAACAGAGGATGTCACTTATGCTAGCAATATATTTGGAACTTATATTAATATAATCATTTGAAAGCTATGTTGTTTCCCTTAACCGGTTTTGAAACCCAAACTTGTACTATTACGTATGAACTCATTTGTAATATTATTTCCGCTGCAACTCTATGTATGCGATGTGTATTTTCTTAATCATGCGATCTTGGTTATGATGTTGATTTACCGAGGTCCTTCGTGACACTCGGTGGACTACCGGGTTTATATAAGTGAAAGTATGCACGCGTCAACATGTTAAACGGGGACAGCCATACTTGATCTTGTATAAATTGGACGATTCTATCACAGTCAGTCCCTTCGTCAGATCGTCGTCGGGCACCCAACAGGTATGCCATGATTCTTTGTGCTTCGATATGAATGTTATCGCTTTTCTTGTAGAACATATGATCTCCACTTCAATGAAGCATCTAGTTCAATGTCTCCCATCTTTGCCTTCTGTATAATTCTTTAGTTGAAGAGCATTTTTTTGTTCCCTGGAACGTCAGTGCCTCCGTGACCGCAGAAGAGATGTGTCGCTGTAGCACCACTCACAAATGGGCATTCTGGCATTCAAGTAGGTTCAGTAGCCTTGTAGGGGAGGTGTTTGTCGAAAATTCCAAAAGAAATGTGCATGCGGTTTTTACCATGTGTTTTGTTCTAATCTGTGTTTTTCTTTTCTTTCTGGATATTTGAGCTAGATCACCCTAACGTGTTCAACCAAACACTATGTTGAATACTTGAATCCAATGAGTATACTGAATATATGGCGATTGAGGATGAGCTGCGATCTCTCAACGCACGGTCATGATTACTTGATATGACATAATTAAGCTAGCTGATTCACTAGATCCATATACCTCTCAACATTTCAAAGTGGAAAGTGACAACATGTTAGAATTAACAGTTGGATTGCCGAGGACTACATACTCCATCCACTCTAGGACTTACAAGAACAATGAATCTAATGCAGTTTATAAGCTGCTCAATGGACTCTACAACATACTGAATAAAAACAAGCTTATATTAGTGACCTTAGGAATAGGACAAATACCTTGATAGTTGCATCTAACAAACAACCACATAATTGTTTCGTTACAGATGGAATTTACTGATTTTTACTGCAGATTGATCAATTTGTCAAGAACATCTTCTCTTAGTGGTGATCAGGCGAACCACATCCACTACTTTTGCTTTGGTTATGAAGGCTCTGTTTCAGGTATATTTCGTAGCTCATCTCATCTGAATCTCAATGAGTTAATCTGAGCTAGAGGCAGCTAGCTGATTCACTAGGTCCATTCACTAGGTAGAGGGGTATATTGTGCAAAACTGAATTCCAATCCTTGCTTGTTGCAGAGAATACTTTGATACTGTATATATTCTGTACAAACAGACATGCCACTAATTTTTATGCAAAGGTAGAGATTTTTCATTGGTGAAAAACTATCTTTTCAATCCAGGACTATGACTTTGAACATATATAAGCATTCAGTGGACCAGGATTAAGTAGTGGTTGTTTTATTAATTGCTTAGCTTCATGAGCAATTTATATGTTTGAGAATGCAGATGGTACTTGTTCTCAAGCAAAACTTAAAACAGATGGTACTTGTTCTCAACTAAAACTGAAAACAGATGCTACTGCTATCTCTATTTTTTCTATAGTACAATTATGCTACTGCTACACTTAATTTTCTTTGATCCCTAGCCAATACATTTTTGAGTTATGTATAGGGTCAGAGCAGCAAGTTACTATGTGCCTTTGTGCTGCGTGAGTTAGTTGCTTGTTTTCTTAATCAGGATACATGAAGAATATATTGCACCAGCCACAAATAAAAAAGGTAGCTTCCTAAAATTTAAACAGAGTGGCAGCATCCGCACAGGCAGGCGGGGCCATGCATCTGTACCTTGGTGAGATCCAATTTTCAGTTCCATTTTGTCTCTACCTTTCTTGTCATCTTGATGAAAGAAATATGTTGGTTGCCTCCCGGAAGCATTATTTTTCTGGGATATTGCACCTGCTCTTGCTTGGATCTGCGTTTTGTGGGTCAGTAGGTGAGAGGTTTCTTGGATTAGTACCAGTGCTAGCGTCTTGCCTAGGGGTGTTTTGGATGCTTTGTTTGCCAACTATGCTGACTGCAATCTGAAATCCTTCTGTTTGATACTTCGATTCACTACTATACTTACCTGCTTGTTGCTTGGTCTCTTTACATCAGTGCGAGTTGATCAGTTGATGGTTAGAATGTTGTCACGAGTTGAATTTTGCCTTTTTCCAAATATGAAAGTCGCGTGCTGAAGCCTTGGTCACGTCCTTGTTGTCATAGTTTAGGTGGAATAGCAGCTAAATTGGTTATGTTTAGAGGCAGGACAAGAGCGAACAGTGTGCTTGAAGGGGAATAGAGTAATAGTTGGTAGTGTTCAGATTGTAGAAACTGATAAACGAACGAAACCAAAATCTGGTACTTGATTTGTTGATTCTTGCACGCACATGGGGCGATCAACAAATATTTACAGATCGCAGTTCAACCATGCTGCTCCAAATACCAACTTGTATGTGTTCATATCTGATTTAAAATCAGGTATTGTGAAGCTAGCATGTAGCAATGTTGCTGCATGGAAACAATTCAGCTTATGGATTTCAGTTCATTATGCACACAAGATGCTTGTTGTTTTATCTGGTTGAGCACCTTTGGAGCCTTGGGATCTGTTAGTAACAGTTCTTCCTCCGATCCTTCGGCATGAGATTGCAGTTCTTGTAAAGAGGGTTTGCAGTTTACTACTAACTTAATTTTACTAGCTATCTATCTAATGTTCACCTGCCGCTAATGATGAATCACTGCAACTTACTATAATTGTTTCTCAGCTGTGATAATTGTTTTAATTACCAAATGATCATGGACGCATTCTGCTGGTGGCTCATCATTGGTCTCAGTGGCGTGCATGACCCCGTGGTGCTCTTCCATCGATGTGGTGCAAGTTTGATCATTCCAGGGAACTTCGTTTTGTGTTTGTGGTCTTGTGAAATTAAACTGGAGTGTACTCCCTCTACGTCCGGTGGGTGTTCTCAATTTCAATCTAAGTTTCTGTTTTCTTTTAGGATCTCACTTGTTTCTTTTATGGAGTTTCCATGGTAAATGTAGGGTGAATTATTTGTTTATAATTTTCGTCTGTTTTAATATCTGAATTGTTTAGACAGTTTTTTTTGCAGTGATTTCCATGGTTACCAACTGTGATGAAACTTAATTTCTTCCTTGTTTTTTTAGGGTGCAGCATTTTCAGTAAGCACTCATAAATCGAACAGATGTAGACTTCAAACTAACCTGTGAATAATTTCTCTGTTTTGTCTTACGTTTGTGACCTTTGTTACTGACATTTGTCGTATCCATCTACATTTTAGGCAACAGAAGAAGTCTGAGAACAATAGGAGACAAGTAGCGTATGATGATCTTGTGGACATGTTACTGATTGGATGTACTCATATGTGAATTTATGTTTAATTTGTAACATGATCGTTATTATTTCTAACATGCCCCTTTTCTTCTATGGTTAATATTTAGCTTTATATCAAATAAATTGTTAATGAATGGACGAGATTTTACATATGTCCTACACGTGTGGCTATCTATCATGAGATTCTATGTATACCCGTAGCAACGCACGGACACTTAACTACTGAGTATAAAACGTGTCATCATTGTAACCTTTTTCCTCACCTGAAAAAATGGTAAAAATATTCTTATTCTAGTAAAATTTGTGATTGTTATTATCCAGCTATTTTGTTCAGATTCTAATCAGATTTTGGCTACGTACAATTTGATGAATGTGAGCTAGATATTTTTGTTAGATTTAATTACGCCTAGTCTAATCATAAATCAATTAACAAAGACAGCCTTTGAGGATTCAAACCGTCTCCAAGAGTACCCCTATTTCCTTTCTCAATCCTTGGTTTTTGGCAATATAAGAAAAAAATATCTCTCCAACAACTCATAATCTTTCCTCCTAAAATTTACGCACTTAGAAAATTCCCTTCCATCGTGCGTAACTTTGCGCGGAGTCACGGTCACGCGGATAAAGATTTCTGAGCGCGTATTCTTCGGCCAATTAAAGGTGGAAGGGTGAAAAAAGAATAAAGAGTATTAAAGGGTTCCACATGCAAATGTACAAGAGAGAAAAAATATATAAAATTAGTTATCAGGACTCCTAATGTAAAATTATCTTCTATATTTGAGAAGTGAATTATTGAAAACTATTGGAGATGGTCTTCTTTTTTTCTCCCAATACATTTTTGGGAGTTAGAAAACATAGACTTTTTGGGAGAAAAAATTAGGATACTCTTGAAGATGCTCCGATAGCAGGTATAATGCATCTTTATTTCAACTACAAAATTTTAAGTCCCCTCGTGCTCTACAATTTTGATTAAGGGTGTGTTTTCATCTAAAATTGTTTGAAAACTTTTTTAAAAAATGAATCTCAAAACATGCGAAATTAAGACAAATATTTGAGCCTCTAAACAATTTAAAATCAAAAAATTATCAACAACAAACTTGTAGATTGGGTCGGCCACTAAAACTTTGATATTAACCATATAAACATTCAAGGTGGTTTGGAAATTCTAAATTTTGAATTCCAAAATCCAAGAACTTAAAAACACATATTAAGAACTTTAAAGAGCTTCAAATAAAAATATTTCAACTACAAAGTTGTAGATTGTACTGATAACTACAACTTTAGTATATACCATGACAGCATCCGATGTCGTTTGAAAGTTTTAAATTTTAAAATCCAAAAATTTAAGATAGGATTTTGGGATTCTAAAGTTTCAAATAAAAAACTTCTAAACTATAAAGTTGTAGATTACATGGAGACTTTGTAGATCACGTCAAGGACTACAATTTTAATATAAATTTCATCTTCAACCGAGTTCATAAAAATTATGAATTATTTTTTAATACAACTATTCTAAAGGCAGGCCTTTTAAGACGCCCGACTTGTTTAATCAATTTTAGAGATGGACGTTTAGAATGGTCGCCTCTGTTAATAGAGATTCCTAAAGGCGAGTATCTTAAAATGTCTGCCTATAAAAATTACTGTTTTAAATAGTCGTCTAAGGCATTTAGCAATCTATCTTCCGAATAGCAAATAGTCGGCTATAGCGGGCTATAGCGACAGCTAACAGCTAAATTGGACATCGAAAAATAGATAAATTCTTCTCAAACAGCTATAATTGGAGATAGTGGCAGCTATAGCTAGAGATTCAAACCTTGCTAAAGATTGATTTACAGAGATGGGCATCCTAAGGAGGCAGCCTCTGTAAATTGATGATTAACATAGACAGGTGCCTTAAGACAACCGTCTCTCTAAATAATTTTTAGAGATAGACATTTGCATAGAGGCCATCCGGTCATTTATGGAGTTGGTCTCTAGATGTGTTCGCCTCTTTTAATCAAATAGGAGATTGCGAAAACAAAATTAAAAAAGACAATGGACTTGTACGTGTTGTACTCCCTTCTTTCTAAATTATAAGATATTTTATCTTTTTAGATATATTATTTTTACTTTATATCTAGACATAGGGTATATCTAAATACATAGCAAATATATGTAGCTAGAAAAGATAAAATGTCTTTTAATTTGGAACAGAGAAAGTAGCAGATTGAGAATGTTCTATACCCTTTACATATAGGCCCACATGTCAATGGGTTAGAAAGAATTTCTATTTCCTCACTTCTCTCTCCTCCCGTTCCCTTCTCTTGGACTGGTTTCTTGCGGAACAGCAGTACAGAGCTTCCCCGCACGATACGGCATGGTAGTGCGGCTCAGGGACGCAGCGCCTGCTCTTCTAGCCCGATGCGCCCCAACTCAGCGGCACTCGTTCCCTCCCCTCCGCGGCGCTCACTCCCCGTCCCGACATGGTTGGCTTGACGACGTTCATTTCTCTATCCGGCGTGGTGCCAGTGCCTAAAGGATAAAATATCCGCTTCATCTATCAAGGATCAGACCAATTATTACAGACTTCAAATCTGGGCACAAAGTTCGGCTGAAGTAAAACTTACAACCACACACACGACTAACGAAATAGGTAAAAAGTTTTTGATTAAACCAAACCAACATGCCTTTGTGAAAGCCAACTATTGGATCCAAAGAAATATAAAGCCGACGTCTCTAGGTGTTGTGCCACATAGATCATTTGATCTTTAAGATCTTCATGCCGCTGTAAGTTTGCCCAATGACGACTCAGCACCTACTCCGCCAACACTGTTCGATGCATGGCTCCGAGAGGGAAAAAGGGTGATTTGCTCTTTTCTTTCTTTGAGGGATTCAGGAGATAGTTTTCTTAATTGGGAAAAATAGAGAAAACAGATTAAAAAGGATCTGCTATAGCTTGTTTTTTTAATTCAGTCCTCTTTATGACACGGCGGGGATTTCTCCAGCATCGTTCGACTTCCCTCGCTGATGAAGGTTTTGGCTCAGGGTGTTTGGATGCTTGTCACGGTTTGCTACGCCACAATTGTAGTGAGGCCACATAAATATAGTTCGTGTTTGGTTAATGAAAAGTTTAGCCAATCATAGAGAAAAACGGTCTCGTTTTGCCATAGACTATGGCATTGCTTTTCGGCCCCACAGCTACGCCACCGTCGTACTTGAGGCATGGCTGTGTGTTGCCTGGCCTAGTGGCGGAGGGAGCGAGGGGCTAAGGGGGCCTGGCACCCCTCAACAGTCTAGTGCCCCCATAATACCCTCTCTATTAGCTAGGTAATCTATAATAATTAACTAGTTAATTATACTAATTCGTGTCAAAATTGCTTACTCTTTCTCCGTGTTAATCTAGTAGTATCTATATAATCTAGAATTAGTCTTTTTATTATCTTTTCTATCTGTTTTATTCTTGTTCTTGTTCTTGTTGTGATTATTACCTATCTGTGGTTCCTAAAGTACACCCATAATTAGCTACTCCCTTCGTTCCAAACTATAAGTCGTTTTGAGTTTTTTTAGTACATGCATTTTGCTATGCATCTAGATATAATAATATATCTAGATACATAGCAAAATAAATAAACCAAAAAAATTAAAATGACTTACAATTTAGAACGGAGGAAGTAGTTAATATATATATATATATAGTTAGTGTTTTGCTTGTTTATTATTCCTCTTCGTTTATCTCTAACGTCATCTATTTTATTTAGGATTAGCCTTCCTTTTATCTTCTCATATCACCTCCTTTGTTAGATTGGCCGAGTTGAGGTTAGACATCAAAGGTGTAATTCGATTTTCTTCTCCTTTTCTTTATAATATTTAGTGTTTTTTAATTTTTAGCTTACTTTGTATCATATAATAAACACTTATTTGGTTATTATGTTCACTCTCTTCATATATTTTTCATCATGTACGATTGTTGTCGGCTTGAACGATCCCTCTATGTTTAAATCCTCGCTCTGCCCCTGGTCCGGCCCAAAACCAAACAGCCCTTGGTCTCACTGATTCTCTGCCTTGGCAAATGAGGTCTGAAGCAGGCACGCAGTTGTGGCAGAACTGTCCGAAATAGCATGCTTTCGGAGACGTTCATCTTCCACCAGACACTAAGCACCCCGAAAGCAAGCTACATTGGACGGATTCCGTCGAGCACACCCCAAGGGAAAACTCGAATAATCCACGTTTTTCCTTCAGGATCTAATAATGAGAACGAGTTTACAATGCTTAGTACATTTCATACAACTAGAGTTCTTAGAAATACATTATTACAATACTAAGTTTAGAGTGCGGAATTTAATCAGCGGAATTATAATAAACATCTAACGATAGAATACAAGGATTCATCTGTGCCCACCAGAAGAATCCTCCACACAACAGCTACTCTTCAAGCTGCACCTGCAACAGGGGTAAATAAACCCTGAGTACACAATGTACTTGCAAGACTTAGCTTACTAGTGGGAATAATTTTCTAACTGCAAAGGATATGATAAGCTTTTATGGTCTGTTGGATTTCCTTTTTGCGGAAAGCAATAGTAGTAGTGAAGCCTTATGTATGTTTCTTATTAGCAGTCCTGATTAATTCATTATCTAACCATTCTAGGTAAGCACATGTTCTATTTTCAAGCAACAGTTGAGCAAACAGATCCATTTCATCATCTTTCATCTTCCAGTTCTTACTACGGTGCAGATCGTAGACAAGTCGTACCGGATTATCCGGTGATTCACGAATCAATGTACCCAGCTGGGTACCCTAAAACACATGCCCTGCTTGTACTCCAGGCACAAGTAGAACCAACCCATTACTCTCTTGTCAAGGGGTCTAGGCCCCGTCCAAACTTGGACTCCAAGCCCCCACACTTTAGTCCCGGACTCAGTGTGGTGCTTAGACCTCAACCATCATCGCCTCTAATCAGTCGGTCCGGAAAGAGCCGGAACCTCCGACAAGAGAGCAACGAACCTTCCCTGCTCCCATAAACAAGTATGTGCTTAGGATAATAAGTCTGTGACCTGACTAGAATCCAATGCAACGGCCAGTCCTTAACCGACACGGACAGGGAAAACAGTGTAACCAAGCTATGCCCCGTTGGCCACAGAACACAACCTCTTACACCCACCAATACCCGTACCATATCTCTGCCCGATCTCCATTTCTTTTCACCATTTTATTATGAGAGTGATAATAATAATCACATATTATGAGTAATGACAGGTTACTCATACTACCAAAAAACGTAAGCATAGCAGCTACTCGACCTAAGCTAGTAGGACTCATAGGTAGGTATATCTATGCATGTAGTTTCAATATAAATCCTATAACGTAATTGCACATCATATATACATTTCAAGTGATTATTTAAAATAAGGGTTATGTATCGGGGCTTGCCTTGGAAAGGCATGGTGTTACCTTAGTCAGCTAGTGGAGGCTCGGGACCTCCTCCTGCACGAGGATCTTCTCCTCGTACTCTTCAATCACCTATTCGAACTCGTGATCTCCGATGGTTGTGATCTTCATCAACTCGTTCTCTATATGCATGCGATGATGATACAACACTTAGTATTTCAGCAACAGCAACTCTTAAAATAAGAATACATCTACCAAGCTACTAAGCTAACTCTAATGACTAAGATACTAAGCTACCCATCATTTCCACTAAACAGGTATGAAACATTCGAGTATTATCTTAGCAACCAAAAATGCATTTCTTACTTTATTTACGATTTCATATATACTAAAACAAGGAGTACTTAGCTACTCTATTTATCAACCTATTCTAAGGCAACAAAAATTATAGTGAGCACATAATAATACAATGAACTTACTGTAAAAATTTCATGGACAAAACTATTACCCATTTGCCACAAAAATTTCTATAAATACCAATCTAAATAATACTAAACACTCGTAATTGATTTAATAGGCCTCAGCATCAATCTAGACCTGCATAATCTAATCATACCATCCGATAGACAATATTTTTAGGAGCCTACCAAAATTTATCTCACAAATTTTGGACACCCAAGTGAATTGATATTAATTTCCAAAGTTCAGCTTAGAACTAAAATAAAAAACTATTGCTATTTCTCTACGAAAAAGATAAACCAATTCTGGCCCCATGCGGGGCGCGGCCCGCGCGCGAAATCGGCCTGTGACAAGGAAGCCCGCGTGCATCGGCATCTTTGCAAAAACACCCTTGAGCAACCGGTAATTCAACCCGAGGTCCGCAACACTATTCCTATACACTGCTCCTATGCAAATAAGCCCTTCCCCTTTCTCTCCTTTACAACGGCCTGGTCCTTCGGCCACCCCCGCACGCACCGGCGCGGCGACAATGGAATTGGACGGCCACGTTGGCCAGCTAGGACCCGCGCTGGCTCTACTAACGGGCCGACCCCTGTCTACAACCCTAGCGCCTACACTAGCCTAGGTTACAGGAGCGGCGGAGCTCGTGGAAGTGGTGACCATGTCGCGCGGCGATGTGCGACAGTGGTGCGGCCATGCCGACCACCCTAAGCCACTGTGGGGTGAACTAGCTAGCGCTATAGCATCACTATCTTACCCTGGTTGCGGCTGCGGTGGTGGTTTGGCCGGAGGTTCCCCAAACAGGGCTGGCCACGTGCGGGTGGTGGGATGCGACGGCGCTCTGAGACGGCGTGGCCACGTCAGTGGCTACGGCGAGGCGGAGAGGTGTATGTGGGGGTGTAGGGTGAAGTGGGGATGGAGGCTAAACTAGAGGCGTAGCTAGATTGGCCTGGAAAGGTGAGCTGGAGGCTGCCCCGGCCGCGGCCTAAAATGGTGCGGTGGAGAGAAAGCTCCCAAATTGGGGCTCGTCGCGATGCAAATCAAAGCAGTGAGGTGGTGGTTGAGACGCTGGCGACCGAGCGCACCCACGAGCGTGAAGAATTGATGGCTGGTGCCCGTGCTCGGGCCCTTGTTGGCCGCGACGTGACCACGACGAGCAGAGGTGCAGCTGTGGAAAATACGGCGGCGGTAGTTGCGTGGCTGTGCGCCCTGGCGGGACGTGTATGTCACAACTGAGTGCTTCCATCCAAGGCGCAAACGACGAGTGCGCCCTCCACAACCGGCCACATGCGCGTGCGAGACGGGTAGGCGTGGCATGGCCCGCGTGGCCGCATCGCCATTAAGGCGAGGCGACGACGCGAGCGCAACGGGGGCACCCCACATGCACGCCGGCAACTCGCGGCAGCGACGCAACAAGCAGCGATGAGGTGGCCCGCAGCGCGACACGATGAGCGGCAGCGAGGCAGAGCGGCCGCAGCGGGCAACAACACAGCAACGGGGCAGCACGGCGGTCAGTGCAGGGGACTTATGTAGTGGCGGCACTGCGCGGGCCGCCCGACCGGCCACGGCGGCCAACCGAGCACGGCCAGTGCGCGCGCACGGGCGTCCAACGCGGCGACGTCGTAGCTTGGGAACGCGGTGATCGTGCCCACGCGAGGGAAGCGACCGAAGACGTGTCGTGCACGCTTTTTAAAGTGTTCACAAAAACTAAACCGTTGATCCCATTCCAAAACCACCTATGCCATCACCTAGAGGGTACATTAGGTAACTAAAACAACCCGTAACACTACCCTACTTTTTAACCAGATTGTCTTACAAAATTACCAAACATCGCAATGTCTAGCTCACCAAAAGTTTATGAAATCTTCTAAGTGTTGAATGACTTTCTATTCCTAGTTGCATTTCCAAACCCTTAGAAATATAAGCTAACAACATTATTTATCAACACCAAGTATTTCATTTCCATCTACAAAGTTTGTACTTCCAACTTTATTTAAGTGTTGCATATATGTTCTATATTATTTTTGTTCAATAAAAATTGGTTTACAACCCTATTTGATAATTACGTGAATCATGGAATAACTTTCCGATTAACATTCTATTGATCCTTCTACGTTACGACACCTCATCTACTCATTTCACCACATGCATTAACACACAAATATGATGCTCATAACATATTTTAGTAGATGATTAACGGTGTAACACTGAGAGCAGTGTGCGCAACTCGCACTCATTGTTCATTCCAAGGATTGAATCCAGGTTAATTCAGCAGCAGCTAGAGCAATACTCCGGTATTGATTTGATTTTTCGCTACCTACCGAGGTAGAAGATTGCTTGATCCGCAAAAGTACGCTTTATTTGCTTATAGAACAAAAGTATACGCTTGGGAAAGATAGACAGTCTATCATATGGAATAAGGCATTCAACAGTTTGAAGAGGTAACCTTTTTTAGTAGCTGTCTTGTAAGCAAGCGCCATACGTTCAACGTATACTGGCGAGAGTCTTTCCTCTTATAATACAAAGCCTGAGCGCGTTGCATGACTTAATGCCAGCTCTTTATCATGCATCTTCTGTAGAACCAAAAAATTTAAGGGCGGGCAAAGTATGTTAGATTTGGCCCATGCATTTGTCTGCCTCGATGCGATGATGGATTTTCCGGATGCGCATGGACGGACGGCAAATGGCAGCAGGATGGGCTACATCTTCTTGTTTTTTTTTTTTAGCAAGGATGGGCTACATCTGCTGCACCTGAACGCAATGCAGCACCCACGCCAGCCCATCCAAGCCGCGACGCCTTGGGCCCTAATTAACTGACGAGGTCTGAACAGGCTGACACGTCGAGCGGCACGACACACGTACGGATATATCCTCACGTCTGGCCACGTTCGTCTCCTCACGCCCACATGTGACCCTCCAAGTCCAGTCCAGGCCCAGGCCACAGATTTCGCCGAGCCGACCCAAGACCCACCGTGGCCGAGATGGATCCAGCCGGCCCGCACCGCTTACCACACAGCACGCACGCAGCAGATGCAGCACGGGGCACACCCGCCCTCCGCCTCGCAAGCCAAATACGCCGTGGCACGCGTCGCCATGCCGCCCCGGTTCCCCACCGCCCGCCTCCTCACCAGCACCAGGCCGCACAGGCTGCTCCCGTCCCGCTCCTCTCCCCTCTCCCCTCTCCCCTCCGCGTCCCTGTCCCCGGCCCCTCGCGCCCTCCGCCTCCCGCCGCCGCTTCTTCACCGAGGCGCGCGCCGCCGCCTGCTGCCCCGCGGCATGGCCTCAGCCTCCGCCGCCGCCCCCAGGCCACACGCCGCCGCGGAGGCGCCCCCCGTCGGCGTGGGAGGAGAGGGCGCCGCCGCCCCGCGGCGGCTCGCCCTGGAGGAGCTTCCCTGGGACCATTCCTTCGTCCGCGAGCTGCCCGGCGACCCGCGATCCGACGCCATCCCGCGGGAGGTCCGGCCTGCCTCCTCCTCCTCTTCCCTTCCCTTCCGCTCGCTGCTGGCTTCATTCAAGCGCGCTCGATTAGCTGCCTCCTTCCTTCCTCGTGTTTTGTTTGGCTAGCAGCTAGCTCACCTGCCTGCCGTGCTGTTGCAGGTCCTGCACGCCTGTTACTCCAAGGTGTCTCCCTCGGTCAAAGTGGATAACCCCAAGCTGTTGGCGTGGTCTGACTCCGTGGCCGATCTACTCGATCTGGATCACAAAGAGTGAGGCCTGAAATCCTTGATTGTTACGATTCCCATTTCTAGCTGCTTTTCTACAAGCGGGCATCCTTCGCCAAGTTGCAATAAATCTAAGGAATGGCGATTTTAGAAGCAGGGACATCTTTATCACACGTTTCTGGGATGCACTGAAACAAAGCTGCTTAGTGTTGACACTACTAAAGCCACTTGAATTTACCCCCCAATTGTATCCTTTGCAGCGAACTTCTTCAGTTGTGTCCTTCCTGTGTGCCACTGCGGTAGAGTCCTGGCTAATTTTACACACCAAATTGTCTGACATTTTAACTCTTCAGATATCACATGTAGCCACTGATCCTCGAGTGAGTACTGATTGGTGGCTGCATGCTCTTCCCAGCTTCAAAAACCTCCCATCCAAGAATGAAATAGTGGTACTATTTGGATGTGGATTTTGTTAAATTGTGCTCACATTTTTGTTTATAAACTGTAGTCTTATACTTTGGCCTTTGTGAGAGCAATAAAGCTAAGCACGTCTCTTTGTTGAAAAGCTAACCAGTTGAGTTCATACTAATGAATAGGTGAGATGTATGGGTATGAAAAGAAATTGCAAAAATATCTAAGATACTTTGAATTCATCGGAAGTTGGAAGCGCATCAATCATAACTAAGGAGTTGACAACAGCAGGTGTGTTACGGAATAACCATTTTTTGAGAAACAAAAAGTGTGGCAAGACACTTAGACCTTTTAGCATACGAAATGGTTCATTGTCTTATTTTGGCAGACATGTTTTGTCCTTGGCCACTTCAGTCACTAAAAGAGCTGCTATAATGCTGAAACTTTTTATGACATGGCCGTTCCATATGGCAATAGGCCCACATGGTAGTCTAACAGCTAGTCACATCTCCATGATCTTTGTTTTTATTTTAACAAAATATTCCAACCAACAGATTTCATTCGAGAAAATAAGCGTTAGCTGACTTATTACTCTTAAGGTCTGTGATGAGCATGTTTGAAAGATGGCACTTAGCCCTTAGTGGCATCAGGGCAATAAGTGGTGTCCTGCTGCCTTGATTATGGGGTAATCGATGTGCCTAGGTAGTCCAACATAGTGCCTACGCGCTCCAAGGTAATCCAAACAACTACTTCTAACATGCCATTACATGAAAAAGGAAATTTAGAATTGTTACATACAATAGTCCTGTCCTTGCCTCCTTGAGGACATTTGGCTGCCTTGGGGATCTAGGTGCTAAGCGGCAGCTGGTCACACTTAGCAACTTATCTGTTGCAAGTTCACAAAATATTTGGATAACAACATTAGAATATCTTTGCTGAATTTTCTCACACCTGTTGCCGCGGGTGAGATCAACCTGACGATGAAGCCTTCCTTTTTTCTCTGTTCTGTTTCTTCAATTTCTATATTTTCTTTCTTGCACTCACCATTAAGACTCTTGGAACTTGTACACATCATCTGGTCTTCCACTTGGTCCCATGGGTGGTTTCCCACTTGTCAGTTAAAGCACTGTATTTCGAAAAATGAAGAAACAGAACATAGATTAAAGGTTTCTTCCTCTTGTTATCGAGATGACCTATCCTCTGATTTCCTCTTGTTTGCTACTCACGTCGTTGGTTTGATCTCTTTGCGATTAATATATGGACTTGAACAAGTCAGGAGCTACTGAAGTTAGAAATTTGTCCTTATTGCATAGGTTGAGTTCTAACTTGTGCCCCCCCTCCAGTTATCATTTTCTTTCTGCATAGAATTGTGTTTTTCCCCTACCTTGCCTACTCATCCAGTTCTCAGTTTTTTTTGGTATCCTTGCTGATATTGTTGAACAGAAATTCATAATTGTTTATGTGCTATCTTGCGTATTTTCAGGTTTGAAAGACCTGATTTTCCTCAGTTTTTCTCAGGAGCAACTCCACTAGTGGGAAGGTTTGTTGTACCATCACTTAATATCCTTACTATTTGGTTCTAGACAGCCAAATAATCAACATTCTGATGGATAACAACCTGCAGTTTGCCCTACGCCCAGTGCTATGGAGGACATCAGTTTGGTGTATGGGCTGGTCAGTTGGGGGATGGTAGAGCGATAACTCTTGGAGAGGTTGTCAACTCTCGAGGTGAGAGGTGGGAGTTGCAGCTCAAAGGTTGTGGAAAGACTCCATACAGCAGATTTGCTGATGGTCTTGCTGTCCTACGCAGCAGTATCCGTGAATTCTTATGCAGCGAAGCCATGCACGGTCTAGGCATTCCTACAACTCGTGCTCTTTGTCTAGTTGAAACTGGAAAATCAGTTGTCCGAGATATGTTCTATGAGTATGTCATGATATCTTAATTTTCCAATGTACACTGTTAAGCCATGTTATGTTTCATCGCCGTGTTCCACTTCTATAAGATAAATTTTCAACAAAAGAGGGGAAAGGTAGAAAAAGGCTGTATATGATCTAGCTTTTTATAAGCTGAGCATGGTAATGATGGCAGTGTTATCTGTAGCATACAAAATATTTGAATCAAGGCTGCTTGAGCCAGATATATACTCAAAGTAATAGCGGTTGGTGGAACATCACTGTTAAGAACTTATTTGTTTATTTGTTCTTCAGGCATAGTGGTTTTATTTCACTGAATGACAGCTTGCTTCATAAGTCCTTTTATATTATTTGATTTGTGCACAGGTGGCAATGTAGTATGTTGGTCTTTTGCTTTTGTTTTAATCATTTAATGTGCCTTTTTTTTTGTTATTCTTATTGACCTAGACATGATTATAAAGCATGAAACTGCCCTAAATTATTCTTGAACACAAGCTGCAGATTGTAGAGTGTGGATTGGGTTATTTCATGTTATTTATTTCTGCGAATGACGTCAAGTCTTATGTACTCACATATCACCTGTGTATGCTGTATAGGACCACTTTCCTGTTAAGGCTTTTCTTTTTTTTTTAAAAATACTGCAAACATGGATGAGTTTTGCTCTTACTATGTCACCAGGGTATGCTATGCTTAGAGAACCTTTGTTACATTACCACTACCTGCAATCTATAACACTACTACCTGCAATTTATAACACTGACTGGCAGCAGTTAAAATAGATTTTATTTTAAGGATCATGTTTCTGAAGGTTTTCAGTAAATACACTGTACCTATTGATATGCTTCTAGTGTTAATCATTTGTCTTATATATGCAGTGGCAATGCCAAGGAAGAACCAGGTGCAATCGTTTGTCGTGTTGCACCGTCTTTTCTACGTTTTGGTTCGTATCAGATACATGCTTCAAGGGGCAAAGAGGACATTGAAATTGTTCGTCGTTTGGCAGACTACGTGATACTTCAACACTTTCCGCATCTTGAAAATATGAAAAAGAGTGAAGGTTTGTCATTCGAGGCAGCTATAGGAGATTCTCCAACAATAGATCTCACATCAAACAAATATGCAGGCAAATATCTTTATACCACATTTTATTTTGCTTTCAAAATCCTTGGAGAACTAACCTTTCCTCACCTGCAATCCATTTGTAACAGCCTGGGCAGTTGAGGTTGCAGAGAGGACTGCTTACTTGATAGCTAGATGGCAAGGTGTTGGCTTTACCCATGGTGTACTTAACACTGACAACATGAGTGTGCTGGGCCTAACTATTGATTATGGACCATTTGGCTTTCTCGATGCCTTTGATCCTAACTATACTCCAAATACCACTGATCTTCCTGGGAAGAGGTATTGTTTTGCAAATCAACCTGGTGTTGGCTTGTGGAATATTGCTCAGTTTGCTGGACCACTGTCATCTGCTGAGCTTATCAGCAAAGACGAGGCAAATTATGTGATGGAGAGGTGAGCTCTTCCTCCATTCTGAACAATTATTGGCAGTAGACGACAATAACTTATTTGTGTGAACATTTTGATTTTTTGTTTGTTGCAGGTATGGGACAAAGTTCATGGATGAGTATCAATCTATCATGACCAAAAAGCTGGGCTTAACCAAGTATAATAAGCAGCTAATTAGTAAGCTGCTTAACAACTTGGCAGTTGATAAGGTTGACTATACCAACTTTTTCCGTCTTCTTTCGAATGTCAAAGCGGATCCTGGTATTCCGGAGAATGAGCTGCTTGTTCCACTGAAGGCTGCTCTCCTAGATATTGGGAAAGAAAGGAAGGAAGCATGGATCAGTTGGGTACAGACTTACATTGAAGAGGTGGGTCACCTATTCTGTAATTGTTTCCTCCATATGCACTTCTATCATAAAAGGGATGGTTTGATGTTGTGATAGCGCACTGTTTTGGCTACTGTTGGTATTTCTGTTGTCGTTTGGTTCTTTTTTTTAAAAAAAAAAAATCTTTGCCATTTTTTGTGAAGTTGGAATGATCATTTGGAAACTGAGTGACATGTTGTGGTTTGGGCAGAAATTCCCACTGTTTGTTGCAGGCTTGCTGCCCTTGTGCTTTGAAAATTTACCTGCATTCCCTCTGAATTTATGTGACTATGCTCTAAAATTCATCTAATAGTCATATTTCCTGATTTCTATACATTGTGAATTGTCATCTGCACTGTCCAAGGTCCATCAAGGTTTATTATGCTCTACCATTGTTACCAGACTTTTATATTGCTACATTTAATATCTTAACCTCCAGTCTAACAGTGTTATTCATTCTGTGTGAAAGCTGGTGGAGAGTGGCATTCCTGATGAAGAAAGAAAAGCCGCGATGAACTCTGTTAATCCAAAGTATATTCTCCGCAACTATCTGTGCCAGTCTGCTATCGACACAGCTGAGCAAAGTGATTATGAGGAGGTTCGCCGGCTGCTTAAAGTAATGCAGAATCCTTATGATGAGCAGCCAGGAATGGAGAAGTATGCGCGGTTGCCACCAGCCTGGGCATACAGACCTGGAGTCTGCATGCTGTCCTGCTCGTCGTGAACCCAGGATGCAAGCAAGGACATAACAAAATGTTTTGGTGGTTATAGTCTTTTCTCCTGTATAGGGGTTCATCTTTGTGCTATAATGTGTCGAGCATCGCATGCTATTTTTTTCAGTGATGCAAGTGTGTAAGAATCTTAGTTGTAAGTTATGCGCTATCTATCATGTCGTTGCAAGAATAGTGAAGCAGTTCGATCAGGAATTGTTGTGAAGCGAAACACCCGGACATGCACCTAGATTTCGGAGATGTTCTACAGTGCAAAGCCATCTAGTATCCCGTACGGAGAAGGAATTTTGGCGGTTTACTGGTCTATAGAAGCTCTGGCGCGACCTAATCACTACGTGATAAAATCTGTCGGGGTATACGAGGAGCAGCATTCTCGTAGTCAGACTTGTAGTCTGTTGTATCATGGTGGCTTCCTGTAAAATTAATTTTACTTCCTGGTGTTGGTACATGTACAGGCACAGCCAGTTGTGACGTGTGGGCACAAGTGTGTTCGCTGACCACAAATACTAGGATTTCTAAAGAGGTTGATTCACTTAACTAAGTTAACTAAGAGCATCTGTCTCTGTATCATCCTAAATGCTAGGAATATAGATTTTGGTGAAAAATTATCCTTTAATAGTTTTTCTAAATGATCATCCAAACATAGCGTTATCTT
Organism: Miscanthus lutarioriparius; assembly: GCA_904845875.1. Classification (NCBI taxonomy): domain Eukaryota; kingdom Viridiplantae; phylum Streptophyta; class Magnoliopsida; order Poales; family Poaceae; genus Miscanthus; species Miscanthus lutarioriparius. The sequence goes on from CAJGYO010000019.1 coordinate 46,946,888, forward strand.
CTATTCTGGATTTTTCGCTAGCAAAAAATAGAAGACGAGAATGACTCTCTAGAGTGCACATTAGGGCTCCGTTCGGATGGTATGGTTCTGGAAGAATTTTGATGGTTTGGAGGAATTCTGGAGGAATTTGTGAGGAAAACACTGTTCCGGATGAAAAAAGAAGCGGATCAAACCGGGTTTAAGGGCACGCGAACGGGGCCTAGATATAAAAAAACTGTTGAAGAGTAAAAAGATATAGAAAACGATTTTCATGTAAATGACTATCCAAATGATGATATACAGCCTGTTCGTTTCGTCGTAAACGATCATGGATATTTATTGCTGACTGATTTGGTGTGAGAGAAAAATACTATTCCAGCTTATAATCCACGATCGTATACAAACAGATAGAGTGTGAGATTTGGAAAGGCTGTCAGAGATGGCCGACCTGGTCTTCTCCAGATGTGCGCTGGGCTCGCCCGTACCCGGGCCCAAACTATGGCCTGCTGCTCATGCCGCCTCCTCACGCCAACTGATTTTTGGGTAGTTAACTAAAGCTGCCAGGCCCACTCGATCTCGGAGTCACCATGATTCATTTCAGGGGAAACAAAAGGTAGTGCAGATTAATGAAGCATCGAAATAATCCAAGATAATGGAAAACGCCAGAACTTGTCCCCGTTCGCTTGTCTGAAATTTGACTGAAACAGGCTGAAAAACACTGTTCCGACTGAATTGTAGTAAGAGAAAAACACTGTTCCGGCTGAAAAAAGAAGTCGAACAAGCCATTTTTAAGACCATTTTTAAGACAAGCGGACGGAGCCAATGATATCGTTGCTGCAGATGGTTTGCTTTTTCAAAATAATGCGGATTCTTTACTCTTGCTATGAATGCACTCGCTGACATAAAATGTTTGGTTTGGGTACTGTACAGGACCACATGCAAAGCAAACCTGTCTGAAAGTTTCCCTGGGTACTAATATTCCAGACCCTAATACCTCCAAGTCCGAAACTTAAAGGGTTTATTTTAATTTTGGTACACTTAAGAGTCAAGCTAATAGTTACATCACTTTGACTGCCGATATCGTCTGAATAGGGCCCTCTCTTGGAAATGCTACCTTGGGCTAATTGAATTTGGATATTACCTTCGTTTTGCTATCTCACAATATCTTGTTATTCTTGCACATATTAGTGAATACGTGTACTATAAAATGTCTTGCCTTTTCTAGATTATGTAGAAAAAATCAAAACCGTCTTGTAATTTAGAAGGGAGGAAATACTATATTCGATCTATCAGACCGCACAATCCATAGATTTCCACCTATCATGCCGTCTAAGGATTCGGGACAGAGGAACTACAGTACTACACCGATGGATCTTGACGGCTGCAGCAGTTGATTACTGGCCCCTGGTTTTGTTGTTCCCTGGCTGTCAGTCTTGGGATCCTTGCTCTAGCCTTTTGATTCCCCCGAGGGCACGAGAAAATGGTAGAAGTAAAGCTTGTCATTATGCCCCAGTAATTTATGCCGGGGCAGCGCCCAGTGGCAGTGGAACCCAGCTCACTCGTTTTCAACGGTCGGTAAACAAAGCGCAAACTTAAGCAACCGAACGACAGCAGCTGCACGGAAAAGCAACTCCAGCAAGCAAGCACAGCTGCACAGGCACAGGCACAGGCCCAGGCCCGCCCCCACCCATCCATCTCTCTCCCTCTCTCTCTCTCTCATCGCGTGGTGTGTACAGTAGTGTCCTGCTGCTGCTGTCCCACAGCCGCAGGGAGCTCACAGCTACTGTTGGAGCTCAAGCACCGAGGAGGAGTCCAGCCGGCGCCCACAGGCCACACAGCATCATCACTGCTAGCCTCATTCAAGAATCTTCCAGCTTTCCCCAAACAGAACCAACCTTGGCCCATGGCTGCTTCTTGATCTGTGGTGGGTCCTTGGCCCATGGCTTCTTCTTGATCTGTGGTGGGTCTCGCTCCCTCTCCTCCTGGTGTCTCAATCTCGATCCAAGATCAGTGCCAATCTGCAGTGTTTTCCCCCTTCGGTGCTAGCGAAAAGAGAGAAAAATCTCATCTTTTGACTGCTGAGCTTGGGGAAATGAGTTTGCAGGTGGATGTTTCTTCAAGGACATACTAGTTTGATGCAAGGTCAGCTTCTTTCTATCTCCTCTATCTATTGATTATGGAATCATTTAAATGTTTCTGCTCTACTCTGTTGATAACATTTGTGGATTATATTGGCGCATTCCAATCTTACATTAGGGATTTATATCTGGATATATGTTTCTTGAGATTATTGATGCGGATCTATCAAACTCCGACTCTGAGGAGTTTAGTCTGTCATCCATTCTTGAATATTCAATCATGTTCCAATTTGGGTTTTACAATAGGTTCTTGATATTTCTATTGCAGCTTTCTAGATTGTCTTGGCTGCACTGTCCTAGAGCAAGTTTCTCAGTCACAAGTGAGATATTTTTGTGAGCTCCCAAAAGGAAGCAACAAGACAAACAGAATAGGCAGCATCTAGATAGGCATCTCGTAGCTTCCTTAGTTGCCTGCACCTTCTTCTGTTGAATTGAATCATCAATGGGTAGGGGGAGAGGCAGAGGGAGGAAGCAGCTCACCAATGGCAGGACCCACGAGGACAAGGGGAGCAGTGGCGAGGAGGTCGTCGTGCCTGCAAGGAAGAGGAGGGGACGGCCCCAGAAGCGTGTCGCCGCTGAGAAGATCATTGAAGCAGAGATGAAAAAACTGGAGGCGGCCGCCGATGATGGCGATGAGGACTATGTGGTGGGAGCAGGGGATGGTGCCAAACTGAAGGGTTCAAGAATAGAGCATGCTTCCGCAGGAGCTGGTTGCAACAAGAGGAACAGGGTGCCCAAGGAAGAAGAGGACTCGAATCTTGACATGGAGGAGAGCAGCTCCTGCACTCGGTCCAGCAATGATGAGTCGATCCGGTCCAATGGCTTCCGGCAGTCAGGAAGCCGCCGGAAGAGCACCCCACGGCGAGCGGCCGAGGCAGGGCTATAGTCAAAATTGGAATTGGAATGGAGTAGATTCTTTGGTATCAATTAGGCAGCTGCTCTTCAATTTTGCCATTCATATTTTTAGTAGCAATCTTCAATTTTTGTCATTTTGGTGTTTGCTAGGCCACCTACATCTACATGAGTGTAAACATATATAATACTGATTGCAAGCCATCCGAAGTTTTGCTTATGTTAACGAAGAAAATGTGTCAATGAACCACTAAGGCTCTGCCCGCTTGTTTTACGAGCGAGCTTTTCAGCGAATCGAATAGGGCCTAAAGCTCCACATCTAGTAGTTGGTTGGTACTCTACTGATTGGTCAGCACCATGTTTTGCTTCACATCAACAAACTGCCACCACAAGCTCCTGCAACTTTCTCTCCCCCCCCCCCCACCCCACCCACACACACCACCACCACCACCCACACACACAACTAATGTGCCTTTTCATTGCCATTTTTACTACGGCAAGCATTCCTAGTTCTTACTAATAAAATCGGGAGATCATGAGTTTTTTACTGTGCATGCCCAGCTATGCCAAGACGGTTCAATGTTTGTTTCTGCCTATCGGCGGAAGCATAGAGATCTTGGATTCGTCCCACATTGAATTGTATGAACTCATGTGGCTGTAAACTGAAATTCTGATGTAGTGATAGTTCTGAATGCTATGGAAAGCCAGTAGTCTAGCACTAGCCCCAGGCTCCAGGTGTTGGTGCCTTGGCAATCTCTGCCATCTTCAAACCTAATGATTCTGCAGTGATGATGTTATCAAAGGATATGGCATTGCATTTTTGTCGATGTAGGGAAGTACAAGTAGAAGGGCCTATTTGGATGATCTAGGCCTAGTTATTAATTAGGGCTAAAAAATAGTCTAAATTAGTTGACGATTGGTCAAATAGTCACAAAAAAGCTAGCTAACAAATAGTAGAAACCTTGTTTAAAATATAAGCTCACCTATTAGCTCATGTTTAGATAGTCTGGATATAAAAAAACAGCTGGCTAACAATTAGCCCTATGCATCGAATATAAGCTCTAATAATAAATAACACAACCATTTGGATCGCCAGAATCAACAGCAGAACTAGCTAGCGGCTAGCCACAACCAACCTAATTCAGCACCACTAGGTAATATCATTGTCGTGCAATAACAACGAAATGGTGCGGACACCATGATAGTGTTTCCACTGAAATATTCTTGATTTGAGCAATGTGACGGTAACGGACCATCTGATCCAACTGATTCAATAGGAACATATGCTTATATATACGTAAAATAAAAATGGTGTCTTTTCAGAAGAAAAAACAGTAGTGTTGTCCCATCAAAACTTAGAATGATACCAGGATCATTTTATTTGCATTGAGTGATGACTATACAAGAACCCCATTCTCGTAGTTAACACCGTGGCGAAACTTTTTTTTGCCAGACCAACTCACTCTAAGTCTAGAGAGGAACCTGCCAACTAAACAAGTTGTAACCTTGTTCTTAGAAGAATATTTGTACCAAATATTGATGTATTTTATATATTGGTAAAGTCCATATTTCAACCAATAATCTATATGGTAGTCTGATTTTCAACACTGAACATGAAACTAGGTACCAATTCCTCACCTGCCGGCGAGGCGCGGGTCAAAACAGGTAACACGCCAACGCCACCGCATCCTCTTCCGCCCGTCCCCCCGTGCGTGGATGTCCCGGTAGGTCTCTGGGGTTCAGCGTCGTTATCTAACTGATTTTAAATGTGTTTTATTAATTTATAAAAATACTAAAAAACTATTTTAATCTCTAAAATTGCATAACTAATTTATTTTAAATTAGAAGAGTGTGAAACTAGTACCATTTTTCTTCCAAAAGTGTTATCTATCTCTATCCGTTGTTGGACTTATTTTGATCTTGTTTGTTTTAAATAAGTAGTGTGAATGACTACGAGCAAAAATGGTACTAGTTTCATATATTTTTGATTCAAAATAGAATTTTATATGATTTTTTAGATCAAATTAGTTGTTAATAATTTTACAAAATTGGTAACCACCTTCGAAACTGTCAAGATGACCAAATTTACCAGGTTTTAATAGTTGGTGGCATCAGGCACCCAATTTCATAGTTTAGGTTTAAAAAATGCACAACCATCCGAGTTAGAGGTTAAAAATAGACTTTATCCTTTATATAAACTTGGATAAATTTGATAGCTTGACTATAGATAAAATCGAAGTTGCATCATTGTCAGCTACTTGGCACTGTTACTGGCTTAAATGGATGGTAGTGCCTTTTAGGAAAGAAAATTTCAACCTGATGCTAGAGAAGAAAGTTCAAAATTTTGAGTGCTAAATGAGAAAGACTTATTTGTTTCAGTGTCAAATAAATAATTCTCTCTTATCGTTCTTACACATGTTTCAAAATGTTCGGCCATCATCCAGAACGTCCCCAATCAACTTTGCGATGCCATTTCAAGTTTCCACTAGTTCAAAATGCAATGAACCTTGCCGGATTTGGCAAGTACGACGGACCTGAATTTACCCGGACCGTGCAAGTTGGCCGGTGTCAGTGTTGGGATGAGCATTTGACCGTTTGTGTTGTTCTTCACGGAGATGGAGTTCACTACTCCGGCAACCCGTAGTGCCATAGCCCTACTCTAAACAATAAAGGCTTGATGCTTTGTTGACCTATTCCAGTAATTGGGTATGTTTGATTATATAATTGTTTTTAGGAGGGTATCGTGGTTGGATGGCGATGCAATTGGAGCTTCACACTTTCTGCCTCCCACGTTGCCGATTCTAATGCTTGGAAATGCACTTGAGGAACCATATATCCCTGTCACTGTAAATAGGATTATTTAGCTAAGCGCGACTTGATGAGCAGCAAGAAATATTGCTTTTGTCACCAAACAATTAAGTACCTCTTTTGAATATAGTTTTAGTTGTGTTGTTTGGGCTGTTGTAGAGGTGGCTTCAGCAGTTCTTTGACCTCATAGTGTGTCACATTTGTTTGATACTTAGCTACAAAAAATTAGGAAATATTTGAAATTACTAATCCCACAAGTAGGGATGAAAACGGGACAGATATTTTCTGATATTCGTTCATCCCGAAAGGCTCACAACACTATATGGATATTCCGTATCTGAATCTAAACATTTAATATCTGACCATATTTGAACCCGAATGCTTAAAATTGGATTTCTAATATGTACATGAGATACATATCAATATCTGAATGATTTGTATCTGGTTCTAAGATCCGAGAAAAAAATATGGGATAGAATACGGGATATGGCACATAATACAGTATCACTGCCATCTGTATCCAATCTGGATTCATCCCTACCCACTAGAGCAAGCCGCTATGATTATGCATGAATGGCATGATTTTTTATGAAAAAAACATTTATTCTCTTTGCGGGTTATATTATATTGGCTATCCTCCAAAAGCTAGCCTCACAAAATAATGGCAGATGTGACCAAGAAGTTTTTCTCCAAGGCACATAAGTGACAATAATATATAGATTACAGTCGTCATAGTGCTTCTACTTTCTTCAACTTTAATAGGTCATGTGCATCAAATATGTAGAGGTAGGAAGTGTGTTTCAAGATTTTGTATCATCTTGATGTGAGTATCTTATCTTAAAAAAACTTCCACTATTTAAAAAAATAACTGCAAATAAAGGGGTAGACCATTGAACTATTTCGAGAAACGTAGGATACTCTGATTATTTTCTAAATTCTAAAGGACTTAGGGGTCTGTTCGCTTGTCTGAATTTTGGAGGAATCTGGATGGTTTGGAGGAATGCTGGAGGGATTTGTGCGAGAAAAACACTGTTCCGGATGAAAAAATAAGCAGATCAAGTCGGGTTTAAGGGCACGCGAACGGGGCCTTAGATCCCAAATTGATTTACTTTCCATTTCCATGCCTTAAATTTTAAAATTATTGTCCCAGAAAACTAAATTTAGCAAAATGAATCTTGGTCACCATGTCACGTGCTCACGCAAATCTGCGTAGGCTTCCCATGTTCTACGCAACTTGATTTTCAGTAGTCGTCAAGTACTTGTGTGGCTGTTTCTAACTAAACTAACATAGGGAGGAAAAAAGATTTTCCTGGCTCTATGTAAGATAATGCAAAGTACCACCTAAGTTTCCATCTAAATTACTCATCTATCATTATTAAAGATAATATTTAGTTTTTTCTTGAGTGGAAGATAATATTTAGTAACACCTCTAATTTGTATACAAATTATACACCTATATTATTGTAAAAAATAAACAAAAATATTCTTCAAATCTATATATAAATACTAATATAAGCTATTATATAAAATAACACAATAACCACAAAGTATATGTTATTATATATGTTTCTTAATTACTCACTTCTACCAATGAAATGCTATGTGCCACCGTGTGGAGCATGTAAACATACATACATTAGGATAAATTATTATTTTGATAGTTTATCATTAGTGGAAAAACTCAACAAATCACATACCAATGAAACTATCAAATCACTTTAAATTATATGAATATTATGTAGGAATCATGACGCCTAAGAGGAGTTATAAATTAGGCAACTTAAAAATTAATGTCCTCTAAAACCTACTTATCCAAACCTATACAAAATACTCTATGTCGGTGTTTTGTAGGCCGACTAGTAAATTTATACGAATGCCGCGTTGCTCTAAGAAGATGATGGTAGCATACAAAAGACACAGGGAATTATACTGGTTCAGACCAGAGCCCTACGTCCAGTCTCAAAGATGATCGAGTGTGTGTTCCTCGCTTGAATACTCTGAAGTTCTTACAATGGAGGGTGCAAGAATGGTGGAAGAGGTAGAAGAGCCAGAGCTAAGAGACGGACTGCCCGAATGAAAGCTTTGAGAGTCCGGAGAGTGTGAAGATGATCTCGAAAGGGTGTCCTGGCTGCCCTTATATAGAGTTCGGGGCCAGGTCACGTACAAAGAAGAAGGTTCTCCCGACCGAGGGGTCATGAGCCAGAGGGAGGGCCTAACTAATTTGGCTTGCAAGTAATGCCGTCTTGGGGTGCACGTCACGGCGTGGCTATCGTTATGATCTTGTGCCCACGTCGCGGCATGCTGTGGCATGGTGCCACAACACTAGTTGAGGTGCCACTGTGGGCACGGTGGTGTTTCGCCAGTCGTCCTGCGCGACATGGTCTCGTCGTGGCCTTCGTCATCGCCTCCTGATCCCCTAGGGGCATCGTACAAGAGTTGGTAGCCACATTCTGGGGTCATGGCCTTCGCTGGATTAGTGGGCCTCAAAAGTCAAGGTCGTCGTCGTAGCTCCCCATCCCGTAGTGGATGGGATCGTACGTCTGTCTTGTCAGGTCGTATTTGGACGGTGGGCTGTTATACCCCGGTGGTGTTGTCTTGTCCTTGCGGCGTGGTGCAGGGATGGCGTCAGACCGGACCGAGGTGACTATTATCCCCTCGATCCATGCGGGGTCAGTGCTGCATGCCTGCTTTTGTCACAGCAGGCGCTGTGACAGAACCGCTCAATTTATACAAGATCAAGTATGGCTATCCCCACTAACACATTGACACGCGCATACTTTCACTTATATAAACCCAGTAGTCTGTCGAGTGTCACAAAGGACCTCGGTAAATCAACATCACAACTAAGATCATATGATTAAGAAAATACACATCATATACACAGAGTTACAGCGGAAATAATATTACAAATGGGTTTACAAATAATAATACAAGTTTGGGTTTCAAAACTGATTAGTGAAAACAACCCAGCTTTCAAATGATTACAATAATATAGGTTCCAAATACATTGCTAGCATAAGCGACATACTCAGACAAAAGCATATAGATAAGAAATAAATATAGAGTCACTGAGCCCACCGACGGTTAGCCACCATCTTCAGCAGGCCGAGAACTTCACCTGCAACATGGTGGGATAAACCCTGAGTACTCGAATGTACTTAGCTAGACTTCCTCATCATAAACCAGAAATAAAGTGACTCCAAGGAGTATGCAAGGCTTTATAGGTGGAGTTAGCTTAACAAAATTTTGCATCAAAGCCACTAGTTGAGCTATACATTTTATAATTTGGTAACCAAAGTTAATTATAGCTATTCATCTCTAAATTAGCAACTAACCTATGCTAAACATGTGGAATATCATTTAGTAATATACAATAGTAACCATAGCTGGTGTAACATTTCCAAATTCATCATAACCATCAAATTACATCAATTAATGCTATGTTGTCACTGCTCAGTCAAGTTCTCACTATCCGGGAGAGACGGCGATTCGAATCGATTCCTACCTAGCTGGGGAATTTATTCCTAACACAAACAGAGGCATACCCCGTGAAGGTAGCCTCAGGTCACCTTTGGTACAATTCAGGACTAACTCGTGGGTCCAATCAGCGCCGCCCCCTTAGAGATTCTACCAATCTACCAGAAAGATCGAGACTCAAACCCACCCTTAGCCTCACGCCATTGGCTCTCCGCACATCCTTACTGCCTCTAGTGTGTGCACTTTCACTTATCAGGGCCCGGCCTGAATTGAGCTACTCGGCTTCATGGTCGTATTATTAGATCCGGCCAGCTAAGTGCTAGGCATATGTTCAACATGACATGAAGACGTACAGTGAATCGATCCTTAATTGATATAGACGGGGATAGATAGGCACACATGAGCTCCATGCCTTGTCGCTTCTCTATCATGATCCCGCCCGGTCTTCTTTATTCATTGACACATGGTTATTTCCACGATAGCAAATATAACCAACCGTGCATTGGTATCCACCTATATCTCGCAGGTGATAGGAAATCACCCGACTTCTACCGGTCTAAGCATTGCTAAGCATACATTCGATCCTAGACCTACATAGGGTTCAAGGTATATTTCTGGACAAGGTAGTTCTATGCATCAAGTGGTTCCAATCAAATCTTATAACCTAATACATCAAACATAAATGATTCAAGTGATATTTGTAAAAACATAGGAGGCTTAGAATGCTCTAGGGTTGCCTGGGATCCAACACTAGGGCCCTGTTCTATTTGCTGAAAAAACAAGCCAAAACACTGTTCTGGCTGATTTGTTGTTAGAGAAAAACACTGTTCCGGCTAAAAAAACAAGCTGAAGAAGATGGATTATAAGAGAAGCGAACATGGCCTAGGTTAGTGTTTATTAGACGACACTCGCTTGGTGAGCATCTTCTATTTAGGCATGTACTCTAGGGGTCCTTCCATCTTGGGGATAGGTCCACCAACACCATCTTCTAATTTGATTTCATCATCACGTCCTTCACGTGGTGCATCTAGCGTACCTAGATGAGATGCAAGATGCAAGTACATGAATATGAAGAATGGTCACATCATATTGATTTAAGCACTAGAGAGCAAGTCATTCAACTAAATAACTAGGGCTACATAATTTAGAGCATGCACTAGCAACATCAAGAATGGGCAATCAACTTAAGTGCATACACAGAATTTGGACAGCAATATAGCAGTCACGTGTTTCAACCATAACTGGAGTTACAATCATTCAATAAAAGTGATCTTGGACTTTTTGGAAAGCTAATGAAATTGTCTAAACTTTGTTAGTCATTCCAAAAGCTAACTCATAAGTTAACAAGATCAAATATGCCAATATCTCAGGTCTATACCGACTAGGACAAAAAACTGACATTAACTTTAGAAATGCATAACTGGAGTTCTAATCATCCAACAAGCATGATCCTTAACTTTATAGAAATCTTATTAATTTATCTCCAACTTTATTATTATCATCTTTAGGTGATTCAACAGTTGTTTGGCCTTAAACACACAAAGCAACAATTCTATCCAAAACATGGACAAAATCTGACATGCAACTTCAGACAACAATAAGTTGAGTTCTAGCTTTCACAACAAGGTGGTTATAGACTTTTTAGAAATCTTAGCAAACCATGCACAACTTTGTTATAAACATCATAAGATAATTCCAAAGTTAACCAGGTCAAACATCACAAATAAGACATCTCTATCCAGATTTGGACAGAATGTGTCACTCCACTTTGAAAGCTCGTAACTAGAGATTTAGACCACAAAAAGGGCGATCTTTAACAATTTGGAAAGCTCAGGAAAAGCACTACACTTCTTATATTATCTCCAATACATGATTCAAAGCTTAGCTAAGTCAACACAATCATTCTGATCTATATAGAAATCATGCAAAAACCTGACAACAAACTTCTAAAATCTATAACTCCTAAACCATCAGGCCTATGGTCATGAAAATTTAACACAAGCTAGATTATTAAGTTACCTACATCTTTGGTATTCACCATATTCACAAAAAGCATCATTTGCATCACGAAACTAATTGCACAACCCAAACTATACCTATAGTCTAGACAGTTGAGGCATTGGTATAGTGTCTGGTGTCGTGGGTTAATCAATCTGGAACGATAGTGGAGGCGAGCCCAGATCTAGAGAGGAATTCTAAGGTAAAGTAGCTAAAATAAGGAAAGCAAGGAGAGCGCACTTCTCTTCCGTGTTGCAGTGCATTACTTGTGATGGTGTTAGTGCATCCAATACACCTAAAGAATCCTCTCTTAGCGGTCCCTTCTATTGAATACCAAAAACAAAAGGTATTTGCATCAACATTTCCCTTTCCCACACAATCCAATCTATTGCCATTGCCAAAGCTAGTCGAGGAAGAATACAAGAGTTATAGGATGAGAGCCTCTTTCTTCTTATGAATGGAAGGAAACATCAAAACAACGCTAAAACCAAGTGAATGTATGTATTTTTATCCCTTTTTTAATCGAGACTTTCATACAGTAGCAACATACGCTTTCTCTTCTTCTCTTCCATCTCTCGATGCTTGTTCTCAATTACTATTGCTCTGTCCACCAACGTCTGATAGTCGGTATACACCAGGTCATCAGTTGTAGTTTGAAACCATCGTTCAGTCCTTTCAAAAAGCATTTTTTGCTTCTTAACATCACTATCCACTTCTTCTAGAGCATAGCGCGACAACTGAGTGAACATGTCACGATACTCACACACAGTTATAGATCCTTGCTTGAGAGACCGGAACTCATCTGGCATGAGTTCTACCACATGTGTGGGAATGTGGTAATCTCTTATTTAGTTGCTACAACTAACATGTTCTTGACATACATGCTACTCTAACAGCTTGTGACCATATTCAAACAATCATAGCACATACTAATAGCTATGAGAAGCATCACAGGACAATAACTACATAGATCTATTAGCAAACTTTCATCCTCTATCTATATAATGCAATATATATGCTATTTTTAGTGCCATATGAGAACAACTAGTTTGGGGATGAGATTTTTATGAGTGGTAAATGTTATCAAAACATGGCTATTGCACAACTTTCACATGCTCAGGTTTTATAGATTAATTACTATGAAAAAGACAAATTGCTATTGCAAGAAAACATGTAAAAGCAGGATAAATCTAAAAATCATCATTTTCTATAAACACATACCCATATTATATGTTATTATGGTAGCACAACATCATACAAAGGTAGTGGAACCACATTTTCTATTTTTGCACCTACATAAAAATTATAACTTATTTAAAACAATTTATCAAGCAATAAACAAGTTAAATCAATAAATCAACCATACTATATCCAATACCCATGAAATTTTTACCACAGCACACACATATCATCAGGAGACTACCATAAAAATTTCATAGCAATTGAAGCACCACAACTTTAGATATGAAAATGATAAGAAAAACAAGCTAAAAATGCCTATTTAACAAGATTAAATCAAAACATGACAAAAACTATACACAACTAGCATGTTTAATATTTTTATTAGCTAGAGAGTGTCATCACAAGACTAACACAACTAGAATCACAATTTTTGGACTTCTATAATTCAAGGTATGCATCTAACCAACTTAAAAGGATTTCAGAAAGCACTTTGCAAGAATAAATAAAAATATCAGAAACTTTCTACTAACACATATGATATTATGACTCTACTGTGTATACCTATTCACAAGGATTCCAAAAAGTCCTCATTTGCTATTTTATGATTTTTATACAATTTACTACAAATTTCCAAAGTTTCCGCCATAAAAGAAAAGCAAACTTGCACCGAGCATCCAAGACTTTTCTTCAATACCGATTCCCACAAACAGGTCCTTATAGGCACTATTTATATGAGTCTACGGTTTGCAGATCGACCCTTCCCTTTCTTTGAATTCCTGCACAAAGCCCTTGACGTGAATTTGGAGCAGAGGACGCCGAGGAACGACCGATTTCCGGCGTGGTGGTCGACGACGGCGGAGAAGAAGTGGTGGGAAAGCACTGGGGGAGTCATGCACACCCAGAGGACTGCTCGGCTCTGCCCGAGTTGGCCCAGCCACGCGCGCGGCGACTACAGCGGGCAGCTACACGGCGGCGACGGAGCTCTCGACGGCGTGCAAAGCCGGGGATGGGTGGTATGGGTTTGGGGGAACAACGAGGAGGTGGTGGTGGTGCTAGCTAGGAGTGGGGGCTCTCAGATGGCTAGAGGTGTCGAGCAGTAAGGGTGGACGGGGCAGGGGCTTTGCCGCGGCACCCATGGGCGTGCCCGCGCCCCTGGGGACGAGAATTGAGGGAGAAAGTGAGCGAGCAGGAGGGAGGAGGGAGGGCACTCGGCTATCCAAGACAAGGAGGGCGAGGTGAGGTGGTGCTCATGCGACAAGCGAGGCTAGCCACGCGGCGCTCGGCTCGGGCACACTGTTGGCCATGAAGGCCACGCAGCACACCCATATTCAAAAATCTAATTGTACCCCAAAATGCGACTGAACATTAATCTTTCTCCCTTCGCAACTCCAATTTGTTTAGTTTTGGCACAATATGTAGTAACTAAAGTTGTAGAGCTAGCCATGTGGCTAGCCATGTGGCGCTTGGGTACTGCACACGGTCGGCCATGAAGGCCACGCAGCACGCCCAGATTCAAAAATCTAATTCTACCCCAAAAATGTGACTGAACATCAATCTTTCTCCCTTCATAACTCTGAATCCGTTTAGTTTTGGCACAATATGTAGTAACTAAAGTTGTAGAGCTACGTGAGATCTCCAACATTGCTTAAAGGATCATGGTCAGATTTGAGCTGGTTAGCAAACTATAAGGCATCAAATATGGCCACAAGAAACTAGAAAACTGATCTTCAGTTTGAGACTTGGCAAAATTTCGAGCTCCCAAAACAGCCATGGATTCCAACTTGAGGGCTCGGTTAGACGAAGTTAGATATTGAACTAGGTCTTGACCTTTAAACAAAGTTTGTTCTACATAAGATGAACTACAACTTTTATTTAGGTCCCACCTTAATGCAAGCACTCCAAACAGTTGGTCAACACCGGTCAAAACCCTATCAAGAAAAAGACAATTCTAGGTATTACAACAAGCATTTTCTGTTTTTGAAATCATTTTTGAACATTCAAACGTGCTCCAAGAATGATGAGACTTGTTTTGTTGTTTCCATCACAAGGTGTACTCAAAATCATATTAAGGAATCCACTTGAGCTGCCATGTAAAGTTGGAAGATAAAATGTCACAAACTTGCCATCACGCTGCTACTGATCGAGGACTTAGAATATTTCTGAGAGCTCAAAAGGAGCACTGCATTCAAAATTGAGGCCACTGTTTGAGCCACTTAGAAGTGGAATCAGGTCTTGGTCCAAAAATAAAGTTTGTTGTACTCCACTTAAGCTTAAACTTTTATTAAAGGTCAAACTTCATATCTAGTACATAAACCATTACTTTATCTTGGTCAAAACAGCACCTCGTTAAACCTTGGAATTAGGGTTTTTGACCAATTGAGGCATTTTCTTGACATTTGCTCAACACGAACCCTTCATGACTTTTGTTGTAGAGTTCAATTAGAGTCATTTGGGCAAGGTTGCAAGGTTGGGTCGACCTCTCATATTCCCATTTACTTAATAAAGCAATCCAAGAAAGATTATAACTTATCATTTTATGTGACTTCTTGATTCCAAACTTCATGAAACTTTTCCACTGGTCAAGATGGATGCATGTTGATGTAATGTACATGAAATAAGCATGTTTAACATTACTCTTGCATAATCTTAACAAGGGTTCACATGTAAGTAAGGGTGTGTTGTCCAAGTTTAAGTTGGAGCTCACTCTTGTAGATTTGATCTTGACACCTTCATCAATACTTATCATGTTATGTTTGAGCTCAAAACCATTGCTTAACTGGTGACAAACACCTAGGGTGTTACAACCCTCCCCCCTTACGAGAATCTCACCCCGAGATTTGGTGCGAAAGACTTTTAAGGGAAGAGAAGCATGTCATCCTTTTTCTAACATCAGTGATAGCATTAGGCTACTTAACTTCAGAGTATTAGAGAGGCTAATTTGGTCAAGACAACTTTCGGATATTCACTCTTTGTAGTAAATTTTGTCTGAAGAATTTCCTTTGTTGGCTTCGATGAAGCATTGTTACTTTGGGAGGAATCCAAGACAGCACAACACTTCATTCTTGGGATACAGAGAGTACTATGGAGCATAAACCAATTACCCACAATCTCTATTTCCCTAATGAATATAGCATGGACCATGTGAACTTAGCACTAGACTACAAGCTTCAGAAAGCTACTCATTACAATGGTTCCATGTTCATTCACAAAGTTCAAAAAGTAGTCCTCTACCAAAGTAGCTTGAGTACAACCTTTCATAAGGGATGAGATCACAGATGGGGTAAGCATCCTTTGAGGCTATAAGAAACCGACTAACCAATAAACAATGTCTATGTCAGTCATAACTGTTCAATCACTCAGATGCTAACCGATGGAAAACTACATAATGTTCCATGTGTGCAGTTCTCTTTCTCTAATGATAACACTATATTATCTGAGTCCGTTGAGTGAGCGGTGAATGTGATAGCTGACTCTATTGACTCATCATTTTCGACGATCATTATTTGAGGGAATCCTTGTATCTAAGCGGCAACAGTTATCTGGGTTGAATCTGAGGCAACCTCTTGGGTAAAAACACATAGAATGTACCAAGGACAAATCAGTCTTAGAAATCCTTGCGGAGGAAGGATGGTAGCGAGGCCTGGAGGTCAATGAAAGTTGCAAGTATACACCGACTGAAAAAATAGTACACTACCAAGATTGAGTACGATTTTCCTTCATGGTGCTATTGCACAGTAAGTTGGGTTGACTTACACTATAGCAAAACTAGCTTTGTTAAACTACATTTGACATTGGAGCTTCCTTTCTAATGTCAATCAACTACTCATAAGCAAAATCTAAAATCTATTGTTTGACACTTTTTAAATTGTTTTCGACTCGCAAAGGCATAAATTGACTTGTAGAACACCATGACTGCTCAAGCATTGTTGATATGAAAGGGCAAAAGCAAGCCACAAAGGGGTGCAAGGAGTATTCTCTAGGGCACCTAAAGGATTATCTAATGGCAAAATATTGACCATGTCGCTAATCTTGGTATCAATTACAAACACAACCTTCTAATACGAGGGATGATAGCAGTAAACAGAGAAATCGTAGATTATGTACACCTTGGTTTTTAGTTTATCTCTCACAAACTACGGCTCCATTGTGCACAAGTTTTGGTAAGCATTTAGATCGAAGAGTCCTTTAACTACTGACCAAATTTTAGCTCAAACGAACACCGTTTGACTATCCAAATAAATCATCTACCAAAACTGCTTTGTTCTAAAATTTTGGGACCGAACTATCAAACCATCTCTCAAATCCGATGCTTTACTCAACCAATCCTCAAACCAACTTAAGACATCGAAGTACCTTAAGTGAGGAATGAGCTTGCCAAGTGTTGTGGCAATCCAACCATGTTTGAGCCTCTAATCACCGGCTTACGGATAACCGGTTTAGTGCCATGAAATCTCGATAGATTTCCTGCTCTTCTTTTCCTTTGACTTACACATTGGAAAGTGTGTGTTCGTGGTCTTAAATTCTTTTTATGACATCAGTAGCTTTCTCGCTGAGGATGGAGGCCAGGGTTTTCCTCATATGCTTCCTAGGGAACAACTTCAATCGTTGATTTAGGCACCAGCTCAACGATACACAAGCATTGGACTGGTGGGCTATTTTTGAAGGGCACAATGCATACTTCATGTGGAGGGACAGTCCTACAAGATAAGGGACCATTTCCAACTACCCTTCTCTACTTCCTCTAATAGGGTCTTCAACAAATCCTTTGATAGCACCATATACATAATGATGCTGACTGAGACTAGGGACGTACTTTCTCTAGCTCTTTACTTAGCTGATACAACATCTTGCACTACCCATGTGATTGTCCAAGATGGAATTGACTTGATGACACAGGGCCTGGAGAAGAAAGCAGTACTGGCATCGCTGACTGGCTTTGCTGTTTCTTCATCTAACATTGTTCGGTGAGACATAGCCTTCGGAGATACCAAAGAGTTATTACCTAGCTATAACCTAACTTTCCTATTGGTAACTAATTAGTTGTCTCTCAACATTTAAAAGCTTCAAAACTTCTTTTAGACAGCAACAATTGTAGTTGATGTCTAAACAAACGATCGCCATGGAAGTTAGCAGAAAAGGGTCACACCGAAGAAGGTCGGTTGAGTATCTTGCACATAAAGATCAAGGCTGAGATAAAAAGCTCATAAGCACCAGGTGACCTATTATAGGACATAATATCCTGGTCCATTTATTATCCGACTGATAACTTGTCCAACTTTAAATATCGTGTAGCCTTCTAATCCAACGGGGATGACATAAGTTTCTCACTAGATGACCGACATCATTACAAGGATAGTCAAGTAGAGTCACTTGTCTACCATCTCTTGTAGTCTGTTAAATATTATGTCAGTGACTTGCTCTTCAAAGGTTATCCTCTTTCCAACTTCAGAAGGAAACTCTACTACTTTTGGTCTGATATAAGGATCTTCCGAGTAGATATGGAGAGATAACCAAGGAAGAGCTCATGTGAAAATAACACATCGATGCAGTTCTGTAATGGATCATGACTAGAAACCTCGATACCAGCGCGTGCCAAGTAGCACAACCTTGTGTGCACACCCACAGGAGCCTCTCGGTTTTGTCGCGGCACCGTAGATCGCTAATCGTGGCACCATTACTAAACATACAACCCACAAGAATTTTCACGTGGCACAAATTTAGTTGCATAGGAGCAAGCACCATGCGAAGGAGGGATAGCAAGCAAAGGTAGTCACAAGGTTAGGAGTCAATAAGGAGGCGATCCAAAGATCAAAACACAGCGCAAGAGAACATGGCGTAATTGCCGAAGACAACTGAGCATGGGACTCTTGCTTAATTTCTATAGACGCCTTGTGTCCACCAAGGTGATTACCAGGTAAAGATTAACATGAGATTTAGTCTTTCCAAGCAGCAACATGAGATTAAGACTGATAAACATCCAGAGACTTGAAAGGGTTGGAGGCAAAATATATGAGATTCGAGGGACAGAGCCAATGCACTGACTAGGGATTCAGTTGATAAAGCAACGACATGATCTGTGAGGAAAAGGTTCCGAAGCTAGGGTAGATAGCGATTAGAATTGCACTAGATCATCTATAGGAGAAGGAGCAATAAGGTTTGATAAGGATTTTTGAGCAGGGTCCTCCCACACAGGAGCAAGACATCCATGACACATGTAAGCATTCAAGGGAACTTTGCTTGGGCTTAAGGTCAAGCAAAGGCATGGATATAGGCCTTCGTAGTGCAACGTTCAAGGGCTAGCAACCATGTGTACAGGCTCAGGCTCCTAAGAGAGAACTTAATCGAAGACGACAACCATGAGATTATCAAAACTTGGACGCTGTTCTAGGATAGCGCTCTTCAACACTCGTATGCTTACCGACGACAAAAGGGTGACAACTATGGCACTACCTAGATAACGAGCATCCACACCTACATCATGGTCTTAATCAAGCATTTCGAAACACTCAATCCAATTAGCTTAAGCGAGTATTGCTAAGCACAAAGCTCGCACACAACAAGCAGTCACCTACAGCAACACCACTACACATAAACATGCGAACATGGTGGTAAGTACTGTTATCTTTTTATTTCCTTTTTACTGAGTAGGTGGGTAACTCTTCAAAACAAGTTTTACTTACATTTAGCAATTTAGTTTTCAAAGGGGTGAAGTTTTTGCTAACTATTAACTTGTTATCTATTTCCTTTGGAAGCAAACATACAAGGCGAAGCTAATCACAGACTATCTTCAAGCACAACTATTCAAGCGGCATGGAACAAGGCATTTTGCCTAGCTTAACACAGGGAAGATAGTAACATCACATGGATCACAAGTTACTTAGTATTAGAACAAAGTGAGGGAAGCATATTTATGCACAAGCATAATCATGATGCAGGCCCATCCTATTCGTCCTCACAAAATTGCCAGCCTAAGGCGACAATCATGTTCTATGTCAGTGGCATAATACATACTCTCTCGATATATAGCTAGTCGTCAGCTACATTCAATCTACGCATTCGTGGTTAGCGTACCTGCAAAAGGATTTCATTTCAGCCTAACCCACAATTATATACGCACCATACACACATGCAAGCATGCATATACAGTCATATCTAAGCTAGCTCTCCCCGACCGCACACTCACACTTGCGGTCATGCCACTCATCAACTTACCTTATTACCTAGGCGTAAAGGTATAGTGATCCATACATTACCATTCAAGCAAATGTCATCCATATAATAGCACGCCGTATGGACGATGAAAGTAAAACCCCCCATGCTAGTACTTAGATAGCCACCTAATAGTCCTTAACTGAGCATAAAGGAGGATGTCGCTAGCATAGTTTTGCAAATTAGTTTTGACACATTTACCTGTAGATAAAGTTTTAGTCAAAATAGGCTTTTAAAAACCAAAACTTGGCTTTTAAAACTTTGTACATGACAATATTATGCTTAATCTTGCTCTGATGCTAGCTGTGATAGAACCGCCCAATTTATACAAGATCTAGGATGGCTGTCCCCGCTAACACGTTGACACGCGCATACTTTCACTTATATAAACCCGGTAGTCTGCCGAGTGTCACGAAGGACCTCGGTAAATCAACATCACAACCAAGATCGTATGATTTAGCAAATACACATCACATACATAGAGTTGCAGAGGAAATAATATTACAAATGGGTTCACAAATAATAATACAAGTTTGGATTTCAAAACCGATTAGTGAAAACAACGTAGCTTTCAAATGATTACAATAATATAAGTTCCAAATACATTGCTATCATAAGCGACATACTCAGATAAAAGGATATAGATGAGAAATGAATATAGAGTCACTGAGCCCACCGACGGTTAGCCACCATCTTCAGCAGGCCGAGAACTTCACCTGCAACATTGTGGGATAAACCCTGAGTACTCAAATGTACTCAGCTAGACTTACCCATCATAAACCAGAAATAAAGTGACTCCAAGGAGTATGCAAGGCTTTATAGGTGGAGTTAGCTTAACAAAATTTTGCATAAAAGCCACTAGTTGAGCTATACATTTTACAATTTGGTAACCAAAGTTAATTATAGCTATTCATCTCTAGATTAGCAACTAACCTATGCTAAACATGTGGAATGTCATTTAGTAATATACAATAGTAACCATAGCTGGTGTAACATTTCCAAATTCATCATAACCACCAAAATACATCAATTAATGCTATGTTGTCGCTGCTCAGTCAGGTTCTCACTATCCGAGAGAGACGGCGATTTGAATCGATTCCTACCTAGCTGGGGACTTTATTCCTAACACAAACAGAGGCAGACCCCGCGAAGGTAGCCTCAGGTCACCTTTGGTACAATTCAGGACTAACTCGTGGGTCCAATCAGCGTCGCACCCTCATAGATTCTACCAATCTGCCAGAAAGATCGAGACTCGAACCCACCCTTAGCCTCACACCATTGGCTCTCCGCACATCCTTACTACCTCTAGTGTGTGCACTTTCACTTATCAGGGCCCGGCCTGAATTGAGCTACTCGGCTTCATGGTCGTATTATCAGATCCGGCCAGCTAAGTGCTAGGCATACGTTCAACATGACATGAAGACGTACAGTGAATCGATCCTTAATTGATATAGATGGGGATAGATAGGCACACATGACCTCCATGCCTTGTCGCTTCTCTATCACGATCCCGCCCGGTCACCTTTATTCATTGACACATGGTTATTTCCACAATAGCAAATATAACCAACCGTGCATTGGTATCCACCTATATCTCACAGGTGACAGGAAATCACCCGACTTCTACCGGTCTAAGCATTGCTAAGCATACATTCGATCCTAGACCTACATAGGGTTCAAGGTATATTTCTGGACAAGGTAGTTCTATGCATCAAGTGGTTCTAATCAAATCTTATAACCTAATACATCAAACATAAATGATTCAAGTGATATTTGTAAAAACATAGGAGGCTTAGAATGCTCTGGGGTTGCCTGGGATCCAACACTAGGGCCCCGTTCTCTTTGCTGAAAAAACAAGCCAAAACACTGTTCCGGCTGATCTGTTGTTAGAGGAAAACACTGTTCTGGCTAAAAAAACAAGCTGAAGAAGATGGATTATAAGAGAAGCGAACATGGCCTAGGTTAGTGTTTGTTAGACGACACTCGCTTGGTGAGCATCTCCTATTTAGGCATGTACTCTAGGGGTCCTTCCATCTTGGGGATAGGTCCACCAACACCATCTTCTGGTTTGATTCCATCATCACGTCCTTCACGTGGTGCATCTAGCGTACCTAGATGAGATGCAAGTGCATGAATATGAAGAATGGTCACATCATATTGATTTAAGCACTAGAGAGCAAGTCATTCAACTAAATAACTAGGGCTACATAATTTAGAGCATGCACTAGCAACATCAAGAATGGGCAATCAACTTAAGTGCATACACAGAATTTGGACAGCAATACAGCAGTCGCGTGTTTCAACCATAACTGGAGTTACAATCATTCAATAAAAGTGATCTTGGACTTTTTGGAAAGCTAATGAAATTGTCTAAACTTTGTTAGTCATTCCAAAAGCTAACTCATAAGTTAACAAGATCAAATATGCTAATATCTCAGGTCTATACCGATAAGGATAAAAAACTGACATTAACTTTAGAAATGCATAACTGGAGTTCTAATCATCCAACAAGCATGATCCTTAACTTTATAGAAATCTTATTAATTTATCTGCAACTTTGTTATTATCATCTTTAGGTGATTCAACAATTATTTGGCCTTAAACACACAAAGCAACAATTCTATCCAAAACATGGACAAAATCTGACATGCAACTTTAGACAACAATAAGTTGAGTTCTAGCTTTCACAACAAGGTGGTTATAGACTTTTTAGAAATCTTAGCAAACCATGCACAACTTTGTTATAAACACCACAAGATAATTCCAAAGTTAACCAGGTCAAAGATCATAAATAAGACATCTCTATCCAGATTAGGACAGAATGTGTCACTCCATTTTGAAAGCTCGTAACTAGAGATTTAGACCACCAAAAGGGGTGATCTTTAACAATTTGGAAAGCTCTGGAAAAGAACTACACTTCTTATATTATCTCCTCTTCCGTGTTGCAGTGTATTACTTGTGGTGGTGTTAGTGCATCCAATACACCTGAAGAATCCTCCCTTTGCGGTCCCTTCTATTGAATACCAAAAACAAAATGTATTTGCATCAACATTTCCATTTCCCGCACAATCCAATCTATTGCCATTGCCAAAGCAAGTTGAGGAAGAATAGAAGAGTTACAACATGAGAGCCTCTTTCTTCTTATGAGTGGAAGGAAACATCAAAGCAACGCTAAAACCGGGTGAATGTATGTCTTTTTATCCCTTTCTTTAATCGAGACTTTCGTACAGTAGCAACATACACTTTCTCTTCTCTTCCATCTCTCGATGCTTGTTCTCAATTGCTATTGCTCTGTCCACCAACGTCTGATAGTCGGTATACACCACGATCATCAGATGTAGTTGCAAACCATCATTCAGTCCTTTCAAAAAGCATTTTTTTGCTTCTTAACATCACTATCCACTTCTTCTAGAGCATAGCGCGACAACTGAGTGAACATGTCATGATACTCACACACAGTCATAGATCCTTGCTTGAGAGCCCAGAACTCATCTGGCATGAGTTCTACCACACATGTGGGAATGTGGTAATCTCTTATTTAGTTGCTACTACTAACATGTTCTTGACATACATGCTACTCTAACAGCTTGTGACCATATTCAAACAATCATAGCACATACTAATAGCTATGAGAAGCATCATAGGACAATAACTACATAGATCTATTAGCAAACTTTCATCCTCTATCTATATAATGCAATATATATGCTATTTTTAGTGCCATATGAGAACAACTAGTTTGGGACTGTGATTTTTATGAGTGGTAGATGTTATCAAAACATGGCTACTGCACAAATTTCACATGCTCAGGTTTTATAGATTAATTACTATAAAAAATACAAATTGCTATTACAAGAAAACATGTAAAAGCAGGATAAATCTTAAGATCAACATTTTCTATAAACACATACCCATATTATATGTTATTACGGTAAAACAACATCGTACAAAGGTAGTGGAAACACATTTTCCATTTTTACACCTACATAAAAATTACAACTTATTTAAAACCATTTATTAAGAAATAAACAAGTTAAATCAATAAATCAATAATACTACATTCAATGCCCATGAAATTTTTACCACAGTACACACATATGATCAGGAGACTACCATAAAAATTTCATAGCAATTTAAGCACCACAACTTTAGATATGAAAATGACAAGAAAAACAAGCTAAAAATTCCTATTTAACAAGATTAAATCAAAACATGATAAAAACAGTACACAACTAGCATGTTTAATATTTTTATTAGCTATAGAGTGTCATCACAAGACTAACACAACTAGAATCATGATTTTTGGACTTCTATAATTCAAGATATGCATCTAACCAACTTAAAAGGATTTCTAAAAGCACTTTGCAAGAATAAATAAAAACATCAGAAACTTTGTACTAACACATATGATATTAAAACTCTACTATGTATATCTATTCACAAGGATTCCAAAAAGTCCTCATTTGTTATTTTATGATTTTTATACTATTTACTATGAATTTCCAAAGTTTCCGCCATAAAAGAAAAGCAAACTTGCATCGAGGACCCTAGACTTTTCTTCAATACCGATTCCCGCGAACAGGTCCTTATAGGCACTATTTATATGAGTCTACAGTTTGTAGATCGACCCTTGCCTTTCTTTGAATTCCTGCGCAAAGCCCTTGACGTGAATTTGGAGCAGAGGACGCCAGGGAACGGTCGATTTCCGACGCGGTGGTCGACGGCGGCGGATAAGAAGTGTCGAGAAAGCACCAGGGGGATGCGCACCCAGAGGACAGCTCGACTCAGCCTAAGGTGGCTTGAGTTGGCCCTACCACATGCGTGGTGGCCGCAGCGAGCGGCTGCACGGCGGCGGCGGAGCTCTCGGCGGTGTGCGAGGCCGGGGATGGGTGGTACGGGTTCGGGGGAACAACGAGGAGGTGGTGGTGGTGCTAGCTAGGAGCGGGGACACTCAGATGGATGGAGGTGCCGAGCAGCGAGGGTGGATGGGGCAGAGGCTTTGTCGCTGTGGCCATTGGCGCGCCCGCACCCTTGGGGCCGAGAGCTGAGGGAGAAAGTGTGCGAGCAGGAGGGAGGAGGGAGGGCACTCGGCTGTCCAAGACGAGGAGGGTGAGGCGAGGTGGTGCTCATGCGACAAGCGAGGCTAGCCATGTGGTGCTTGGGTACTGCACACGGTCGGCCATGAAGGCCACGCAACACGCCCAGATTCAAAAATCGAATTCTACCCCAAAAATGTGACTAAACATCAATCTTTCTCCCTTCATAACTCTGAATCCGTTTAGTTTTGGCACAATATGTAGTAACTAAAGTTGTAGAGCTACGCGAGATCTCCAACATTGCTTAAAGGATCATGGTCAGATTTGAGCTGGTTAGCAAACTATAAGGTATCAAATATGGCCACAAGAAACTAGAAAACTGATCTTCAGTTTTTGAGACTTGGCAAAATTTCGAGCTCCCAAAACAACCATGGATTCCAACTTGAGGGCTCGGTTAGACGAAGTTAGATATTGAACTAGGTCTTGACCTTTAAACAAAGTTTGTTCTACATAAGATGAACTAAAACTTTTATTTAGGTCCCACCTTCATGCAAGCAGTGCAAACTATTGGTCAACACCGGTCAAAACCCTGTCATGAAAAAGAAAATGCTAGCTATTCCAACAAGCATTTTTTGTTTTTGAAATCATTTTTGAACATTCAAACGTGCTCCAAGAATGATGAGACTTGTTTTGTTGTTTTCATCACAAGGTGTACTCCAAATCATATTAAGGAATCCACTTGAGCTTCCATGTAAGTTTGGAAGATAAAATGTCACAAACTTGCCATCACGCTGCTATTGATCGAGGACTTAGAATATTTCCAAGATCTCAAAAGGAGCACTGCATTCAAAATTGAGGCCACTGTTTGAGCCACTTAGAAGTGGAATCTAGTCTTGGTCCAAAAATAAAGTTTGTTGTACTCCACTTAAACTTAAACTTTTATTAAATGTCAAACTTCATATCTAGTACATAAACCATTGCTTCATCTTGGTCAAAGCAGTACCTCGTTAAACCTTAGAATTAGGGTTTTCGACCAATTGAGGCATTTTCTTGACATTTGCTCAACACGAACCCCTCATGAATTTTGTTGTAGAGTTCAATTAGAGTCATTTGGTCATAGTAGCAAGGTTGGGTCAACATGTCATATTCCCATTTACTTAATAAAGCAATCCAAGAAAGATTATAACTTATCATTTCATGTGACTTCTTAATTCCAAACTTCATGAAACTTTTCCACTGGTCAAGATGGATGCATGTTGATGTAATGTACATGAAATAAGCATGTTTAACATTACTCTTGCATAATCTTTACAAGGGTCCACATGTAAGTAAGGGTGTGTTGTCCAAGTTTAAGTTAGAGCTCACTCTTGTAGATTTGATCTTGACACCTTCATCAACACTTATCATGTCATGTTTGAGCTCAATCCCATTGCTTAAGTGGTGAAAAACACCTAGGGTGTTACAGGCGCGCTTAGCGGGACTTGATCTCTCCCCGTTACTCCTAGGGGTCAGGACGGTGAGAAGTCATGAGTTGTTGCGTAGTGTGTGGCTAAGGCAAAGGGAAGGCGTTGTGGTAGAACCCTACCTTGGTGGTTGGCCCAGGTCCACACAGCTTTAGCTGGGCCTTGATTGTTTGGGCTTATACTTGCTGGCATACCATGGTGTTCGGGCAACTAACTAATCGATGTCTTGAGATACCCGGGGTATCAGAACCCTGACAGTAGCCCCCGAGCATTTTGCAATCATAAAGTGATCGTGAAAGCGCTGATATGCACGCATGTTTAGTGTGGGTTCATAGTCGTGGCTTGTCCGAGCTTCATCGCTCGACCCCTTGCTGGCTAGTGCGTTCGATGCGGTAGGTGGCTGTTGGTATATATTATTGCACACAGAATAATCCACAAGCGCATGGATAATATACCGATGTAGCACTTCACTGGGAGTACCCAATTTTATATCGACCTCGAGGAAACTTGTGTGAAAATAACCAAATCTAACTTAACCCAACTTCACAATCAAGGCTAGATAATAGGAGCGTAGAGGAGACTGCTAAGGTCTTCTCGTTCTAACTTCAGTAAGCTTTGTCTTTTATTATTCAATTCTAGGGATATTACTAGAGAAAACACAAGTAGAGTATGTTTCCTATAGCAACAAAGTCTTACTAGGCCTACTAACGGGAGATGGACTACAAAGGATTCAACGAGGCTATAAGAGTCGCCCTCGTGGGCTACCACTGATCCAAAAAATA
The DNA here is from genome assembly GCA_904845875.1 of Miscanthus lutarioriparius. Classification (NCBI taxonomy): domain Eukaryota; kingdom Viridiplantae; phylum Streptophyta; class Magnoliopsida; order Poales; family Poaceae; genus Miscanthus; species Miscanthus lutarioriparius. The sequence goes on from CAJGYO010000019.1 coordinate 46,973,812, forward strand.
GGGTACATCCATGGGTAACCGAGTCTAAGCACCACGCTTATACTATGAATACTACTTTAACCTAGGAGCTACAAGGATTAAAGTACTCAAAAGAGAGTCGCAAATCTGAAGAACAATATGAACAAGATGTTTACTTGAATTAGAAGTTGATTACCAAAGAAATCTCAGAAGCAAGCTCAAGAAGAATTTGATTCTGCCAGGGTACAAGACATAGAGAGAGCACCGACAGGCCGAGACTCCTCCAAACTCTTCCTTCTCACTCTATCAAACTATCTCTAATACAAGACTAGATCCTATTGAGGACTAATCTTCTCATGATTGCTAGCCCTGATCCTGGTGGACATATTGTCACACCCGATTTTAAGGATAAAATGGGATGCAAAATCTTATGTGCGCCTAGAGATCAGTCACACACATAAGCTGATAAATTATAAATAGTATCGTCACAAGTGTTTATTACATCACGAATAATAAGACAGAGTCTTCACATAAATATTGCGGAAGCGTAAAGAAAAGATCTCTCACGGAAGCTCCATATCACATGGACGTCAACTGGTTGACCACATGTCTTGTAATCCTCAGGAAAGTCATCATTACCATAGCCATCTGTTACCATCTGGGATTTTTATCCAAATAATGAAAATAGACAAGCGTAAGTACATATCATACTCAACAAGTGTAATATGGGGTTCATGAGGCTCAAAAGGCTTGACACAGGTTTAACAGCGTTCAGCTTTTAGTTGTCACAATTTTAGCATAAGAGTAGCAATAAATTGTTTTAATCCCAAAGTAAAACACATGATCAATGTAAACATGAATAATGAATAGCATAAATGGATAATTCTTAGTGATCATCTATTCCATAAATGTTTCAAGGCCGCTCGTGACCGTGAGCATGGCTGATATACCAATTTTATACTCTGTAGAGGTTGTACACTTTCACTGTGAGTCGTAATTTACCCTTTCGCCTGAGGTCGTGAGCCTCTTAACCCACTACCAAGGAAGATCGGTAGGGTTCACTATGAAGCCTTTCCAAGGTTCGTCTAACAAGTTAGGGCCATTAGATTCGCTCGGCAAACAGATGTAGTGCCCCCCTTCTCGATGGCACATTGACGCGCAACCTATACACATGGGGATAGAGGCCACACTATACTCAATTCAGTAAGTCATTCTTACGCCAAAAAGGTAACCACTAACAAGCTAGAAAAAGGTCCTCATACTGAGCTAAAGCTAGAGCCATATAGCCCTCATAGTTGTACTGTAAGTCCTGGATGATCACTTACAGATAAGTCCTTAGGGGAGGAATCTAGAGCAGCATAAAAATAGCCCAATGCTCTAGCCCCCTAGTTCCATGTTGCTAAAAAGTCATATTTTAATGTTTATTGCATATACAATTAGTCAAGTTACAAGATCATGGTTTAATTGAGCACTAGCAAAGCTACCCAATGCAAATCCCATAGGTGACAAGGTATAAGTTCAATTCTAGGGAATCCCTATCAAGGTGACACATGCAACATGAATTAAATGTATTAAAGTTGATGGAAATAAGGATAATCCCATGCTATACTTGCCTTGAACAAACTGCTCCTGCTGATCCTGCTCGTCAAAGTAATACTCTTGGTCTCCCACGAATTGCTCACCGTCTATACTCGATAATCATAGCAACATACAAGTATCCAGAAGCAATCATGCATAGCAAACAAAAGCAATAGATTAGAATAGTACAACAATCAGAATAAAATCAAGATGAAACGTTTGTAAAACCAATCTACATCTCACTACGAACACACAGACGTGAAGATCATAAAGATCGAAGCTAAAACGAAGAAGTTATGGATTAAATAAGATTTCCTTTAGTAAAATAATAGATTAAATCTAACTTTGAATTTTAAAAGTTGAAAACATACTTAACAATAGTATAAACATGTAGATTATGGAATTATGAACCTAACCCAAGTTGAACGGACCAAATCAGAGTTAAAACGAAGATTTTATGGCCTATAGAAGATAGTGGCAATTCTATAAATAAGTGGAATTTGATTTTTGAAATAAAATATATCAAATCCTGATTTTAAACGACAGAGGGACTGTGGACACTATTAAAAGAAAAGACAGGGGTCCTTTTGAAAGAAACCAGGGACGACGGCGGTGGAGTCTAGCCCGGACACTAGTGAGAGCAAAGAGACGTGGCTGACAAGGCGGGGCCACCCGTCGGTGAAAGAAGGCGCGGGGCCGGCGTGTCAGCGAGAGAGAGAGAGGGAAGGCACGACGCAGCGGCGACGTGTTAGGCTGGGGTGCACACTGCTGGGCTGGCTGCAATGGAGGAGCTGGAACAGGCCGCGGGCGTGGTAAGCAGGCCACGCGGGCAAAGCAAAGGAACATGGTGGCTGGCCGGCTCGGAGAAACAGGCCAGCAGGCCGAAAGCACAGGAGGGAGAAGAAAATTCTTTTCCATTTTTCCAAACCAATTTCAAATGCAAATTCAATTCAATTCAAAATCTGATTTCAATCCACACAATACAAAAAAATATGCAGTAGCATGTATGCACATACATGTATGTAGACCTATATTTGATTTTAATTAGAACAAAATTATTATTTTTCTAAATTCAAATGCTTACAAAAATGCATAATTAAATTATTTTCGCCTGTTTTAAAATTATTCAAATTTTAGGTTGTTAGAATTCTACCCCCTTAAAATGAATCTCGTCCTCGAGATTCGGACGATGCTTACTCAAAAAGCTGCGGGTATGTTTTTCTCAAATCCTCTTCTCTTTTCCAAGTTGACTCATCTTCTGTATATCGATTCTACTGAACCTTATACATCTTTATAACTCGGCTCCTTGTAACTCTTTCTGCCGTCTCCAAAATCTTTACCAAAAATCCGTCATACATAAGATCTTCCTTAACTGTAAGCTCTTCTAACGGTATCTGCTCCTCAGGTATACGCAAAAACTTCTTTAACTAAGATACATGAAACACATCATGTACACCTGATAAACTCTCAGGCAATTCCAACTGATAAGCTACCTCTCCACGTCTCTCTAAAATCTTGAAAGGCCCAATATACCTTGGTGCTAACTTTCCTTTCATGTTAAACCTTCTCACACTTCTCATAGGTGATACTTTCAGGTAAACATAATCCCCTATTTCAAAAACCAATTCTCTTCTCTGAGTGTCAGCATAACTCTTATGTCGAGACTGTGCTACCCTCAAGTTATCTCTAATCATCCTTACTTGCTCTTCTACATCTCTCAAAACATCTGGTGCGAACACTTGGGTTTCTCCCATTTGATTCCAAAACAACGGGGTTCTACACTTTCGTCCATACAAAGCTTCGAAAGGTGCCATATTGAGACTCTTCTGATAACTATTGTTATACGAAAACTCTACATAAGGCAAACTATTATCCCAACTTGTACCATACTGCAAAGCACAAGCTCTCAACATGTCCTCTAATATCTGATTAATGCTCTCAGTTTGTCCATCTATCTAAGGATGATATGCTGTACTAAAATTCAGCTTCGTTCCCAATGAACTATGTACTTGCTGTAAAAAATGAGATGTAAATTGAGTACCTTGATCAGACACAATTTTCTTGGGAACTCCATGTAGACACACTATCCTCTCCATATATAATGCAGCCAATTGGGGACTAGTATAGGTAGCCTTGACCAGTAAGAAGTGAGCAACCTTAGTTAACCGATCCACTATCACCCAAATTGAATCATAGCCTCTCTGAGTGCATGGTAACCCAACAATGAAATCCATACCAACTTCTTCCCACTTCCACCCAAGTATCTTCATTGGTTGTAATAATCCTATAGGTCTTTGATGTTCAGCCTTGACTCTCTGACACGTATCACATAAAGCAACATATTCAACAACATCTCTTTTTAGTCCGTACCACCAATACTTCTCTTTCAGATCCAAATACATCTTGGTACTCCTTGGATGAATAGAGTAAGCATACTCATGTGCCTCACGAAGAATTGCATCTCTTATAGCCTTATTCTTAGGCACACATAGCCTTTTCCCAAACCATAGAGTTCCATTATCATCTATACGAAATCCTGGTGCCTTATCAATCACTATGTTCTCTGCTATCTCTTTCAACTTTGCATCCTTTAACTGGCCCTTACGTATTTCTTGCTCCAGTTTAGGCTCCAACACCAACTCCACTGCATTAGAGACAAAGCGCAAGTTCAGTCGCTCAAATTCAGCACACAACTCACTTGACATAAGTACCACTTGCACCTCATTGGCATAACTCTTCCTGCTAAGAGCATCGGCAACAACATTCGCCTTTCCAGGATGATAGTGTACCTCTAGATCATAATCTTTAATCAGCTCTAACCATCGACGCTGTCTCATATTTAGATCTGTCTGAGTGAAAATGTACTTCAGACTCTTGTGATCAGTATAAATGTCGCTCTTATGTCCGATAAGATAGTGACTCCATATCTTCAGAGCATGAATCACTGCTGCTAACTCCAAATCATGAGTAGGATAGTTTAGCTCATGCTTTCTCAACTGTCAGGATGCATAGGCCACTACTCTACCTTCTTGCATAAGAACACATCTGAGTCCTTGATGGGATGCATCACAATAGATAGAAAAACTCTTATTCAAATCTGGCAAAACCAACACTGGGGCAGTAGTCAATCTTTTCTTCAATTCTTCAAAATTAGCCTGACACTTCTCAGACCACACAAACTTGGCATTTTTCTCCAACAGAACTCTCATAGGCTTGGCAAGTTTAGAAAACCTTCTATGAACCTCCTGTAGTATCCAGCCAATCCCAAGAAACTATGAATCTCTCCCACATCAGTTGGTGGTTTCCAATTCAATACATCTTTCACCTTGCTTGGATCTATTGCTATTCCACCATTAGAGACAACATGGCCTAGGAAAGAAACTTCCTTCAACCAAAACTCACACTTGCTTCGTTTAGCATACAACATGTGTTCTCTGAGCTTTTGCAAGACCAACCTTAGATGTTCAGTCTGCTCTTCTTCCATTTTGGAGAATACCAATATATCATCAATAAATACCACCGCAAACTTATCCAAAAACTCCATGAACACCTTATTCATCAAGTACATAAAGTATGTAGGTGCATTGGTCAAACCAAAGGACATAGCGGTGTACTCGTATAAACCGTACCTCGTAGTAAAAGCTATCTTGGGTATGTCAGTTGCACGAATCTTCAACTGATGATATCCAGAACGAAGATCAATCTTAGAGAAAACACAAGCACCTCTCAACTGATCAAACAAGTCATCAATTCTAGGCAATGGATACTTGTTCTTAATAGTAACCTCATTTAGTGACCGATAATCAACACACATTCTCTGGGTACCATCCTTCTTGTCAACAAATATAACCGGTGCTCCCCAAGGTGACGAAATAGGACGAATGAAACCTTTCTCCTGTAACTTCTTTATTTGTTTCTTAAGTTCCTCTAGTTCATTAACGCCCATTCTATATGGACGCTTAGCTATAGGTGTAGTTCCAGGTAATAATTCAATAATAAACTCAATATCTCGGTCAGGTGGCATACCTAGCAAGTCATTGGGAAATACATCTAGAAAGTCATCCACTACTAGGTCCTCCTTGTTGACATTATCATCAAGCTGATTCACTGTGGCTGTCGGTGGTGCTTGTACTACCACATCGACGCTGATTATATCCCCATTCGGTGTAGTTACAATAACTACCTTCTCTTGACACTGAATGACTGCTTGTTGTTGCTTCATCCAGTCCATACCTAGAATCATATCAATACCAGATGTTCTCAACACAATGGGGCTCACTTTGAACTCTACCCCCCTTAAGGATAGACTAGTCGAAAGACAACGGTAAGAAGCTTGCATACTACCTCCTAGTGAGCTTACTAATATAGGATCTTTCATGGCACATAAGGGTATGCTATGCATTCTAACAAATGCTTGTGATATGAATAAATGCGAAGCTCTAGAATAAAAAAGAACAGTGGCAAGAGTTGAGTTGACATCAAACGTACCGAGCATGACTTTCGGTTCCACAAGCGCCGTCTTGGTAGACACATGATTCACCTTTCCTCTATTGGGCGTTGGCTTCTGGTAACTGTTCTGCCTCTGTGGGGTCTACTGGTTTGGCTTCTTAGGGCAATTATAAGATAGGTGACCCTCTTTACCATAGCAGAAGCACTTGTTGGGAGTGCTAGGGGCACTAGTCTTCATGGGAGTGTTGTTAGGTGCTCCCTATCATGGTGTCTGCTGGCTACTCTACTGTTGGGGACGTTGGTTGCCGTTCTGCTGCTGATACAGTGGGTGTTGCTGGTTTCGGGTTGCGTTGAGGGTACTGACCACGATTCCCCTAATTGGGTGGTCCCTGGTACCTTTGCTGGAGACTTTGCTAAGGATTGGTGCACAGACGAGTATTGCTTCTAGAGGTCTGTCCCTGAATTCTCCTCTTCTTGGCCTCCATATCTTTGCACTTATTGTCAATAACAATGGCATGATTCACCAGCATCTAGAAATTGGGGTATGTATTGGACATAAGCTAGAGTCGCAGCCCATCATACAGACCCTTGAGAAAGCGGCATTGCTTATCAGCATCATCAGCCACCTCATTCGGAGCGTAACATGACAACTGAGCAAACTTGTCACGATACTCAGCTACGGACTTAGATCCCTGCTTTAGAGCTCTGAATTCCTCCTACTTGAGCTCTATCAATCCTTCTGGTATGTAGTAGGATATGAAATTCTCTCTAAACTCCTGCCAGGTGATAGGAGGAGCATTGGCGGGACGTCCATACTCAAATGCCTCCCACTAGTCTTGAGCTTCTCCCAGGAGTTGTCCTGACGCGTACAACACCTTCTGTTTGTCATCACACTACGCTATGTTGAGTTGCTTTTCCACTGCACGAAGCCAATCATCTGCTTCTAGTGGATCAATGGCATGAGAGAACACCAAGGAACGGCCCTTCAAGAATTCACCACGCTTGTCACGCGGTGCTCCACCAATTGGATGATTAATCTGATTCTGCACCAGAGCCTGCATAAGCTATGCATGCACTGCTAGAAGTTGCTCAATTGTTAGTGGTGGTGGTGGTGGTGGATGTGGGGGAACACCTCCACTACCTTGGCATCTTCGTCTTCTAGACATCTGACATCCAACACAAATATTCAAAATTTAGAGATTTCCAAGTTAGAATACATTCTGAAGATTTTCTAGACGAGTTCCAACATCAGTAGCTCGGTAAAACAGTCATATCTCGAGTTCCAGATATCCAAAAGAGATTCACTATATATGGTTGGAAAGCTTAAGAAATTATCTACAACTTTATTCAGAACATATTTCCAGATTATGTGGTTAGGCTACTAAAAAATAGGTTACAACCAAAACTATTCTAGATTCTAGACTGCGCAAAAACTTCAACTTAAAACTGTTATATCACTCAAACTAGATAAGATATAGGGGTGATTGTAGAGGAATTGGAAAAATACTTAAGTCTAGTTACTCCCATAAAAATTTAATAATTTTTGGTTGAGTAGATTTAGATTGGCATTGAGATAAGGGCAGACTGCTCCAAAAAACAGATCCGAGAGAACATGATGTACCAAACCCAACTATTTATTTATTGACTCAAACTTTAATATCCTTAACTATGGAACTTGCGGACATGGCCACAAAGTTCTAGCACTCATTACAAAGATCTAACTCACACATAAATATAATAACAAATCAACTAGGCACACCAAAGTTCACACCGCACTTCTAGACTCAGCTTGACACAACTTGACCCGTTCTACTAACGTCTTATTGCATAAAAGGGACTCCAACACATATGGGCGAAATTATGGGGAAGCTCCTCGAACATCCTTGGCAGGTTGATGCACACCCTTTGCTCATCTATCACTTGTCGGTATCTCTTAAGGGTTTCCTGCTGTGCCTTCAACTGATCTTCCAGTAGCCGAATCTTTGCTACTAACTCACAGCCAAAGTGTAATGTCACTTGGGTAGTTGGATCCATGCCCTGAGGGTCCATCATTGCCCATTCCAATTCAGGGTGTTGGCGAGGGAGGAATCGATATTGGTCCTCCTTCATATCCTCAAAGCGATGACCATGGAGACCTTGCATGGAGGAATCGATACCGGTAAATAGGTCATTAGGTCAGAGTTCAAGTACAAGTCATCCTTTGAATGTAACATGTTTGACTAAGTTTGAACTATGTGCTAAAGACCTTGCATGGAGGTGGTCACTAAAGCAAAGTTGTAGTGTTTGGCAAGAGGAACAACTTTTATTTTTGGGTCATTGACTGATTTAGCTTCTAACATGCTTGAATTAGGCTCACAAAAATCATCAAATAACTGTTTTCAACACTTAGCACATTTTTGCCAAGTCAGTTAACTAACAGTCGGACAAGCCCGACTTTGGGGAGACATAAATCGAGATTGGTTGAGAATTAGGACTTGAGTTCTCAATGAGAATTGGAGAGGGTACTTAGGGATACAATTTTTGTTTTAGAATCATTCGGTAAATTGCTTTGTGTCGTGAGGAATTGCACTGTCAAAACACGTTGTCAGGCTCGGCATTGCATTCACTGACGAACTGAATCACCGTTCTTCAGTGGCCGACACCGGCAGAGTCCGCACGCCGCATGGACATCGCGGCTGGCCGCGCGTCGCCGGCGCCCTACCCCGTGTGGCCAAGCTAGGCCAGCACGCGCCTTAACGCCCCTAGCACCCGCCCGCACTGAGCCGCACTTACCATTTCCATTTTTCTGCCTCCACCATCGCCGACCGAAGCACCGCAGCAGCAGCCGAGTTTTTCCCCACCTCCGCCATCACCATAGCCAGCGCAAGCTCGTGTCTGGTCGCCCAATTGCCTCCGCAATAGATCCTCCATGATCCCTCCATCACGTCGCGCCCGCAATCATTTCCCTAGCCACTTTCGGTAAACCGTTTCACCGTGCGGACCTCGCCGGAGCATCCCCGCCGCGCCCATCGTCGTGGCCACGTCGCCACCGTCCACCCCAGGCCACGATAGAGCGCTAGCTAGGTCCGCCGTAGCTCTGTGATGCTCGGCGTAGCATTTGTTTGAGCCGCCGTAGCTTCCACCGGCGTCTCGCCGTCGGCCCGCACCTCCACCCCGCCATGGCCGCCGCCGCCGTTGATAGCACCAACGAGAAGTCCCACCAAGTAGAGCATTGTGTGCGCGAGGTCGAGTAGAACATCTGGTGATGATGTCACCGCCGGCAAGTTCGCCGTCGGCGAGCTTTGACCGCGCCACCGCCGCGCAGCATAGCTACTCTGTTTTCGCATCGCTGACGTGTGGGTCCAACTGACGCGTGGGTCCCTGCTGTCAGTGACTCCAACTTAAAAGCTAGTTCATTTAAATCCAGATCTGGTGTTATTTTGTAATTTCTAGATCTCCAGTTTGGTAGCTTCAAAAATTGTGAAATAAATTTGGTTATGTTCCTTAGGATGTGTAGTAATTAGGAAAAATATATTCTTGACACTTACAGTAGAATTTTTGGACGGATTCTAGAGTTTGCTAAGTTGCATGATAGGGATGATGTTTTCTGTAAAAATGGTTAATAACAAAGTTGTAGATAATTTAATACGCTTTCCAGAAAGTCCAGGATCACTACATTTGGATTAGTAGAACTCCTATTATGAGTAAAACAAGTAGCTGCTGTTTTATGATATAGTAGATGCATTGTGGAAGTAGTAATTAAATAATTGAGAAGAGATATGCACCTACACAATAAACATGATGCACTTGTTAACATATATGCATTCGTAATACTTATGCCATATTCATGCATCTAGGATCGGAGGAAGAGATAACGTTGCTGGAATTCGAAGAAGTAGAGGAAGGGGATCAGCAGGAGAATCCTCAAGTGGCAGCTCCCGAAGGCGAGGAGCAGAATCCTAAAGAGCTTCCGGAGTGCCCTGATCACTGCCCTACTTCCTTTATACGAGGCAAGCCCTGGAGCATTCTAAGTCTCCCAGTATTTTACAAATGATTACTTAAGTACTTATGATTGATGCATTAGGTTATAAGAGTTGAATGGAACCACTTGATGCATATACATTCCTTATCCAGCTATTACACCTTTAACCGGTATAGGTCCAGGATCGAATATATGCTTAGCCATGCTTAGACCGGTAGAAGTTGGGTGATTTCTTGTCACCTACGAGATATAGGTGGATATCGGAGCACGGTTGGTTATAATTGCTATGGTGGAAAAGAACCATGGTTAATGTAAATGGAGACCGGGTGGGATATCGATAGAGAAGCAACAAGACATGGAGGTCTTGGGTGTGGATCTATCCCCGTCTGTGTCGATTAAGGACCATACCGTTGTTGGCGCTTCTGACAAGATTGAATGCATGCCTCTCACTTAGCTGGCCGGATAACTCGTTCCGACCGCGAAGCCGAGTAATTCAACTCAGGCCAGGACCCGTTCTGTTGTGCGCTCCTTCCAGGGAACGATCAGACTGAGCCCAAGGGCAGGCTAGGCCTGAACGTCCTGGCATCTGGTGTTCCAGATTGTGTGGCACGGTATGGACCCGCGAAATATGTACCTGAGTTGTACCAAAGGTGACCTAAGGCTATCGTGGCTAGTAGACCTGGGTTTGTGTTAGGAATAAAATCCCAGCTGGTTGAAATCGATTCGAATCGCTGTCTCTCCCGGATAGTGAGAAACTTGGCTAGTCCCAACATCGTAGTAACTGTGTTATGGAACATGATGGTTCGAATGAATATGGAATTACAATACCTGCTATGGTTACTATTGTATGCTTTTAAATTTATATACCACATGTTTGGCACAGGATAGTTGCTAATCTAGAGATGGATAGTTATAAATAATTGATAAAGGAATCCTAATTGTACAATAAGCCAATTGCTTTTATGCAAAATGTTGTCAAGCTATCTCCACTTATACAGCCTTGTATAATCCTTGGAGTCATTTTATTTCTGGTTTATGACGGGTAAGTCTAGCTGAGTACCTTCTCGTACTCAGGGTTTTATTTCCCATGTTGCAGATGGCACTGTGTATCATGGTTATTGTAAGAGTTGCTTCTATCCCGCCGTGGATGAGGAGTAAGCCTTGGGCAGGCTTCCTTATTAATCCCTGTCTTTGCTTTTGTGGACCGTGATCCTACTTGGCACTGTATCAAACTATGTTGGAAACTTTATTTTCGAACTTAATTGCTTCCGCTTTATCTATCAAACTCGGTTTGTAATAACTTTTATTCGTACTCTGATGGAGAAATGTATCTGTGAACTTTATGTAATATGTGGCATGTATGTTGAATCATGTACGATCTTGGTTGTTGTAAATCGTTTATCGAGACCCGTCGTGGTACTCGATGGACTACCGGGTTTATATGGGTTCAAGTATGACAGTGCAACCGCTTGTGGGCTGCCATTGTACTTGTACTCTTATAAATTGGTCGGTTCTGCAACAGATCACACGGACCACTTGAGAGTGGTGTTGTCTAGGCTGAGAGAGCATAAGTTATATGCTAAATTTAGTAAATGTGAATTCTGGTTGAGGAAAGTACCTTTCCTAGGCCATGTTTTATCTGAAGATGGAATCTCGGTGAACCCATCCAAGGTGTAGGAGGTTCTTGATTGGAAAGTCCCAACCTCCGTTCACGAGGTTCGAAGTTTCCTTGGTTTAGTAGGATATTACCGTCGGTTTATTCCAGATTTCTCCAAAATTGCGAAGCCCATGACCAGGTTGCTTTAGAAGGATGAGAAATTTGTATGGACACCGAAGTGTGAGGCAACTTTTCACACTTTACGAACTTTGTTAACTATTGCTCCTATTTTAGCACAGCTTGACATTGAGAAACCTTTTGATGTGTTTTGTGACACATCGGGTACCGGTTTGGGGTGTGTTCTAATGTAGGAAGGCCAAGTCATTGCTTATGCCTAGCGGCAACTGAGAAAGCATGAAGTCAATTATCCAACCCATGATTTAGAATTAGCAGCAGTTGTCCATGCTCTAAAAATTTGGAGACATTACCTCCTTGGTAATGTTTGCCATATCTACACCAATCACAAGAGCCTCAAGTACATCTTCACCCAACCAGAATTGAACATGAGGTAGCGAAGATGGTTGGAATTGATCAAGGATTACAACATAGAAGTACATTATCATCCGGGAAAAGCCAATGTGGTTGCAGATGCCTTAAGCTAGAAGTATCAGTGTAATCCTTTATTGGAAGATGGTTTCAACTTTTTGCATCCAGCAGTCTTACACTATATCACTGTTAGTTGCTCTCTTGAGGCTAAAATCATTGAGCTCCAAAAGACCGATGTGGGTATATTCCATATCAAAAGAGAGATGAAAGTGGAAGAGACCAAACATTTTTGGCTAGATGAGAGAGGTGTGCTATGGTTTAAGGATTGACTTGTAGTGCCAAAAGATAGAGAATTGAGAAACCAAATTCTAGAGGAAGCACACTCTTCCAATTTGTCTATTCACCCTAGTAGCAGTAAAATGTACCAAGACCTAAAAACATGCTTCTGGTGGACAAAAATGAAGAAAGAAATTGCAGCATTTGTTGCTAGATGCGATAATTGCTGTCGGGTCAAGGCCATCCATTTTAAGCTAGCTGGACTATTTCAGCCATTGTCTATCCCAAATTGGAAGTGGGATGACATCAATATGTATTTTATAGTTGGGCTTCCAACCACTAAAAAGGGTCATGATTCCATAAGGGTAATTATTGACCGATTGACTAAATCTACACATTTCATCCCTGTTAAGGAAAGGTATCTAATGAGGACATCACTACTTCGTCGCATACAAGCCAAGGAAAGGAGGAGGTCTAGCATGGGCGTCCAATTCATCTTTCTCATGGTGGAGGCCCAGTCCAACTGAAGTTGGAGCCCATCTCGGGTTCCAAGACCAGTCTGCCTTAAACTGGTCACCCAGGACGCATCCAGACTCCGTTTTCGACGATCCACATATGGTTGGAGAGCTAATTTGATAAGAAAGCCAATGCATATGGTCTCACATCAAAATCCCTTTGGAATCAACGGGAATCACCAAAACAAGTCAGCGTCTAGAATCTGTCAGGATGCTGCGACACCGTCTTTTGGTCCGTTGGACCGTGTATCGTGTTTGGGCCTATTAGGGGGCGGGTCCAGGGGGGTGACGCCCAGGACTTAATAAATAGCAGCTGTCGCTCTCCTTGGGGTTTGGGGTTTTGTTTAGTTCTTGGTTTTCTCATGAAACAGACATCGTTTTGCTGCAACTGTGCCGCCAAGGCTGCTTGCTGTGAACCAGGGCCCCAGTGCTTAACCATGTTCGCCTGTGGCGATTAGTCCTTTCGAATAAAGACTTGAACTCCTTGTTTTCATAAGCCTCATATTTATTTGCAATTTTAGATTGCGTTCATCCCATTCTTGCTTGTGTTCTCGATTCGCTCGCAGGAAAGCTTTCTCGGCGAGGTCAATCGCGTTCGCGTGGTTGATAACCAATGGAGTTGTGGTGTAACGGTTGTGGGGGTCCAAATCAGTCTTGGTTCAAAGCCTAGATCATGAACGTCGAGTCTCCACCAATTGACGCTATCATACCTTTCAGAAGATCGGGCCTAGTCTACATCAAGTGGTATCAGAGACCTTGTTGCCCGTTAGGTATGACTTTGTTTTCCCCTTTAGATTGTTACTATTTTTGCATTACCTATAGTCCACAAAAAGCCAAAAAAAATATATACACCGCCACATATTCCCTATCTGATAGCCTCATTGTGTCGTGCAATTTTGTCTCTGTTTTGCGTTGTTGAGTTTGTGCCCTAGGTCAAGTTCTGGTTGCTGGTTTTAGTTGTTTTGAGTCCAATTTGTGTTTTCCCTTTGTTTTTCATCATAATCCGTGAACACCTTCAAGTCTTCCTGTGTTTCCTTTGTTTCCATCAAACCCTAGTCCACGCCATCTAATTTGTTACACTTGTCTTCAGTGTTTCCATCAAATCCTTGTTGCCGTGACTAATTTTGCGCGTATTGTTCCCGTATTGTCCTCTAATTCGGAGTCAGTTCGTAAAGTTGGTCTAGTTTTCGTATATCAAAATCGGATTTCAACGTTCCATATATCAACGTTCATGGTCACAAGCTTGTCAGGGTTAGAAATTTCAACATTCCATATATCAAAATCGATCATAAAAAAATTTGGATCCGTCCATCCCCACCTTGTCAGGGTTAGAAATTTTTATTTTGGTCAAAAACTGGTCACAAGATCCTCTTTTCATGGTCACAAGCTTTTTGTTGATTTTGAGCTCGTCTTCTGAAATTTCCACAGGCCACACCTTTCACTTGTTTAAGCTTATATTTTCTGTGGTTACTTCTTTTGTGCTCCCAAGTGAAGGAAAAATATCAAAAAATAAAAAGAAAAATTCAAAATTTCCCAAAAAACAATGACAGCCCAAAAAAATAGAAAAAAGAGGGGCAAAAGAGGAACAGTATCTAGAGGAGCACATAGAGAGCGTCAATTGAGCTATGTTTGCGTGTGCTGATTGCTGCCTTGTTCCTAATCATATTCCTGCTGTTCACATCACTTGATACATTTGGTACTTGGAATGTGAGTAGGCCAGCAACTAAGACAAGTACTCGGGATACTTTTTCAGCTTTGCTATTCAGTTGCGAATATTGCTATTCCTTACTACTATATTTTGCCTGTCCAAGCTTCACTTTCTTCTAACCACGTACAGGTTCGCCTTGCAACTATTACACTCAAGCTACAACAGTATCACAGTCACCAAATGATTGCACCGCCTGTTGCTTTGGTAAGAACACTTGTAAGACCATGGTAAGACGCTTGAGAGTTGAGTGCCTTGTTTTTCCTTGTCCACAACCTAAGTAGTTGGTAGGGATAATACTATTTGTGTTGTCTACTTCTTTCTACTAACCATGTCAGGAAAAGCCTAAGGCAGTGGCAAAGGAAACGGGGACACTCCTACATATTTCAATGACTATGTTTCCAAGAATGAGCTTCGGGACGTTCTTGATGACAAGTTCAATGAGATCCTTCAACAAATCACCAACTTGCCCAAGAGGATTAAAGATATTGAACAATGACATCCTGAGCCACGTCCTGAAGATGATGATGATGATCTCTCTGAGGAGGAGGATGGCGACACGGACGCTGAAGCCGAAGCTCAACAACATGCTGAGGATGCACATAACTGTAATCGGTTGAACTTTAACCGACGTGGTATGGGAGGTAATAACCAAGGTAATAATCATCCTTTCTCTAAAACCAAGTTTAAGATACCTCCTTTTTCTGGTTCTGCTGATCCTAAAGCATATTTAGATTGGAAGATGGCTGTAGATAAAAAATTTAGCTCCCATCAAGTAGTGGAAGAATATAGAGTTAGACTTGCTACTAGTGAGTTTACTAGTTTTGCTCTTTTCTGGTGGAATGATATTTGCAATAATGTTAATGCTAATGCTAATGCTCAAATACCTCAAACCTAGACTATACTTAAACGACGAATGAAATTGAGATTTGTTCCTCCATACTATCAGCGTGATTTGCGATTAAAACTGCAACGTTTAAATCAAGGGAGTAAGACTGTTGAGGAATATTATCAGGAGCTTTTAATTGGTCTAGCACGTAGTAACATACAAGATGATGAAATGGATAAGTGTTCTAGATTTTTTGAAGGTTTGCGTCGTGAAATACAGGATGTTCTTAACTATAAAGAATGGACTAGATTTTCCCAATTATATCATTGTGCTCTTAAAGCTAAAAGGGAAGTACAGGGGTGACAACCTAGGCGTTCCATGACTCCGTCCACTCCTTCACGTCCAACTGAGGTGAGTAAATTTTCTAATGTGTAGACACCACCAGCTTCTATAAAGAAGAGTTCTTCTATCACACCTTCTTCTAGTGGATCTGCTACACCTTCCTCTAGCAGCTCTTCTAAAGTTGTTTGCCACCGCTGCAAGGACATGGGACATATTGCTAAAGAATGCCCCAGCAAACGCGCATATATTGCTACTGATGATGGTGGGTATGCTAGTGCTAGTGATGAGGAGAATGAATTTGCACTTGCAACTGATCTTTATGCAGATAAATTTGCGGATAGTGCTAAAGATCCTGATGTTGCTGAAGATCCTGATGAGGTAATTGATAGTATGGCATGCACTGCAAACTACAAATCAATCCTTGTTCAGCGTGTTTTGAGTACACAAGTTGAGCCAGTAGACAAGCTACAACGCCACAATTTGTTTCAAATGTTCCTCATTGTCAATAATTTCTGTGTTTGTGCTATAATTGATGGAGGGAGCAGCAATAACTTGGTAAGTTCTGAGCTTGTCAAGACCCTTGGTTTATCTACACATGCTCTTCCACATTCATACCATGTTCAGTGGTTCAACAATAGTGGTAAGGCAAAGGTAACACAATCTGCTCGTGTGCATTTTTCTATCGGATCATACCATGATTATGCTGATTTTGATGTCGTGCCTATGCAAGCTTGTTCAATTTTGTTAGGCCGCCCTTGGCAATATGATAATAATGTTCTACATCATGGTAGGCAAAATAGATATACTTTTATGTTTAAGGGAAAGGCCATTGTTTTACTTCCTTTAACTCCTGCTGAAATTGTGCAATATGAAAAGGAACTTGCTGAAAAGAAAAAGAAAGGCCATGATAAAGACTTTAGCAAACCAGCAAATGATCCATCAAGTAACATGAAAGAAGTTTTATTTGCTCTTAAATATGTTCTTGCTGATCATGATGAACCATGTTATGCTTTAACTTGTACGTCGCCTATATGTCCACTTGGTCCTACTTCTAGTGCTATGCCTCTTGTTGGTACTAACCTTTTGCAGGAGAAGGAGGATGAATTCCTAGCAAGGAGGCCACCATGGCAGCCACCTTTGTGAAGGATTGGGCGCCAAGATGAACGTCTTCTTCCAGAGCCATCATTGCTGTCATCCAATGGAGGAGACGATATACTTCAGTCGAGGACGACTTCAATTCAAGAAAGGGAGGATGATGAGGACATCACTACTTCGTTGCATATAAGCCAAGGAGAGGAGGAGGTCCAGCATGGGTGTCCAATTCACCTTTCTCATGGCGGAGGCCCAGTCCAACTGAAGTTGGAGCCCATCTCGGGTTCCAAGATCAGTCTGCCTTAAACTGGTCACCCAGGACGCATCTGGACTCCGTTTTTGACGATCCACATATGGTTGGAAAGCTAATTTGATAAGGAAGCCAATGCAAGTGGTATCACATCAAAAGCCCTACGGAATCAATAGGAATCATCGAAACAAGTCAATGTCTAGAATCTGCCAGGGTGCTGCGACACCGTCTTTTAATCCGTTGGACCATGTATCGTGTTTGGGCCCATTAGGGGGTGGGTCTAGGGGGGTGATGCCCAAGACTCTATAAATAGCAGCCGTCGCTCTCCTTAGGGTTTGGGGTTTTGTTTAGTTCTTGATTTCCTCGTGAAACAAACATTGTTTTGCTGTAACTGTGTCGCCAAGGCTGCTTGCTGTGAACCACGGCCCCAGTTCTTGATCTTGTTCATCTATGACGATTAGTCCTTTTGAATAAAGACTTGAACTCCTTCTTATTTTCATAAGCCTCATATTTATTTGCAATTTCAGATTGCGTTCATCCTGTTCTTGCTTGTGTTCTCGATTCGCTTGCAGGAAAGCCTTCTCGGCGAGGTCAATCGCGTTCGCATGGTTGATAACCAACAGAGCTATGGTGTAACGGTAGTGGGGGTCCAAAATAGTCTTGGTTCGAAGCCTAGATCATGAACGTCGAGTCTCCACCAATCGACGCTATCATACCTTTCAGAAGATCGGGCCTAGTCTACATCAGTATTGACCCCATCATTATGCATGGTTGTACACTGCCCAAATCATACAATTGCATGGTGTGCCTAAAAGCATTGTGTCAGATCGAGGACCACCGTTTGTTGATCATTTTTGGGAACATCTGCATAAGCAGCTAGGTACCCAATTGATCCATAGCTCTACTTATCACCCTCAAACGACTGGTCAGACTAAGCGAGTGAATCAGATTCTGGAGGATATGTTGAGAGCTTGTGTGATTTCTTCCAAGTGTTCATGGGAGAAATGGCTACCTTTGGTTGAATTCTCCTACAACAATAGCTATCAAGAAAGCATTAAGATGGCTCCTTTTGATGTTTTGTATGATCGAAAATGTAGGACTCCTCTGAATTGGGTTGAGCCTGGTGAAAGAAGGTATTATGGGATTGACTTTGTCAAAGAAGCTGAAGAACAAGTTTGAATCATTCAACAACATATTGAAGTTGCTCAATCGAGACAGAAGAGTTATGCAGATAAAAGGAGAAGTCCCATTGCATTTGAAGTTGGGGATTTTGTATATCTAAAGGTGTCTCCCATGTAGAAAGTGCAATGGTTTGGTGTGAAGGGAACACTTGCACCTAGATATGTAGGCCCATACAAGATCATTGGACGAAGGGGACCAGTAGCCTACAAGCTCCAATTACCTCTAGAAATGAGAGCTATATTCGATGTTTTGCATGTCTCCCAACTCAAGAAATGTCTTCGTGTGCCTGAAGAAGCTATTGAACCCACTAGTGTCAAGATCCAGTCGGATTTGACCTATGAAGAAAGAACTATTCGAGTGCTTGAGACAATGGAAAGAGTGACCCATAGCAAAGTCATTAAATTCTACAAGGTGGTATGGAATAACCATAGTGAGCAAGATGCTACGTGGGAGCGAGAGGATTATCTTCATGAGGTCTATCCGGTTTTCTACAAGAGATGGTTGGTTGTGCAAATCTCGGGACAAGATTTCTTTAACGGGGAAGGGCTATAACACCCAAGGTGTTAAGCATGCATTTGGCATTGGCATTGCATGAGCGTAAGCATCATTGATCATTCATGAGCTTGAGCATCACAAATTTTATCTCTGTGATTGCTTATATCACATGTGTTTGTCACTAAATGCTTTACATATGCTAGGGTTTACATGTGACCAATGTATAAAATACTTGTGGGACCCTAGGAGTACCTTTAACATGTCTAAAATTTCACATGAAACAACTTTGGTATTCATCACTTGGACCCAATTGGCCTCTAAGTCTTGGTTATAGTGTAAGCTATCATTTTCAAGTTGCATGTTGGACCTAAGTCGAACTATAGTATAGAGTGTTTGCATGGCAGTGCACTCTTAAGAAAAGTTGTAGTACTTGACTAGAGTAACAACTTTAATTTTTGGGTCAAGACCTAATTCGGTGCTTAGCATGCTCAAAAACAGTCCACAAGTAGCCTTGAAATGTTGTTGCCACACTTAGAAAATTTGGCTAAGTGTTAATTGTCGTTTCAGTTTCAATGTACCCTAATTTTAATATTTGCAATTTGAAAACCATGGCGACTTAGAGGAAACTTGCTAAATCAAAGTTGTAGATCTCATGTAGCTCTACAATTCTTGTTAAAGAAGTTTTTGCAAAGGACGAACGTTTTAGGAGTAACGATTGCGTGAAGTCGCTCTGTTAGTCATGTTTGTCAGAGTCTGATGTCGTTTGACGCCGGTGTCAGTGGCTGACCAGGGGCAGGCCAGGCGCACTGCGTGGTGGCCATACGCCAGCACCGGACTGACCGGTCAGGTCAGCGCGAGGAGTAAAGGCACGCGCCTCTACTACTCGCCCCATTTCGCTCTCACACCTCGCTCTCTCGCCCATGCCAGAGCAAAGCAGAGCACCGCGCCACCACACCATCACCGTCGCTCTGCTATGCCCGCTTGTCGCCATCGCAGCTCTACCGCTTGATTCCTCATGCCAATAGCTCCGCCACCTCCACCTCTACCTCCCTGAACCACTACTACCTCACATCACGCCTTGGTAAGGCCCCATTTTGCCTTGTCGCCACCACACCATCACCAGAGCGCCACCGCGCTCTAGGATCACCATGGCCATGCCATTCCACCGCCCCTCCTATCCTCCTCTTCTCTAGGCTATAGCCACTTTGTGGTCTTTATGCTTAGCCAGGAACTAGGTTAGACGCTACTGCGTGGTTGAGCGGGAACACACCGCTGCTCTCGTCGTCTTAGGGTCACTCCAGTCCTAGCTCTTAGTCTTCTCTGCACGGCCTTGTGACCTAGATCTAGTAGGATAGATGGAGACTCCCCTCTCACCGCTGGCTAGCCAGAACAGAGAGCCCCCCACAGCGCACTATGCGTCGTCGTATGGCCATGCACGCGGCCAAGCTTTTTCACTGCACCACCATGGCCTAATCCTCATCGTAGTGCTGCACTAGGTCACCAGGAAGGAGTATCCATCCTCACCAGTGCTTACCATGGTAAAAAATGTCCAGCGCGCCACTACACGCTCCACCGTGCCGCCATCGCCATCGGCGAGCCATCTCCGGTGAACCCTAGGTCGCGTATTCACTACCAACCGACGCGGCTTGATGAGGGAACACGTTGGTGTCACCATCGTCGCCGGTGATCTCACCGCCAGCGACATAAGGTTGGACGGAGCACCTCCCCTGCTCTATTATCGTTGACGCATGGGTCCTGCTGACTAGCGGGCCCTAGCTGTCAGCCTATGTATGTTTTGATTTTCTGATTTATTTTCTAGATTTGCATGTATGTTTCAAAAATTCATATCTCAAGCTATGAGTGTCCAATTTTGGTGAACCAAATTTTGTTGGATTACTCATGAAGTGTAGTATTTGATAAAAATATAAAATGCACTATTTCTAGTATTTTTCTAGGAGAATAAAATGGAGCTAGATAAATGCTTTTTAAATGGTTTCTATCTTGAAAAATGCATAACTTGAGATTGGTATGTGAAAAAATTGTGATTAAATTTTGTTGAGTTTGTATTGACATGCTCTAGCTTGGAAAAATACTAAACTTGCAGTGGTCATACTTTGGATATGGTCTTCTTATTTAATCCTAAATAATTGTTAGTTTCTAGTGAAAATAAATGGGGCAAAAATACATAACTAATGATCATGCAATTTTTTACACAATATTATGGTACTAGGATAAATGTAAGAAAAATATGAAATATGTTGTTTGACACTTTTTAGTAGACTAAATTATTTTTTTGCTAAAATAAACCTAAGCAACTTGTCATTTTTGTATAGAGGGCTATACTTATCCAATTGGCATGAAATTTGCATAGTAGGCTTTTGTGGTCATATTTATGCTACTGTAATTTTTTTAGAATTTATGAAACAATGGAAATATTTATCTCATAAATCACCTTATTATATAAAGAAATTAATAAAGGTATCCAAATACATTAGTTTGGCATGAACATAATGTTTTCTATGGTCCTTGTGACGCATATGATCTGCTGATAATGGTAGTTGTGCTTGAGGTTGATTGGTTATATGCAGCTACTTAATTTTTGCTTTATAATTTCGTTAGATGGTTGCAGGAGTAGTTTATGTTGTATTGATAAATTCATGATGATAATTACATTTCCTATGAAACTTTTTTATTAACAAAGCTGTAGATAACTTACTTATATTAATTGTGTCAAATGTTCATGGTAATAGACTAAATGGTTTGGAAGTTATAGCTGTTAGAAGTCTGCTGTCATATTTGCTTGTCTTCTGGGTAACTCTGGATGATTGAATTGTTCAACCTAGATAGCTATTAAATCATCTTCTGATGACTAAATGAAAGTTGTTGGAAATTTTATAAGCTTTCCAAAAAGTCCAAGATCACAACATTTGGTTGAGAAAAACTCTAGTAATAATCTAAACTTGTAGCTGCTGTGTCGTGGTCCAGAAATGAACTTAGTGTGGATTCTTGAAATTTCTAGAGAAGAGATATGCACCTACTCAGCAAATAAGAATTCAAATTGGTTGTCATCTAAGTAACTTGATATAATCATTAGCAAAGAATCCTGCACGTTCTCATGTCATATCATTCACAATTCTTCTTTTGCATTCATGTACTTACTTTATGCATATGCATGCAATAGGTGCAACGGAAGAAATTATGTTGGTGGAACTCAAAGCTGATCCACAAGAGGAGAACTAGGAAGCTCAGCACCAAGAAGCTCCAGGTGAAGGGGAGCCTAAAGTTGATCATCTCCTAGAGTGCCCTGACCACCAGCCGGCTACGTTTGTGAAAGGCAAGCCCCAGAGCATCCTAACATCCTATGTGTTCTTATACCAACTTGAGTCCTTTTGTTTTATGTTAATGCATTAAGTACTAGGAGGTGATTAGAACCACTTGTTGCATATACTTTCCTTGTCCCGAAATATCTATCTTGAATCCTATGTAGGTCCAGGATCGACCTTTATGCTTAGCCATGCTTAGACCGATAGAAGTCGGGTGATTTTCTGTCACCTACGAGCTATAGGTGGTGACTTGATCATAGTTTTCTATAGTGTGCTATCGTGGAACATAACATGGTGATGTTGAACAATTGGAGGCCGGGTGGAATCTTATATGTTAGGTGTGGTGACTTATAGTGATTCCATCTGTGTCGTTTAAGGGCCGGCCATTGGAGGCCCTCTTGTCATGTTCAATGCATGCCTCTCACATAGTTGACTGGATAAGTCATTCCGACCGTGAAGCCGAGTAGCTCAACTTAGGCCAGGGACATGAGCAGTTAAAGTGCTCACCCTAGAGGCAGTAAGGATATGCGGAGAGCCAATGGCGTGAGTCTAAGTGTGGGTTCGAGTCCCAAGCTTCCTGGCAGCTGGTAGTATCTTTGAGGGTGCTGTGCTAGTCTTACCCATGATTTGGACCTGAGTTGTACCAAAGGTGAGCTGATGCGACCCCAACGGGGAAAGTATGGGTGTGTGTTAGGAATAATTCCCCAGCTGGGTAGGAATCGATTCGAATCGCTGTTTCTCCCAGATAGTGAGAACTTGACATGAGTCCCCTTCATCATAGTAATTTATGAAAGTGTTGGTTATGTGGGTTATGAAAATGCTCAACTTGATATGGTTACTATTGTGATGATTTAATGGTACACAACATGTTTGGCATAGGATACATGCTAATCTAGAATGGAACAAGAATAATAAACTTGTTATTCAAGAGTTAAAAGATACTAGATAAATATTGGCTTTGTAGGCAAAGGATGTCAACCAGCTCCACATATAAGCCTTGCATGATCCTTGGTGTCTCTTGTTTTTTGTTTATGATGGGTAAGTCTAGCTGAGTACCTTCTCATACTCAAGGTTTATTTCTATTGTTGCAGATAACGTGATGTACCCTGGCTACTGTAAGCACTACTTTGCTCCTGTAGTGGATGAGGAATAGGACCATGGGCATAGTCATTCTATATATCATCTCGCCCTTGTGCTTTTGTTGGAGATGACTATAAAAACTGGCTATATATCTAAACTACTATTGATGTCATTCAGAACTATATTGCTTCCGCTACTGTTAAACTGATGTTGTAATATCTGTGTTGGAACTCTGATGTATGACAAACTATTTGTGAACTTATTGTAACATGTGACTTGTTTGTTGAATCATGTACAATCTTGGCTTGTATGTTGGTTGATTCGAGATCCTTCGTGATACTCGACGGATTACTAGATTTATATGGGCTCAAGTGTGATGGTTTGACTACCTCGGTGGTTGCTATTGTACTTGTGCTCTTATAAATTGGACGGTTCTGTTATAGTCTTCACTCCGGCCAGCTCCTCATGTCCCTTCAGAGGAAGGAGGTTGATCTCCTTAGTCACATTGATCAACTTTTGGACATCTGTACGAGGCTCTTGTTGGCGTGGCTTGTCTTCAAGAAGTGGATGTGGCAGCGGTGAAACAAAGACCGGATGATGGATGGCATGAGTGAAGTAATATTGGCTTGAATGAATGGGGGTAACTTTTGGAGGAACGACGTTCAGCGCAAGTGCGTCGGGCTTCTTGCTAGGATCAAAACCATAGGGGACAATCTCTTTGTTGGCCATCGGAACTAGAGAGGAGGAGAGCTTTGCTGCTATTGGAGAGAGAAGGCTTTGATGGGATGGTTATGGAGGCAGGCAGAGGCTCACTTATATAGGGGGAACAACTTGTAGCAGGGGTCAAGATCTATCCATAAGGTCTCATAACAAGGAAAAACCGAATGCGTAAAAAAACTATGGGATTATGGAGAGGAAAGATCTAGAAAACTCGAGAGAATTGACCGGGCACGAGGCGGCTAACAAGTGGGCCGACCAGTCTATAGGTGGGGCCGGCCGGCCCCACATGTCGGGGTCTCGGGTCATCTTTTGCGCTATGACTTCTATCACTTATCTAATCCCAAAAGGTATATTTTTGTGTTACAAAATGTAAGGGGGATGGCAGTGGTGTAAATCTACGGTAAAATCAGGAAATCTACCTCATCCAAATCCTCAGGTGTTTTTTCAGGTTCTAGAAAGATCTTGAGATGGTGGCCATTTACCTTGAATAATTTACCTTCGTCATTTTGATGTGTTATCGCTCCATGCGACGAAGTGCTTATCACCTTGAATGGTCCTTCCTATTTGCTCTAAAGTTTTCCATGCCTGAATAATTTATCCCTGGAATTAAAAAGTAATACCTCATCTCCTAGGGCAAACTCCTTCTTCATGATCCTCTTATCATACCATCTTTTTGTTCTCTCCTTATAAATCTTGGAGTTGTGATATGCTTTTTCACGCCATTCATCAAGTTCAGAGAGTTACATCTTCCTCTTAATTCCTATGGCTTCAAAGTCCATGTGTCCATTGCTTGATGGCCCAGTGAGCCTTGAATTCTAGCTCAATAGGTAGATGATAGGTCTTCCCATAGACCAGTTGATATGGTGACATTCCAAGTGGTGTTTTATAGCTCGTTCTATAAGCCCATAGTGCATTGGGTAGTCTATCTTTCCATGCAGTTCCCATCTCATTGACTGTCTTTTACAGAATGTTCTTGATTTGTTTATTTGATGTTTCTGCTTGGCCACTTGTCTGAGGGTGATATGTAGTAGCAACATTGTGACAGATCCCATGCTTTGACAAGTAGTTGTGAAAGTTCTTGTTAGTGAAGTGAGTGCCTCCATCACTAATCACCATCTTTGGAACTCTAAATCTTGGAAATATTGTTTCTTCAAACATTTTCTTGGAGTTCTTTGCATTAGCAGCTTTGCACGGCAAGACTTCAACCCACTTGGAGACATAGTCAACTGCCACCAAGATGTATTCATAGTTCTTTGACTTCAAAAAAGGTCCCATGTAGTCGATTCCCCAGACATCAAAGAGCCTAATCTAAAGGTTGTTGGTGAGTGGCATGGCATCTCTTGAATTGATATTCCCGTGCCTCTGATACGCTCCACACCTTCGGATGAAGTCCTTTGTGTCTTCATACATGGTTGGTCAAAAGAATCCACTTTGCCAGATCTTTGAATGAGTGCGGAATGCACCATAATGTCCTCCATATGGTGATGAGTCGCATCATTCGATGATCTTGATGCCTTCTTCCACTAGTACACACCTTCTGAGTAGGCCATCAGAGCAGACTCTAAAGAGGTACGATTCATCCCATATGTGGAGATGACTGTCGTAGATAAGCTTTCTTTTATTATCCCCTAGTGGCACATAACCTACAACCATAAAGTTAACAATATTTGCGTACCAAGGGTTGGATTTTGTGACTTTGAAGAGCATGTCGTCCCGCAACAAATTATTGATGGGCAGTTCCTACGAATTCTCAAACTGCATTCTGGACAAGTAATCGGCAATAGAATCTTCTACTCCCTTTTTATCTTTTATTTCTAAGTCAAATTCTTAGAGTAACAAAATCCATCTTATTAATCTAGGTTTAGCATCTTTCTTAGTGAGAAGATATTTCAAAGCAGCATGGTCCATATAAACAATCACCTTGGCTCCTACTAAGTAAGATCTAAACTTATCAATAGCAAAAACAACAGCTATGAGTTCTTTTTTATTTGTTGCATAGTTAAGTTGAGGCCTTATCAGAGTTTTGCTAGCATAAGCAATTACATGATGCTTTTTATCATTAGTTTGTCCCAAAACTGCCCCCACAGCATAATCATTAGCATCACACATAATTTCGAAAGGTAGCAACCAATCAGGGGGTTGAATGATTGGTGTAGAGATGAACACTTTCTTAAGAATGTTAAAATATTTCAAACATGCATCATCAAATTCAAAGGGAACATCCTTAGCCAAAAGATTTGTAAGTGGTCTAGCAATATGTGAAAAATCTTTTTATAAAGCGGCGATAAAAACCAGCATGACCAAGGAAACTGCGGATCCCTCTGATATTTACAGGAGAAGGTAACTATTCAATTACTTCAATTTTAGCTCTATCTACCTCAATCCCTCATTCGGACACCAAATGTCCAAGCACTATTACTTCTCTAACCATGAAATGACATTTTTTCCCAATTAAGGACTAATGTTTTTCTTCACATCTTTGCAAAACCTTGTCTAAATTTTCAATACAATCATCAAAAGTTTTTCCATAAACAAAAAAGTCCTCCATGAAAGCTTCCATGATTTCTTCAATCATATCAGAAAATATAGACATCATGCATTTTTGAAAAGAAGCTGGAGCATTACATAATCCAAAAGACATTCTACTGTAAGCATAGGTTCCATATGGACATGTAAAGGTGGTTTTGCTTTGGTCATTTGGATGGATCAGAATCTGATGATAACCTGAATACCCATCAAGGAAATAGAAGAAAGAGTGATTTGCCAGTTGCTCCAATATTTCATCAATGAAGGGCAATGGAAAGTGATCTTTCTTTATTGCCTTGTTAAGTTTTCAGTAATCTATGCACATCCGCCATCTAGTGACGGTTCTTTGGGGGATTAATTTATTCTTTTCATTTTTAACAATTGTCATGCCTCCCTTTTTAGGCACAACTTGAATAGGGCTAACCCACTCACTATGCGGCATAGGATAGATGATCCTAGTGTGCAAGGGTTTTAAAACCTTTCTTAACAACCTCTCTCATCGCATTATTAGGCCTACGCTGGGAATCCCTAGAAGGTATAGAATCAGGATCTATAGGGATGCGATGGGTGCAAAGAGTAGGGCTAATTCCCTTAAGGTCTTGGAGTGAATAGCCAAAGACAGGACGATGCTTTCTAAGACAAAATTATTAAGCGTAGGGATCTTTCTAAGAAAATTTATCACTTATGATCAGAGGAGAATCCTGAACATTATTAAGGAAAGCATATCTAAGACTAGAAGGCAGGGGTTTAAGCTCAATGGTGGGCTTAGGTGGTTCTAGTAATTCATCTAGAGGTTCAGACTCCATAGGATTTTTCTCTTCTTCCTCGATGAAGAACTGAGCATCGTCCTCAAGATTGGGTTCAATCAAATTATCAAGAGATGCAACATTAACATCTTCCATTGGGTCTTTCTCAGGAATTGGCTCACTCTTAGCATTTAGAGAATGAGTAATGGGTATAGAAAGCTTAAAGTTTTTTCCAAGTCTTATATTCAACATCTCCGTTTGTCCTTCTTGGATAAGTCTTTCAATTGGTTGTCCTATCAACAGGTCAAACTCTATAATATCAAAGATATATAAGCTCAAATGAACTTTTGTTCTTTTTACCTAGATAGCGAGGACATACAAAATTCCCAAACTCAGGACAATGTGTCCTGAAAGACATTTTAATAACTTTGTTGTTAGGGTCAATGGCATGTGTTTCAATAAATTATGAGTAAAAGATGCAGACATGATATTAACACCCACAATAGGATTGTAAAGAGCATCAAAAGGAGCTTTATTAATTTGGTAATGATTGAACATAGAAGGTGAATCTATACGAATCACATAAGAGGAAAGCTCTGATTCTTCTAACCATTCATTGCTTATAATAGACACTAGCTCTTTTGTAGTCTTTTTAAGGAAAGCTTCCTTAGAAGGGTCTAAAGGTTCTTCATTGGATGATGATTTCCTAGACTTCTAGGGTCTCCTCATGGTATGGTAATTCGAGGTATTTCTATATTCATCGAAAAGTCCATCCTTTAATTCAAGCATGAAGTATGAAATTGGAGTTTCCTCCTTTTCCGGTGGTTTAGGATTTGGGATAGCTGAAGTTGGTGATAGGTCTAGTAAAGATTCGGGTTCAACTATCTAGGATTCTTTCTCTAATGGCTTCTCTTCTACTTCTTCAAGGATGTTCTCTAAGATTTTCATAAGAATGCTTCTTCCTGCATTGGCGGAGACATGCAAGAACGAGCCTCCTGAAGCCATATTAAGAAGCCTCGAGGTTTTCCTATAAAGACCCATATAGAAGTGCTGAAGAAGAATAGGGTCTTGAATGACAAGGTAAGGGCCAGTATTAATGAGAGTACTAAAGCGTTCCCATACCATGCCTAGATATTCTTTTTCTTTTTGTTTAAAAATAGAACCTCGAAATGAAGGCTGGCTACTCTAGAGATGGGAAAGAATTGCAAGCAAAAGCTAGAACACAAGGCTTCCCAATCTCCTTATATACTCCCTATGATGAGATTGTACCAACATTTAGCTTTTCCTATCAAAGAGAAAGGAAAAACTTCTATCGTAAGGTTTTGTCTGACATGCCCACAATGTGTAGGCATAGACAGGTCTGCTCAAACTCATTTAGGTGGGAATGGGGGTTTTCATCATCTTCGCCTAAAAGGGTTGATTCTGAACCATGTTGATTAAACACGGGCGCAATTCATAGCAAGGTGTTAGGATAGGCTTTAAGGATTCTTGTGGCTGTAGGCGTGCACTTGTAGGTGCACCATATTGATAGATAGGGGCGGATTCTCTAGATCCATGGTAAAAAGGAAAAGAGAAGATAAAAGAATAATGATACATGGATAAGCTAGGTTTGAAGTTAACTTAGCAACCGTTTCCTCGGCAACTGCGCCAGAAATGCTTGTTGGTATATATTAATGCACATAGAATAATCCACAAGCGCACGAATAACATACCGATGTAGCACTTCACCGGGAGTACCCAGTTTTATATCGAAGTTGAGGAAACATGCGAGAGAATAAACAAATCTAACTTAACCCAACTTCACAATCAAGGCTAGATAATACGAGCGTAGAGGAGACCACTAAAGTCTTCTAGGTCTAACTTTGGTAAGCTTTGTCTTCTATTGTTCAATTATGGGGATATTACCAAAGAAAACACATGCAGAGTATGTTCCCTATAGCAACAAAGACCGCTAGGTCTACTAACGGAAGGTGGACTACAAAGGATTCAATGAGGCTATAAGAGTCACCCTCACAAGCTACCACCGATCCCAAAAATAGGGTACATCCATGAGTAATCGAGTCTAAGCACCATGCTTACACTTTGAATACTACTCTAACCTAGGAGCTACAAAGATTAAGGTACTCAAAAGAGAGTTACAAACCTAAAGAACAATATGAACAAGATGCTTACTTGAATTAGAAGTCGATTACTAGAGAAATCTCAGAAGCTAGCTCAAGAAGAACTTGATTCTGCTAGGGTACAGGCCGTAGAGCGAGCATCGATAGGTCGGGACTCCTCCAAACTCTTCCCTCTCACTCTATCTCACTATCTCTAATACAAGACTAGATCCTATTGAGGACTAATCTTCTCTTGATTGCTAGCCCCGATCCTGGTGGACATATGAATTAGGGTTTCAGGCTGGTATATATAGGCCAGAGCATCAATCTCGAGCCCTCAGATCAAACCAACTTGAATAAACGATGGAGATGCAATCCTTAAGGTGGTGGAGAACTGATGTAACAATGGAGAGGTTAACAGGGGGCCCACAGGCCGGGCCGGCCTACAGGTGGGGCCGACCGGACCCACATGGCAGTGGCTCAAGGTCTGCTTCGATGGAGAGCCTCCTAGAGTCTTCTAGAGTCTTCCCACGCTGTTTACGCAGCGGAATTCCATGATTTATTTTGATGAATAGGTCCTCCTTGGTGGTTTTCTGATTAAATCCTGCTGAAAACACAGATTCTCCAAAACTCGTGGAATTTGTCAGTTTAAACCCCTAAGTCTACATTGGTGATCCTTTTTAGCCATTTATACAAGTTATATTGATGGTTTGTGATGAATGTTAATTACCGTCAGCAGTGGCCGTTATGTCCCGTCCTGCCAGGACGTCGTGACAGTGTGGTACACGACTGCCGAGCTTGGCCATGTCAGTGTGCTGTGTTTTGGGGTTCGTGATGCAGGTGGGCCAAGTGGTCTTGTCGACGTTGTACCGGCTCTGCCTTTGGGAAGGTCTTAATTTTCCTGACCTCACGCGAGCATCTAACATTGGTTGTGACCTCCCGAGGTTTGCCACGTGGCATAGGGGTCTTAGGCTGCTCAGTCTTCCTTTGGGCCTATAAATAAAGACCTTCCTACCATTTGAAGCACTTGCAACCATGTCTACATATTGCTTTTAGTCTTGCTTTGAGGGGCTGAGAGGGGAAGAGAGAGATTTAAATAGACCCATGAGGTTCCTAAGCATGCGACCCATTGAGGGTTGGTTTTGTCGGTCGAAAACCAAAGGCGCTCCCTCTAAGAACTGGTGCTAGAAGGAGTTTTGCGAGCCGGGGAGGGCATGCCCTCAGTGTGCGTGCTCTATGAGGATTAGGCAACCCCATCTTGGACGAGATGGTTTTTTCCTAACCCCAAGGCTCTCTGCCCCATGCCCCAATGGTGCTTGTGAAAGCCCATGGGTGCCCATTCAAGTATCCTTTAGTTGGCGCAACCTTTGTGCTCCTCCCTCTGTTATTATGCCTCGGGAGTGGTGTTGGTTTGGGATGGCAATGTGGTGTTCTTTTCCACCTTGTCCTTCCATGGCAACATCAGGGACTCCAGGGCTTACTAGAGATGCCACCGTGTGGTGGTTCTAGATTTGATGTTTATATGTGGTTTGGCCACACTTGCCTCTGAGATTAAAAAAGAGATGCCTCTTTTCCATGCGTGTTTGCTCTAAGGTTACTTCAAGCCTCTGAGCTCTATGGTCGGGGTTAGGCTCGCTGGTCTAGGGCTACGATCTAGAGCGAGTTGCTAACTCTTCCTTTCACGTCATGGGTATTGATCATACTAGTACTAAATTATAGTTGTGGAGTCATGGGTATTGATTGAATAAGGAAGGCTGACACGCTTCTCAGTTGTGGAGTCAATTCTCGGTGGTGGTTGCCTTCTTCTTTTTCTTAGATTGTTTGGCTCTTGCTTGAGTACTTTTCCTGTGACCTGTCTCCTAGCTCATTTGGAGGGTTCTTGGTAGTGACTGGGTTGTGACCGCTTTCCTTGGTGGTGGCATGGTCCGGGATGCCCTCGTCAGCCGAGGATTGTCACTTGGGCTTATAGCATCCTTTATCGTGCATGACTAGGGCGTGATCTACGTGTGTTCTAGCACCTTCCTTGTAGGGGTGCCTCTGTGAGCTTTTTAGCCATTGATCCCGCTAGTCTCTCATAATGGGGTCGTTGGCCTCCATTGGTCCATGAGAGTATGGGACGACTATGGGTCAGTGACCCAAGACGTGAGGATGAGCAGGTCGTGGTCTGACCATGGCCCTTGGCGGGGTCGCGTGGGCCCATCTCCTTTCTTCCTGACATCCTTTTTGACCCGAGGGATCGTGATGCCTAGTTTTTGGCACATTTGGCTTTGCCCCACGTGGGGAGAAGCTCATCCACTATAACCACATGATCGGAGCGATGCGCCTCATCGAGGTCAATGGGTAATTCAAGTGGGACCTTATATCCTCCCCAATCGACATGGAGTTCGGCTGTGCCTCATCGAGAGACATCCCATAAATCATTGGCCGTCAAGCCCCTTGGTCTCCAACTGCATCCGTAGTGGTCAGAGAGCAAGATGCCTCCCCTAGAGGGAGTCAACCCAGGTGACTTCAAAGCAAACGACTCAAACACAGGGGAAGATGGTCGTGAGGTTCTGCACCACCGATAAGAGCCATCGTGGCCCATCTTATCCTTCCCCTACCTCTTTGGTGGCCTCAAGCCCGTCTAAGGGCCGACCCAAGAGAAGGTTTCCTAGGTACAACATGGGGTCATAGGCGTGGTAGGCCACTCCACGCGTGGTCTTAGTGCTCATTGCCTCCTTGGTCGATGGGCGACTTAATGACGCTAGCCCGTGCGTGAACGCGTAATACATCACACCGCGCGGTTGCTGTGGCATGGCGGCTCACTTGCCAAGGGTCCATGGGGCTCGTCCCAGAGCAGACTCTGAGTGGGCACAGTTCACATCCCTAGACACCGCCACATATTTGACCCCCTTGGCTTGAGTCTCCTTACCTTGTCTCGCTTTCCATTGCTATACGCTGCAATTGAGAGAGGGACAGAAGGGAATCGAACTTGAGAGATTTAATCGGGAGGTGCCTCGCTACCTATGGTTGCTCGACACCATCGCCCTCCATCGCTTCTTTTGTCCTCGCCCTTGTGTTCGTGCCTCGCCTGCATCAGAGGATGAGTGAATGGGTACCTTCGATGGTGATGGAAGTGAGGTAGCAGCGGCTCATTGATGAAGGTCTTCTCCCACTGAAGGAGGTCGCCTGGTGGAGGGCCACCACCGGTGAGGCTATTGGTATTTATTAACTTGTCGCTTATTTAAGTAGACACCTAATGTCGTTGATATTTCTTAACATCACTTTTGCTAAGTTGTCATCCCTAGCTATGGTGCTAGAAATGCTTGTTGGTACTGCCTAGTGCCGCTTCTAGAATGACACTAAGAAGTACTTTAGTATTCTATGTGACTATAAAGAATATAAATATATATATGAATGGATCTGCAAGCGCACAGATAATTTACCATTGTATCATTTCACCTGGGAGTATTACAGGTATCGTTATTTATATTTTTACCATAGAGAAGGACTGACTATTGGAATATATTGATAACTTATACACATGATGGAGAAGTAACCATAACCAAACTTCTACTCATAACAGGGGTAAGTCAAGAGATAAATAAGATAAGTAATGATAAATGATAAATAATCACTCAGAGTACTCCTTTCTATGGCATTAGCATTGCTAAGTAGAAATTAGAGGAATAATTCCCAAGTCATTCTTAGTTACAAGTCAAAGCATACGTTGATTAGTGCCATTACACTTAGTAGTCATGGCTAATATCAACTTTGTATCTACACATAAGGGATATTACTAAGCAAGGTCAAGAACAGAGCATGTCTTGATTCGTAACTAGATCCTACTTGTCCTTTATTCGTGGAGTGGACTACAAAGGACTCAATGGGAGTGTCACATCCATGATCTACCACATGGCCCGAATATAGGATGCATCCGCAGGGAGACAACGTATAAGCACCACGCTTACACAATGTTGACCACTCACCCCTTGTACATTGGAGCGAGTGCTATACGAACGTATGCTTGAATATAATTGACAATCTAGCTATACTAAGTATATAATCAAAGTAGATGATGAACATGATAACTAGGAACATGAATAATATTAAGAACAATGTCGAATCAATTGTAGCAAACATATGAATAATGAAAGATACAAAAGATGATACAAGGGGCTATACCAAGACACACTCTTGACAAGATCAGGAATCCAAGCGAAGCTTGCCTCCCTCTAGATCTAGCCTAGCTGGCTATGCCCTAGAATATGGTGGAACTCTGAGGTTGATCAGGTTTTCTATCTTCTTGACTGACTGATCAAGGTTCTTGATGCCAGGGGATGGTAGGGGCTAGTATATATAGGCCATAGCATCCATTTTGAGCCCTTGGATCAAACTGACCTAAAAATGACGTAGATGCAATCCCTAAGGCGGTGGAGAACCAACATTGCAACTAGGAGCTGACAGTGGGCCCTAGGGGTCAGCCCCACCTGGAGGTGTCTCGCAGTCTTCTTCGGTGGTTTGGCTTCTGGTGTCCTCTAGAACCAGCTTCTAGAGTTGTTTTCGTCGTGGATAAGCACGATTAATTCTGACGTTTAGATCCAACTTGATAGAATTCTGAATAAACCTTGCTGAAAACATAGATTCACCAAAACTTGTGGAATTTGTTAGTTTAAACCCTAAACCTATGTTGGTGATTATTTTCATGCCCTTATACAAGTTACATTGATGGTTTATAATGGTTATTAACTACCATCAACAAACTCCCCCAATCTTAACCTTTGCTCTTCCCTGAGCAATGCTAAACTCAGCAATGGATCAGTAGTTTCTTCAATGTTTTCACTCCTCAAAAAGTACACATGCATTCAAACAAGAATTCTCCGCTGGATTAGAATAAATTGTTCTGACTTTCAAACTTACCCGTGTTACCTTCAACCATAGGGCTTCTTAGCCTTCACTTGGGTCTTGAGCAATTGAAAGACAAAACAATCAAGTCAAGCACTTTGTCTCAAGTTCTTTGCTCAACCATTATTTTAGAGTTTTATAAGTTTTCAAAATAAAACTCAGAGCTTCCATTGTATGACACTCTCAAACCTCTCAATATATGTGGTATTTGTGGATCCTCACCAAAGCAATAGTGATGTTATGCCTTTCTTCCTACAACTAAGGCTTATGTGGAGCTCATAAGAGTGGACAAAGCATGAAAGAGCGTACTTGCAATACATATATTGTAAAGTCAAACCTCGGATCTAAAGAAAGTTGAGTCATACAATCAAATTAATATGTGCATGTGCATGGAATATATGGTGGCTAACCTAGTTCTAATATGCTTCTTGAACACATATCTCTCTTTTGAAACTTGGAAAATACTTTTGCAAGAAAATATGGGCTATCTTATTCATCTCTTCTCTTTTTTTCTTCCCTTTTTTTAGACGGGCATCTGGGTACCCATTGTTTTAGATATCTTGGACATTTGTCCATTTTCTCTCTCTCTCTCTCTCTCTTTTAATAACTTTTGCATAACCCCATGCTTCTTTTCTGCAACAAAACTTTTGAGAGATAGCAACAAGAACTAGGAGCATCTATTTGGTCGATGGTAAAACCTATCAAGCATATTTTTGGTGTTCACTCCCAGTGTCGGAGTAAAACATTTTGGGGTGAATCTAAATGGAATAGCATGTTTTTATGCCTACCCCTAGTGTGGGAGTAGTGCATATGTGGGTGCTGTGTACGTGATCTTGATTTTAAGAGCATGACAAACATGTCATAAAGAGTCAATAAAGCTTCACTAAACTCAATGCAAGACAAGCAACATATATAAGAGTGGAAGTTTTCCTAGTCTAAATATCATGTATGGCTCTGGTAGGAATTCAAGCTTTGTCATACAGGAACTCATCATGAAGCATTTATATTTTTCAAAAGATAAATCTCTGGAACTTTAGTATCACTTGGAACAAGATAAACAACAGCTCAGACCTTCTCATATTATATTCGTCAATTACCTAGACTTAGATCAAGCATATTCTACCCACGAGTTTCAAGTTCAGAGTAAATTCTTATATCAAAACAATCTTATCCAAAACTTGAGAGAATTCAAGGCTAAAAACTAGGTACTTGAAAGGAATTACAACAGAGCAACTATCCATCATTTCCATTTCAAGAGATTATCTTTAGAGTCCTTTTTATTTATTCAGCTCTTAAAAATCAAAGTTAAAGAAAACTTAGACACATACTTTTTATTTTGTTTTCATTTTTAGATCAGACATTACAACTAATATATATTTAACACAAAGATAAATTTTTATTTTGTTTGTTTAGTTATGCATCTTTTCTTTTTATAAAACAAACTTAGAAATAAAACCAAAAGGGAAAGAAATACTTATCTAGATACATGGGGATGCCCTTCCCCCAAGCTAGTTGTCGGTGTGGTTTTTCTCAGAGCACTTTTGCCAACGGATGGCCTTCTCGTCCATTAGGAAGTTGGGTTCCCTTTGTGCAGTGGGTGCACTCTTGGTGGAACAAGATGAGGACGACTGAGTGAACTCTTTGATCTTGTGCGTCATCCTGCAAAATGTCAACAAGAACAACAAAACTCGTGGAACGGATTAGAATGAAAGGGTTAGCGGTCATCAATCTAGGGGTTAGTCGTTCTTGAGGTTTAGAAATATTTCTAATTGGTAGAATTTTAGCAGAATGTCTTCCTAATATTTTTTAATTTTATGATATAAATGAATGGATGATATTTGTAATTTTTATGTCACCACGGTAAATATTCTTGGGGGGTTTTACACACCATAGAATTATTCACATGTAACTTAGGATTTTATAATACAACAATGAAATTTTTATATATATATATTTAAATGCAATGCGAATGTAGAAAAGTAAATATGCTGAAGTAAAAATAATTTATGCAATGCGAAAGAGTAAATATAGATATCTACTGATTTACCTCCTGGTGAGGATTTGGATTTTTAAGTCCTTCGGACAAGATTTTTTTCTAGTCTTGCTCATTCTTTGGGTGCATCTGCTGGTCTCGGAGATGGAGAACTTGATGGTTACACCTCTTGTGACGGTGACTCTAATGATGATGTTACCTTTTCCTTCCACACCCGCTTGGTATGTGAACTTGATTTTGGCGGAGTCGGTTCATCCTTCATAGGTTCTTCATCTTCTTCATTCTTGGGTAGTTGATTCTTCCGGCGTTGAGATGCTCGGTGTCTCCTCTTGGAGTGGGTCTACTTTGGCTGTTCATAAGTAGTATAACTATTAAAATAACATCATACCTTTTCTTCTAAAAATTGGAAGTGGACTTGTCTAGATCCAACGTAGATGATTGCGTTGGTAGTGTTGAGGAAAGGTCTTCCAAGGATGATAGGTATGTCTTCTGCTCCCATGTTAAGAATCATGAAGTCGGCAGGGACATAGTGATCTTGTATTCTTACCATGATGTCCTTTGTTATTCCCTATGGAAATCGGATTGATTGGTTTGCCATCTTGGACATTATGTTGACACCCGATCCGATGTCATAGAAGGTGTTGTGGAAAATTCTTTGTCCAATGGTACACTTAATCGTCGGTACGCCAGGATCTTCCTTCTTGGTAAGGAATGTTGAAGCAAGGATGTGGTCATACTCTGATCGGAGTGTGTTGATCATCTTGACTGATTCTTCTCTTGGCTGCCTGGCCTGCTCTTCCTTCTTCGGTTATTTCTCTTCTTAGTCACTATTGTCTCTTCGGCAGGTATGCCATTTTGGATGACTAGGAGAGTGATGTATACGATTCTTGAAAGTAAACTTCTCCTTTCTATCCTTGATTGTGAAATAGATCTTAGCACTGTCTGCGTAGAAGATGGCTTTTGTGGTGCTCAGGAAAGGTCAGCCCAAGATAATGGCTGCCCTTATATCTCTACCTATTTTCAAAACTACAAAGTCTATGGGTACATACGACTATCCAACTCATGCATAGATATCCTCAAGAATTCCTTTGGGGTAGGAGAGTGACTGATCTGCAAGCTACAAATGCATGTTTGTGTACAATAAAGTATCTCCATTAATTTTATCATAGATTACCTTTGGCATAATATTCACACTTTCTCCAAAGTCACAGACAACTTCTTGGAATATGTGAGGTCCAATGGCTATGGGGATGACAGATCTTCCTAGATCTCCTTTCTTGACGGGCAAGGAATAATCCTCCCATCTTCCTGTCGATTGTTCTATGTAGTATCCTATAGCATTATGAATATCGATAGGATTTGTAGTTTCTAGATCTTTTGGTTGTCCTAGAATCTTACGTTTGTCGGTCGGAGGAACAGCAGCCGCCAGCTGAGCTATTTGTGATTCTATCATTTTTATTAAAGCTATGTTGGTTTTTAATGGCCGAGGAGAAGCTATCCATTCTATTATTTATGTTTTCTAGCATTTTGTCATTGGAAGCTAGTTTTCTAGATAAGCCCTCCATTATTTTAGCTTGGCTAGAAATTAACTCTCTCTCAAGGGTGGTTGAGTATTAAAATTATTACCTTGGTAGTTGGGCCTTTGTTGCTGATTCCATCCTTGATTCTATTGAGGATGATAGTTGTTATTGTTGATGAAGTTCACATCCTCTTGGGTTTCAAGACAGTTGTTCCCTGAATGCCTAGTGTTGCCACATTCTTCACATGTCATGCGGGAATCATGAATGTGCATGACTTCTTGCTCCTCATTGGTTTGATCTTCAAGCTTTTTCATCAGCGGGTCCATCTAGGCAGACATCATGTCTACCTCCTTGAGTTGATGCATACCTCCACCTCTCTTGCGGGTCTGAAGACGTTCTTCATTCCAACCTTGGTATGAGGCCATCTTCTCCATGAGAGCTATGTCACCTGGGATTGCGAGTAATAGTAAAGCACCTCCAGAAGCAGCATCCATATTCTTACGGGTACTATTGGTCAACCCATGGTAGAAAGTTTGCATGAGTAGCCAATTCTCTATCCCATGATGAGGACATTCTGATATGTAGTCTTAAAAGTGTTCCCATGCCTTAGGGACAGATTCATCATGTTATTGTTGGAAGCTCGAAATTCTCCCACATAGAGCATTGGTCCTGCCTGTGGGAAAGAACTTTGCTAGGAAGGCAGTGGAGCAATTATCCCATATAGTGTTTTTGTCTTTATTGGCATAGAACCATTGCTTTGCCTTCCCCAAAAGTGAGAATGGGAAGAGGCGAAGTAATATGGCGTCTCTGGATACCCGTTTGATGGTGAAAATGTTGTAGATCTCCAGGAAGTGTTGGAGCCGAGCACTCGCATCTTCATGCGCCTTTCCACAAAACTGGCTAGCTTGCACTATGTTGATGAGAGCTGGCTTGAGTTCAAAACCATTATCTTCAACATTGATTGCTAGTCCAGTACAGATGTTGGCCGTAGTTGGAGCAGAGAACTCATGGAGGGTCTTGTCAGCCATGGCTTCAAAAACTAGTGTTAAGCTTCACCTTGTCTGGTTGTCTTTCGATTCTAAAGCTAGAACTTTCTTAAGTTTAGCTCTAGTCCTCCTAATTAGTGCTTCTGTATCTTCAATGTAGTTTGTTGGAAGGTCAAAACCGGTCATACATTACCCTGCATAAGATATAAAAGTAGACAGAACAAGGGTAAGCCTGTTTGAGCAGAGGTCAATGGTGCCCTCGATCACATCAATAAGTACGAGTTTATCAATATTTTCATTTTTGCCTAGCTACCTTCCTCGGCAATGGTGCCAGAAATGCTTCTTGGTATTTATTAACTTGTCACTTGTTTATGTAGCCACCTAATGTTGTTAACATTTCTTAACATCACTTTTGCTAAGTTGTCATCCCTAGCTATGATGCCAGAAATGCTTGTTACCTAGTGCCACTTCTAGAATGACACTAAGAAGTAATTTAGTATTCTATGTGACTAGAAGGAATATAAATATGTATATGAAGGGATCTACAAATGCACAGATAATTTACCATTATAGCATTTAACCCGGGAGTATTCCAGGTATCATTATTTATATTTTACCACAAGGAAGGACTGATTGTTGGAATATATTGATAACTTATACATATGATGGAGAAGTAACCATAACCAAACTTCTACTCATAACAGGGGTGAGGCAAGAGATAAATAAGATAAGTAATGATAAATGATCACTCAGAGTACTCCTTTCTATGGCATTAGCATTGCTAAGTAGAAATTAGTGGAATAATCCCTAAGACATTCTTAATTACAAGTCAAAGCATACGTTGATTAGTGCAATTACACTTAGTAGTCATGGCTAAGATCAACTTCATATCTAGACATAAGGGATATTACTAAGGAAGATCAAGAACAGAGCATGTCTTCCTTCG
The DNA here is from genome assembly GCA_904845875.1 of Miscanthus lutarioriparius. Classification (NCBI taxonomy): domain Eukaryota; kingdom Viridiplantae; phylum Streptophyta; class Magnoliopsida; order Poales; family Poaceae; genus Miscanthus; species Miscanthus lutarioriparius. Next base: position 47,013,410 of record CAJGYO010000019.1, read on the forward strand.
TAACTAGATCCTACTTGTCCTATATTCGGGGAGTGGACTACGAAGGACTCAACGGGAGTGTCACATCCGTGATCTACCACATGGCCTGGAATATAGGGTGCATCCGTAGGTAAACAACGTATAAGCACCATACTTACATAATGTCGACCACTCACCCTTTGTACTTTGGAGCGAGTGCTATATGAACTTATGCTTGAATATAATGATAATCTAGCTATACTAAGTATATAATCAAAGTAGATGATGAACTTGATAACTAGGAACATGAATAATATTAAGAACAATGTCAAATCAACTATAGCAAACATATGAATAATGAAAGATACAAAAGAGGATACAAGGGGCTATACCAAGCCACGCTCTTTACATGATCAGGAATCCAAGCAAAGCTTGCCTCCCTCTATATCTAGCCTTGGTAGTTATGCCCTAGAATATGATGCAGCTCTGAGGACGATTTGGGTTTCTATCTTCTTGACTGAATGATCAAGGTTCTTAATGCCAAGGGGTGGCAGGGGCTGGTATATATAGGCTGAAGCATCCATTCTAAGCCCTCGGATCAAACCGACCTAAAGAAATGGTGTAGATTCAATCCCTAAGGCAGTGGATAACTGACATTGCAATGGGGAGACTAACAGTTGGCCCTAGGTGCCGACCAGCCTACAGGTGGGGCCGGCCAACCCCACCTAGAGGTGTCTCATAGTCTTCTTCGGTGGTTTGGCTTCTGGTGTCCTATGGATCCTTCTAGAGTTGGTTTCGTCGTGGATAAGCAAGATTAATTTTGGCATTTAGGTCCATCTTGATAGAATTATGAATAAACCATGCTGAAAACATAGATTCCCTGGCATTGCTCCCTAGGCATGCCCCTGTCAACTACTCCTCTGATAGGGTCATGTCTGGGGCGTGACATAAGAAGACAAAGCTTCCCGTGGCCTCCGGGGGCTCAAGGGCTTCTAGGCCCACGTATAAGCCCTTAGAGCCAACCTCTGACACGCAGAATGTCAGAACAGAGCAGCCGAACGATGCCCAGGCTTCTTTGGCTCCAAGACACCTCGATGGTCCATGGCGCACCGCTGCAAGCCCCTCCTGGACTTCGGCGCACGTAGACCATAGACTAGAACCCTCAAAAAGCCTTATACCCGACCTATCTTGTTATATAAGGGATAAGGTCAAACCTAGAGGGGCAAAGTTCAATCACTAGACACTCTATTCCATTCCATGTGCCTCCACTTTGCACCAAGAGCAGGGCAACCCGGAGAGGGGCACCGAGAGCCTCACCTCCACCGCATCCCGCTGTCTCCTTCCTCTCTAATGAGGGGGAGACTCCACTGGCGACGAGGCAACCTTAGGATTAGCACCGAGCTAACCCCCTACCAAATCTTCTTCTTTTACACTCTATTGTAACCCTCTAGATTTTGGGTGCTCTTGAGGATAAGGATCATCAGCTATTGGACATAGGGACCAAATTGGCCCAAACCAGGATAAACTGTTGGGTCTTCTTTGCGTGATTCTTGTGTTCCTAAGTCCACCCGAGCCACCAGAGACCCCATACTCTGACACTGACTCGAACAACATGCTTGCCATGGGTTTGACCCTGCGACAGCAAGCGTGCTAGGTAAGGGGCAGCGTCAAGTGCGATTTTGGCTCTACAGTGGCTGGAGCCACCTGCCTCATCACCGAACCAAGCGGTGCCGCCCTAGACAGTGGTGTCCGCTTCCCTAGTGAGTTCTCCATCACAGCCGGTGCCTTTGTTCTGGACCAGGTCCTCAACTTTGGGAACCTAGCCTACATTGCTGATTGCTATAGCGAGCTCCGTCTACTCCATGGGGCTATGTTGGTGGGCAATGAGCCCCCAGCGTCGCCCCCTCCACCAAGGCCCTCGAGAGCGGATCTCGAGGTGCTGGTCCAATAGATCCGACATAGCTTGGGCCTAGATCCCACTGTGTCAGACCGCCGCCAAATGTTCTACATGTTGGCTAACGTCCATCATTAGGTTACTGCAGGTGAGGCACTCCCACCGCCTAATCACTTCTGGTACAACCTCTAGGATCTACCCTCGAGAGTTAGGAGCATGGCAGAATCCTTTTAGATGGAGTTAGAGCACCTCGTCGTCCGTGAGGCTCCCCGAAGCCCCATCCTTTCCAGCATGGCAGGGGTCGATGCTCCCTCGCTATGCACCTTCTTTGTGACCCTCCAAGGAAGCGATCCAGAGCACCACTCCAGTGACGCCGAGTGTGTTGTGACGCTTCATGAACTGTTGACATTTCTCAGCATGACATCTTTACCAAGTTGTCATCCCTAGCAATGATGCCAGAAATGCATTGTTGGTAATTATTGAAGACACTTGTAAATTTATATATATATTAATTAATCCGCAAGCGCACAGATAATATACCACTATAGCATTTCACCCGAGAGTATACTAGGTATCATTATTTATATTTTATCCACAGGGAGGAGCTATGGGGTTGGCAAAGAGATATTGTCAAATATGTATACTTATGACAAGATCATTAACTCTCATGCTATAGCCAGGGTAAGTCAAATGATAAATAAATGATAAGTGTAAGGCATTGATAGTAATCTAGAGATAGGAATAGATACTCATAAATGTAGTATGGCTAGGCAGGAGATTAGTTAAGAGCAAAAGATTCCTAAGTCATTCCTTATTTAATAAGTCTTTTGTACACCCAAGTATATACACTCTCATCTATAGCATAAATTAACTTTGGATCTATGCATAAGGAACATTACTAAGGAAGATCAAGAATGGAGCTTGACTCCCTTCACAATTGGGTTGTACTTGCTCTACAAACGGGGAGTGGACTACAAAGGACTCAATGGGAGTGTCACATCCGTGATCTACCACATGACCTAGAGTGTAGAATGCATCTGCAGGTAAACAATATTTAAGCAGCATGCTTACACAATGTTGACCACTTAACTCACTCGAGTATTGAGCTAAGGGCTTTGCGAACATATGCATATATTCATAATCAATCATCACTATAACAAGCATATAACTAGAGCAAACTAGGAACATAATAAATAGCAACATATTATTGAAGTAGCATAAAGTAATAAAATAAGAGGGATACAAAGGATATACCAACTTCTAGACGGCAAATCCGGAATCCTGAGCAATAGCCCAAACTCTACTTGAACCTTGCTATCTACCCTATACTAGAACTTTGAAGAATTGGACCTCTATTCTCTTCTCTCTAGAAACCCTAATTTTTTATCTGATCTTGACTTATGGTAGATGCCTCAGGGAGGGGGGCAGGGGCTGGTATATAGGCCTTAGCGTCAATCCTGAGCCCTTAGATCAAACTAACTTGAATAAACGGCGTAGACACAATCCTTAAGGCGGTGGAAAACCGACGTAGCGAGGCGGAGATTGACAGGTGGCGCCATGGGCTGGGCGACCTGCAGGTGGGGCCAGCTGGCCCTACCTGGTGATGCCTTGGCCTCCGTTTCGGTGTGGTGTCTTTTAGAACCTTCTAGAGTAGTTTTTGCTGTGGATAAGCGTGATTTAATTTGACATTTTGATCCTCCTTGACGGTTTTCTAGATAAACCCTGCTAAAAACATAGATTTACCAAAACTCGTGAAAATTGTCAGTTTAAACCCCTAAGTCTATGTTGGTCATCATTTTCATGCATGATTTCAAGTTATATTGAAGGTTTATGATGGATGGTAACTACCGTCAATAAACCCCCTCAAGCTTAACCTTTGCTCGTCCCTAAGCAATGCTAAATTTAGCAATGGATGAGGAGTTTAGGATCTTTGAAAACATTATAGCCACTCCTCAAAAGTATACATGCGTTCAAACAAGAATTCTCCTCTGGATTAGAACAACTGATCTGACTTTCAAACTTACCCATATTACCTTCAACCATGGGGCTTGTAGTCTTCGCTTAGGTCTTGAGCAATTGAAAGATAGAAGATCAAGTCAAGCACTATGTCTCAAGTTGTTTGTTCAACCATTATTCTAAAGTTTTTGTAAGTTTTCAAAATAAAACTCAGAGATTCTATTGTATGACACTCTCAAGTCTCTCAAAATATGTGGTATTTGTGGATCCTTACCAAGACAATAGTGATGTTATGCCTTTCTCTTCCTACAACTAAAGCTTATATGGAGCTCATAGGATGGTGTTAACATGAAAGAGCATACTTGCAATACATATATTGTAAAGTCAAACAATGGATGCAAAGAGAGTTTAGTCATACAATCAAATCATGTGTGTGGAATATGGTGGCTAACTTAATTCTACTACGTTCCTTGAAAACTTTTCTCTCATTTGAAACTTGGAAACATTTGCAAGAGAACATGGGCTATCTTATTCATCTCTTTTTATTTTTTTCAGACGGGCATCTAAGTACCCATTGTTTTGATAATTCAGACACTTGTCCATTTTTTTCAATTTTTTCTTTTTTCTTATTTTTTTATTTTATGAATAATTCTTGCATAGCCCATGCTTCTTTTCTACAATAAAACTTTGAGAGATAGCAACAAAAACTTGGAGCATTTATTTGGTGGATGAAACCTATCAAGCATGTTTTTGGTGTTTACTCCCAGTGCAGGAGTAAAACTTTTTCAGGTGGATCTAGATGGAAAGCATGTTTTTGCGCTTATCCCCAGTGTAGAGGTAGTGCATATATGGGTGGTGTGTACGTGATCTTGATTTTAAGAGCATGACAAACCTCTCATAAGGATCAACAAAGCTTGACCAAACTCAATGCAAAACAAGTAGCATATAAGAGTGGAAGTTTTCCAAGCCTAAATATAAATATTTTTGGCTCTGGTAGGAATTCAAGCTTTGTCATATAGGAACTCATTATGTTGCCTTTTTATGTTTTTCAAAAGATAAATCTCTAGAACTTTAGTATCACTAGGAACAAGATAAATAACAGCTCAGACCTTCTCATATCATATCCGTCAATTACGTAGACTTAGATCAAGCATTGCTACCCACGAGTTTCAACTTCAGAGCAAATTCTTAGGTCAAAAGAATCATATCCTAAACAAAGGAGAATTTAAGGCTAAAAACTAGGTACTTGAAAGAAATTATAAAAGAGCTAATATTCATCATTTCCATTGTGAATTATCATCTTCAAGTTATTTTTATTTATTGGCTCTTAAAAACAGAAATTTAAAGAAAACTTTATACACACTCTTTTTATTTGGTTTTAATTTTTTATTATATGACAAAATTTGTTTTCCTATTTATGCATTTTTTAATAAATAAGACAAAAATAACTTACCTGAGATACTGGGGAATCCTCCTCCCCCAAGCTAGGTGTTGCTCTGGTCGGTCGATCAGAATGGCGGGTCAATGTTGAGACCCTGGAATAGGTAGTGCCAACTCTCGTTCTCCTGCTGCTTGTGTTGCTGGATGTTGGTGATGCAGTCTTCCATTTTTGCTTGCCACTGGGAGTGCTGGTGAAGCGTGTTCTGGATGTCGTGCTGCGTCTCTTCTATGGTCATTAACCTAGTGTTGAGGCAGGCATGCTCCATTTGCTGGTCGTGGTAGCCCATGGGCTGATCATGATAGCCCCGAGCAGAGAAGGACATACGTCCTCCCTAGTATCCACTTGAAACTTCTTCATATTGCTACTGCTGATAGTAGTCGAAGTTGCCATCTTGCCATTGCTCACTTGCGCCCTGCTGCATGGAGCTCTCAGATTGCTGAGGACCGGGCTACTCCCAACCAACATGCTTGGGTTGGTACATGCGGGAGGATCCTAGCTGATCCCAGCTTGCATAGCTGGTAAAAGCCGGTCCCTTAGAATCAGATCATCGCCACGATACCTGGGCTGTGGGTTGCGAGGGGCTGCCTCCTTCACCTGTAAATCAAAAACAAAAAATCCACCACATACAAACTGAGGTTCCGGTCTAGTAATGGGATCTCAGTTGTATAATTCGTATACATCATGACAAGTTTCCAATCCTTATTCTTTTTTAACATGTGTGCTTGGAAAAAATATTCATAATTGATATACCAACGAGGGATGTCATCAATATAAGAAATAGAAGCATTTTCCAAAAGACCCAAATTTTTGGCTATGCGGGTGACCAAAGAAGTACACCCAACATCTCCCTTAAGTTCAAGAATTTCTATCCATTGCTTCATCATAAATTTGACCGGTGAAACCTTTCTTCTTTTAACCATAGCATAGAGTGGTTTAAGTTCATTATTCCTTACAGTGTGAAAATAATTTCTAGGAAATAAAGAAAACATAGCCATTTATGCATAAAGCGTAGGGTAGGGTGATGAATTTCATTTGTACGAGAACAGTAACAAGTTCTTTAGATATTTCTCTCCAAAATTTTGTCCTATCGAAAGCTTCTATAGCGGTGTCTACATCCACTACACATTGAGCATGGAATCCTAGAAGCTCACTAAAATTCTTCCAGGGAATAGAAAAGTCTTCCAAAAAGTCTAAAAGTGACTTCAGAATAGGTGGTTTGCAAGGTGCATAGAAATTCAGCAGTTAAAAGCATCGACCCTGGCTCATTAATTTCCTAAGGATTTTCCCACCCAATAGTTTTAAAGATGATTTCAAACTCAGTATTCATACCTATTGACTGTAGGAGGGCTAGATCATAAGCGAGAGTGAGAATGAACCTCCGAGTCTTCAGCTTCTTATAGGTGTTCTTCTCTGTCTTGTCCCGAAGCTTGAGATGCTTCTCCTCTAGGAGAATGTTCTTCTCGGCGGATGATGACCCGAACGGCGCCCTGGCAGTGGGAGATGGAGTGTCGATCTGCATGTCAGCACTGGCTCATGAAGACAAACTCCTAGTGGAGTGAGAAGAAGACGAGCAGGTGAACATGCCGTTCAACTTGTGCATCATCCTACAAAAACTGACAGTACAACACAACTCGTGGATCAGGTTAGGAAAATGAAAAGTCAGTGGTGAGTCATCCAGGAGTCAGTCATTCGAGGGTCAGTCGTTTGAGGTTGCCTAATGAATTTTTCTAATCAAGATTTTGGTAGAACTTTTCCCTTAATTCTATTGATTTTTCCTCTCAATTTTAACATCACTTCCACTCTTAAACCTTCTCACTTCTACTCTTAATTTCTCTCACCTTTACTCAAATTTAAGCAACACTTCCACTCTAAAACTTCATCTTCTTTCCTAATTCAAAATTCACTTCTACTAAGTGATTTTTCAAACTACAAAATTGGGAACTAGAATTCTGAACTTGGAAGCTGGTTTTGCAGTGGAGATGGATGAATGAAGTAGCCAGGAGGGATGGTATTTATAGGCGGGAGAGCAATAGGCCGGCTAGCCCTACATTGTGGACTAATGGCCACCCCTTCTTCCTGATGGTTCTTTACTTCATGGTTAAGCAAGGTGAGTGCTCCTTTCGATGGAAATGTGCTCTAGACGGTGCAGAGTGGAGATGGAGGTGGAAATGGAGGCGATGGTGGAGATAGAAGTGATGGGTGGTGGTTGAGTGGGTCTCATGTGTCTGTATTTTTACTGTATACATACGTATATATATGCAATACAGAAATACTTTATAAAACTATGAAATACAGAAAGATGAATAAATGGTATTTTTAAATTTTTATGCCTCCGCGGTAAATATTTCTTACGGGTTTTTACGCTTTGTAAAAATTATTTGCATGGGGCTTGAATTTATAAAATGCCATGATGAGAATTTTAATTTTATTTCTCTAAAGCAGATGTTGAAACATAAATATGCAATGTAAAATGTAAATATGGATAACTACCGATTTTACCTCCCAGCGAGGGTTCAGAATTTTAAGTCCGCCAAACCGGACTTCTCCAGTTGTAGTTTATTTCTCGGGTGCATCAGTTGGTCTCAGCGATGGAGACCTTGATGGTTGTACTGGCTTCTCTTGCCACTCCAAATTAGAGTATTGTTTCGGTCTTGGCTTGAAGGTGAATCGCTCTTCCTTGCCATTAATATGGAATTTAATTTCTTCGGCTCTGACATCAATGTGTGCATTTGTAGTGCTCAGGAAAGGTCTCCCAAGGATGAGCAGTGTCTTCATATCTTCCTACATATCATGTACTACAAAATCCACTGGAACAAAGAAATTCGTTATTTTTACCGGAATATTCTCAGCGATTCCTACAGGGTAGTGAACTGATTGGTCGGCTAGTTGCAGGCACATCAATGTTGGTGTGAGTGTTGAATAGTTGAGCTTGTCGAAAACCTTATTGGGCATGACACTAACACTTGATCCAAGATCGCATAGCGCATTCTCAAAGTTTGGGTTTTCGATCGAACAGTCGATAGTGGGACATCCTGGATCCTTCTTCTTGATAGGTGATGTGTTCAAGATGGCCACACTACACTCCTTCGTTAGCTTAATTACCTTAGTGGTGGGCAATGGTCTCTTGTTGTTCAGATTGTCTCTGAGGTACTTTGCATAGGTGGGTACCTATATGGCATCTAGCAGAGGAATATTGATATATAACTTTTGAATTACCTCTACAAACTTACCAAACTGCTCATCTATTTTGGCGTTTTGATTTCTACATGGAAACGGTAGGAAGGTGGTGTCATGAAAATCTTCCATCATTTCTTGTGCTTGTGGCTCAACTTCTTCAACTTCATCGTCCTTCTTCTCCTCTTATACTGCCGCTGGTGTCTTACCTGTCCTTGTTGGATATGGCGGATCACGAGTAGACTTGTCACCTCTTGTGGTTATGGCATTTACCTTTTCAAGGTTAGTGGCAACAGGCAAAGCAGCGGCCAACTGAGCTAATTGTGATTCTATTTTTTTATTATAGCTAAGTTGGTCTTTTATGGCGGAAGAAAAACCATCCATTTTAGTATTTATGTTTTCTAAGACTTCGTCATTAAAAGCAAGCTTCTTAGAAATATTTTCATTAATCCTAGCTTGTTCTAAGATCAAATCTCTAAAGGATGATTGCTTAGAAGAATTATAATAATTACCTGGGTACTTACCTTGGTAATTTAACCGTTGTTGTTGTTGATTCCATCCTTGTTTCTATTGTTGTGGAGCAAAGTTGTAGATGACAATGTTTGCATCTTCTTGATATTTAGGGAAATTAACCCCCAAATATTCTCCACATACGTTTTGAGAATTAAAAGCATCTTGAATGGCCTAACGATCCTTCTTGTGATTGGCTCATTGTTCAAGCCAATTCAACAAGACGTCCATCTTGGTTGACTGTGCATGCAGCTCTTCTGGTACTTCTTCGCTCTTATTGCATGCTTGAATACTCCATTGAGACCAGCCTTGATTAGAGGCTATCTTTTTCATAAGAGTTTCAGCTTTTTCAAGGGTGAGTGACATAAATGATCCTCTAGTAGTAGCATCCAGTTGTTCATGAGCTTTATGAGTTAATCCATGGTAAAAGTTTTGTATGAGCAACCAATCTTCCATCCCGTGATGAGGACAATCTGAAATGTATTCTTGAAAACATTCCCATGCTTCTAGAATGGTCTCTCCTTTCTACTATTGGAAGTTGGAAATCTTTCCTCTTAAGGCATGGTCTTGCCTATAGGGAAAAACTTTGCTAGATAGGCCTTCGAACACTTTGCCCGTGTGTTGATGTTATCTTTGTTGGTGTAGAACCACTGCTTCGCCCTTTCCACTAGTGAGAATGGAAATAGGCAGAGTAGTTTGATGTCTTGAGCAACGTCCTTGATGGTGATTGTGCTGCTTATCTCCAGGAAATTCTAAAGATAAGCACTAGCATCTTCATGTGCCTTTCCGCTGAACGGGGTAGCTTGCACCATGTTGATGTGGCTTGGCTTGAATTCAAACTCAAGGTTGTTGGTTTTGAGTGTTGGTCCAGTGCGAATGTTCTCAGTGCTTGTAGCCGAGAACTCTCACAGAGTCTTTTTAGCCATAGCCTCAGAAACTGGTGTTGAGCTTCCTCTTGATTGGTTTGATTATGATTGATGGAACTTGTTGATGAATCAGAACCAATCCTGCAATACACTGTATAAGATATGAACAAAGACAAACAAGGGTAAGCCTGCTAAAGTAGAGGTATAAAGTTATGATCTCGTCTATAAGTATTTATTTGATCAATTCTCTTAGCCATGTGCCCCTCCCCGGCAACGGCGCCAGAAATGCTTGTTGACATTTCTTAGCATCACTTCTTTACTAAGTTGTCATCCCTAGCAATGATGCCAGATATGCGTTGTTGGTAATTATTGAAGACACATGTAAATTTATATATATATATTAAGTAATCCGCAAGCGCACAGATAATATACCACTATAGCATTTCACCAGGGAGTATACCAGGTATCGTTATTTATATTTTATCCATAGGGAGGAGCTATGGAGTTGGTACAGAGATATTGTCAAATATGTATACATATGACAAGATCATTAACTCTCATGCTATAGCAGGGGTAAGTCAAATGATAAACAAATGATAAGTGTAAGGCATTGATAGTAATATAGAGATAGGAATAGATACTCATAAATGTAGTATGGCTAGGCAGGAGATTAGTTAAGAGCAAAAGATTCCTAAGTCATTCCTTATTTAAGAAGTCTTTTGTACACCCAAGTATATACACTCTCATCTATAGCATAAATTAACTTTGGATCTATGCATAAGGAACATTACTAAGGAAGATCAAGAACAGAGCTTGACTCCCTTCGCAATTGGGTTCTACTTGCTCTACAAACGAGGAGTGGACTACAAAGGACTCAACGGGAGTATCACATCCACGATTTACCACATGACCCAGAGTGTAGAATGCATCCACAAGTAAACAATATTTAAGCAGCATGCTTACACAATGTTGACCACTTAACTCACTCGAGTATTGATCTAAGCGCTTTGTGAACACATGCATATATTCATAATTAATCATAACTATAACAAGCATATAACTAAAGCAAACTAGGAACATAATAAATAGCAACATAGTATTGAAGTAGCACAAAGTCATAAAATAAGAGGGATATAGAGGATATACCGGCTTCTAGACGACGAATCCACAATCCTGAGCTATAGCCCAAACTCTACTTGAACTTTGCTATCTAGCCTATACTAGAACTTTGAAAAATTGGAGCTTTATACTCTTCTCTCTGGAAGCCCTAATTTTTTATCTGATCTTGACTTATGGCAGATGCATCAAGGAGGGGAGCAAAGGCTGGTATATATAGGCCTTAGCGTCAATCCTGAGCTCTCAAATCAAACCGACTTGAATAAACGGCGTAGGTGCAATCCTTTAGGCGGAGGAGAACCGACATAGCGAGGCTGAGATTGATAGGTGGGTCCAGGGGCTGGCTGGCCTATAGGTGGGGCTACTTCGGTGTGGTGTATTCCCGTATCTTCTAGAACCTTCTGGTGTATTTTCACTATGGATAAGCGTGATTTAATTTGACGTTTTGATCCTCCTTGATGGTTTTCTGGATAAACCCTACTGAAAACACAGATTCACTAAAACTTTTGGAAACTGCCAGTTTAAACACCTAACTCTATGTTGGTGATCATTTTCATGCGTGATTTTAAGTTATATTGATGGTTTATGATGGATGGTGACTACCGTCAACACAAATGACATCACGTCAACGACAAGGCTCCCACTGAGGGAGCACATGGGCTCGCATCGCTAGAACAAAGCCCCAACTACCACACGGATCGTCCTAGGGAGGGGGTGGCCCGACAACAAGCAGAGTGGGCACACCAAGAAGCCCCCATGATGGAGCACAAGCTAAGAAAGCAGAAGCTTGCACAGTGACACCGCACGCGGCCCCCCATAGGCAGCAATGATGACTACACCGAGGCCCCCATGGGCCCATGTCGACGGGTGGAGAAGAAAAGGCAACGTTGGCACCTAGTCCGCCTAGCTCCCGAAGCACGTCCAGCGCACCCGCCGGTAGCAGCGGCTTGGCAGGTCCCTCCACCCAGGTGCCTGGTCCCTAAGAGGGGCTAGCCTAGTCGAAGGGAGCCCTGGGCCTTCCCCATCATGGAAGAACCCCGCCAAGCTGATCCCCCGGAGTGCTGACATCTGATCTGAACCAGGATGCCCTCGCCTTTGCCTCTTGTCAAGCATCCAGGAGAATGGCAGGAAGCTACATAACTCTTCCTCTTTACATCCTACATTTCATTTCCTAGGCTGATTATTAAGCTCTCTTCTTGTTTGCCGCAAATCCCCTCCATCCGGTAAGTGCAAAGTGTTGTCCGTGCGTCGCTCGCCAAGCCAACTCAGCCTCCTCCTCCTGGTCTATTTGAGTCTCTCGGCTCCCTGACCTAGTGCCCACGCATGTGCGCCATCGAAAGGGGTCATGAACCTAGGCCACCCATGACACGACCAAGGATCTCAAGGGAAATGTGGTCCCTAATACCGACCAAAAGGGGGTGAGCACCGACGGCAATCGAGAAGCAGAAAAACAGGGGCGATAAAGAAATGGGAAATAAACGAACTTAATATTTACAAAACATTAGATTGTTTTGGGGACTTCACCCCATTGTTCAGCCATAGATCACATGCTGGTTGATCCTTCTTCTTTCGCAGGCATGGGTGGGGAGGCACGCTGCACGACCATCACCCTTCGTGGTCTGTGAGGGACCACGGAGGACCGCATCCAGCGAAGCAATCCTTAGGATGGCATCGGTGTCTTCCTCTAGCTAGGGCATAAGGAGTGCCATGTCGGTGTCGTTGGAGTTCCTAGGAAGCCCCTCTGCCACCTCACGAACATCCACTAGGTCAGGAAAGCAAAAGTGTACCACAACTAGCGTGGAGGCCGCCCCCTGCCAGACGCCATCCTCCATTGCCTCGTGGAAGTGCACCAGCATGACATAAAGATGCTCGTTCACCTCCCTGGCATTGTCATGCACACCCCATAGGAAGAGGGCATGGCAAGCTCCTAGGGCCGTGACATGAAGCTTCCTCGACTCCATGCCCTTGGAGTCAAGGAGGGCTCATAGCCTACCCTCCTCCTCCTAGGACCCCTCAAGCTGCTCTATCAAGCAGCAGACCTCCTCCCTCGCCCCTGCAACCACAAAGATGAGAGGCATCACGGCTAAACGCCATAAGCGCAACTCGTAGGCCGAGACCGGCGAAAAGCAAGAAGGGGAGGGAACGACCCACACCTTTGAGCTCCCCCTCAGGTGGACCGCCTCCGCCTGTGCCACATCATGAATGTTCTCTACCGTCGCCTCCACCAGCCGCTCCTCCTCGACCTTCCTCCAAGCGTCCTTGGTGGCCCTGAGGGTGTCCTCCTGTTCCTTCCATAGCACCTCGACCGTCGCCACTAGAAGGGTGACTGAGGCACCATGGGAGAGTGCCCCCAATGAAGGAGCATGATGGCCCGCTCCAGCCACCAATGGAGAAGGCAGCAGTAGGCGAGCCCGGCGCCAGGGAGGCTTGGTGCTGCTTGAAGAACCAACCTCGATGAATGTCCTCCCATGGAAGCCCATGCACGTGATGAGGACAATAGCACCCGAAAAAGCATCTCTAAGATGGGGAAAGGGAACTCCATCATCGGGTCGGTGATTCCTTGGTGTAGCCACAGCGGATGCACTTGCTCCCTTAGTGGGAGGATCCGGTGATGGATGAACATGCGCACCACCACTGGCCTGGTTAGCCCCTGCCCTCTCAGGGCCTCGATAGCCCCCACCAGAGTAGGGACATCCACGGCCTCCTTCGCTAGGTGTACAACCAACATGACTCTGAAACGACACCCCTCGGCCTCGCTGCCATGAAGGAAGGTAGCACCGAGACCAAATTAGGGAGATAGAACCAGTTCTCCCGCTAGTACGCCTGCCCATCAAACCTCAGCGAGCGAGCGAGGGGAAGGTACCGACAAGTAGCATGTGGATGCACCTAGATTTGGGCATCCCCCCATCACCGAGAATGCACCACCAGGGAATGATGGCACCACATGAAACACCCACCTCTAGAGTGCGAAGTGGGGAGCGATCCCTAGGAACACCTCGCACAGCATGATGGTCGCAATGTGGAGGATCCCCTCCAATGTCAGGTCGTGAAGCCGGAGGCTATAGAAGAACAGAAGGCCCCGCACATAGGGGTGTAGGGGATGGCCGAGCCCCAGGTGATGGAAGGTGGTGAAGGAGACGATCTCCCCATCCCCGGGTGTGGGCGCGAGCTCACCGATGCTAGGGGGGCTAGCCAACTGCCAGAACCTCCTCGGCACCAACTTGTTCTCCTCCATCCTCCTGATCGCAGCCTCGGTGACCCCGGATGGCCTCCATTCTACCATAGGGATGAAGGCGGGGGCAAGGGGTAGCGAGCGAGCATGTGGAAGCAGGGGGAAGCCAAAGTCACAAGAAAGGGAAAGGTTTCGCTGGAAGCAGAAGGTAATTCCCCCTCTCCACCTTTCCATCCCTGCTTTTGTACTTCGAGATCCTACGCATGATCGTGCGGCACGACGGCGGTTGTCGGACACTAGGTGGATGTGAACTGCCGCCTCCTTGTCGACCCGACCATATTGGGTTGAGCCATGCACGCTGCCCACTCCGCGCATGCCTCCCTATCGGCCCATCGGCTATCATTGATAGCTCAGATCCATGTGCACCAACTGTCGTGGCTCCTCCTCCACTAGATCTGCTCCATGTGGCCCCGATGTCCCATCTCCCAGATGAGATGGGACAGTGCAAGGGCATGCGCACGTCATAATGCCTCCACCAGGCATGATGGCCCAGATGCCATCAACCACCTATGCAAGGCGTCAGCGGACGGGACACGCCCAGAAGCCACCCCTTCGCTGGCAAGGTGGCCCCACAATGGCCTTAGGGGCTGCGTCGGCTCCCCAAACAGGGCAGCCGGACCTCACTATCAAGGAGCGCTCGGGTGGTGCATCGCCCCAAAATCAACCAACTACTCAGAGTTAGGTCAGGTGCCACTGAGTAGCAGGCCCAACGAGAGCCTCCGACCGAGCCTCGGCATGCTCCCACTTCCACGATCTATGGCTGCAGGGGGATGGCCCCAGAAGGCTGGCTTGAGAGGATCGGAACCTGTTATCACAGCCCTTAGAAGGGCATGGAGCTCTAGATGAACAGACGGCCCTAAGACAGAGCCTAGAGCTCTTGATCTTTCGGCCCACGTC
The DNA here is from genome assembly GCA_904845875.1 of Miscanthus lutarioriparius. Taxonomy (NCBI): domain Eukaryota; kingdom Viridiplantae; phylum Streptophyta; class Magnoliopsida; order Poales; family Poaceae; genus Miscanthus; species Miscanthus lutarioriparius. The sequence goes on from CAJGYO010000019.1 coordinate 47,028,454, forward strand.
AAGCATCGATCAGAAAGGAGGCCGCCCCCGAGCCTGTAGTTGGTGACTCACAGACGACTCAATTGAGCTCTTGCTCAAGTTGCTCAAGTCAAAGACCCATGCGACATGGACTCATGAAGGGATCAACATCATCTTCGCTCGGCCTCGATAGCTGGGCACCATGAACCACACTGGACAAGAAGGCCCCAAGCAGGGCACAACACTCTCGCCAGCGAAAGCCGTCCCCGCCAACGAGGGTTAGCTCACCAGAAGATCAAATTTAGCCCTTCGTCACCATCATGCTAGGTGAGGCCATGAAGGTCTTGGGGCACCTGATGAGATCCTAACATACAGATATGTTAAGCCATGGGTCCAATGGTTCCCGAATGAAGAAGACCCCCGATCGACCCCGTCAGGATCGCCTAGGGGCTTAGGGGCTATGTCCATTGGGCATGCTCATGCGTGTCCTCTGGCAAAGAGACCTGGCCAAGCCTGACTCGACTACAGCTTCTGCCTAGGGCTCAGGGGCTTCCTCGAGCCTTGGGCTCCTGATCTACGACACCTCCGGGCCCAGCCCTTGGCTCCTGCTCGACTAATGATGCCAGCTAAGGACTAGGCACAGGAAGGCAAGCCCTAGGCTACCGATGCCCGAGGGCTCCCTAGCATCGCTCCCTAGGTGTGCCCCTGCCAACTAATCCTTTGACAGGGTCATGTTCAAGGCATGACATAAGAAGACAAAGCTTCCCGCGACCTTTGGGGGCTCGAGGGCTTCCGGACCCGCATGTTAGCCCCTAGAGCCGACCTCCTTCATCACCAAGAAGACTCTAGAAGGTCTCACCCAGGGGAGGTTGGTCCAAGCCGACACTCTCTAACACACAGAGTGTTAGAACAGAGTAGCCGAACGACGGCTAGGCTTCTTCAGCTCCAAGACTTCTCAATGGTCCATGGTGTACCACTGCAAGCCCCTCCTAGACTCCAATGCACGTAGACCATAGACTAGAACCCTCAAACCGCCTTGTACCCGACCTATCTCATTATATAAGGGATAAGGTCGGACCTAGAGGGACGAAGTTTGATCACCAGATACTCCATTCCATTCCATCTACCTCTGCTTTGTACTGAGAGCAGGGTAACTCGGAGAGGGGCACCAAGAGCCTCTCCTCCACTGCATCACGCCATCTCCTTCCTCTCAAATGAGCGTGAGACTCCACCGGCGGTGAGGCAACCTTAGGATTAGCACCGAGCTAACGTCCCTACCAAATCTTCTTCCTTTACACTCTATTGTAACACCCTAGATTTTGGGTGCTCTTGAGTATAAGGATCATCAGCTGCTGGATGTAGGGACCAAATTGGCCCGAACCAGAATAAACCATTGCGTCTTCTCTACGTGATTCTTGTGTTCTTGAGTCCACCCGAGCTACCAAAGACCCTATACTTTGACACCGACTCAAACAACATGCTTGCCATGGTTTTGACCCCGTGACATATTGACGGTTTATAATGGTTGTTAACTACCATCAACAGAGGTGCTTCCCAACCTGTGCCATAGGGAAACAGTGTCCTTCACTGATTTTCCATGAGCGCGGGTTTGGGATCTCGGCGTCGAATTTCTTTCGGGGGTTTCTTCAGGAGCATGGTGCCCAACTGCAGCATATTTCTCCCAATGGTTTGCTATAGCTGGCAGGCTTCGTGGTCATCTATGAGGCCTTCCTTGGGATAGAACCCAACAAGGACCTCTTCCGGAGGCTCTTCGAGGTCAAGAGCTTATGGGTGTAGGGCTCCAGCAGCGGAGCTCTTGCCCTCGTGGGTGGGATAAACATCCAAATGCATCCTAGGGTGTCCCACATCTATCTGTGTCTGCCATTGAGGAGTTCAAACTCTGGCTAACACAACGATTGGTTCTACATCCTCGACGACGCCTCCATCGCGTTGCCCCATTTTTCTGTCGCCCCCAGTGAGGTCGATTTCCTAGGGTTAGGGGTATGATAGGAAGTGATTGACAAGGGTGGCAGAGATCTTGGAGGTCCTCAAGGGCTGAGTGTCAACCGACCTAAATGGGGTTACGGTCCTTCGTACCATGGTCGAGTGGTGAGTTCATCCATGGAAGTGGCAGGCTCGCCTACTATGCGATTATACCAGAGTTGGTGACCCGACCCACGAAGTTGCTAAGGAGCTAGAAGATGATGCAGTCATAGAACGGACAACCGGGCTGGTTGGTGCGGGGATCGTTGTCACGACTAAGTGTGCCATCATGGTGTTCTTGGCGAGCCATCATCTCGACCTAGTGAGTCACCTCTTCCCGTGTCCTTCCTCCTATCTGGGGTCGACATCAGCTGCGCGTTGACACAGCTCATTCCTAGCAGCCTATTCTATTGTTTTGCTCCCGCTTCCATGTTCTCCATCTTAGGGGCACCAAGTGCACCGCCTAGGAGAGGGTGAACGCCGATGAGCGGAAACGCTTTCGGCTAAAGAAGTCGCTTGAAAAGGCGAAACACCAAGGGTGAGGAGCTTCGTCATTAGATGATGCTAATGAAGGCAGAGACTATGAGGATGACAATGACGAGGACTTGGAGATCCTCAGATGTGCCCTTGACGAATCCTGAAGGTCCAGCGATGGTGCCGGGTTGGGCAGCGGTGGTCGTGTGGACGGGGTGCATGGAAGCATCCGGCTTCATAGCCATTGTGGGAGCTGGGTCCGAAGCGTCCTTGTGCTGCCGGTGATGCTAGTCAAGGGCTTTCATCCTTGGTCCCGACCGTCCCATCCTCGACTAGATCGACAGTGTCTGGTTGCGTGAAGGTCATGGGCGAGGAGTCTTTTGCAGGTGACGGGCCTTGCTTGAAGCCAGTGTTGGCTGAGGAATTAGGTATTATTGACGGCCATAGCGTGGCAGAGGACAATGCCATTGTCACGGCTCAGGTCACCTCGTCGGCTTCTGGCCCCATGACGTCGGGCATGGCGACCCTAGTTGTGATCCCGCCTCTGGGGAAAGGCGTGACGAGACTCATCGTCCCCCCTCTATAAACCATTACAACAAGTACATTGTCCTTAGCTCTTCTCTTTAACTATGGTGCCTAGGTTGCTTGGTTTCTTCATCTTCAGGGACTCCTATTGCAGGGAGCCTCTACCTAGGTTTGTGATCGTGAAGCCAGTGGGCTTCATGAATCTATCAATACGGTTGGGTCTTTCGTTGAGCTACAACGGGGCTGCGGTGACCATAGCCTGGAGCCTTCCTCTTGCGACTTTGTGTTCACCAGCCACGGCCGAAGACTGCTATGACTCTAGAGCGGTGGCAGGCATGGTCAAGAGGGAGGTCCCAGATGTGGGTAGAGTTGGAGCGACTATTGCCCCGGAGGGGGGAGTAGACTCATCGTCCACCATCGACCCCCTGCACGCAGGGGCGATAGCCGGTGGTGTTGATGGGACGGCCTTGGTTCTTCGTGGGGAAGATGTCGGGCCTAGCGAAGGCTCTTTCGCCTGGTGTAGCACCCCTGGTGTGTTAAGCATCACTAAAAACATGATCATGTCATCCTCATGCATGTTAATCATCTATAGTAGCTCACCATCCTTTGCATTTACTAAAATCAATATTTAATCACTAGTATGGCAATGCATTTGTGTTGGTTTGTGCTTAAGCTCAAAAATTCTTTTAAGGTACTTTGTGGCCTCCTATTTTTGAATTTCACTAAAATACTTGAAATTATGCCCTAATAAACTTGTAGTGTAAAGAGTGTACTTTACACTAGTGTTAAGGGTAGAGTATGAATCCAAGTCCAACCCACTAAAAATTGAGCTTCAAAAATGAAATTAGGATTGAGTTTCAACACAGTCATTTTGACTAAGTCATGGAAATCAGCATTGGATTCATTTTTAGGGGAATTATTAAAATGAATTTCTTATATAAACATGTTACAAACTTTAGTATCATTTCATAGTAAGAAGTTTTTACTATGCAATGGTATTATTGGTTGTATTGTTTAATTGATAATTAAGCACTAATTAACTGACCAAAGTTAGTTGGCTAATTAAGTTTCAAAAACCTAACTGATAGAATCAAAATTCAGAGTTTTAGTTTTGACTTTCCCCTGTTCTTCACCTTGGATCTCTCAAACCAGTTCGAATTAGAGTCTGGTGCTTGAATCAAAGTTTGAGATCTCATGAAGGAGAGCAAATGTTAGTAAGGGAGTTCATCAACTTTCTAAATGAAATCGCAAGAAAATGGAAGCTAAAGATGGACTGACAAGCTGCTACAGTGTCACTGAAGTAGCATCTATAGAGCTACCTGCTTGCCACTGATGCACTGCCCTTGCTCACCGCCTTGTGTGCGCGTGACGCGCAGCTGCTTCCGTGGACGTGTCGCCAGCAGCTGCTAGCCATCTCGATGTTTCACCCGCGCTCTTAAGTCGCCAAGTCGGTTGCCGAACTTGTCTTCTCCTTTTCCGCCACCATCGAGCACCTCCAGTTCGTCGGTCACATTCACCGCCATAGCACCACCTTCTTGTGATTCACCTCGTCCATCATTTTGCCTCATCCATGCACACCATCTGAGCCACCCAGCGCCATCGCTACCCACCGAAGTCGCCTAGACACTGTCTTCTTCCTCGGCCTCAAGCAAACCGGCGCCATGAGACCCTCACCGTGGCCAGGCCACTATGGCGCACCTCCGCCTCATTGAGCTTACTTTTCCGCTTCATCTCGTCACCCTGTTGCTCACTAGCCCTTTGTTTTTCATAGTGGAGCCCTTAACGAGCTGGAACACCGCCGTGTCCGTGAGTCACGCCTCCGTCTTTGTCCCCAACATTGATGACCTAGCTTCACCTTGCCTCCGTCTCAACTAGCGTTCATTTCATAGTCATGGTGAGCTCCTAATGCTAACACCGTCGTCCATTTTACCTCTACCATGGCCTAGTGGCCGGAGCACCGCTGCACCGGCGTGCTCTGCCGTGCTGAGGCGTCGTGGTTGTGGTCACGTGCGATAGACCCCATGGGTGTGTGCATAGGAGAATGTTGAGTATGCCAGAGGTCTTCGTGCCACCAGAGAGCTTGTCATTGGGCGTAGCCATGTTGCCGGAGCTTCGTCGTGCCGCTATTGTCGTCAGCGTGCATGCTGTCGTGCTTTAGCTTGTCTTCTGTTAATGTCCATGAGTTTGTGAGGTTGAGGAGGACATGTAGGAGTAATCCACATCTTAGAAGTCACCATCGTCGATCATCGCCGCCATGCTGGAGAATCACCAAGCCGCTGGGGTTGCCGTCGTGGTCACCGTCGTGCGCCATCTGATCAACCGGTAGTACCAGGAGGTGCGCGAGGTTGAGGAGAGTCTAATGGGGTAGGTCTCATCGCTAGCAAGGTCGTCGCCGACAGGATAACCATCAGTCAACGGTTCTAACGTCATGGTCAGTGCGGGCGTGCACCTGTGCACCGCTATCAGTGAGAAAGGGTGAGGGAGAGTGAAGTGAGAAAGGATCTCGTTTTTCAAAAAATACTAATTAAATGCTAAAATTTAATTAATTCATAACTAATTAATTAAGGCTAGTAAAATTGTGAAAAAATTTGTGTAAGCTTATCTTTGTATGCTCTACCTAGGAAACATATGAAATGTACATTTTCTATACTTTTGGTATGCTTAAAAATTATCTCTTTTAATTAATAAATGCACATTCCATGATTTTTATAGATTAAAATAATAATTTGTTAATCTTAAAAAATTTTGTGTAAATGTTATGTGCAATAATCTACCTCCATAAAAAGTTTGGTAATATTTTCATAATTTTTAATTATCCATTTAATTACATGCTTTATTTATTAATTAATAAATGCTAAATGATTAGGGTTAATCATCTTATGATTAAAGTGTGATTTTGGAGTTGATTGTGGACCTTGGAACACCACCACCTTGATGTTCCTTGGCAACTACATATCATGATTGAGTGCTCATAATCGACTTGTTAATAATAACAACAATAATTGTTTTGCGAGTAATGAACTTAATTGCTTAGTGAAGGAAAGTTGTACTCAAGTAATTAACCTTGTTTAAGTCATATTAATCCATATTTCATCATCCACGTGTTATGTTATGCATCATCATCCTAAAGCATGCATCTTTAATTACGTATAGTGAACAAAAGTGGTGACCCGATAGTTGATCAAGCTTCTGAGGCGGGCTTTCACTTAGAAGGAGGTGGGTTGGAGAGTGGGGGTTTTCCTGACTTAACAGACAACCCCGACATCACAGGCAAGCCCTAGAGCACAACACCATTTTATTGTGTTTTATAAAAGTTACTCACATAAGTCTTATGCTCGTTGCATTAAGTAAACTAGGAGTTGGGTGAATACCATTTGATGCATGACTACCTTGTTATTCTAAATACCATTCCATGTTACCCTTTGTAGTATAAAAGGTTAGCTATTCTTAGACTTGCTTAGTGATAAGAGTCAGGTGATGATTTCATCATTCGCAATGGTTCTATACTCAGTAATTGTCCTGAGAGGTTACTAATGAATATGCTTTAAATTGAGACCAGACGGGACATGGGTTATGTCTCTGGTGGTTGAGTCGATAGGGTTGCCTAGTTGTGCTTTGTCCCATCTGTGTTGATTAAGGACCGATCATTGTAGGGCCGCTTGTGATCATGACTTGTAGTACTGGCCACATGCTCCGGTAAGACCGTTATCTCAGGCTATTCCGTTATGTGAAAAGACAAATGAACAGTGGGCGTGCGAGATGGTGAGAGTAGCTTGTACCCATCCTGTGAATCCACTAGGAGTTGCGCAGGGAGGTGGAGTACTGTGCTCTCAGGTAGTGCAGACGGGTTCATGTTTTGGAGGATCCGAGTGAGGGTTGATATGTGTAGGTTCAGGACCGGGCCTAGGCCTACATATGTTGTGTGGTAAGGAAACCCCAGCTAGGCTAAATCGATTCAAATCGCCACTGCTTCTCAGAGAAGACTCGATCAACTATACTGCATCAAAGTTAAATTATGAAACAATAGTACTTATGATCATGTGATGAATTGATTAAGGAAGTGAATTAATTAGAATAGGTGCAAAGTGGAGACTTGTAATGACTTAACTTGAGCTAAAACTTTGAAAGTAAGGATCAATCATTAGTAAGCTTTATGTAAAAGTTAACCTTGATTCTTGCTTTAGACTTACCTTGACTCCCGTAATCCTGCATGTCCTTGGAGTCTTTCATTTTCATCGGTTAAGTCTTGTTGAGTACTTTTGTACTCAGGGTTTCTTAAACCCTTGTTGTAGGTGAGCCTCATGAGCAGCTAGGTTTTTGCCCCTACTGCATGATGGTTAAGGAGGAGTCCTAGCAGTAGAGGTTGTTGTGCACCCTTGGGTACGGTGACACTCTCTTTTGTGATGTTTTTTTAAGTGGTACCCGTTTTGCTACCCCACTGCCTTGATGGCTAAAACTTATGGTTTGTAATAACTTAAAGAATGGTTTGTAAAACTTATGGTTTGTAAGACTTCCGCTATTTACTCTGATGTAATATATTTGCATATTTGTACAACTGTTGTATTACTGTGATGCTTTCTATTATGTATCTTGCTTGGAAGGAAAAACGTGGATGATTTGGGGTTCCTCGAGGACACCCGATAGACTGCCAGACTTGTCTAGCTCCATGTGTGGTTATCAGAAGTCTAGAAGACAATGATGGGCACATGTGGGACATATAACTTGGGCGGTTCTACCACACATGGTAGCATCCCACGGATCCCCGTAAGGCTATGTTCATGGTGGATGACACGGCCGAGCAGGCCACGTGGGCTAGTGCCTCCCAGAGCCATGAGGGGGTCCATGCAGCCTTGTCAAAGCTGGGCGACACGACCACCTCGGTCACCAAATAGAGCATGGAGGTCTAGCGGCTGATGTTTGATGAGGTCGTGGCCCACGAATAGGTGAACCTTCTTTGACCTACTTTTGTCTTTGAGCTCGCCATTCGAGTCATATTTTTAGTCTGATGATGTGTCATCTTTTTCTTTCTCTGCAGGAGCTTATGAGGACTTTGATGGAGAAATCCTGATTCCTATGCTTGGCCTACCAGATGTAGTCAGGTGGTGCCATGAACTGTGATCGCCTAGCCGAGGTAGAGGTAGAGGTATGGCGCTTACAGGAGGAGCTAGAGGCCTCCCACAAAGTGCAAGCAGAGCTTCACATGGATCTGATCAACTCCATTGGTGGGGTTGACATGGCTCAAGAGGGCGGCTCGTGGAACTAGAGGCGCAGGCTCGATCTTAGATCGGGTTGCTGATGACCCAGGTGGCCGGTCTCAAGGCAGCAATGGGCACTCGAGAAGTCGAGCACACCACGATGGACGCTGCTCGGGATGAGGCCAAGCTGGGTCATCGATGTCTCGAAGCTAAGTGCCAGAGTCTTCGTTCCACTTGCGCTGGTGAGTCCTCTTTATCCACGTCATGCTTTCGCTAGGTTATTGTGCTTGTTTACAGATCAATTGCTTGCTTAGGGCTATGCACGGGAGCGCTTTTGAATCTAGAGGTGAGGATATCCATGGAGCAAAGAGCGCAAGTGGTGGCCACCGAGCTAGCGGCGTTGACCTTCTCTAAATGAGCCATGTATGATGTCATGCTCAGCGCCGGCCAGGTCGATGCACAACTGATGCTTCGCCTCAATGAGGCTCGCCATCAGGTGGACCTCCTGATCTTCGAGGGGATCTACACTGGCATGCTCACCGCCTTGACATCAGTTAGCTCCGACTACGATGGCATCGATTTCAATGCCTAGGGGCAAGGATACTGATCAAGCAAGGTGTCGGCAGCCACTGTTCGCCTCTAGTACCAAGCCTCTGGTGAATAAAGGTTGTTATTATGAGTGTGCCATGGTAGATAAGTGATCCTATTGTATTGATTATGCTGCATTTGGTATGAATTAATTGGCACATTCGTTTGTCATTTTGTTGTCTTCTCACTTTCTTCTTGTTTGAATTGGAATGTGCTCCATTCCCCTTAGTCTTGAATGCATAGGTGCATGTTTTAGCCTGGGGGCTGTCCCACAGGGCTTAAACAATGCATGGCCCGATAGCGCTATGGGACATCGAGGGCAGGTCGCAGATCCGGTATGATGCGAGAAGAAAATGTGCGGGCGGTGAGAGTTCTGTTTCCTTTTGTTCCTTTCGCCTTGAGTAAACTAGCACTCCATTCTCCTCAGACTCGTGCGTGGGTGCTTTGTCTCGCCTAGGAGCTGGTCCATGTAGCTTGGCTAGGGTGACCTCTTTAGTACGAACGAGAAGTCAGGGAGCGGGTCATCGGTTCATCAAGGCATGAGGTGTGATCAGAAAAGACTCAAGATGGGTCGCTAGGACGGTGGCAAATAGTGCTGCACATTTGGAACTTATATATGCATGCTCATGAGTGTAGCCCCGTGAGTGAGTCATGTCCGACCACCGACGTGAGTCGGATCGGGTCACTCAAGAGGTAAACGGCACTAGGATTGGCTGTATCGGTATTACTCTCTCTCACCTACTCTACAACTTGGCTCTAAGTTTTGGGAACTATGGGCGAGCCTATACGTGTATGTGAATGTGCTTACGTAGAGAAGCTAGGGATAGAGTTGACGTAACTGAACGGTGCACTAGAGGCTATCGTGGATCTGGCCATCGTTGCTCAGGGTGCGTCGAGCCCCGAGGGCATGTTTGGATGAAGCCCTGGGCTAAAATGTCTGACCTGCAACCTTGCCTGTAGCCTGCCTGGAATGTATTTGGTTGGAACCCTGAGATATTTGCCTGGGAAGCACTTGCCTGTGTCACTTGCCTGCCACCAGGCGATAGAAATCGATCGCCCTGGCTTCTCAGTCAATCTGCCTAGACATATAATAAATGTACTAATCTCTTTCCTCTGCTCAAGGCTCAAGAAAGATGTGATGGACTCAATATTTATTTAAACACAGGAACTTGCTGAACCAAACGCTGCCTGCTCTTCCATTCACACAGGCAAGATATCAGGGCTTCAACCAAACAAAGCTATGAAATCAGAGTATGCCTGACCAGGCAATTTTGCCAACTGTAATAGGCAGGTCACAGGCAACTCAAATGCCCAAGCAACTTGCCCAGGGTACAAACCAAACATACCCCGAGTGCGTGCTTGTGGTGGAGTCATTGTGGTTTTTGGACCACGAGCTAGTGAGGACGCTTCTCTATCACTCAGGGTGATCATAGCCGATGTGGGTTGTCCTCTTGGGAGGCCTTGGGTCTATCCTTGCTGGCTCGGCATTCGCAGTGGGCTCATGAGCCCTCGGGGACAGCTTCTTCATGTTCGGTTTGTTGAAGTTCGTGGCCGGGAGGGTGTTGGTATTCATTAACTTATCACTTGTTTTAAGTAGCCACCTATTGTATGTCTACACCTCTTAACATTGCTTTACCAGGTTGTCATCCCTAGTGATGATGCCAAAGATGCTTGTTGGTACTACCTAGCATTACTACTAGAATGGTACTAAGTAGTTCTTTATTATTTTATGTGGCTAGAAAGAATATATATATATATATATGAATGAAAGAGATCTGCATGTGTATAGATAATATACCATTGTAGCACTTCACCCAAGAGTATTCCAGGTATCCTTATTTATATTTTTAACACAGAGAAGGTCTAGCAAGGACATGAATTGATAACTTATGCTATTGATGGAGAAGTAAACCATAACTCATATTCTACTCACAATAGGGGTAAGTCAAGAGGTAAATGTATACATGAATGGTGCGTAATAACTAATCATTGATCACTTAGAGTACTCCTTTCTATGGCATTAGCATGGTTAAGTAGAATATTAGAGGAAAAATTCCTAAGTCATTCTTAATTACAAGTCAAAGCATACATTGATTAGTGCAATTACACTTAGTAATCAAGGCTAAGATCAACTTCATATCTACACATAAGGGATATTACTAAGGAAGATTAAGAATAGAGCTTGTCTTCCTTCGTAACTAGATCCTACTTGTAGACCTATATTCGAGGAGTGGACTACAAAGGACTCAACGGGAGTGTCACATCCGTGATCTACCACATGGCATGGAATATAGGGTGTATCCGCAAGTAAATAATGTATAAGCACCACGCTTACACAATGTCAACCACTCACCCCATGTACTTTAGAGCGAGCGCTATACAAACTTATTCTTGAACATGATGATAATCTAGCTATACAAAGCATATAAACAAAGTAGACAATGAACATGATAACTAGGAACATAAATGATATGAATAATAATGTCATAACAATTGTACATATAAAAGTAATGAGAGATACAAAAGAGAGGAGGTACAAAGACTATACTCAACCACGCTCTTGACACGATTAGAAATCCAAGCGAAACCTGCTTGCCTCCCTCTAGACCTTGCCTAACTAGCTATGCCCTAGAATATGATGAAGCTCTGAAGATGATTAGGGTTTCTGTCTTCTCAAATGACTTATCAGGGTTTGATGCCTAGGGTGGTAGGGGCTAGTATATATAGGCCGGAGCATCAATCCTAAGTCGTTGGATCAAACCGACTTGAATAAATGGAGTAGATGAAATCCTTAAGGTGGTGGAGAACCGACGTAGTGAGGCAGAGGCCGACAGGTGGGGCCCTAGACTGGGCGGACTAAGGGTGGGACCGGTCGGCTCCACCTAGCAGCCTCTCGCCCTTTGCTTCGGTTTGGTGTCCTCTAGAACCTTCTAGAGTTGTTTATCCCATGGATAATCATGATTCAGTCTGACATCTAGGTCCACCTTGATGGTTTTCTAGATAAACCCTGCTGAAAATATAGATTCACCAAAACTCATAGAGTTTGTTAGTTTAAACCCCTAAACCTTTGTTGGTGATTATTTTCATGCCCTTATACAAGTTATATTGATGGTTTATAATGTTTGTTAACTACCATCAACAAACTCCTCCAAGCTTAACCTTAGCAAAGCTAAACTCAGTAAATGGATAAGGAGTTGCTTCAATGCTTTCACTCCTCAAAAGTTCACATGCGTTCAAACAAAAATTCTCCTCTGGATTAGAATGAACCGATCTGACTTTTAAACTTACCCATATTATCTTCTACCATGTGGCTTTTTAGCCTTCACTTGGGTCTTGAGCAATTGAAAGACAAAATGATCAAGTCAAGCACTATGTCTCAAGTTCTTTGCTCAACCATTGTTCCAGAGTTTTTATAGATTTTCAAAATAAAACTTAGAGCTTCTATTGTATGACACTCTCAAGTCTCTCAATATATGTGGTATTTGTGGATCCTCACCAAGGCAATAGTGATGTTATGCCTTTCGCTTCCTACAACTAAGGCTTTTGTGGAGCACATAGGAGTGGAGAAAGCATAAAAGAGCATACTTGCAATACATATATTGTAAAGTCAAACCTTGGATCCAAAAAGAGTTGAGTCATACAATCAAATCAAGATGTACATGTGTGTGGATGTATGGAGGATATATTTGGTGGCTAGCCTAATTCTACTATGCTCCTTGAAAACATAACTCTCTTTTGTAATTGAGGAACAACTTTGTAAGAAAATATGGGCTATCTTATTCATCTCTTTTCTCCCACTTTTTTCAGGCGGGCATCTGAGTACACATTTTTTCAATATCTTGGACACTTGTTCATTTTTTTAACTTTTTTTTATAAATAACTTTTGCATAACCACATGCCTCTTTTTCTGCAACAAAACTTTTGAGAGATAGTAACTTTGGAGCATTTATTTGGTGTATGTAACACCCCAATGTTAAGCATTGCATTTGGCATTTGCATTTCATGAGCACAAGCATCATCAAAGCATTCATGAACATAAGCATATGAAATTTCATCTCATTCTTATACATTGTCACATGAAATGTTTGAAAGGGAGCGTGACGCCTAAGAGAGGGGGGTGAATTAGGCAACTTAAAGCATCATCAAAGCATTTCTTTTGTGGTAGCACAGAGATGATCTTCCTCATGATGCCGGCATCATCTAGCTTCGTTAATCCGATTGAATGGAGCTCATTGATAATTAGATTCAAACGAGAATACATATCACGAACAAGCTCATCATCATTCATTTTAAAGGAATCATAATTTTGTTTGGTTAGACAATGTTTTTGCCCACGGACATTAGTTGTGCCATCATAGAGCTCTTAGAGTTTTAACCAAATTTCATGTGCCATATTTAAAGTGAACACTAGGTTAAACACATCCATGCTAAAAGATTCAAACAAGCAATTTTTAGCTCTAGCATTGAAATGAATTTCCTTTTCTTCACTCTTTGTGGGTTTATCGGGATTCTTAATGGGTTTCATCCCATCATGAGTGACTATCCAAGCACCCAAATCTAACACCTCAAGGTGACAAGACATTCTAGCTTTATAGTAGGGGAAGTTAGTGCTGTCAAAGTGCGGAGGCCTAGAGGTATCCATCCCAACCACTCTAAATAGCGTCGGCTCAACGGCGGTGAAGCCAAAGGTCCAAATTGAGCCAACCGGCTCTGATACCAATTGAAAGGGACTGTGATGCCTAAGAGAGGGGGGGTGAATTAGGCAACTTAAAACTCTAACTCTAAACTATGGCCTCTTTTTTTAACCTTAGCAAAACCTATGCAAAAGATAAACTATCTAAATTTGCAACTACGGTTTTGCTAGTGTGTTGCTATTTCTACCATAAAAGGAGTTATGCAAACAATGTAAATGCGACAGCTAAAGATTAAGGTAGAGATATGCAAACTCCCGTCGATGACTCCAGTATTTTTACCGAGGTATCAAGAAGCGCGCAAGCTTCTCCCTAGTCCTCGTTGGAGCCCCTCGCAAGGAATCCCTCGCAAGGGCCAAGCTCCCAGTCGGGTAACTCCGTGGATAGCCCCGGGCCTTCATCACACGTAAGTGGTTCTCCAGTGTGCCTTCTGGCAAGTCTCTCCCGGACTGCTCCCCGCCATCTTTACTATCAAGCTTCTGGCCAAACCGCGGGCCTTGTTCTCTCCGATACACGGTGACGGCCACACCACAAACGCGATTGGTGTGATCTCGCAAGATTTCAAACCCCTCCGATGTACAACAATGGTGTGCGCAAGCACCGAGTGGTAAGAGGTATGCAAACCTCACTAAACACTATGCCTAAACCTAGAGCAAGCGCATAAGCGGTGGTCTAATTAACCAAAGCACTTCGTAAAGCACCTACGCCAATCACCTAATGAATCACTAAGCACTATGCAAGGGGAGATCACTAAAGTGGTTTATCAACACCCTTGGTATGTTTCCTCAACTCTCCACACCTCAAATGGCTGGTTGGGGGGTCTATTTATAAGCTCCACCGAGAAAGTAGCTGTTGGGGGCAAAACCTAGCTTTCTGCTACTGACCGGACGCTGCTGTCGTCCTGACCGGACACGTCCGATCGTCTTGACCGTTAGAGCGCGCATATTGATCGGACTCTGGGTCGAGTCTGGTCTCACTCGATCGGACGCGTCCGATCACACTGGCGCTGCTCTAGAACCTCTTTGGACTCGATCGAAAGATGTACTTTGTGCGTCCGGTCGTCCAGTGGCGCTGCATCTGGTCCCGCTAAAAACATTGCCGTGACGAAAAATAGTGTCATCAGTGTGTCTAGTCACTGCTTCGCTCGGCATCCAGTCACAGCTGCTGATGCCTGCTGTTGCCGAGCAACTGATCGAACGTGTCTGGTCCCTATAAGGGCCGCGTCCGGTCACCTCTGCCGAGCTCGTTTGTTCATGATCTTGCATCTGGCTTGGTTCCCATCTTTGTGCTTGGACTATGCTTGATATCTTGGGTCTTCTCTTGTGCTTCTAGGGTCTTGCTTATTGTGTTGATCATGGGATCATCATATCGCCTTCGTCCAAGTCACGTCTTGCACCCTATTGAACTACAAAATAATTACTTGCAACTTCATTAGTCCAATTTGGTTGTGTTGGTCATCAAACACCAAAATCCAAAGTAAATGGGCCTAGGGTCCATTTTCCTTAAAATCTCCTCCTTTTTGGTGATTGATGACAACACGACCAAAACAAGCAAATAATAAAAATTTTGGAATTTAAAAACTATTTACTTGCTAGGATGCAATGCAAAGGGCAAGGTTATATGATGCTAAAAGATACCACATGTAAGCTAAAGATACCACAAGTAAGCTAATGCATGTCACATGTAAACATCTTTGAAAACTTATCTTGCCCTTGCAAATGTCCCCATGTGGCATTATGGATTTAAGTCTCCCCCTAACTCTATAATCCACTATCCTCCCTTTCTTGGACCATTACCACTTGTAAATTATTACCATTACCACTTATAAATTATTATGATCGAGCTTGCTTTTGGTCCTATAAATTCTCCCCCTTTGAAATTAAACACCAAAAAGGAAGACATTAGTAGCACATGGGAGAGTCAAACTTTATGATCCTTTGTATGTGGAGTGGAATAGGTCACAAAAATTGACTCTCACATTACATAGACTAAGCTCCCCCTAAAAATATGCATACATATGATGGAGAATGTAGTTTATGCATAATTGGCAAATTAATGCTCAAGGGAGTTTAATCTATATAATGCATGGAGAAAGCATATAAATACCAAAGTGAAATTAACATGATGATATTGGTTTAATAATACCATATGAGGAAACCAATTTGATTTATACCACTTGCAATAGATGGTGGATATTTGAAGTATGATGCTTAACTCTGGGGACTCCATTTTCCATGCAATGAGACTACTACACACATGATAAGCTTGAAAAGGTGTTAGTCTCAAAGCATCCAACTTGGAGAGTAACCTCCCCCTAAATTTGTGCACACAAGTATGGAATGCTTGGAGACATGCACATTGATTTTAGAATAAAAAATACCACTTGAAAGATGACATCACCTGAATGTGAGAATCATTTTCGAAAGTGATATTCGGGAGAAATTATCTACAATTTAGACTTTGGCACATATTAGATGAACAATTGTAAAACAAGCTATGTGTCGTGCTCCTAAACAATTTAAACCATGTAGGTTTGCTCCAAGGGTTAAGAGTGAGACCGAGCAAGCCTACCATAAGATATACCTAGTGTATGCATGACAAAGGATTTAAGCATGCAAATGCAAACCTAGGCATGAATAGGAACTAGATGCTAATTAAAATTGCAAGAAATTAAATCTAATTACCTAACATGGGAAGGGGAATTTGGGTCCATAGTATTCACTAACCCACTTAGCAATTACCTTGTCTATAATGATGCACCCCATGAAATGCACCCATACTTTGCCAAGTCTCCAAATTCTCCGAAGTCCATCGGACTTCTCACTTCCCTTTTAGGATCAAACTTTCTTGGTGCTCTTCATGTTGGAAATGATCTCTTTTGGCACCCAAATGTGTTTGGCCCCATTGTTGGCTTGCTTGTTCACCTTGATGGCCACCACCTTGTCATTTTTCTTCTTCAAGAGAAATAAGGTGTGGAGGCCTTTTTGTCCACCTTGTTGCTGTAGGTGTTGGAGAGCTTGCTTGTTTCCTTTTTGTTTTTCTCTTTCTACTTAGCTCCTCCCCCATTCTTCACCTTGCACTCATAGGACTTGTGGCATATGTAGCAAACCATGGTTTGTCCTTCATCAAGCTTCTTCACTCCCTTGACGGTGTTATCTTGATGAAGTTGGGCTTGCTCCGTCTTACCTTTCACTTGAATCAAGTCCTTGGTGAGGCAAGCCACTTCTTGCTTGAGTTGCTCATTCTCCATTGCGACCTCTTGTGTGCATGTTTCTACAACAACTTTCTCAACATAAACTTGGTTGCACAAGGGTGAGTCTAAACATAAATAATTACAAGGGTGAGCTATCTAATAAAGTTGCTAATCTTGAAGCCATTGGTACAACCCCCACCGAGGCATGTCAAAAATTGAACCTTTCTGTTTAGGTGCCTCGGTGGGGGTTGTACCAATGGCTTCAAGATTAACAACTTTATTAGATAGCTCATCACAATGTTTGCACATGGTTTCCATTTTAGCAAGCAAACTTTTATAAGCATCTTGTGAGCTAGCTAACTTTTCCTTTAATTTTTCATTTTTCTTTACAAGTTGCTCATCTTTGATTGTGCAATTATTTGTGTTTGCACTAGTCTCAAGTTGCTCAATTTTAGTAGATAGCTCCATATTAAGATTGACAAAAGTTTCATATTATTCAAGCAAAGTTGCATAAGATTGTTGTGAGCTATCTAGTTTTTCTATTAATTTTTCAAGCTTCTTTTGTTGACTAGTGCAACTTTAGCAAATTTAAGATTTTCTTGCACAATTTCATCATAAGAAGGTAGCTCATCATCACTATCACTATCATTGTCACTATCACTAAGGATAGGCTTTTTGTTACCTCGTGCCATAAGGCACACACATGAAGTGCTTGATGATGAGTGCTTGTGCCCGCGCCTCTTGTGGTGGTCTTCTTCTTCACTTGAAGAATCATCCCATGACCTTATTGATGTGAGAGCTTTGTCCTTGCATGCCTTCTTCTTTGTCTTGGGTGTGGGCTTGTTTGGACAAACTTTCACAAAGTGCCCCAACTCACAACATCCATAGCATCCTTTCTTTCTTTGCTCATTTGTTTGATTGGTGAAGATGAAATCTTGAATTTGGATGGGCACACCCTTGACATTGAGTCTTTGGATCATCTTCTCCACCTTGTTGATAAGTTTGATTGATTCTTCATCAAGGTCGGACATGGAGGAGGAAGACTGATCATCATCACTTGATTCATCATCATCATCATCATCTTCTTCTTCACTTGAGGAGCTTGAACTTGAGCTTGTCTCAACTTGCTTGCCCTTCATCTTCTTTTTCTCACTACATGCAAGAGGTTTGCCTTTGCTTGATGACAAGGCTTCTTCTTGACCCATCTTCTATGACATTTCAAATGCCACTATCTTGCCAATGACTATGGCCAGGGTCATGGTGCTCAAGTCCTCCACGTTGTGAAGGATGGTGATGATGCTTGCATATTTCTTTTGAACTAGCACAGAGATGATCTTCCTCATGATGTCCGCATCATCTAGCTTCATTAATCCGATTGAATGGAGCTCATTGATAATTAGATTCAAATGAGAATACATATCACGAACAAGCTCGTCGTCATTCATTTTAAAGGAATCATAATTTTGTTTAGCTAGACAATGTTTTTACTCGTGGACATTAGTTGTGCCGTCATGGAGCTCTTAGAGTTTTAACCAAATTTCATGTGCCGTATTTAAATTGAACACTTGGTTAAACACATCCATGCTAAAAGATTCAACCAAGCAATTTTTAGCTCTAGCATTGAAATGAATTTACTTTTCTTCACTCTTTGTGGGTTTATCAGGATTTTTAATGGGTTTCATCCTGTCATGAGTGACTCTCCAAGCACCCAAATCTAACGTCTCAAGGTAACAAGACATTCTAGCTTTATAGTAGGGGAAGTTAGTGTCGTCAAAGTGCGGAGGCCTAGAGGTATCCATCCCAACCACTCTAAATAGCATCGGCTCAACGGCGGTAAAGCCAAAGGTCCAAATTGAGCCAACTGGCTCTGATACCAATTGAAGGGACCATGACGCCTAAGAGAGGGGGGGGTGAATTAGGCAACTTAAAACTCTAACTCTAAACTATGGCCTCTTTTTCTAACCTTAGAAAAACCTATGCAAAAGATAAACTATCTAAATGTGCAACTACGGTTTTGCTAGTGTGTTGCTATTTCTACCGCAAAAGGAGTTATGCAAACAATGTAAATGTGGAAGCTAAAGAGTAAGGTAGAGATATGCAAACTCCCGTCGATGACTCTGGTATTTTTACCGAGGTATCGAGAAGAGTGCAAGCTTCCCCCTAGTCCTCGTTGGAGCCCCTCGCAAGGGTCAAGCTCCCGGTCGGGTAACTCCGTGGATAGCCCTAGGCCTTCCTCACGCGCAAGTGGGTCTCCAGTGTGCCTTCTGGCAAGCCTCTCCTGGACCGCTCCCCATTGTCTTCACTATCAAGCTTCTGGCCGAACCACCGTGGGCCTTGTTCTCTATGGTACATGGTGGCAGCCACACCACAAACATGGTTGGTGTGATCTCGCAAGATTACAAGCCCCTCCAATGTACAACAATGGTGCATGCAAGCACCGAGTGGTAAGAGGTATGCAAACCTCACTAAACACTAGGCCTAAACTTAGAGCAAGCGCATAAGCGGTGGTCTAACTAACCTAAGCACTTCGCAAAGCACCTACGCTAATCACCTAATGAATCACTAAGCACTATGCAAGTGGAGATCACTAAAGTGGTGTATCAACACCCTTGGTATGTTGCCTCAACCCTCCACACCTCAAATGGCTGGTTGGGGGTCTATTTATAAGCCCCACCGAGAAAGTAGCCATTGGAGGCAAAACCTAGCTTTCTGCTACTGACCAGACGCTCTTGTCATCCTGACCGGACATGTCTGGTCGTCCCGACCGTTAGAGCGCGTGCGTTGATCGGACTCTGGGCCGAGTCTGGTCTCACTTGATCGGACATGTTCAGTCGCGCTGGCGCCGCTCTGGAACCTCTCTGGACTCGATCGGACCCTTTACTTTGTGCGTCCGGTCATCCAGTGCCGCTGCATCCAGTCACACTGAAAACATTACCGTGATGAAGAATAGTGTCATTGGTGTGTCTGGTCACTGCTTCGCTCAGCATCCGGTCATAGCTGCTAACGCCTACTGTTGCCGAGCAACTGATCAAATGCGTCCGATCCCTATAAGGGCCGCGTTCGGTCACCTCTGCCGAGCTCGTTTCTTCGTGATCTTGTGTCCGGCTTGGTTCCCATCTTCGTGCTTAGACTATGCTTGATATCTTGGGTCTTCTCTTGTGCTTCTAGCGTCTTGCTTATGGTGTTGATCGTGGGATCATCATGTCGCCTTCGTCCAAGTCATGTCTTGCACCCTATTGAACTACAAAACAATTACTTGCAAATTCATTTGTCCAATTTGGTTGTGTTGGTCATCAAACACCAAAATCCAAAGTAAATGGGCCTAGGGTCCATTTTTCTTAAAATGTTGATTATATATATATATGCTTATGCTTGTAATCATATGTGACCAATGCATGAGATGGTTGTGAGGTCACCAAAATACCTTAGACACATCTAGAATGATATTTGGAACAATATTTATATTCATGACTTAAGCCAATTTTGCTTCTAAGTGTTGGTTTACTTTGAATTGCTATTTTCATGATACTAGTTTGACCAAAGTTTAACAGGTAGCTTAGATTATTTGCATGGCTATGTGACCTAAATAAAAGTTGTAGTTCACATCATGGGTAACAAACTTTATTTAAGGGTCATGATCTAATTCAGTGTCTAACATGGTCAAATAGAGCTCACAATTTTCAACTCAATGTTGTTTGTAACATAGAAAATTTTGCTAAGTCATAAACCGGTTTACAGTTTCAGAGTACCCCACTTTGGAGCAATGTAGTTTGAAAACTAGCTCGAATTAGGCCATGATCATTATAGTAAAGTTGTAGTACTCCTGTAGCTCTACACTTTCTATTACTAAAGTTTTCAATAATTTGCCACGAATTAGGAGATTTAGGAGCTCAAAGTAGCGCTGTTAGACGAACTAAATCGGCACTTAGCCGATTTGAATCGGCCAGCGTCGTGGCCAACCGCGCCAGGCCGCGTTTGCCACGTGGTGGCCATCCACTAATGTTGGCCCCACCAGTTAGGCCGGCACGGGTAGATAAGGGCGCTGCCCCCCCCCCGCTCACTCTCATGCGCTAACTCCCACACTCGCCTCGCTTTGTCTCTCTCTCACCCCCGCCGCGCTCGAGCGAACCATAGTGCCGCACCTTTGCCGCTGACCTCCACCGAGCTCGCGCGCTGCCGCCATCACGCCATTATCCGATTGCTCACGCGCACCGCTCAGCCACCACCTCATCCACCTCATCGACCACCCATTGCCTTAACCCGAGCCAAGGTAAATGCCTAAGGGCGAGTTCACCGTAGCCACGCCCTCGCTAGAGCACTACCGAGCTCGTGCTCGCCATGGCCATGCTCCACCAGGCCATCTCTCTCATGCTTTTCTCTCGTTAGGGTTATCCTAGGGTCACATCTAGCTCACGCCGCTAGCCAGCAAGCCAACGCCGGCACACTGGCGCCGGAAAAGCGGCTGCTCACCATCGTGCTCTCACCGCCGCCATGCCATGCATGTGGCCAAGCTTCATCACTGCTCCACCGTCGCCCTCACCTAACCCTAGGTCTTCACTAGGTAGCCCTAAAGCCACAGCAGTGCTCGCCTTGGCTTGCCATCATCAAAGACGATGAGCCCACCGAAGCGTAGGGCCACCACCCGCCATGGCCACCGTCGAGCTAGCATCGGTGAGCCTCTAAGCCAACCAAGGGCACCCGTAAATGCGGAATGGGTTCGGGAACACGTTGGGGGTGACGCTACCGCCCTCGACCTCGCCGTCGGCGAGCTTTTCGCCGGTCAACCGCCGCCTCTGCCTTAGTCTCACTAGCACATGGCACCGGGTTGACCTACGGGCCCCAACTGTCAGCACCTCAGTGTGTAGTAGACCGGGTGTACATAGCATTTAGGGTTTAGTTTGTTTTTGTTTATTTTTCACAAATTTGAATACTAACTTGCAAAAATTATATTTAGAGCTAGGAGTATCCAAATACGGTGAATCAAATTTTGTTAGATTCATCTTGAAGTGTACTATTTGATAAAAATATGAAATCTACTGCTTAGGGTATTTTTCTGAGAGAATTAAATTGAGCAAGATAAGTGCTTTTAAAGTAGTTTATATCCTATAAAATGCATAACTTGAGATAGGAAAGAGATCAAATTGTGATTCCAATTTTGCTAGTCTTGTGTTGACATGCTCTAGCTAGAAAAAATATTAAACATACTTGTAATATGGTCTTCCTATTTAATCTTAATTAATTGCTAGATTCTAGTGAAACTAATTGGGGTAAAAATACAAAATATATGATCATAGAAATTTTTACATGGTATTATCATGCTAGCAGGAAAGTAAGAAAAATATTAAATCCATTGCTTGACGCTTTTCACTATGTTAAACTATTTTTGCTAAAATAAGCATATGTAACTTGTTATTTTTGTAGAGATAGCTATACTTGTCCAAATGGCATAAAATTTGCATAGTAGACTATTAGGGTCATGTGTAGCCTACTGTAATTGTCTTAGAATTTATTGAGCACTAGAAATATTTACTCCGTAAATCACCTTATTATCTAAGGAAATTAATAAATAAATGAGTTAGGCTTAACCATGATGTTTCCATGGTGTGTGTGATGCATATAATATATTGATATTGTTAGTGAGGCTTAAAAGTGTTTGTTTATAGGCAACTAGTTCATTATTGCTTTATAATTCAACTAGATGACTACATGTGTAGTTTCTGTTGTGGTGATAATTTCATGATGATAATGATCTTTTCTATAAAGATGGTTAATAACAAAGTTATATATAACTTACTTATCTACCTTGTGTTAAATTTTCATAGTCATAGGCCTTATGGTTTGAGAATTATAGCTGTTAGAAGTAGGCTATCAGAAATACTTGCTCTCTAGACAGATCTAAAAGATTGAATTGTTTGATATAGATAACTACTGAATCACATTAAGATGATTAAAAGAAAGTTGTAGACAATTTCATAAGATTTCCATAATGTCCACAAACATATTATTTAGATGTGTATAACTCCAGTTATGGTCAAAACAAGTGGCTATTGTCTTGTAGTCCAGAAAATAATTTACATAAGTATTTGATTAAGTTACTAGAGAAGAGATATGCACATACTCAGTAAAAGAAAATGTAACTTGTTATCACCTTAATACAATGCTACTGAGAACACTTATGAGGATGCATTCATCACATCATATCATATTATACATGTCATTATATATGTATCCATGATATCTTATTTCCTACTCATGCATATAGGATCATCCGAGGGGATAACTCTATTGGAATTCAATGAAGAAGAAGAGAAACAATAGGAGGCACCTCAAGCTATAGCTCCAAGAGGACAGGAGCAAACTCTTGAAGACCTACCCGAGTGCCCAGATCACAAGCCAACTTCCTTTATCAAAGGCAAGCCCCAGAGCATTTTAAGCCTCCCATGTTTTATAAAATATCACTTGAGTCTTTTATGTTTGATACATTAGGTTATAAGAGTTGGTTGGAAACACTTGATGCATAGAACTACCTTGTCCAGATATATACCTTTAACACAGTGTAGGTCTAGGATCAAATATATGCTTAGCCATGCTTAGACCGGTAGAAGTCGGGTGATTTTCTATCCCCTACGAGATATAGGTAGATAACGAAGCACGGTTGGCTATATTTGCTATCGTGGAATAGAACCATGGGGTAATGTAACTGGAGGCCAAGCGGAGTCTATGTGTGGGTTGATTGATGTGATTCCATTTGTGCCGATTAAGGACCGTACCGTTGTTGACGACTCTGTCGAGATTGAACGCATGCCTCTCACTTAGCTGGCCAAATAACTCGTTCCGACCATGAAGTCAAGTAGCTCAACTCAGGCCAGGCCCTGTTCTATGAAAGTGCGTACTCTAGATGGTAGTAAGGAAGTGCGGGGAGCCAAACGTGAGCCCAAGGGCAGGTGGGGCCTGAACGTACTGGCAGCTGGTTCTCCCTGATTGTGCGGCACTAATTGAACCCATGAAATGTGGACCTGAGTTGTACCAAAGGTGACCTAAAGTGACCGTTGATCTGGTCGGCCTAGGTTTGTGTTAGGAATAAATTCCCAGCTGGTTGAAATCGATTTGAATCGCCGTCTCTCCCGGATAGTGAGAAACTCTGACTCACATCAGCATCGTAGTAACTATGTTATGGAATATGATGGTTCGAATGAATATGGAATTATTATACCATCTATAGTTACTACTGTATGATACTAAATGATATACCATATGTTTGGCATAGGTTAGTTGCTAATCTAAAGATGAATAGCTATAATTAACTAGATGACTGAATTATAACTGTATACTTGAATTGGTAAGCTTTTTATGTAAAATGTTGTCAAGCTAGCTCCACTTATATAGTCTTACATAATCCTTGGAGTCACTTTATTTTTGGTTTATGACGAGTAAGTCTAGCTGAGTACCTTCTTGTACTTAGGGTTTATTTTTCATTGTTGTAGATAATACGATGTATCATGGCTACTATAAGAACTGCTTTTGTCCTATCGTGAACGAGGAGTAGGGCCCTGGGCAAGACATTTCTCGTTAATCCCTCTCTTATGCTTTTGTGGGATTGTGACCAGGAGCTGGCACAGTATTTGAACAACGATGGAGATGTTGGTTTCAAACTTTAATTGCTTCTGCTACTATTTTACCTAAACTTGGTTTGTAATAACTTTTAATCATACTCTGATGTATGGAACTATATTTGTGAACTTTATGTAATGTGTGATATGTATGTTGAATCATGTACGATCTTGGTTGTATGTTGGTTGAATCGAGACCCTTCGTGGTACTCGACGGACTACCGGGTTTATATGGGCTCAAGTATGACAGTGCGACCGCTTGCGGGCTGCTATTGTACTTGTGCTCTTATAAATTGGATGGTTCTGCTACAGTGGATATCCTAGCAAGCATTTTTTGGGTGTTCACTCCTAGTGTAGAAGTAAAACATTTTTGGGTGGATCTAGATGGAATGGCATGGTTTTACGCCTACCCCCAATGTAGGAATAGTGCATATGTGGGTGGTGTGTACATGATCTTGATTTTAAGAGCATGACAAACCTCTCATTAGGGTCAACAAAGCTTAACAAAACTCAATGCAAAACAAGTAGCATATATGAGTGGAAGTTTTCCTATTTTAAATATCATATATGGCTCTGGTAGGAATTCAAATTTTGTCATACAAGAACTCATCATGTAATATTTTTATGTTTTTCAAAAGATAAATCCAGAACTTTAGTATCACTTGGAACAAGATAAACAACAGCTCAGACCTTCTCATATCATATCCGTCCATTACCTAGACTTAGATCAAACATATGCTACCCATGAGTTTCAAATTTAGAGTAAATTCTTATATCAAAATAGTCGTATCCAAAACTCGAGACAATTCAAGGCTAAAAACTAGATACTTGAAAGGAATTACAACAGAGCAACTATTCATTATTTCTATTATAAGAGATTATCTTCAGAGTCCTTTTATTTATTCAGCTTTTAAAAATCAAACTTAAAGAAAACTAGACACACTTTTTATTTTGTTTTCATCTTTTTAAGATCACACCTTGATAATATATATATATAACTAGCTAAGGTAACAAAATATTTTTTTTGTTTGTTATGCATCTTTTTTATTTTATTATTATTTTTAGCAACTATATAGCAAACTTAAAAATAGCAAATGGAAAGAAATACTTAGCTAGATACATGGGGGATGCTCTTCCCCCAATCTAGATTGTTGCTGTAGTTTTTCTTAGAGTAGTTTTACCAACGGATGTCCTTCTCGTCCAGGGATGGAATGAGATGAAGACGACTGGGTGAACTTGCTAGTGTGATCATGTGTATCATCCTGCAAAAATATCAACAAGAACACCAAAACTCGTAGAACGGATTAGGATAAGAGGTTAGCGGTCAGCTATCTGGAGATTAGTTGTTCTTGAGGTTAAAAAAATATTTTTGTATTGGCAAAATTTTAGCTGGATGTTTACCTAATATATTTTTTTGGATTTTCGTATTTATGATATGCAGAAAAGAAAATATGTATGCACGGTATTTTTAATTTTATGCCACCACAGTGAATATTTCCGTGGGTATTTACACCGTAGATTTATTCACATGGGGCTTTAGATTTTTATAATGTGATGATGAAATGCAGTCATTAAACTTTTTATCTTTCTTTTATAAATGTAATGCTAATGCAGAAAAATAAATATGCTAAGTGAAAAGAATTCATGCAATGCTAGAAAGTAAATATGGATAACTACCATTATTGGCTCACGGCAAGGGTTCAGATTTTTAAGTCCTCCGGACAGTACTTGACTGGAGAAAGTTATTTATTCTCTAGGTGCATCTGTGGGTCCCGGGGATGGAGACCTTGATAGTTGCACCTCTTGTGATGGTGACTCTGATGATGTCATCTTTTACTTCCATAGCTGCTTGGTCTGTGATTTGACTTTGGCGAAGTAGGTTCATCTTTCACAAGTTCCTCATCTTCTTCCCAACCATTCTTTGGGGTTTGATTCTCTTGGCGTCGGGATGATCGACGTCTTCTCCTAGAGCGGGTCTTCTTTGGCTGTTCATAAGTGGTATAACTATTGAAATAACAGTATACCTTTTCTCTAGGGAACTGGAAGTGGGCTTGTCCAGATCCAACGTAGATGATCGCGTTGGTGGTGTTGAGGAATGGTCTTCCAAGGATGATGGGTGTGTCAGTCTTCTTCTTCACCCATGTCTAGAACCATAAAGTCAGAAGGGGCATAGTGATCATGTATTCTTACCATGACATCTTTCGCTATTTCCTCCAAAAATCAGATTGATTGGTCCGCCATCTGTAATTGCATATATGTAGGGAACAAAGGTTTGTCACCAAATAATTATTCATATGTTACCATGGACATTATATTGACACCCGATCTAATATCGCAGAAGGTGTTGTGGAAGATTCTTTATCAAATGGTACACTCGATCATCGATACGCCTAGATCATCCTTCTTGGCAAGGAATGATGAAGCTAGGAGGTGGTCGTACTCTGATCGGAGTGCATTGATCATATTGACTAATTCTTCTGGTGAATGCCTGGCTTTGTTCTTTCTTTTTCTCCGCTTGTTCTTCTTCTTGTTCACTATTGTGTCTTTGGGTAGGTATGCCATTTGTGGATGACTAGGAGAGTGATGTATGTGATTCTTGAAAGAAAACTTTTCCTTTTTGTCCTTAATTATGAAGCAGATTTTGGCACTATCCATGTAGATGATGGCTTTTATGGTGCTTAGGAAAGGTCGGCCCAAGATAATGTATGCCCTTGCATCTTCACCTGTTTCCAAAACCACAAAGTCTATGGGAACATACGATTGTCCCACTTGAATAATAGCGTCTTCAAGAACTCCCTTGGGGTAGTAGAGTGACTAATCTATAAGCTGAAAATGCATATTTGTGTACAACAAAGTATCTCCATTAATTTTATCATAGATTACCTTAGGCATAATGTTGACACTTGCTTTGAAGTCACAGACATCATCTTGGAATATGTGTGGTCCAATGGCGATGGGGATGACATGTCTTCCCGGATCACCTTTCTTTTTGGGCAAGGTATAGTCTATCCACCTTCCTGTCGATGGTTATGTACAGTAGTATGTTGCATTGTGAATGTCGATAAGATTTGCAGTTTCCGGATCTTCTGGTTGCCCCTGAATCTTACCTTTATCGGTCAGAGGAATAGCACCAGTCAGCTGAGCTATTTGCAATTTTAACATTTTATTAAAGCTATGCTAGTTCTTAATGGTAGAGGAGAGGTTATCCATTCTATTATTTATATTTTCTAAAACTCTAGCATTGGAAGCTAATTTTCTAGATAAGCCCTCCATTATTTTAGCTTGGCCAGAAATCAATTCTCTCAAGGGTGGTTGATTGAAATTATTGAAACTATTACCTTGAGGGTTACCTAGGTAGTTCGGCCTCTTTTGTTGATTCCATCCTTGATTTTGTTGAGGATGAAAGTAGTTGTTGTTGATGAAGTTCACATTTTCATGGGTTTAAGGGCAGTTGTTCCCTAAATGCCTAGTGTTTCCACACTCTTAACATGTCATGCAAAAATTATGAATGTGCATGACTTCTTGCTTCTCATTGGCTCGATCTTTGAGCTTCTTTATCAGTAGGTCCATCTTGGCAGACAACATGTCTACCTTCTTGAGTTGATGCATACCTCCACCTCTCTTGCAGGTTTGAAGACATTCTTCATTACAACCTTGGTTGGAGTCCATCTTCTCCACAAGAGCTGTTGCAGCTGGTATGGTGAGTGACAAGAATGCACCTCCAGCAGCATCATCCATAGTCTCACGGGTACTGTTGGTCAACCCATGGTAGAAAAACTGTATGAGCGGCCAATTCTCCATCCCATGATGGGGACATTCTAAAATGTAGTCTTGAAAGCGTTCCCATGCCTGAGGTATAGATTCATCATGTTGCTTTTGGAAGCTTGAAATTCTCCCACGCAGAGCATTGGTCTTTCCTGTGGGAAAGAACTTGGCTAGGAAGGCAGTGGAGCAGTTATCCCATGTAGTATTTCTATCTTTGTTGGCATAGAACCATTGCTTTGCCTTCCCCAAGAGTAAGAATGGGAAGAGGCGAAGTAGTATGGCATCTTTGATCACTCCTTTCCACAAAACGGGCTATCTTGCACCATGTTGATGAGAGCTGGCTTGAGCTAGAATCCACTGTCTCCAACATCGACTGTTGGTCCTATACAAATATGGGTTGTAGTTGGAGCAGAGAATTCGTGGAGAGTCTTGTTAGCCATGGCTTCAAATTCTAGTGTTAAGCTTCGTCTTATCTGATTGTCTTCCGATTCTAAAGGTGAGACTTACTTGAGTTTGGCTCCAGTTCTCCTGATTAATGCTTCTAGATCTTCAACGTAGTTTGTCGGAAGGTCAAAACTAGTCATACATTACCCTACATAAGATGTTTGAGCAGATATTAATGGTTATCTTGATCACATCAATAAGTATAAGTTTATCGATATTCCTTTTCCTAGCTATCTTCCCCGGCAACGGTGCTAGAAATGCTTGTTGGTATTTATTAACTTGTTACTTATTTTAAGAAGCCACCTATTGTATGTCTACATCTCTTAACATTGCTTTACCAGGTTGTCATCCCTAGTGATGATGCCAAACATGCTTGTTGGTACTACCTAGCATTACTACTAGAATAATACTAAGTAGTTATTTATTATTTTATGTGACTAGAAAGAATATATATATGAATGAAAGAATATATAATGTCATAACAATTGTAGCAAACATATAAAAGTAATGAGAGATACAAAAGAGAGGGGGTACAAAGACTATACCAAACCATGCTCTTGACACGATCGGGAATCCAAGCGAAACCTGCTTGCCTCCCTCTAGACCTTGCCTAACTAGCTATGCCCTAGATTATGATGGGGCTCTAAGGATGATTAGGGTTTCTGTCTTCTCAAATGACTTATCAGGGTTTAACGCCTGGGGGTGGCATGGGCTGGTATATATAGGCTGGAGCATCAATCCTGAGCCCTCGGATCAAATCGACTTGAATAAATAGCGTAGATGTAATCCTTAAGGCGGTGGAGAACCGACGTAGCGTAGCAAGCAGAGACTGACTGGTGGGGCCCCAGACTAGCCGGCCTAAGGGTGGGACCGGCCGGCCCCACCTAGCAGCCTCTTGCCCTCCGCTTTGGTGTGGTGCCCTCTGGTGTCCTCTAGAACCTTCTAGAGTAGTTTATGCGGCGGATAATCGTCATTAAGTCTGACATCTAGGTTCACCTTGACGATTTTCTAGATAAACCCTGTAGAAAATACAGATTCACCAAAACTCATAGAATTTGTTAGTTTAAACCCCTAAACCTTTGTTGGTGATTATTTCCATGCCCTTATGCAAGTTATATTGATGGTTTATAATGTTTGTTAACTACCATCAACAGAGGGTTTGTGCGTTCTGATGCACGAGCCCTCGTAGCACGACGACATCGTAGTTGTCGTGTCTCTGCTTCTAGGTGTGGTTGTCGCTCTTGATGAAGAGCTGGCGCAAGCTGTCGCTGTGGAAGTTGGCTCTGAGGGCGACGTGGTTTGGTCTGCTCAGCGCGGTGCGGCGTGCGCTCAGAGGACCTGCTTCCTCGAATGCATGTGCCTCCGTGTGAAAGCTAACAGTTCATAATAACTTGATGGATGGCTAGTCTATCATGGGGGGTTTGACCTAGGTTCTAGGCTTGACCTTATGAGGTGTGGCGCCGGGTAGCCACCTGATCATGAATGACAACATCACGTGGTGGCAGGTGGTTTCATCGCTCATGAGCACCCTGATTTGTCGTGTCCCGCTAGGGGCGGCGTTGCTCAGGACGTGGCTCTACCATAGGATCTAGGGCTCCTACGTGGTGGGAGGCCGGTGACGGGTGTTAGTCTTTGATGTGGACGATCTCATTGTTTCCCAGAAGGATGTGGCTACCAAGGGCCATTCTGTGGGTGAGCTCGTCATGGACCACAGGCCTCTAGTTTCCCAGGGGAAACCTAGCCATGGCCGGTGATGAGAGAGGGTAGTGGCCCCCCTATGTAGGTGAACTCTGGGATGCAACCATTGAGGGCCGTTCCAAGAGTGTGTCTGTCGTGGGCCACAGGGTCCAGGTCTCCAAGGTGGAGGATCTAGCTTCGGCTAAAGACGGACATGGGCACTGGTCCTTCGACGCCGATGAACTCGGGGTTCCCATGACGGATATTGCCGCCGTGGGCCATTCCGCGAGCGAATCCATCAACGGTGCAAGGGAGCCATCGCTTCCTTCTCAACAATCGAGAGTGCACGACTATTCCCTACCTGGTGCGCCAACTGTCGGTGTTTTGTAGACCAACTAGTAAATTTATACGAATGTCACGCTGCTCTAGGATGATGATGGTGCATCCAAAAGACACAAGGAGTTATACTGGTTCATGCCAGAGCCCTACATCTAGTCTCAGAGATGATCGTGTGCGTGTTTCTCGCTTGAATGCTATAAAGTTCTTACAATAGGGGGTGCAAGAATGGTGGAAGAGGTAGGAGAGCTAGAGCTATGAGATGGACTGCCTGAATGAAAGCTTCGAGAGTTCGGAGAGTGTGAAGATGATCTCAGGAGGGTGCCCTAGCTACCCTTATATAGAGCCCAGGGCAAGGTCACGTACAAAGAAGAAGGTTCTCCCGACCGAGGGGTCATGAGCCTGAGAGAGGGGGCCTAGCTAACTTGGCTTGCAAGTAACGCCGTCTTAGGGTGCAAGTCCCGGCGTGGCTGTCGTCATTGTCTTGTGCCCATGTCACGACATGGTGCCACAGTGGCAGTTGAGGCGGCACTGTCGGCACGGTGGTGTTTCGTTAGCCGTCTTACACGACATGGTCTCGCCATGGCCTTCGTCATCACCTCATGATCTCTCGGAGGTGTCGTACAAGAGTTGGTAGTCGCTCCGAGCCGTTGGTTATCTTGCTGCTCGCTATGCTTGATGGTCGTGATCCCACGCTTCGGGGTTGTGGCCTTCACTGGCTTAGTTGGCCTCAAAAGTCAAGGGCGTCGTCATGGCTCCCCATCTCATAGTGGGTGGGGCGTACGTCTGTCTTGTCGGGCCGTATTTGGACGGTGGGCCACCATACTAGCCGTCACAGCCCGGTGGTGTTGTCTTGTCCTTGTAGCGTGGTGCAGGAATGGTGTCTGACCGGACCGAGGCGACAGCTGTCTCCTTGGTCCTTGCAGGTTAGTGTGGCGTGCTTGCTTTTGTTAGAGCAGCACGCGCTTGGCGGGACTCAATCTCTGCCCATTACTCCCAGGGGTAGGGACGGTGAGAAGTCGTGAGTTGTTGCGTAGTGTGCGGCTAAGGCAGAAGGAAGGGGTCATGGCAGACCCCTGCCTTGGTGCTTGGCCCAGGTCCACGCAGCTTTAGCTGGGCCTCGATCGTTTGGGTTTATATTAGTTGACATACCATGGGCCGTTCGAGCGGCTAACTAATCAGTGTCTTGAGATACCTGGGGTATCATAACCCCGACAGTATCTAAATATGCACTATGGTTTTACTAAGTATTATTGCTATTTCCAACAACAAAAAAGTTTTATACTATAGGTTTATTCTAAACCTATCAACTAACCTATCAAGCTAGATTAGGAAAGATAAATACAAATCCAAAGGAATGCAAGTAAGAGGGGAAATGTAAATGAGTTAGATAATACAAACTCCCATGTTGACGATTTTTCCTAAGGTATTGGAAAGCTCGCTCCCACTAGTACTTATTGGAGCCCCTCGTAAGGATGCACTCACAAGAGGCAAGCTCCCGATCAAGTAACTTCGTGGATAACCCACACGCCTTCCCCATGCACAAGTGGGTCTCCGTGTGACCTTCTCTCGGATCATTCTCCGCCGTCTTCACTATCAAGTTTCTGACCCAAACGACATGGGCCCCATCCCCTTGGTGCAACCTAGGCTACCATTCCACACGTTCAAGGGTCTTGCAAGACTACAAAGCCCATAGTGTGTACAAGCTTTGGTTCATGCAAGCACCGGTAGTAAAGTGGTGTGCAAACCTCGCTATACTCTAGGCTAACACCTAAACCCAAATGCTAATGTGACCTAAACTAGCCTAAGCACCAGCTAATGCTTTTGCTAATTGCCCTAAACTTCTCTTAAGCATTTTTATGGCCAGAGCATACTCAAAAACACCGCCAAGAGTCTCGGAATAAAGGAAGATAAGCATACTTTATCAAATAACAAGTTCCACTTGAACTTGGAGTATTCCTATGCAGGACTATAAAAATGAAGAGAAATGAACTAGCCCTTAAGGGCCCACCACCCTCCCAAGCTTTCCATGATCCATAAGAAGCACTCCAAAATGATTCTCCACCCTCAATGGCTAGAGATGAGAGCACATAGATAGAATGAAGGTGAACCGACTTCAAGGACTCACAAGCTTACATACCTAGTAAGGAAGGACTCAGGGGCCCCACACCAGAGGGGAGGCCAACAGGGCAGAGAGGGGGTCAGCCTGTTTATGCACTTCAAGTACAGATCACAACTAATTAACCCAATTAAGAGTGTCCCTGTTTGAGTATGTACATTTTTTTATACATACATGAAAATGCACTTTTGCCTTCAAAACAGAATAATCAGAGAAACACCTGGAAGTACAGCTGAACTACTAAACAGTAGGCCAGCCATGCGGCCATTTGTTAATCGCGTCAAAAAGACGGAGCGTCTCCCATCTCCACATGGATTGTGCATCAACAATTGAAGGACTTCGCTGGTCGCTCAGGGGCATATGGAACAACTGGTGCTGGACAGGACATGACGGTCTCCGGTTTGCCCAGCTCAGAACCGCCTCCAAAGAACTAGCCAGCCAGCCTATAAATACAGCGCCTGGGGTACACACGAACACGGGGCAAGCTAGAAAGTACACAGCAACTCTGCACGCACAACCATGTCGCGTGTAGCTCTTCGTCTTGCCGTTCCTCGTCGTCGTCTCGGCCGTGAAGGCAAGCAACGTCTCAAGGAGCCAGTTCCCTAAGGGCTTCCTCTTTGGCACATCGTCCTCGGCCTACCAGGTAAGTAGAAGCTAGTTCTCCAAGCGTCTCATAGAGTACTGGAAGAAAAGACTGAGTGGTTTTGCTCTTATATATGCTGCGTTTGACCTGTGCAGTATGAAGGAGCGATGAGGGAAGGCAGCGGAGGGCAGCATCTGGGACACCTACACTCACTCACCCAGGTCACATGGAATTTTTTTTAATTTTAACACTTTTTTGAAAACTAATTTTAAATCTAACACGGTCGGGTTTTTTTTAAAACTAACACTTTTGGCCGTGTCTATTGTCCTAGCGCGGCCAAATGCTTGTGCCGCGCCATGCATGATGGCGCGGCAGAGGGCTGATGTGGCGGCGACCGAAATCGCTGACCGCTGACGGGGCAGGGCCTACGGCGCCACCGATCTTGGCGCGGCAGAGCCGAATAAAACCCCCGCGGCGTCCCGCGTCCTCCCGTGGCTGAGCAGCCGCCGTTGCCCGAGCAGCGCCGCCTGGCCGCCGCGCCCGCCGGCCGCTGCGCCACGAACGCCGGCAGCCCCCCCGCCCGGCCCTCCATTGCCGCCTCCCTCCCTTCCGTTCCATTCCCCGGCCGCCTCCCTCCCTCCTCGTCCTCGTTCAAGGTAATGACACATATTTTATTTTCGTTTGAATGGTGGATAGAATATTATGAATGGGAGTTAAGGTTAGGACAAAAATTATGTTTGGGAACTATGGTCTACGGTTTGAAGGAATATATTAGTTTGATTTTGTTAATGTTAAGGTTAATTATTTAGTTAGAAGTATGTTTACCATGTATTTTTTTTGTTGCTATAATTGTCGGATATATTATTTTAGTTGCATTGCAAATGATTATATTTTACATTAATTTGCGTTGTTTTGATTGATGTTTAATTTGAACTGTTTTATTAGATGGAAGACATGTTTCAGGAGCAGTTATGGCGAAAATGGGGCCGTCGTAGAGAATTGTATCCCAACGAATCTAGCAAAGATGCCCCCGTCCCTCCTGAACTCCCTGTCCCTAACTGTGACTGTCCACGGCGCGTCAGTGCCGTGCCATAGACGACGGCGCGGCAGTGACGCGGACAGACAACATCTAGCTTCAATTGAGTTATTGTTGGTGTTGTACAAAACTACAAGTGCTGCCACAACCGTGCGCAAGTTGAAACGAACATGAAGCAAATAAATGGACGACAAGTTGCCACATAATATTTTCATTGATTTATTAGTCTGCAAGTTTTTGACGACAATATTCATTCGACATAAGGTCGACGTAATGAACTAAGTCACAGGAATGTAAGGATCCCTCGAACGCCTCTTGAAAACCTCGTCGTCTGGTGGGAGAAGGGGGTCGTCGTACTCCACCTCAAAAAGGGGTACAACTGGTGCGGCATGGGAGGGGCCATCCTGTTACAAATTGATAAACAAAGGGTTAGAGTATTCAAATTAATAATATTCAGATTAACATTATATATCATTGTAAAATTTGAACTACTTGTTATGCAATACGAACACAATATGAAATCACCTGCTGCCCTCGTGTTCTATGTCGGCTAGCCTTGTGACCAGATTATTTGCAAACGGAGTAAAGATTCCTGCCACGGGTCTCGTTGAAGTCTCCCCCGCCGTACATGTCTTCACCGTACCCTCTCATAGCGTCCATGTCACCCTTGAGTCGCTTCTTCTTCCTCCTATCCTTCCCTACCTTCATTAGATCCGGATGCGGCACGTAGTCATAACCATTATAAGGTGGCCACTGTGTCGGGTCAAGGTATGGCTCGAAGCTCATCTCTCAAATACTAACGGTGTTCGAACGGAGATACAAGGGTGACATATATGGCAGATCCTCATAGTTGTACCCGCGAACCCTGTAGGCCGTGATCATATGAGAGCAAGGGGCATGCATGATCTGAGGGACATTGCAACTGCACTCTACCTTTTCAAGATCAACTCGGTAGTTTCGTCCACCATAACGTTCATCTCTCAAGCTTGTGCCACCCTTGCCCCGTACACTAAAGATATGGCGGCGGGGTTCATACGGCTCGGCGGTGTGCTGCTTGGCCAATTCCTCGGCCTTCTTCAAATGTTCAGCTCCGGTCTTTCCAAAACGCCCCTGCTCAACTATATGCCTCTACGTAAGTTCCCACCTCTTCACTAATTATTCGTTGCACTTATAAAAGGAGAACTCAACAATTCCGGACACAGGCAACGATCGAACTCCGGTGAATACACGGTTGAAGGACTCCGAGGAGTTAGTGGTCATAATGCCATACCTGAAACCCCCCCTCATCATATGCTAACGCCCACTGAGCCTTCTGTTCCATCTGTGCCTCTAACCAGGCCTTTCCCGCTGTATTTACCATCTTGTCTAGTTCTCTCTTTGTCTCCTTAAACTAGTGCTCTGTACGTACACAACATAGAGCCTTTACCTTGTCACATACCTTCTACTTCCGCTGACATCGCCAGAAATTAGCGGCAAAGTGTCTCATGCACCATCTATGTACTAGAGGCAGGAACCCATCTATATGCTCAGTTACAGCATTAAGAAGCCCTGCGTGATCGTCCGAGATCAAACATATAGTGTGAGTTGGGCCAAGCACTTGCACACGTAGAAGCCGCATGAACCATCACCATGATTCATTGTTCTCTCTCTCTCTACCAAAGCAAAAGCCATGGGGAGTATCTGGTCCTCAAGATCAACAGCAGCAGTCATCATCAAGGTGCCCCTGTACTTTCCTATCAGGAAAGTGCCATCAACAAGTACGATTGGCCGACAAAACTGGAATGCATGTTCCGTTTGCGTGAACGATCAAAACACACGATAGAGGACATGCCTCAATGGGTCCTGAAAAAACATCCCTCTGGTGTCTACAAACCATTTCAAGCCAAGATTGTTGTAATGCATTGCACATGAGATGCGGGGCACCCTGTTGTACGCTTCCTCCTAAGTACCCCATCGAATCGCCAGAGCAATTTGCTTAGCACACCAAACCTTTCCGTACGTCACATCATACTTAACGAAACCAGATATGGACTGTTGTAAAAAAGACACCGAGATGTCGTTATTGTCATTAACGAACCCCAATATACGACGGGCAAGGTAACGTGTAGTGAGTTGCTGATGATTTTCCTTCCCCCTATTGTCTAGGCAAGTGTGGGGTTCGACAACTAACCATCTAAATCCATGTTATCTTGAGTTGCTTCCCATTCGACCCCTAATTCTTGGTCATTGCCTCCAAAACCATCAATGGACGATCCGTTCTGAACACCCTGCATCCTGTACCCATTCTCCACCACCACCTCAGCCATGGACACATTGGAACCTTGGAGAACCCTAGTGTAGCGGGACCAGTGAGTAGGGTCGTGTAAGGGCATGAGGACATAGTGTGCCCTAGTCTTCCCAGTATCAAACCTCCCCTTCAGTGTGAAATCACCGCCAAACTTTGTATTCAAACGGACACAAAGGTCATTGAAGTTAGGAGGTTCATCAAATCATTCCAATTCTTCTTCCATATACTCAAGCATACCATCTTCTCTCCTAACACTTCATACAAAACTCTAACACAACAATCCATCTGCAAAAGTATTTCAAGAGACTTCATCAAGTCGTCGAAATCGTCGTACGTAATATCCATAGTAATATTAATACATATTCTAACTATAACTATACTAACTAATCTAATATTAACATCTATACAAGGCTAACTACAACAACTAATTAGACTAAATCCCATGTATAACTAGACTCAATAACTGTACTCTCTAAACTACCTAACTTTACTACCTATACTAACTTACTATATTACCTATACTAACTAAACTAACTAACTTTACTAACTATACTAACTATACTTTAATAGTTTTACTAACTTTATTAACTATACTAACTATATTAGGGGAGTACCCCGCTGCAGCGCGCTAGAATGGGCGTGCGGGCAGAAGGGGGTGCCGTGCCGGTGTGCGGGCGCGGCGGCCGCACCAGACGGCCGGCGACCGTGCCATGCTCGGCGGCGGGCTGGCTGGCGCGGGCGGACGCGGCCGCGGCGGCCGGTGTGCTCGGCGGCAGGCTGGCGCGTGCGGACGCGGGCGCGGCGGCTAGGCGGCCTTGCTGCTCTGTTCGGGCAACGGCGGGAGCTCGGCCACTAGAGGACGCGGGACACCGCGGAGGTTTTATTCGGCTCTGCCGCACCACGGATCAGGACGCGGCAGGCCCTGCCCCGTCAGCGGTCAGCGATTCCGGTCGCCGCCACGTCAGCCCTCTGCCACGCCACCATGCATGGCGCGGCACAGGCATTTGGCTGCGCCAGGGTAATAGGCGCAGCCAAAAGTGTTAGTTTTAAAAAACCCGACCGTGTTAGATTTAAAATTAGTTTCAAAAAGTGTTAAAATTAAAAAAAATCGTCATATGCCTGCCTCCATTTTCAAGCTCTTGCCATCAAAGTTAAGGACAGACCTTCAGGCCAATATGCCTGTGGCTGTCACCTGCTAATTCTTATTGCTACTCGATCATCATGATCCTGACCATGTCGACATAGCTTAGTACCACTTTAGTGGCCAAATGGCCACACCAGTAAGGGCTCAAACAGGATCAAAAGCTACTTCTACATTTTAGGTTTTTAAGACTAGTTTGACCAAATGGTGCGTTGTATGATGCTAGTTCGGACAAGAGTACAGGACTAAGAACTAAAAAGTCCCACTAAATTAGCATGCCATTAAGCATCGGCTTGACTGAACTAAAAAGTTGCATGGTAACACCTTAGGAAGTAGGTCCTTGCTCAAATGAAAGATTTAATAGTTTAACACTATTGCGCACCATCAAGAAACCTCAAATAAATCAGGAGTTCTTAACAATTGCATAGGAGTATAGGAGGACGAGCATGCAAATGATATGCTTGCTCATTAACAGGATCAGAACAGCTTGCTTTTTCAGGCAAATTGCGATCAAAAAGATAAACCAGAGTCAATAAAAAAATCAGGGGGCAGGGGTATCCATCACCTTAAAACCGAATCAGAATCTTGAAGGGAAAAAAATAGTAAACCTTGTCAGTTGTCACTCAACTTGCGACCAGACAACCAGACAATCTGTCGAAAATCAACTTAAGATAGCATAAAGTAATACAACTTGATAGGACGACTAGACTGTTTCTAAAAACAATGCCGGGCTTACGTGCTTTCCTGCAACAGCATGTAAAGTAAGTATGCTAATCAGGCAATGAAACCATGACATCTAGCATACAAGCCTCCTGCAGGTTACATTGTTTAACGTTTATTGACTAACGAACTACTGCAAACAAAAAAACAAAAAAAATCTTCAACAATGAAACATTCAAGGTAATGCAAAAAGGCATATGATTAAACCTAGAAATAAAGACAATCACATTGCTTTATTGATCTGTGCAAAACTAAATTTTGTTCATTCAGGACTTGTTTGTATTGTGCTTACCAAACAACTGATGTTGAGAGGTTCCATATGCCGAGCCGAAGGGAAGAACTTCAGTATTTGATCTTAGAATGTTCTCGCAGTATTGAAGCGTACCTATGCACTATGTTCCGGTTCACTGATCAGGAAGAGTTGCTGTGATGTGATACTATAGTATGCCCCCCAGGGAGAAAGGTGTGCAACTCAAAACAGAACCGTGTTGTCACAAATATTGGAGGTTACCAGATCTCTAAGACTAACATTGATCCGAAACAGCAGAACAACCAGAAAAAAGTGGAGCTAGAAAGCCGTATAATAGGTGGTTAACTATCTTCTATGGTTCGGGGGGCAAGTGGCGTAGTCCGTGGGAAGATCAGAGCCTGTGAGGACCAACGGACCATCAGTCTTCCTTTGACCTGCCAATCTAAGGAAAAAAGCACATGTGAACACAAAGTACAAATGAAAAGATGAGGATCTGCAAAATGGAACAATGTGTTAGCTAGTTGGACAACTTTTATAGTCAATACGTGATTGCTTTATGTCAAACAGCAACAAACAAAAAGGAAAAGAACACGAATATTATATGATCAAACTGAACCCAATCTATGGAGATGTCTACTCAGAAGTCAAAAAAGTCCAAACTAGTACAACTCACTGAAGCACACGAGGCAGTTATACAATTTCCTGAAAACAATGCCCCATCTAACCTACCGTATCAAATAAAATCCTAAATAGAGACCTCAACAGTTTGTTCCGATCCAGAGTCAAGTCCATGATTCTTGTTCTAAGCCCTGATAATTTCTCAACAGACAAGATAGCAGATGGAAGCAATGGAGAAATAGCAATTGATTCATATCACCGTTACAAGGTATTGTTGAAAAATGACCATCTTAGCAACCAATAAATTTTTATTTTCCCAGCATATGTCAGATGTCATTCACTGAATACAGGAGGATGTCAAAATCATGAAGTATATAGGTTTTCATGCCTATAGATTTTCTATTTCTTGGACAAGAATTCTGCCTAGTAAGTGATTCTTCTGGCCTATTATCATACTGTTGGTGCAGAAAGTGACCAATACGTAAATATTTGTAGTTTTACCGTACGTTGTGATCAAAGATGGCTATAACACCCCTGGTGTTACGAGCTCGTTTAGCACCGCGATTTAGACCTAAGTAAAATTTTCGAAACGAGTTCTCGGGTTTTTAATTTAAAACGTACTTGAGGCGATAAGTGAATCCTATGTGACTTAGTTTTGTAGACTCAAATAAACGCTCAAGTTAACTTACGCAGTGCATAGAAATATTTAGGAATGTCCGATAACGATTCTAATAAGTAAATGGCGAATGGCTTGTTCTGTTGGATTGAACATGAAAACAATTTTTATAAACAAAAATACGATATGACTGGTATATAGTACTTAAGTAAAATTTGAAGCATGATTTTGGTTGCAATTAAAATATTGAGTAACAAACTTTAGTGTTTTAGCCGTGTACTGCTCTGCTTGTTTTCCCTCCCTCACTGCCAGTTCCGTCACTTCACCCTGCGTCTCCTGTCTTGTCTCTGCTGCCACGGTCTATCCTTGCTTGTCCTTGTCGCCTCTGCTTCGCCGAGCCGTCCAGCTCCGCCGCTCACTTGCTCTCTGCTCTCTGACCTTGCGTGCCTTGCCTGTCTTGCTTATCTCGGCCTACATTGTTTGTCTCTGTTGGACGCGGCCGAGCTTTCGGTTGTTTCCTCCTTTCTTTTTCTTCTCTTCTGCCGAAGGCAGGCGTTCCAAGTTCCGCTCGCTTGCTCTCTCACAGCGGCACCTCGACCGCGTGCACCAGCGCCCATCACCTTGCAAGCCGAAGCCCCCGTACTCCGCTGCCGCCGAGGCGTCCTAGCGCACGCGCTGCTCATCCGCTGCCCCCGGCCCCACCGCGTCTCCGTTGTCGTCAGCCCGGCCATGCTGCTGCTGCTGCGGGGTCCTGCCTCCATGGCTCCTATCGTGCCCCGCAGTGCCGAAGGGGGCCAGCCCGTCGCCGGCTGTCGCGCGCAGGTGCGACCGGATCCCACGTCGTGCCCTGCGAAGCTCCCTGCTCGCTGTGTTGCGTCCCGCAGCGCCTCCGTCGTCGGCTTTGCCTACTACCCTCGCGTATGCGTGCTCTGCCCTCTGCACACCGGCACAAACGCGCTCCCGCTCCCCGCTCCCTGCTGTGGACCAGGCCACCCCTCCCGCGTCGTCCGCACCGAAGCCGAGGCGCTGCCCTGATGTACATCCACTGGGGTCATGTGCCGCCGCGCTGCACCTCCCTTCCTCGCTCGGGACCGCAGCTTCTCCCTGGCGTTGCCTGCTGCGCTGCCCCACAGCGCGCCCGTGCCCGGTCATGGCCGCGCGCCTCTCCGCGTCGGACCGACGGCTCCACGGCGCTCCACCTCTAGCGCCGGCGCCCTCGCTGCCGCTAGGACGAACCTCGAGCGCGCTGCTCCTCCGCAGCGCTCGCCATGGCCAGTCACCGGCCACCGTGTCCGCAGCCACCCCAAGGCGCCCATGGTCACGCCGCCGTACTGTGCCCCGCCTCGGCCCGCGCCTTCCTCCTCGTGAGCCCATGCGTGCCCTCGGCCGTGCGCCTAGGCCCGTGTTGCCCCACGCCGCTCCCCTTCCGAGACGGCTACAGCACCTTGCCGCCATGTCCACTGGCCAGACCATCCTCTACTCCGCGCTTTGCTCCTGGGAAAGGAAGAAAGATGAGAAGGGTACGAATCCAAGTAGAAGTTTTATACAGGGCCCTTATTGCGAAATACGTGACTCGTTTGAATAGTGAGCTAGATCGTAGGTTGATTAGTTAAAAATCGGGGGTCTTTTCTGCAAAAGCACGCGCCGAATCGGGGGTCTTTTCTGCAAAAGGGCCGGCCAGTTGTTGGCTGCTGGCCTTTAATTTCAAAAACAATTAGCTAATTTAGTTTGGGAATAAATCTGTAAAATCAATATAAATTTATGTAGCTGTCCAAAAATGGTGAAATCAATTTTGTTAGTCTCCTAAAATCATGATCTATTTATTAGCGTAATTGGTTCATTTAGTTTGAAGATGTTCTAGGGTTGCTATAATTATTTTAGGATGTTTAATATTGTAAAAATATAAACTTGTAGGAATTTCTGTAGTAAATTGTTATTAGTGTTGGATCTGAAATTTCTATAGTAGGTTCCTAGCAATATTAGGTACTCACTGTAATTTTTGTAGCTCTAGAATAATTAGTTGCCAGATAGAAAATGATGCCCTATTTCGAATAATGATTAAATCGATAGAATGAAATCAAGTAACACCTTGGGTTTTATATAACTAAAACATTCGTTGGGAAATAACGCCTTATTCGCCAATATGGATATGTAGCCTAAGTGCGGACGTCGTTAGAGCGAGCTCGTTAGTTTGTGAGGCATGATCGGGTTTCTAAGCATTTCGGCTATCGTTGATTATTTACATCTATGCATTTGCATCAATGCATATCATATAGGTACGATGATGGAGCAACGGATCAATTGAAGGAGGATTGGGAATCCGAAGATAGGGTAATGGTATTCTCTCTAGGAGATGATGCAATGGGTTTTCTATTCAGTTGATGGTGGATGATCTGAAGATGCAGATACTAACTTTTTAATATATCTTACCCAGGGCAAGCCCCGGTGCATAACACCTACTTTTCTGCAGTTTAAATTATATTTGTGCATTAAGTTTTAAGGAGTTGGATGAAACCCACTTGCATATATATATCTTTATCCCATGAGTCTTACTAGTATGACAGGATCACGTAGATTGCTATGCTACAGGACTCCGGTAGAAGTCGAGTGATGGCTATCACTCACGAGAGATAGGAAATATACTACTGCATTATTTTCACTTGGAATATATAAAAATGGTGGAAAGGAAATTGGTGACCGGGCAGGGATATGGTTTGGGTATTGGTGGGTGTAAGCGGTTGTGTCGTCGTGGATGCGGGGCATGGCTTGGTTACACTGCTTTCCCTGTTTGTGTCGGTTAAGGACCGGCCGTTGCATAAGGCTCTAGGCAAGTCACAGACTTATTATCCCGAGCACATACTTAGGTATGGGCGCTTGAAAGACTTGTTGCTCTCTTGTTGTGGGTTTCGGCTCTTTCTGGACCAACTGCCAGGGTTTCTTTTTGGTGGAGGAGGTCCTTGCACCGCACTGAGCCCAGAACTCAGGGGTGGGGGCTTGGAGTCCTAGTTTGGACGGGGGCCTAGGACCCCAGGACAGGTGGGTAATGGGTTGGTCCTGCTTGTGCCTTGGGTACAAGCAGGATGTGTGTTTTCGGGGTACCCAGCTAGGGGCATTGATTCGTGAATCGCCGGGCGATCCGGTACGGCTTGTCTGTGGTTTAGCATCGTAGCAAGAACTAAAAGATGAAAGATGGAAGATAGAAAAAGAAACTCTAATTGCTTACCACCTGCTTGGAAGTAGCACAGGTGCTTACATAGAATGGTTAGTTAATGAACAAATGTGGCTATTAATAAAAAATCAAATATAAGGACACACGCTTAGTAATGCTTCCTGCAAATACAATAAACCCACAAGCCAGATAGCCTTGCATATCCTTGGAGTCTTTTCTTTCCTCCTATCGGGTAAGTCTTGCTGAGTATAATTGAGTACTCAGGGTTTTATTCCCCCTATTGCAGGTGACAGATGGATACTAGAGCTGACCCTTGTGTGTGGATACTTCCTGTTGGGCTCAGCGAGGATTTCCTTATGCTATGATCGTAGTTTCTATTTATAACTCTCACTAAATGTTTTTATAAATGAAAGTTTATAATCTGTTGTCCTAGT
This sequence comes from Miscanthus lutarioriparius, assembly GCA_904845875.1. Classification (NCBI taxonomy): domain Eukaryota; kingdom Viridiplantae; phylum Streptophyta; class Magnoliopsida; order Poales; family Poaceae; genus Miscanthus; species Miscanthus lutarioriparius. The sequence continues at coordinate 47,071,866 of CAJGYO010000019.1, forward strand.
TTATTTATCAATGCTTCATCATGTCATAAATAGATGTTTAATTCCGCTATAACTCTGTTCACATGTTTACATTCCGCTGTTCAATTAAATTGTTCATAAACTCTGATAAGATGATTACATTTCGCTGTTATACAATAACTACTATACTCTGATGTCGTATTAAAAGTGATGTAATAAATGATTAAGAATGATGTAAGCTTTATTCTCTCATTTGTGATCCTGATGGAAAAATGTGAATTTTTTGGTTCTCCGCTGTGGTGTGCCCGACGGAACCGAGTAATTTAGTGTTCTCCCTTGGGTGCTTAGTGTCTAATGGAAGACAAGTGCTCCTGGGAGGCATTAGATTAGGCGGTTCTGCCACAGGTGGTATCAGAGCGCAAATGAGGAAATAAAGCTTCGAAAACCTTTTCTAAAATAAAATTTGACAACAAATTCTTTTCAAAAGAATAGGACGTTTGTATGTGAAGTTATATAAGTAGCCCTATTACTATGGTTATGTATCCAGGATAGATGGCACTCTACTGACTTAGGTAGACTTAATCAAGTTTTCTGCAGGTACACTGACTCGAGCATAGTCCGATAGTATCGACTAGCTATAGGGAGAGAACGCTGTGCCAAAAATCTGAGAACGGTTGCCCTATATGTTGGCAACAGTGGAAGGACATACAGGACGTGCATTCATGCGTATCCTGTTTCTACATTATAGTGGCCGTATTATTTGTGGATATGCCCTCCATAGGTGTCACACGTGTCGTATTGTGCACGACTGGCTCATTCCTGTTCCAGAGTTAGGTCTGCACTATGGTTTCGTGCTCCGTGTTCGCCCATGGTTCACGCTGGTCGTGACCCATGTCTCCCCATACCCCTTTTCTGCGCTCTTGTCAAACCCTTGACCTGCAGTCGTACCAGTCAGTAATGGCCTCGGACATCGCTCGTCTCGAACGCACGGAATTTGGTCGATTCGTCGTAGTGATACCGCATAGGAACCCCGGTGGACCGCATCAGAACACTCTGCCTTTATAAGCGAAGCCTGGCTTAGCCATTGGTACCACCACTCGGTGCACTTTAGCTTGCTTAGCTTTTCCTTTGAGTCAGCTTTTTGCTCAGCCTTCCTCACAACCACCGCTAGAAATGGCAGGAACCTGGGTTAGTAGTTACTGCCTGAACATTGAGGGTTTTCCTAGAATCCTGCATGCCACCCTACAAAAGCTCGGAGTCAAAGATCGTCCCGAGTATGAGGGCCGTGAGTATGAGGAGCATGGAACCGAGCGGTGTGAGGTTACCATCTACATCGGGAAGAGTGAGGAGTTCCCCGACCTCACTGAAGCTTGTAGTGTGACCGCAACTGGGTTTAGCTTCATCGACACCTACCAGGTTGTGGCCCGCAAAGCCTTGTGGTACCTCTGCCAGATCTATGAGGAGCCTATTACCCGTACCCCCATGAGGTTCTTTCCACCTTGGAACAAGAATCAACGGGCATGGAGGGCTCGCATGGAGGCTTTGCAAGGGCGGGATGCGCAAGAGGATAGTCCAACCATGGTGCACTTGACCATGTACCTGCTTGCTCTGGATGAGCAATACGACCGACAAGCCTTGGAACTGAGGATCTATCTTCGTCGAGCCGAGGAAGCCAAGATCTTCACCCAGATGCTCCAGGTGCAGCTCATCGAAGCGCATGCCAGTGCTGCAGCTGCTGAGAGCCAGGAGACTGCCATGTCGAAAGCTCTAAAGGAGGCTAAAGATCGGCATGTCCATTAGCTGCGTGAGGCCTATCTTGTCACTAGGGCCAAGCGGAGGACGCTGGCTGTTGAAAGGCAGGATGCCCCGATCTTGGAAGGGATGCCTATCCACCCACCTGAAAGAAGAAGAACCGGTGTTGCAGTGCCGCCAGCACCTCGACCTTTGGAAGTGTCAGAAGTAGAGCCCTTCATTCCTCTCACTCAGCCATTGCCCTGAGAAGATGCAGATCCATAGCCAGGGTGGTAGGGGAATTCGCCGAGCCTAGGAATGAAGATGCGTGGCTAGAGTAGCTTAGTTGTCTTGGAATGCTGTACCCATAGTAGTAGTGTTGTTCATCGCTGTCCTCCGGTATTGTACTCTTGCCGTTGTTTTTCATCCGTAGTGTTGAGATCGTCCGCCGTAGGGAAGCTGAATGCTGTGTCGTGAATGGAGCCTGAATGCATGTACGTTGTACCCATATAAGACCGTTTGGAATATGCAGTTTGTTTATTTCGCTATGTTATTGCGTTCATCTACCTTAAGTTTCGTTAGACGTGCTTAAAATTTTCAAGGGCGATGTTAAGTGAGTTACAAGAGAAGTTGCTATTCAGATACCAGCAGACCAGCCGTGAATGGATGACATAGGACACTGTATCTACTAGTTGTGGATGTCCCAACAAAATAGTTGAATCTTTTTAAATCAAATCCGCCGTTGGATTTGAATTCCTTGTCCCTTGTTGTGAAGGGAACCCTTGTTGTTTGAATCTTCCCTTGCAATACTCTCCTTATTCTATGGTCTATGACCCTATCGCCGTCATGGTGTGTAAGTTGGTAATAGTTGCCTGATTAATAGCCTATGGTGCCGCGATGAAACCGAGGGCTCTCTGTGGAACAGCTACCACATGGTGACGCTACTCAGCACGCACTAGTATCGAGGTTGTTAACCAAGTAACTTTGCCAAGATACACCGTCATACCGTTTTGCTACAAAATGTTCTCCTTGGAAATATTTAGGTGTTCAAACGGGAAATCCACAACGGGTCGATGTAATAGTGTTCTCTCAAGGTAAACAAGAGGAGTGGTTTTGGAGAAAGAAAGTATGACATGGTCTTAGTCTACATAAAAGACAGATGTGGTCAAGGAAGGGAAGAAGAAAAGAGTAGTAAGGAAAGTTAGTCTCGGGTAGTCGGGAGTGATTGTAAAATCCTAAGTGGATGTCATGTCCCAAGCCATGTGTGACTTGACCGCACAACATATGCCGGGTTATTTCGCCGCGTGCCCTGCAAACATCGTCTGTGTCGGGTCCTTTAGCACCCCGTTCTCGTGTGGCCGCGGCATCGTGCCGCACTCGCCGTCTTTGTGCACTGTGTGTTTCTCCTTTTTCCCAGCATTCGGTCAGCGCTCGACTCTCATGCCTCATCCCATGTACCGGACCCCCTTCCCTCTCCTTTCTTTCTCCTTTTGAGGACACGACCGCCTGCACGCCTCCCTCGTCGAGATCACCTCTTATCTCCTCTCCTTTATTTCCCATCCGCTCACTTGTGCAGGGAACGCACCATGGCCGTGTTATCCCCACTGCATGAACCGTCTGTGCATCCCATCCCCGCCGCATCCACTTCCGGTGTGTTGCACCCCACCTTCGTTCGCCTCTATAAAATACCCTTGGTCCTCTTCTTCTTCATCATCCCATTCCCTCGCATTCAGAGTAGAGCTACAAGATTCAATCGTCATTCTTGGGACTAGGCCCGTCAGTCTGAGGTGATGGTGTAATCTGAGCAGAAAGGATCTAGTTTCCGAAGAAGTTCAAGTTCCCTTTGGTTGGTTGGTCTGAGGGTTCACAATGTTTGAGTTCTGGGAGTCCTGTTTCTGGATCTGTTGGTGCTACGCCATGTTTTGGATAATCATCATTTTGTTGTTTCTCCATTGCCCTCGTCTATCTCGACTTCTGGATTAAGTCTCAGTTGTACCAGGTTGCTCTTAACCATGTATCCCTAGATCCCCGTGTGGTTTAGTATTTGAAGTCGTGTAATATTTCGTGTAATCCTAGATCTATGGAATGTGATCGCGGTTTCCCCTCTTCTGATTCTTGCTTCGAATCTTAGGATGAGATTATTTTTAAGGGGGGGTCGTTGTAACACCCCTAGTGTTACGAGCTCATTTAGCACCAAGATTTAGGCCTAAGTAAAATTTTTGAAATGAGTTCTCGGGTTTTTAATATAAAACGTACTTGAGGCGATAAGTGAATCCTGTGTGACTTAGTTTCATGGACTCAAATAAACGGTCAAGTTAACTTACGTAGTTGGCCTCCTCGAGTAGGTCAACTGCGTCTTGCTGAGCCTCCATGGCTTGGTCACAGTCAAAAGCCTTCACTCTTGGGGCGCCGTGGTCGAGGTCAGAGGGCAGTACTACTTCAGCTCCGTAGGCCAGGAAGAAGGGTGTGAACCATGTTGATTGGTTTGGGGTCGTCCTCAGGCTCCAAAGGATCGCTGGGACCTCTGCAACCCATCGCCCGGCGTACTTGTTTAGTCGATCGAAGATGCGTGACTTGAGTCCTTGGAGGACCATGCCATTGGCACGCTCAACCTGACCGTTAGTACGTGGGTGTCCTACCGAGGCCCAATCGATTCTAATGTCGTATCCATTACTGAAGTCTAGGAACTTCTTCCCGGTGAAGTTAGTCCCGTGGTCAGTGATGATGCAGTTAGGAACACCAAACCGGTAGATGATGTCAAGGAAGAATTTGACCGCCTCGTCCGAGCGGATGTTGGTGATGGGCTTGGCCTCTATCCACTTGGTTAATTTGTCGACTGCTACTAGTAGGTGAGTGAAACCGCCTGGAACCTTTTTGAGGGGTCCCACCATGTCGAGGCCCCAGACCACGAATGGCCAGGTGGTAGGGATGGTTTGGAGCTCCTATGTCGGCAAATGGGTTTGCCAAGCGTAGAACTGGCATCCTTCACACCTGCAAATGACCTCCTCTGCATCTCGTAGCACGGTGGGCCAGTAAAAACCTTGGCGAAAGGCTTTTCCGACCAGCGACCATGGGGCCGCATGATGTCCGCAAATTCTGACATGGACCTCAAGGAGGAGCTGCTTCACCTGGTTGGTGGGGATGCACTTTATGAGTACCCCCGATGGACTCCGTTTGTAGAGTTCGTCACCGAGTGCGACGACAAAAGTCTTGGTGCGTCGAGTGATCCGTCGGGGTTTAGTCCTTTTGGGTGGGAGAACCTCCTCGAGTAGGTAGGCGAGTAGCGGCGCTCGCCAGTCGGTTTGATCGAGTGCCAACATGGCGACGCTGGCGGGTGACGTCATCATGGAGGTACTGGGATCAGAGCCCCCGAGCACTGGCTTGGCGTTGGGGTCGGAGCCCCCGGGTGCTGGCTTGGCATTAGGGTCAGAGCCCCCGGGCGCTAGCTTGGCGTTGGGGTCGGAGCCCCCGGGTGCCGGCTGGGCGTCGAGGCATGTCTGGACCGGACCTTCCATCATGCGGGCGGACGGCTCGTGGACGTCGTTAATGAAGACCCCGCTTGGGGATGGATCCCGCCTGGTGGCCAATTTTGCAAGAAAATCAGCGGCGTTGTTGTCCTTTCGGGGGACATGATGCAGCTCAATCCCCTGGAATTTGTCCTCGAGCTTGTGCACCTCTTGGCAGTATGCTGCCATGAGGGGGCTTTTGCAGGAGGACTCCTTCATGACCTGATCAACGACCAGCTCCAAGTCATCGTGAATGTAGAGTCACGTAGCACCAAGCTCGATGGTGATGCGTAGTCTGTTGATGAGGGCCTCGTACTCCATGGAATTGTTTGAGGCTAAAAGTGGAGGCGGATGGCGTAGCAGAGCCTACTCTGATCTAGGGAGATCATAACCACTCTAGCCCCCGAGCCGGGCGCCATTACGGACCCATCAAAGTACATTGTCCAGTACTCGTGGGTGACGTCCGGGGTCGGTAGCTGCACCTCTATCCATTCGGCAACAAAATCCATGAGAGCTTGAGATTTAATGGCGGTACGGGAGATATACCTGATGTCGTGGCCCATGAGTTCGAGTGCCCACTCAGAGATCTTTCCCGTGGCATCGTGGTTGCGGATGATGTCTCCAAGCGGGTATGAAGTGACGACCGTGACTTCATGGTCGGTGAAGTAGTGCAGGAGCTTTCGGGTCGCCATCAGAATGGCGTATAAGAGTTTCTGCACCTGGGGGTACCAGACCTTGGGGTCGGTGAGTACTTCCCTAATAAAGTATATGGGCCGCTGGACCCTAAGGTGGTGTCCTGGTTCCTACCTCTCGACAACTAGGGCGGCGCTTACCGCATGGTTGCTGGCTACGACGTAGAGGAGGAGGGGTTCTCCTCGTTCAGGAGCGATGAGGATTGGGGCCATTGTCAAGGACGCTTTGAGGCTCTCCAGAGCCTATAGAGCTTCCTTGGTCCAGACGAAGGCGTCCGTCATTTTGAGGAGCTTGTAGAGCGGCATCCCTCGTTCGCCGAGCCAAGAGATGAATTGGCTCAGAGCGGCCAGACAGCCGGTGAGCCTTTGCATGCCATTGATGTTGCGAATGGGACCCATGCTAGAGATGGACATGATCTTTTTGGGGTTGGCCTCGATGCCGCACTCGGATATAATGTATCCTAACAGCTTCCCCTTTGGAACCCCGAAAACACATTTTTCGGGATTCAGCTTAATGTTGAACCTACGGAGGTTCGTGAATGTTGCGGCCAAGTTTGCGATTAGGTCACAAGCTTGAGCCGTTTTGACCACTATGTCATCAACATAGATGGTGATTGTTGGTTTCGGCCGCTCGGCCTGATCGGGCTAATCGAGTGGGTCGATTTGGTCAGCGAAGCATTGCTGCATGCACCTTTGGTAGGTGGCGCCAGCGTTCTTCAGGCCGAAAGGCATGGTTACATAGTAGTACGAACCATACAGGGTAAGGAATGAGGTTGCGAGCTGATCAGACTCTTTCATTGCGATCTAGTGATAGCCTGAGTAGGCATCCAGAAAGGAGAGGATATCGCAACCCGAGGTGTAGTCGACTATATGGTCTATGTGCGGCAAAGGGAAGTGATCCTTTGGACACGATTTGTTGAGGCCAGTATAATCAACGCACATTCTCCACTTCCCGATCTTCTTTTTAACAAGAAAGGGATTGGCAAGCCAGTCGGAGTGGAATACCTCTCTGATGAATCCGGCCGCTAGGAGTTTGGCGATCTCTTTGCCTATGGCCCTACGTCTCTCATCGTCAAAGCGACACAAGCGCTACTTTGCGGGCTTCAAGCCCGGGATGAGGCGCAGTGCATGCTCAATGACTTCCCATGGTATGCCCGGCATGTCAGAAGGCTGCCATGCGAAGACATCGTGATTGACGTGGAGGAAGTCGACGAGCTCGCATTCCTATTTGGCCGGGAGCTGGGTCCCGATCCGCACTGTCTTGGTTGGGTTGGTGGGGTCGATTCCCACTGCCTTGGTTTCCTCGAGCGGGCAGAAGGCCATCGAGGAGGTTGGTTTGTTGCAGTATGGGACTGCCGGGGTCGACGACTTCCCGAGCCGCAGAAGCTCGGATGAGTTGACGACCACGGTGGCGAGCTCGAAATGCTCGTGGTCGCACGTGAAGGCATGCGAGAAGGCGCTGCTCATGGTGATAGTGCCATTTGGTCCTGGCATCTTCAGCTTGAGGTAGGTGTAGCTGGGGATTGCCATGAATTTGGCGTAGCATGGCTGCCCCAAGATGGCATGGTAGGACCCTAGAAAGTCCACCACTTCAAAGGCTTGGCTGCCAAATGTGACGGGCAGGTTGATCTGCCCGAGCGGGTATGCCTACACTCCCGAGATCACCCCGTGGAAGGGAGAGCCCGCCAGGCAGAGTTCCGACCGGGGGATGCACATGGTGTCAAGGGTGTCGACGTAGAGGATGTTGAGGCCACTGCCTCCATCCATTAGCACCTTGGTGAGGTGCTTCTTGCGGACGATGGGGTCAACGACGAGTGGGTAATGTCCCGGTCTCGTGATATGGGAGGGATGGTCCCTCTAATCGAAGGTGATCGAAGATTCTGACCAGCTGAGGAAGGAGGGGACGGCCATCTCGGCGGCGCATGCCTCCCTATAGCACACCTTGTGCTGGCGTTTGGTCCAGATGGCTCGGATCCACCGAAGATCATGATGCATTCCTCAGGGTCAGGGAAACCGTCTCCGTCCTTGCTCGCCGTGCCTCCGTTCTTGGCTGCTGCCTCTTTGCTGTCCCCTTGTTTCGGCCCGCTGGCCTATCAGAGGAAGCGTTTGAGGAGCTCATAGTCCTTATAGAGGTGTTTGACGGGGTAGGCGTGGTTGGTGCACGGGCTGTCCATGAGCTTGTTGAAGTGGTCAGGCAGCCCCTGCTGGGGCTGCTTGCCCATGCGATCAGCCACGGCGACTAATGTAGTGTTGTCCGATTGGCACCGATCCTTTTTATTCTTCTTGCCCCTCTATGTTAAGGGGCCCTCATCTTGGTCCATGCGCTTGGCCTTGCCTTTGTCCTGGCCTGTGTTGAAGACCGCTCCGATCGCCTCCTCGCTAGAGGCGTGGTTAGTGGCGACATCGAGCAGGTCACGGGTGGTATGGGGCTTCAGGCAGCCAAGCTTGTGGATTAGGGACTCGCAGGTCATCCCGGAGAGGAACACGCTGATGATGTCCGCGTCGACAACATCAGGGAGGGAGTTGCATCATTGGGAGAACCTACGGATGTAATCCCGCATGGATTCGCTAGGCTCCTTCTGGCAGCTCTTGAGGTCCTAGGAGTTTCTAGGGCGGACATACGTCCCCTGGAAATTTCCGATGAAGACCCTCTTGAGGTCCGCCTAGTCACGGATGTTGTTGTGCGGGAGGAATTCAAGCCATGCCCGAACATGTTCCCCGACATAAATGGGGAGATACTGAATGATGAAATAGTCATTATCCACCCCTCCGGCTCGGCAGGCAAGCCAGAAATCTTTGAGCCAAATACCAGGGTTTGTCTCCCTGGTATACTTGGTGATGTTGGTGGGCGGTTAGAAGCGTTGTGGGAACGGCGCTCTCTGGATACGCCGATCAAAGGCCCATGGTCCTAGGCCCTCACGGCTAGGACTCCGGTCGTCTGGCCGGCGACCATGCCTGGGGCGCGTTTCACCACTCCCCTCGATGGTTTGGCCGGGACCCGCGTCGCCTGCCCTCATCACCGCTCGGTGGTCGTCATCATCATGCTAGGCCTGATGCCAGTTGCTGATGATGCTATAGGCATCTTGGTGCGGACTGGGCCATCCACGTACCGGCGGTCGGTGTAGAGCAGGCGCCAGGTCGGACTGTGGTGCGGCCGCTGCCTCCTGAGCCGCACTTGGCGGCTGCAGCGGCGAGCGGATGAAGCGATCCGTTTGGCGCATCCCCACTCCCCTGGTGGGGATAGAGGGCACGTGTCGGAGTCATGATGCAGAGCTTTCCGCTTGTTGAACAGCGACGGCCTCTACCAGCACCTCTAGGTTCCGGTAGACCGCCTGCTCCTAGGGGTCGGTGGGCTCGGGAATGTTGCGTAGAAGCATTGCCGCAGCAGCGATGTTCTAGCTAGCCCGAGCGAACTGTGGGAGATCATTCCTTTCATTCATGATGTCGTGTTGGACCTGGCAGGCGTGACCCTAGGCACTACCCGTCGGGTCGTGCGCATGGGGCACAACGTGCTGTATCGAGCGCGCCGGCACAGGAGGCGGCTGGTTCTGCCGCTGTTGTCGTAGTTCCTTGGCATCTACTTGTGCAAACGCAAGGGCCCCCGCATGCGGGACTAGAGAGGTGTGAGTCTACGCAGACTCTACAACGACCGGCGGCTGTCCCAAAGCGTCCGCCATAGCGCACTCTCTGGACGGACGGTGGCTAGGTGCTACGTCGCCGATGCTGGAGCCGTCGCTCCCACCCTCGTCATCCGGGAGTTCATGGAAAGTGGTAGGATCATAGCTCACCATTCCCACAAATTTGGATGTGAGAGGGAATGGCGGCAGCATCCTTCGGAGCCCCCTGAGCGCATGCGTCTGCAGGGGACGCGAGGCCATAGGGGAACCGGTCATACGGTGTTCGTGGTGCAGTCAATACGGTCCCTCTGGATAATCGGCGGGAGATAGTAAATAGAGAGTAAATAACAATATGCATATTACTTACAACGGGGTTTGAGCAAAGAGTTTGCTCAGAATGAAGCGCAGATGCCTCGTCGTTGAAGTCATCGTGTGTCCCGGAGCCGATGGAGGCGCCCCTCCGACGGGCATTGGAACGAGTGCCTCCTCGTGGAGGTGTAGTATGCTGAGCCGGTCGGCGATGAAGTCCAGGCTGTGGCAGAACCTCCTAAATTATAGGGCCCACATGCATCTGTCATTGTCCATTGACTTCTAACGACTATGCACATGTTCCCGGTAACTTAAGAAGCCTATCGGGTGTCCTCGGGAAACCTGAATCATCCATGATTTCTTCCGAACAGGATCCATTATAGAGTCATTGCAGTATTACAACAGTTTATTTAATAATTTACATCAGAGTGACATAGCGGAAGTCTTACAATACTTAGTTACAAAACAGTTGATTCAAGTCTTACAAACTAAGTATGATTATTATTACAAACCATAGTAGTGGAGTAGCTTTAGTAACATAAAACATAACACACAAAGAAAGTGCCCTGCCCAAGGACCACATATTTACTTGTCATCTTCGATTTGAAAAACAGTCATGCAGCATGGTCCAAAGCAGACATGCTCATGAGGCTCACCTGCAACAAGGGTTAAAGAACCCTGAGTACAAAAGTACTCAACAAGACTTAACCGAAGTAACAATAGAGAAGACTCAGGAATGCAGGCTCGGGGATTCAAGGTAAGGCTTTGGCAAGCAACAAAGTTCTTTTGCATAAAAGCTCCTTAACAAGATTCTTTCTTTCAACATTTAAATCTTCATCAAGATCATATATGAATCTGTCATGATCCGTATTGAGATCATAAACTTCATATCAAACTCTTTCTCAAAATCTTTCTCAAGTTTCATTTATTAACTACGATGATGAATAGTGAGTTGAGTCTCCATAACCGAGGAGCAACGACGATTCAAACCGATTATAACCCAGCTGGGGATTTCCCAACCACACGACATATGCAGGTCCCTGACCTACATATATCAACCTATCCTTAGATCCTCTAAAACAAGAATGGGTCCACGCCACCTGAGAGCACAGTACTCCACCAATCCAGCCCATTGCCATGTGGGTACATGCTACTCCCGCCATCTCTCCACTCTCAGTGCACGAGTAGCCATTCTTGTAATAGAATAGCCAAGTTGAGGCTTACCAGAGTATGTGGTCAGTACTACAAAGTCTCACCTCATGCAATTCAATAACGGACGGTTCTTAATCGACGCAGGCGGAAAGAATCCGCTCACAAGACATCCATGTCTTGTGGCTCTCATACACCGAGTCCGCCCGGTCTAGAATTATTACTCCACAAGATTATATCTCATGATAACATAAATAACCAGTCGTATCCAAAAACCCATATATATCTCGTAGGTGACAGGTAATCACCCGACTTTTATCGGTCTAAGCATGGCTAAGCATAATTAGGCATTCACGAATTAAAACTGGTAACAAGGTTGATATGGGAGAACAAGGTTGGTAATGCACCAATTAGGTTTCCACTCAACTCCTAATCACTTAATGCAGTATTTAAAAACAAAAGCGATATAAATTTGTAAAACACAAGGTAGGTTTAAATGCATCCGGGGCTTGCCTTGATTGTCGGAATAGTCAGGTTCTAGAGATGTTCCACAGATATCAAACCCGACCTCAACAGGTGGATTAACTTCCTCAACAACTTGGTTGACTACCACATTCTCACTTTCGTTCACTACACGAGGTAAGAATGCCATGTTTAATATGGTGCGAGATATAAAACATGATGCTTGACGATGGATGCAAAAGTTAATAATTTGAATACAACTTTCCTTCGTGGTACAGTTACAAACCAACAACTAACTAAACCTTTTCATAAACTCAAACACTTACTTTAAGTGCCAATGATCATTTTATGCTAATGACCCAAGGTCATCACTCAATCCCAAATTCAAACAAAACCTAAATCATTAAGGTTTACTATTGTCTTTATTAAAAATTAATTCAAAATTATGAAATAAACCAATTTTCTCCAATTGAGTTCCAAATTTTTTTCAAGACTCATCATATGATAACTAAGTGGAAAAACAATTTTCATAATTTTTGGATAATTATTTAAGCCTAGAAAAATCATGGAAACCCATTTATTAATTAATTTGAGCAATTTTTATCACATTCGAAATGTACTGAAAAGTAACATTTAATATTTTTCCTAAATAGTTTACATCTCAAAGAGGTCACACAAAAATTTTCATAATTTTTGGAGCTCTATTTATTTCTACACAAATTAAACAAATCACAGCACTATTTAACCATTTCTGCAAATAGAAAAAAAAATAAATCATTTTTACTGAAACAGTCGCTGACAGCGGGGTCCCACTCGTTAGTGAGAGCAGCGCGACGACGAGCCTCTGACCGGCGCATTCTCGCCGATGGTGAGGTCTCCGGCGGCGGGACTCGGACCACCTCCATGACATTGCGCACACACCAGTGGTACGGGTTGAAGCTCTAGGTCACTAGAGCGACCTTGCCGGCGACGATGGTGGCTCAGCGAAGCACGGCCGACATGCCCCCGACGATTCAGTACCTCACCGGCGAAACTAAGGTCGTCAGCGTACTCTAGAACTTGCAATGAACCTATCCTAGTACTTAATCGAACCGCTAACACTCTTAAGCAAGAGGAACGACGTGCGCGGTGGCACGGCAAAACAGAGCTCGCCGGCGATGCCTGTTCCGGTGGCTGCGGCGTGGTAGAGGTAAAATAGAACACACAGGCACGATCATTGGATCACCCCAAAGCTGATGCGCATGAGAACGATGGCTAAGTCAAGGCGGAGCTAGGTCGTCGGCGTTGGAGACGACAGCGGCGACGTGAACTCACGGCAAAGCTCCATTTCGGCGAAAGCAAACTGCCAAATGATGAACGATCAAGACTATGGTGGAGTTGATCTCGGTGACAACTTGCCGGAGACGAGGAAGACAACGTTATGCCGGGCACTCTAGGGAAAGAGAGACTCAGCTAGATGGCTCTACGGGTGCGTCAGGCAAACACAGTTACGGTGGTGTTACTGGTTGGAGACGGGAAGGCTCGGTGGCTCCGGCATGAGCTCGACGGAGGGACGGCAGCGTGAGAGGGAAGAAGCAAAGGAGAGGAAACGGATGAGGATGATGATGGCTTCCCAGCTTTATAGCATGGCCAAGGAACACGGAGACGACATGCAGCAGCCTCCCCATGCCAGCGCGAAGCAGGAGGTGGCTACGGGCACGCCTGGAAGCCGGTGGAAGCTCACCGACGGTGAGAGCTGGCCTGCTTTCACTGTTCAAGCTATTTACCGAAATGCCACTCATTTCATTTCTCAAATTACTCTCAAAATTGTAGGGTAACTCAAAAATCTCCAAAAATAAAAGTTGTTTCAAATTCAAAGTTCTACAACTTTGCTTTAATAACCATACTCAAATTATCTCTACATTTTAAAATGCAAGTTTCAAATCAAAAGGGGACACTTTAAGAATTTATCCCTTTTCAAATTAATTCAAATTTTATATAACAACTTTGAAAACTCTAAAAACCAACTTGGTACACATTGACAAGCTCTACACTTTTTCTTTTAGGCTTAACCCCAAAATGTGCTTAGATTTTGAATTAGGTTTTCCAGGGTAGAATTAAATGCTGGAAATTAGGGTTTTGAAATTCCAATTCAATACTAAGGTTTTGAACTTGATTCATCCCATACAAGTCAACACATATAATCATAAAGGTAAACTTGTTTTAGTGAATGCATATCAAAGTTTTCACTAACACAAGAATGATGTGCAATGCATATGATGACGTGGCATATTTTAGTGTTTAAAACACCAGAGGTGTTACAACCTTTCCCCCTAAAACAAATCTCGTCCCGAGATTTAAAGTCCTAGGGTAAGTAATGGAAAAGGAAATGTGTCAAGCTAAAACATTCAAAACCTGACCATAAAACAGCTAAGGTCCCTTTACAAAACATGGTTCGTAAAGAGAGTACAACTAATATTATTCTATATCGACGCAAGAAACTCCAAAAACTGTTCTAGCAAGTAATCTTCGGATTCCCAAGTAGCTTCTTCTTCGGAATGTTGATTCCATTGTATCTTGTAGAATTTGATTGTCCTCCTTCGAGTGACACGGTCTTTCTGATCCAGAACTCGTATAGGATATTTGGATTAGGTCAAATCAGGCTCAAGTTCTACTCCTTCAATATCAACATTTTGATTAGGCACTTGAAGACATTTATTTACTTGGGAAACATGGAACACATCGTGTACAGCTGAGAGATGTTCTGGTAACTTCAAGCGACATGCCACCTTCCCACACCTCTCCAAAATTTAAAATGGTCCAATATAATGAGGTGCCAACTTGCCTTTAACACCGAAACAGCTAACTCCCTTCATTGGTGATACCTTTAGATATACAAAATCTCCCTTGTTAAACACCAATGGTTGACGTCGTTTATCTGCATAACTCTTTTATCAGGACTGAGCTATCTTCAAATTATTTTGTATCTGCCTAACCTTCTCTTCTATTTCTTTCACAAGGTCAACTCCAAAGAACCATCTTTCCCCGGGTTCAGACTAATTTGGCAAGGTTCTGCACCTACGACCAAAGAGTGCTTCAAACGGAGCCATCTTAATGCTCTCTTGATAACTATTGTTGTATGAGAACTCAGCCAAAAGCAAACATTCATCCCACTTATTGGAATAGTTAAGGACACAACATCTTAACATATCTTCAAGTACTTGATTTACCCTTTCAGTATGACCATCAGTCTGTGGATGATAAGCGGTACTATACAGAAGTTTGGTACCCATCGAAACATGCAATTGTTTCCAAAAGTTGGAGACAAATTGTGTACCTCTATCCGACACAATGGTCTTTGGTACACCATGTAAACTTATGATTCGTGCTAAATACAACTGGGCATATTGGATAGTGGGATATATACTCTTGACTGGAAGAAAATGGGCTGACTTAGTTAGTCGATCTACAATAACCTATATTGAGTCAAAACCTTTTGATGTCTTGGGTAGCCTAACGATAAAGTCCATACTAATATCCTCCCACTTCCAAGCTGGAATAGGCAGTGGCTGTAACTCTCTAGCGGACTTCAAATGTATAGCTTTTACTTTTTGACAAGTATCACACTTGGCTATATATCGAGCAATCTCTATCTTCATTTTGGTCCACCAAAATCTCTGTTTCAAGTCATGGTACATTTTATTACTTCCCGGATGAATAGAGAACCTGTTGGCATGTACCTCCTCAAGAATTGTCTGTTGCAACTCAGGAACCTTTGGTACCACAAGGCGATTCTTGAACCATAGCATACCTGCATCATCTATTCTGAAGCATGCCGCTTTTCCCTTCCTGACTCTTTCTTTGATATGGGTTATACCCTTGTTTTCTTTTTGAGCGACAATAATTTGGTCTCGAATAGTTGATTCAACAGTTATATTGGTCAAACTACCTTGTTGAATTATCTCTATATTCCACTTTTCCATCTCGTGACATAAAGTTAGATCCATTGTTTTTACTGTCAGGCAATTGCAATGACTCTTACGACTGAGTGCATCTGCAACCACATTGCCTTACCAGGGTGGTAATGCACCTCCAAGTCATAATCTTTAATCAATTCCAAATATCTTCTTTGCCGCATATTCAATTTCGATTGAGTAAAGATATACTTTAAACTCTTGTGATCTGTATAAATATGGCAAGTATTACCAAGCAGATAATGCCGCCAAATCTTCAAAGCATGGACAACTGCTGCTAACTCTAGATCATGAGTTAGATAATGTTCTTCATGTCGCTTAAGTTGTCTGGAAGCATAGGCCATGACTCGGCCTTCTTGCATCAATACTCACCCAATACCAATACCAGAAGCATCACAATAAACATCGAACGGCTTCTTGATATCTGACTATGCTAACACTGGTGCAGTGGTTAATAATCTCTTCAAAGTCTGGAAAGCTTCTTCACAGTCAGGTGACCAGACAAACTTGGCTTGGTTTTTCAACAATCCAGTGATGGACTTGGATATTCTAGAGAAATCTAGAATAAAACGACAGTAATAACCCGCCATTCCCAGAAAACTTCGAACCTGATAAACAGTGGTTGGTGGTTTCCAATCTAGTATATCCTTAACTTTGCTTGGATCTACCGCAACTCCTTTAGCTGACAAGACATGTCCTAAAAACTGTACTTCCTTTAGCCAGAAGTCACACTTACTGAACTTGGCATATAATTGATGTTCTCTTAGACGTGTCAGAACAACTCTGAGATATTCAGCATGTTCTTTCTTGTTCTTGGAATATATTAAGATGTCATCAATAAAGACCACTACAAACTTGTCTAGCTCAGGCATGAACACTGAATTCATCAGATACATGAAGTGAGTTGGGACATTCGTCAAACCAAAATACATTACTAGGTATTCATATAATCCATATCTGGTGGTAAATGCAGTTTTGGGAATATCTTCAGGCTTAATTTTTATTTGATGATAACCTGACCTCAAATCAATCTTGGAGAAAACTTTGGCTCCAGCCAGTTGATCAAAAAGTAAATCTATCCGAGGTAAGGGATATTTATTTTTAATTGTCACTTCATTCAATGGACGATAGTCAACACACAATCTCAGGGTCTCATCTTTCTTTTTCATAAAAATTGCAGGACATCCCCAAGGTGATGAACTAGGTTGGATAAACCCTTTATCAATCAACTCTTGCAACTAAGTCTTCAACTCGGCTAATTCATTGGGAGGCATCCTATAAGCTCTCCAAGAGATCAGAGCTGTTCCAGGTTTTAGATCTATTCCAAACTGAACATCCCTATCAGGTGGTAGATCGAGTAAATCTTCAGGAAAAACATCTAGGAATTCACAAATTACAGGGATATCTCTAATCTCCTTGATGGAAGTTGCACAAACTTTTTCCACTGATCTCTTTAAGATTGGAAGTTGGATAAGAAGCTAAGAATTACTATCTGGCAAACTCAACCTTATTGTCCTATTCAAAGTATCTACAATAGCTTTATGCTGATACATCCAGTTCATTCCCAAGATCACATCTATATCCTGATCCTTTAGAATAATCATGGTGGTGGGAAAAATGTGCCCACACAGGTTTATGGGTACCTGGTACACCATTTCCTTAGTACACTGACGTCCCCGGGCAACTGTATATAGAAATTTTCCTTTGTTGCCCCAATTGGAATTTCATGCTTTATGACAAAGGTTCTATTGATGAATGTATGAGATGCACCAGAATCAAAAAGCATAATTGCAGGATGATCGGCGACAGGAAACATACCCAACATCATAGGTTCCCCTTCTGGAATCTTCCTAGCTTGAGTATAGAAAACTCACCCCGTCTTCTTTTAATTTCTGCCCTTCTAAGCATTTTGGTTATTGTTCTTGTCCTGAGCTTAACCCTGTTGTTGATTTCCGGGAGCCTTCTGAAAATTCGGGTTATACTGCTTAGGATACGGACATTCCCTAGAGAAATGACCTGACTTCCCACAATTGAAACATGGGTAATTGTGGCCTTGGGGTGTTGGAGCACGAACACCAGGAACATTTGTCTATTGTGAGTTCAGGTAAGTTATGGCAGGACGGACATTTGGTCGTTGACCGGCTTGGAACTGTGGCGGGCGATAAGGAGGATGGTAGTGATTCACCGGATGATAAATTATCTTCTGCCTCTTTTGATTGCCACCGAAAGACCCAGATGGCATGCTCTTTTTCTTCTTAGTTTCCTTATGCTGCCGATATTTCTCCTTTGAAGCAATAGCAATGTTAACTGCCTCATGATATGTGACATTTGTGCAGGTAGTCATCATGGTCTGCAGTTTGGTATTAAGACCACACATGAACCACTTCTTCTTCTTGGCATCTGTGTTAACATGTTCAGGTGCGTACTGTGAAAGGTGATTGAACTTGCCCACATACTGCATGATTGTTTGATCACCTTGCTTTAAAGCAAGAAACTCATCAAGCTTCATGGCCATAACTCCCTCCGGAATATAATGGGCATGAAAAGCATTGCGGAACTCAGCCCAAGTTAACCGAGTACCGGCTAGTTGCATGGCCACAAGGTTCGCCCACCAAGCACCTGCTGCACCTCTAAGTTGTTGGGCAGCAAATACAGACTTCTGAAACTCAGTGCATGGAATGAGGTCAAACTTTTGCTCCATGGTACGAAGCCAATCATCAGCTTCAAGTGGTTTGTTAGCCTTGGTAAATACTGGTGGTTGTGTATCCGTGAAGTCAACATACGTAGCTTCTTGCCTTTGATGATTACGACCACGATTCCCTTGTATCATATTTTGATTGCTTTGAGCTAACTCCCGAAGCAACCGAGCATTATCTACGGTCACATTAACTAGTGCTGCAATAGCATCAGCCAAATTCGATAGAACTGGTGGTGGATCAGGAATACCATCCTCGTCTTGCGAAGAACCAGGAATATTCGAAGCTCGAGTACGACGCATCTGTTCATGACAAACCAAACTTTACTCACAAACATTTATTGAACTATTAAAAGAGCTTACTACAAACACATTACATTGGGTTCACTTATTTATACACAAGTCTGCACTTAAGCAAGATTACCCAACTAGACTAGAACTCACTATATTACAACTCTACTCTTCTCCTCGATCACCTCAAACCTCATGATCAGTATCCATTCCAGAAACATTTCCGCCTTCATTATCACTTTCATTGACCATCACTACTTCTGGATCTTCTTCTTCCTCTTTCGGTTCACTATCATCTACAATGATGACACCTGGGTCCATTGCATCTGCCTGAGGCTCATGATTTGGATCCATGAGATTGTTCAACCTATGGACTTCTTCATGCAGATGGGCATAATATTCTTCTAAGTCTTCTACATAGAACTCTAACTCATGAGCTCGGGCTCTAGCTATATCTTCTTGATGCCAAGCCTCATTTCTTCCTTCCACCATACGAACTAACATACGCTCACAGTTCTGATGAGCGATGGTGAGACGCCTCAATTGGTCCTATAACTCGCCCACCTGGATGGCATCCAAGGCCCTATCTCTAGTAGCCTATGCTAATTCTACTGAAAGCCTCTGTACCTCAGCCTGGGGATCAGGCCTAAAGCTGCTACTGCTAGCACCATCACTCCTAGGGGCAAGCTGGTGACGAGGAACTCCTTTGGGTCCAACAGACTTATGGGGTGTTACCTTGGTACGAGCCATACTGTAGGAAGCAAGATTTAATAAAAGTAAGACAATCTGAGAAAAGTCTATAGAGTAGTAAGAAAGGGATTACACAACTCAACCCAGACTAAGAGGGAAAGTAAGTAACAAGTGGATTAATCATGATGCATGAATCGTCCTTACGAAACTTAAACATCAAAGCTCCTAAGGTACATAATCAATAGTTCTTATTATATAGGGCATAATAAGATTACTACTCCACCATATAAAACCTTACTAACCAAATAAGGAATTGCGAGAATGAATTAAGATAAGTCGGAAGTAATTTGGACCAAATTAACAGGTTAAATTTATTTGCCCCAAATCATTTTCAAGTTTTTGTGAAACAATACTACAAAAACCTTTGTAATGGTCTCTCTGATACCATTCTGTGGTAGGACCTCCTTAATTATAGGGCCCACATGCATCTGTCATTGTCCATTGACTTCTGACGACTATGCACATGTTCCCGGTAACTTAAGAAGCCTATCGGGTGTCCTTGAGAAACCCGAATCATCCATGATTTCTTCCGAACAGGATCCATTATAGAGTCATTGCAGTATTACAACAATTTATTTAATAATTTACATCAGAGTGACATAGCGGAAGTCTTACAATACTTAGTTACAAAATAGTTGATTCAAGTCTTACAAACTAAGTATGATTATTATTACAAACCATAGTAGTGGAGTAGCTTTAGTAACATAAAACATAACACACAAAGAAAGTGCCCTGCCCAAGGACCACATATTTACTTGTCATCTTCAATTTGAAAAACAGTCATGCAGCACGGTCCAAAGCAGACCTGCTCATGAGGCTCACCTACAACAAGGGTTAAAGAACCCTGAGTACAAAAGTACTCAACAAGACTTAACCGAAGTAACAATAGAGAAGACTCAGGAATGCAGGCTCAGGGATTCAAGGTAAGGCTTTGGCAAGCAACAAAGTTCTTTTGCGTAAAAGCTCCTTAACAAGATTCTTTCTTTCAACATTTAAATCTTCATCAAGATCATATATGAATCTGCCATGATTCGTATTGAGATCATGAACTTCATATCAAACTCTTTCTCAAAATCTTGCTCAAGTTTCATTTATTAACTACGATGATGAACAGTGAGTTGAGTCTCCATAACCGAGGAGCAACGATGATTCAAACTAATTATAACCCAGTTGGGGATTTCCCAACCACCCGACATATGCAGGTCCCTGACCTATATATATCAACCTATCCTCAGATCCTCTAAAACAAGAACGGGTCCACGCCACCCGAGAGCACTATACTCCACCAATCCAGCCCATTGCCACGTGGGTACACGCTACTCCCGCCATATCTCCATTCCCAGTGCGTGAGTAGCCATTCTCGTAATAGAATAGCCAAGTTAAGGCTTACCGGAGTATGTGGTCAGTACTACAAAGTCTCACCTCATGTAATTCAACAACAGACAGTTCTTAATCGACGCAGGCGGAAAGAACCCGCTCACAAGACATCCATGTCTTGTGGCTCTCATACACCGAGTCCGCCCGGTCTAGATTTATTACCCCACAAGATTATATCTCATGATAACATAAATAACCAGTCGTATCCAAAAACCCATTTATATCTCGTAGGTGACAGGTAATCACCCGACTTTTATCGGTCTAAGCATGGCTAAGCATAATTAGGCATTCACGAATTAAAATTGGTAACAAGGTCGATATGGGAGAACAAGGTTGGTAATGCACCAATTAGATTTCCACTCAACTCCTAATCACTTAATGCAGTATTTAAAAACAAAAGTGATACAAATTTGTAAAACACAAGGTAGGTTTAAATGCATTCGGGGCTTGCCTTGATTGTCGGAATAGTCAGGTTCTGGAGATGTTCCACAGATATCAAACCCGACCTCAACAGGTGGATTAACTTCCTCAACAACTTGGTTGACTACCACATTCTCACTTTTGTTCACTACACGAGGTAACAATGCCATGTTTAATATGGTGCGAGATATAAAACATGATGCTTGACGATGGATGCAAAAGTTAATGATTTGAATACAACTTTCCTTCGCGGTATAGTTACATACCAACAACTAACTAAACCTTCTCATAAACTCAAAGACTTACTTTAAGTGTCAAGGATCATTTTATGCTAATGACCCAAGGTCATCACTCAATCCTAAATTCAAACAAAACCTAAATCATTAAGGTTTACTATTTGTCTTTATTAAAAATTAATTCAAAATTATGAAATAAATCAATTTTCTCCAATTGAGTTCTAAATTTTTGTGAAGATTCATCATATGATAACTAAGTGGAAAATAATTTTCATAATTTTTGGATGATTATTGAAGCCTAGAAAAATCATGGAAACCCATTTATTAATTAATTTGAGCAATTTGTATCACATTCAAAATGTACTGAAAAGTAACATTTAATATTTTTCCTAAATAGTTTACATCTCAAAGAGGTCACACAAAAATTTTCATAATTTTTGGAGCTCTATTTATTTCTACACAAATTAAACAAATCATAGCACTATTTAACCATTTCTGCAAATAGAAAAAAAATAAATCATTTTTACTGAAACAGTCGCTGACAGCGGGGTCCCACTCGTCAGTGATAGCAGCGCGACGGTGAGCCTCTGACCGGCGCATTCTCGCCGACGGTGAGGTCTCCGGCGGTGGGACTCGGACCACCTCCATGACATTGCGCACACACCGGTGGTACGGGTTGAAGCTCTAGGTCACTGGAGCCACCTTGCCGGCGACGATGGCGGCTCAGCGAAGCACGGCCGACGTGCACCCAGCGATTCAGTACCTCATCGGCGAAACTAAGGTCGTCGGCGTACTCCTGAACTTGCAACGAACCTATCCCAGTACTTAATCGAACCGCTAACACTCTTAAGCAAGAGGAACGACGTGCGCGGCGGCATGGCGAAACAGAGCTTACCGGCGATGCCTGTTCTGGTGGCTACGGCGTGGTAGAGGTAAAATAGAACACATAGGCACGATCATTGGCTCACCCCAAAGCTGATGCGCGCGAGAACGACGGCTAAGTCGAGGCGGAGCTAGGTCATTGGTGTTGGAGACGACAGCGGCGATGTGAACTCACGTCAAAGCTCCGTTCCGACGAAAGCAAACTGCTAAATGATGAACGATCAAGACTACGAGCAACGCTAGAGCATGAGGGTCATGAAACAATAAATGGCGAAGTGAGAAGCCCACCAGAACTCCGTGTCTACGGTGGAGTTGATCTCGGTGACAACTCGCCGGAGAGGAGGAAGACGACGTTACGCCGGGCACTCCAGGGAAAGAGAGACTCAGCTAGATGGCTCTACGGGTGCATCAGGCAAACACGGTTATGGTGGTGTTACTGGTTGGAGACAGGAAGGCTCGGTGGCTCCGGATTGAGCTCGACGGAGCGACGGCGACGTGGGAGGGAAGAAGCAGAAGAGAGGAAATGGATGAGGACGACAATGGCTTCCTAGCTTTATAGCGTGGCCAAGGAACACGGAGACGACATGCAGCAGCCTCCCCATGCCAGCGCGAAGCAGGAGGTGGCTACGGGCACGCCTGGAAGCCGGTGGAAGCTCACCGACGGTGAGAGCTGGCCTGCTTTCACTGTTCAAGCTATCTACCAAAATGCCACTCATTTCATTTCTCAAATTACTCTCAAAATTGTAGGGTAACTCAAAAATCTCCAAAAATAAAAGTTGTTTCAAATTCAAAGTTCTACAACTTTGCTTTAATAACCATACTCAATTATGTCTACATTTTAAAATGCAAGTTTAAAATCAAAAGGGGACACTTTAAGAATTTATCCCTTTTCAAATTACTTCAAATTTTATATAACAACTTTGAAAACTCTAAAAACCAACTTGGTACACATTGACAAGCTCTACACTTTTTCTTTTAGGCTTAACCCAAAAATGTGCTTAGATTTTGAATTAAGTTTTCTAGGGTAGAATTAAATGCTGGAAATTAGGGTTTTGGAATTCCAATTCAATACTAAGGTTTCGAACTTGATTCATCACATACAAGTCAACACATATAATCATAAAAGTAAACTTGTTTTAGTGAATGCATATCAAAGTTTTCACTAACACAAGAATGATGTGCAATGCACTTGATGACATGGCATATTTTAGTGTTTAAAACACCAGAGGTGTTACACAAGCTTCCAAAGAGGAAGGTCTAGGACGGCTTGGAGACGGGTGGAACCCACATCCCAACAGGTGGGAGTGCGGGAAACTCCAGTGAGCCGAAGCGAATCGCATCGCCGGAGCCCACCATGGCGATGGTGGCGGAAAGGTGGGTCATCCGATGACCAAAAAGTGTTGGACGTACAGCGTCTTCCCCACAGACGGCGCCAACTGTCGGTGCAGAAAGTGACCAACACGTAAATATTTGTAGTTCTGCCGTACGTTATGATCGGAGGTGGCCTAGCACTCAATGACACAGGGTTTATACTGGTTCAGGCAACGTGCCCTACGTCTAGTTTGAGTCGGTCGGTGACTTTATTCCTGAGCCCAGTTGCTCGAAGTTTGCAGTGGGGTTACAAACAAGAAGGAGAAAGATGGGGGGTACAAGAGCTCCGGTCGGACTCCTGCTAGAAGGGCCGAGAGTGACGGGAGCCCTGCTATGAACTAAGTATTCGAGCGTGTGCTCATGGTTCGAACCTGGCGGTTCTGTGGTTGTGTGCTAGTGAACTTGATCGATCTAATGAATCTGAATTGACCTGAATGGATTTTAACCTCCCTCTTTGGGAGAGAGCACATCCCCTTTTATAGATGAAGGGGACGACTTTACAAGTGAGAGGGAGAGAGCACGTATGCTATTGAGCCTTGTTGCCCATGTCGGCGGGTACAGGATGATGGTAGGCGCCCACAATACTGTTGAGTGTTCGATGCATGTGGGAGGTCGCGTCGTCTTCTTCAGGTATGGAAGATGTCGGTACCAGCTATACTGTTGATGCCCAGAGGCATGTGAGGGGTTTTACCATGTTCGCCTGGTACGGTAAATGCCGACGCCCACAACACTGTCGATGCCCAGAGGCATGTGGAGGGTGCCTTACCGTATGGGAGTAAATGGCACCCACAATACTGTATGGGAAAATATCGGCGCCTACAACACTGTTTGGGCTCTGTCGTGCCAGGGAGGTTGTAGAGTACGGTTTCTGCAGGTGTATAGGGTACGGTCCCCAGTATTGTGGTTTGACTTGTGCGCCCTGCCTTACTTTCTCTGTCCGTTTTCTGGTCCTTACCGAGCGGGCGTCCCCGGTCGGTGGGTCCCGGTCGGCTCTGATCGCGCCAGTCGGAGAAGAGCAGTGAGTAGGGGTTTGGCGCACCCCCGGTCGGAGATGTGGGTCGGAGTCAGAAGTGGCGCTTGGCCAAGCCTTTCAGTCGGAGGGACCGTCCGGAGGAAGGCCGAAGACCGAAGCGGGTGCTCTGGTCGGATAGGTGGGCCGGAGTCGGAAGCGGGCGCCGTTCCTCCTCGGCCAGGCCTTCCAGTCGGTGATTGGATCGCCCTTCTAGCCTGTGGTTTAGGTACTTAGGCCGGCCCATGAGTTGAACATTTGTTTGCAACGTTGTTTGCTAGGCCGAGCCTTTGTTGGGAAACCGGTCCGCGAGGGACCCCGGGTTTATGAACCCGACACATACACTTCATGTTCACAGAAAATTGTACTAGAATCTTGACACTTGAGATTAAATAGACCTCACTTAAACCCATAACCTTCGAACATATCCTAGCAAACCACTTAGAGCTGCTATTGTAAAAAAATCGGACTTTAACTTTGATCTGCAGCAAACACCCATCACCTTTGAACATATTCTAGCCAACCATTTGGAATTTCTGCTATTATATATATCAGAATTTGGAGACTTCAACTTTGATTTGCAGCAAACGGTAATAGAGTTCTAACAGAGAACAGGTAAACACATAGATCAACCTCAGCCACTAGTTGATGCAATGATGGATTGATGGCATGGATGCAGATGGAAAACAGAGTGGAGGGGTCAACATGGAAGGAATCAAATACTACAACAACCTCATTAATGTTAAGAATATTCTAATATTCCTAATAATCAATTAGTGGGCAATTAGCAACTACTAATTGCAGTTACCGTGACTACTGAAAAGACGTCGTACGGACGGGACGTGGGAGCGGGGCTCTCCCACGTTCACTGGAACTGCCCCATCGTGGGCATGTATATATATGTGTACTGTTCATCAATAAAGATTTACACCTTCACTTTCTCTTTGTTCGAATATAATACTACAACACGTTATCGCGTTCTACCGCTGAGCGAGAAGGCCGAACAAAGTGCTGAAGGACTTCGTGAAGACAGGAGATCATTTGGATCGATTTAAGGTACACGATGCCACCAATGCCCTCACGTACCTTCTGCGGCGCTCGTTTCGCGCCTCGTCTTCATGGTGTACTACTGGCGCGCCGCATTGGAGTCCCCTTCGATGACGACGACATCCGTGATTCCTCCTCAACGCTCTGCGTAATCTCCTTGGGGAGGAGCGTGGGGAGCAGGGGGAGGGTCTCGCTTCGTCGCCGACGCCGCCGTGGTAAATCACGGAGCATCTGCTCCCATGGCGCCGACCAAGCAGCGATTACAGATCCTGCGTCCGGAGTTCGGGCCATGCCGTGGCTCCATACCACCTACCATGGCGAACATGGCGCGGGATCCTCCGACCGGGTACTAGGTGGCTTCGCCGCCATGCCACCGATCGCCGGACCTTCTTCCTCGACCGGTGCGGGCCCATCGTCTTCGGCTCTAGCGGCTTCACCTCCACCGCGACAGGTGGTCGGCTACGCGCAGCTGCCCCCCATATTAACGGAACCGCTGCAGCCGCGACTCGCGTCTCCGACGACGCCACGGGTTCGCGTGACCCTCGCTGCGCGCAGGTCCGCGGCACCGCTCCGACTCTTCTCCAGGGAGGCCGGCGAGATCGTAGATCCAGCCCCGCAGTTCGCCTCCACCACCTCCGCCCACTCCTCCGGCAAGTGAACATCGCCGACAGCGGTGAGCCCGACCATGCGTTGGACACGGATCTCCGTGCCGCATGGCCCGCGTCGCTCAAGACGCTGCTGGAAGTAGTCTCGCGCGCAACGGACGCGTCCCGCTATTTGGAGAACGGCACGCTTAGTCCGCGCGTGAACGGCGATGGTGGCGCTTCCTCCTCCGGGGGCGCGCCTCCTTCGCTTGAACGAACCGGAGGGGGGGGGGAGGAGCGGCTTCGTCTTGGTCGCCATCGACTGAGTTGGGGCCGACGTGCGGGCTCCTCCCCGATCTGCGCCGGTGCTCGTCACCGGCTGCAGAGGGCGCGACGGAGGGAGAGGAGGAGGGCGCGATCAGCGTGCGCGCGTGCGCTGCGGACCAGAGCGGCGACGGAGCGACTACCGGCGCCGGCGGACCGGCTCTTGAGCGCGCGACGGCGGCACGGCTTCCGGCGCGGCGGCGCGGCGGCGGCGGCCACCACCACCGTGGCTGGGTAATGGTGGCAGTTAGGGTTTGAACCCTAACTGCCCACCTTTTATACGGGCCAGGGGGAGGCCGGTGGGGAGGCGCACCTGGGCCACTTCGGCAGCCCAGGCCCAGGTTGGCCTGCCTCAGCGCCGGCTGTACTGCTGGTCCTTGCTGGGCCGGCTGCAGTGGCCTCGCGGGCCAGCCAGTGCTCGTGGGCCAGAAGCCATTTATCATTTATATGTTTTATTTCCGAATTTATGAATTTCAGCAGTTTTAGTCTTTAATCCTTGTGTTTAGACTTTGTTAATTACTGCTGTTCATTAGTATTAGTGTCTATGCTCTTGTGAGATTAGACATCTGATGTTTATGTGAATGTACAAATGTGTTTGTTTACATTGTACCTATGCAATTTCGAATTCTAATATAGAATGCAAGTATGTTCGTGTTATTATTTTGCACTTTCATACTTATTTTATTATTGCGAATTTTTAAATCACAAACTCCATCTTAACACTGTTCTCATTAGTTTATAATTACTGATGACTTGTGGCAATTAATTTATGCATATCTCTATTATTTTGAGATGAAAGCATTAGGTAATAGAGTCCGTGCAAAAGGTCGCATTTAATCCTTTTGGATTATTTTGCCCAGAGACCGTGCAGGCTGTGATTTATTCACCTATTACTAAAGGTCTACATGATGTCCATTGGACTAGATGATTACCTATATAATGTTTTGTTCTCAAAATAAAAGATTAAGACTAAAGAAAATTTATGGCTTACACTATTGTAGTGATTGCCATTGTTTAATCATTAATTTATACTATACATGGTGTAGTAGAGACTTAAGCATTGGCTGCGTCTAATTCAAAAATGAATTATTCAAAGCCTTGAGACCGTGCTTAGGCAAAGCAAAGTATTTGCCTACTATTAAGATCTACTCTATGTCCTTTGGCATTTGAGATTATCTAACCATATATAGTCAATTGATGAGAGTTATAATTGGGGTTTACATGTTTATTTGTCTACCTTGGATTGTATTAATCATGATGAGTTATGTCATTTAAATTAATTTGCATTTATTACAACATTGCTTTACCATTTGAATTTTAATTTACCACGTGTAAGTATAATGAATCAAATGGTCCTACTTTGTAGGCTATGGCCTTAGCTAGGGAGTTCGATGAACTTGCCTTAGATGGCCACAATTACCCTACTTGGGCTTCGGATATCAAAATAAACTTTGCATCCCGTGGACTTTTGGCACATATAAATGAACCCATTGAGGAGGAGGTGCTTGATGAGCAAAAGAAGTTCGGGGCCTTAATGATTTTAAGGTATTATATCCATAAGGATCTCAAACAAGAGTACCTTCTGGAAGAGAATCCCCGTACTTTGTGGCTTGCTCTTAAGGAGCGTTATGATCAGCAAAAAGTACTCATCTGGCCTGAGGCTAATCATGAGTGGAACCACTTGCGTTTGCAGGACTTTAAGTCCGTTGCTGATTATAATCATGCCGTTCATAAAATTTGCTCAAAGTTGAAATTTTGTGAGAAAGAGCCAACGGATGCTGATAAGATAGAGAAGACTCTATCTACCATGCTTCCATTGACCGAAGAAGTCTTGCAGTGACAATATCGGGCTAGTAATTACACTGTGTATTCTCAACTTATTCATACATTAACTCAGGCTGAGAAACATGATGAGCTTCTTATGAAGAATCATCACAAGCACCCCACTGGTGCAGCGCCTCTTCCCAAGTTCATAATGTACGTAAAAAGTTAAGAATACTAAAAGGTTCAAAGGATCTTCTTCGATGATCCAAAGAACAAGCCCAGAAGTTTAAGTTCAACAAAAAGCAAAAGCCAAATGCTAAAAAACAAGCAAAATGGCGAGGCTAAGTCCAAAATGACACTAAATGTCATCGATGTGGTACTTTCAATCATTTTGCAAAGGATTGTCGTACTCTAAGCACTTGGTTGCACTTTACCAAAAGTCCTTAAAGGAAGCAAAGCAAGGCAAAGATAAAGAGACAAGATATGAAGCTCATTTCAATCTTGCTTCTGAGGCTATAAAGGAAGTGGGTTGTTCAAGCAAGGTTCTTGAGGAACCAAAGAACAACAATGCTCACAAGGATGAGAGGCTTCCAGAACGGAAGACATGATCGTGGAGTTCAACTCAAATGATATGTATGGAGACTTCAAATGAAGATCTCGATCCGTAGTTGATATCTGTTTAATTATTATGTTAAGCAAGTCAAGTGTTGTAATAATTTAAGTTGTGCAAACTCTATGTTCTTTGAGTTGTACATACTTGTTAGTGATGGGAGTATTGTGAGAATAAATATGTATTGTAATGTCATACTCATATGTTGGTATTGTAATACATTGTGTTTATGTATGTGATTCTATATGTTCAATAAGAAATTTTAATTGCATTCTTATTTTACTATAGATGTCTTTCGATGTCAATCCCGAGGAGGAATTATGTCTTGTAGATAGTGGAACCACAAACACTATTCTTAGGGAGATGAAATATTTCAGCACTCTTAGGAAAAGAGAAGGAAATGTTATGACCATCATTTGGACGTGATGCTCTAATAGTTGGTTCGGGTAGAGCCACTATTATTCTCCCTATGGGTACGCAATTAACGATAGAGGATGCATTATTGTATCCAGAATCAACTCGTACCTTGTTAAGCTATAAAGATATCCGTAAGAATGGTCTTCATGTTGAAACACATGTAGATAACAAAGAAGAATTCATTTTCTTCACTAGACTTACTGGATCTAACAAACAAGTTTGTGAGAAAATTCCCTCCCTCGAATCTGGATTGTACTATACATACATAAAACCTATATCTAATGTTGCATATAAGGTAATTTTTCAAAATGTTAATTCATTCCGGACATGGCATGATAGACTAGGTCATCCTGGAATAGGGATGATGAGAAAAATTATCTCGCAATTCATTTGGTCATAATTTGCATAAAGCAAAGTTCCCACAATCTTCGGATTTTATATAATCGCATGTGCATCAGGAAAATTGATTTTAAGGCCATCAACTCTTAAAATCAGAGCTGAACCACTAAAATTCCTTGAGAGAATCCAAGGAGATATTTGTGGTCCAATTCAGCCAATATGTGGACCTTTTAGGTATTTCATGGTTCTGATAGATGCATCTACAAGATGGTCTCATGTGTGATTATTATCGACACGCAACCATGCTTTTGCCAAAATATTGTCCCAACTAATAAAGTTGAAAGCGCATTATCCTGAACATCGAATTCAATCAATTCGAATGGACAATGCTGCTGAATTTTCATCCCATGCCTTTAATGATTATTGTATGGCAACGGGAATTGAGGTTCAACATTCTGTACCTTATGTACATACTCAAAATGGTTTGGCTGAATCATTGATAAAGAGAATTAAACTCATTGCTAGACCAATGTTGATGAATTGTAAGTTGCCTACTTCGTGTTGGGGTCATGCAGTTCTGCACGCTGCTGAATTAATCCAACTACGACCGACTGCATATCATGAGAATTCCCCCTTGCAATTAGTACGTGGAAATCCACCAAGTATTTCCCATTTGCGTAAGTTTGGGTGTGCTTTTTATGTACCCATCTCACCACCTCAGCGTACCTCTATGGGGCCACACAGAAAATTGGGGATCTATGTGGGATTTACATCTCCGTTGATCATTAAGTATATAGAACCTCTCACCGGGGATCTATTTACGGCTCGGTTCGCTGATTGTATTTCCAACGAGGATCATTTTCCGGCATTAGGGGGAGATTTGTACCATAAAAATGAATGTCGAGAAATTAATTGGAATGCGGAAGGCATTTCCTATTCTGATCCACGTACTATGGAAACTGAACATCAAGTTCAGAGACTTATAGATTTGCAAAACATTGCAAATAATCTGCCAGATGCGTTTACCAACTATAAAGGTGTTGTTAAATCTTTCTATCCTGCAAGGAATGTGCCAGAAAGAGTGGAGGTACCAAATAAAACCACTCAAATTATCCCTTTTGGAAGCAAGAGGGGGAGAGGCAATTCCAAGGTGCAAGATAAGAAACAAAAGAAAGTGGTAAACGAAGATCAACTATCTGTTGATGTGAATCACCTTGTTACTAATCAATATCTTCTAGAAAGATTTGATTTGATTCCTAGCCCAGTCATGCGCATAAATACTGAGGCTGGGACATCGGAAGGCCCTAGATCTATTGTTTTGGGAAATCATGATGATCTATTAAGGGTTGATGAAATTGCTATTAATTATATAGGGACTGGAGAGTCTTATGATCGAAATGCTACAACTGTCGACATCTTTTTCTCTGAACAAATTGCTGAAACCCTTCAAAGTGATCCAGATCCAAAATCCATGGTAGAGTGCAAGAAGCGCTCGGACTGGAATAAGTGGAAGGATGCAATAGAAACTGAGATAGCCTCGCTCACAAAACGGGAAGTGTTTTCGGCTGTATTGCCAACACCTCCTGGTGTCCATCCTGTTGATATAAATGGGTTTAAATCAGGAAACGGAATGAAAACAATGAAGTGGTGAGATATAAAGCAAGGCTAGTAGCACAAGGCTTCACGCAAAGGCCTGGCGTTGATTTCAACGAAACTTATTCTCCAGTCATGAGTGGCATAACTTTCCGATATTTAATATCTTTGGCAGTACAAAATCGTCTGTCTATGCAGTTGATGGACGTGGTGACCGCATATTTATATGGGTCATTGGATTCTAAGATATACATGAAAGTTCCTGACGGAATTAGTATACCAAATCCTGAGGCAAATCGCAACATGTTTTGTGTTAAGTTGCAGAAGTCGTTATATGGCTTAAAACAATCGGGCCGAATGTGGTACAATCGGTTAAGTGAATTCCTTAAACATAAGGGATACACAAATAATGATGATTGCCCGTGTGTCTTCATTAAGAAATCCAGAACGGTTTTTGCATTGTATAATCAGATATCGCTGATGATATAAATATCATTGGTAACGAACATGACATTAATGAGGCACGTCATCATTTGAAGGCGGAGTTTGAAATGAAAGACTTGGGTCAAACCAAGTTTTGCTTAGGTTTGCAACTTGAGCATTTTTCATCTGGGATTTTTGTATATCAAGCTACCTATATCCAGAAAATGTTGGAGAAATTCAATATGGATAAAGCTTACCCATGTAAAACCCCTATGGTTGTTAGATCTTTGGAAGTTGAGAAAGATCCTTTCAGACCAAGGGAGGAAGGTGAAAAGATTTTAGGACCCGAGCTTCCTTATCTAAGTGCCATTGGTGCAATTGATGTATCTTGCTAATAGTACCCGGCCGGATATTGCTTTTTTGATTAAGTTAATTTATTAGCAAGACATAGTGCCGCTCCTACCAAGCGTCATTGGGTTGGAGTTAAAACTCTTTTAGATATCTCAATGGCACAAGAGATCTTGGATTATTCTATAGAAAGAATCAAGATCAAAATTTATTGGGTTATCTGAGATCTTTGGCTATTTATCCGATCCCCATAATGGCAAATCCCAAACTGGTTTTGTATTTTTAAATGGTGGAACAGCAATTTCTTGGAAATCATCCAAGCAAACTTTAGTGTCTACATCCACCAACCATTCTGAGATTATTGCATTATATGAAGCCTCACGAGAGTGTGTATGGCTTCAGCAGAATGGTAGACCACATATTGAAATCATGTGGAATTGGTGCACTTGATGCACCAACAATTATCTTTGAAGATAATGTTGCTTGTGTTGTGCAAATGGAATCAGGTTACATCAAGAGTAACTTGATGAAACATATCACCCCAAATTATTTTATCCCCATGAGTTGCAAAAGAATGGGGAAATTGAGATCTCGCAAACTAAATCATGTGATAATCTTGCCGATCTATTCACAAAGTCCCTACCATATTCTACGTTTCATAAATGCATTGAAGGAATTGGTATGGTTAGACTTAGAGACTTGCAGAAATCAGGGGGAGTATCTCTCGATACTTAATCCATTTCACATCGTATTATACTCTTTTCTTTGTATGAGTTTTACCTTGAAAGGGTTTCTCATATAAAGTTTTTAACGAGGCAGTATCAGCATTATGTATGTCATATCATCTAGTTTTTCCCCACTGGGGTTTTTTAGGAGATGATATATTAAGACATTGCTATATGATTATCATGGTATCCTGATATATCAATGTGTTCCTAAGTTTTTCCCATAGGGTTTTCTAAGGATTAATAATATTAATAATTATGATGAACATTGGAGCTCCAGAAGATAATTGATTATGGGGGAGTGTTAAGAATATTCTAATATTCCTAATAATCAATTAGTGGGCAATTAGCAACTACTAATTGCAGTTACCGTGACTACTGAAAAGACGTCGTACGGACGGGACGTGGGAGCGGGGCTCTCCCACGTTCACTGGAACTGCCCCATCGTGGGCATGTATATATATGTGTACTGTTCATCAATAAAGATTTACACCTTCACTTTCTACTGTTCAGAATATAATACTACAACAATTAACAAGCTAATTTCAGAAGGTAAATACTCATAACATAAATAGTCGAAAAAATATTTATCTTTGCATCATAATGTCTAAACAAAATGTAGGCATTCAACCATTCGACACCCTTTTTCACTGGGACTCCCCACAAGCATTAGAACAGGAGTATGGTGGCTTTTTGAGCCAGCTTATTGTGTAAGTAAATTTGACCAATCACGCCATATAAATCTTCCTTAATGCATTCTAGATTATCTGCTCTTGATCAATAATAAGAATGCTACTGAAATTAGAATAAACTAAGAGTAGACTTACTATATTTAGCTACCATTACCAGAGAAGACTTCCGTGACTACGCCAACATCTGCTTTAGGGAGTTTGGAGATAGAGTCAAGCACTGGATAACATTCAATGAGCCTTGGAGTTTCAGTATTAATGGCTACGCTAGTGGTATATTAGCACCTGGCAGATGCTCTACTTGGGAAAATTCGGGATGGGCAGGTGCTCTCATAGGCGACTGGTTACTAGAGCTCACTCTCAGCCTGGAGACCCAGGTTCGAACCGTGCATCCTCTTGATTAAAAAGCAGGGGTGCGGTCTGCTTCTTCCCGTCAAGTTTTTTTTTAAATTCAGGATGTAGCATGGGAGACTCTGGAAGTGAACCTTATAGGAAAAATTGGTTTCATAGCACTCAAAGATTATGACATCCGGAAAATACCATCCAAAGTTCGCCGTCACGTAAAATAGCACTGAAAGTGGTGTTCCGTTCCTGAATCTGGCATTCTGTTTCCTTGCTGTTAACGGCGTCCACCAAAGCCAACTCCACCTCACGTAGACAGAAGGGCCCCACTCGTCATCCTCCTCCCTCACTCTCCAATCCTTCCTGTTGATTCACCACCGCTGCCGAGCACTTGGATGCGACGCGTTGCTCCTCCGTCTGGCACACCCTGCACCTAGTCCGGGCTCGTCGTGTCGGGTAACCCGAATGCCCAGCCTTACACACAGGAGAGGAGACCGGCCATGGGCGACACGCACGCTAGCTTCTCGGCAGCGCGCACCGCAGGCGTCGTCGTCCTTGCACGCCTCGCGCAGGCCCCTAGTGGCGCACTCGCATCAGGGCCACGGCCCACAGGCCCAACAGACAGCTGCTGCTGCTGCCCCGCCGCAAAGTAACGCGATAGCCGCCGCGCTCCCCGATTCGCCCGCGACGGCGCCGTCTCCCAGCAGCTACGATGGTCGGCTGTCTGAGGTTCATGACCAGCTTCAAGCGCACGTGAGTGATCCTCTGCACATATATCCATTCGTGCTCGATAGTATATTGGTTCAAATTCGTGTTTACTTTCCATCGATTCATGTGCTTAATTTTTCATTTCATATGAATCTATCACAGGAATCCTTCTCCATTGCCTCCACGATCCATGTGCTGTTGCAGACTTGCAGTAGCACCTTGCAGCTGGAATGGGAATTCCAGGCGTGCAGGAGAGTAGAGAGCGTGGACGCGCGTAAGGATGGCAATGGATCGGGTTTGGGGCGGATATCCGCGGGTTTCAGGTTCTGCGGGTTCGGGTTTGGGATGGTTTTTCACCCACGGTTTTCGGGTTCGGGGCCCCGAAACCAATCGGGTTCGGTTTCGGGTTTGGTTTTCCACCCGTGGATATCCAATGGATATCCGAAATAAATCATTTGGAATTAAAACTCATGTTTTATAATATACTAATAATAATTTATTTACTTAGATTATTAAATTTATTTAAAATTGACTCATGAAAATATTTATTATTTGTTGCCTCTTGTTTATACATGTGAATATGTGTATATATATCCGCGGGTTTTGGGTATCCATTCGGGTTTCGGGTATCCGTTCGGGTTTCGGGTATCCGCGGGTTTGGTTTTGGTGATGGATTTCCACCCGAATCGGTTTTCGGGGCGGATTCGGGTTTCGGTTTTGGGTGCACGGAGACTCCACCCGATCCGAACCCGACCCATTGCCATCCTTAGACGCGCGGTCACGCGGTGTGCGACACGTCGACACTCAAGCTACTCATCCCCGGCAGGTCCATCTCCTTTCGGTGAACGCGGTGACGGACTGGGTCACAAGACAGTAAGCCACTCTTTCATGGAGTAGCTGTGCATGGTGATGATGATCGGCGGCGAGTACAGAGGACCAGCTGCCGCATGAAGCCCCATCCCAAGCAGCCAATGTCGCGGCCGGCGGTTGTCGCGCCGTTCAGCAGCAGCAGGCCCATGGGCATGTCCTTGCTCTACTGGTGCTGTCGTACAGGTTGTTCTCTATGTCCGCTGCCGTCGTAGGTCATAAAGGTTGTTGTCCACATCCTCCCGTGGCTGCTGCTCGTTTTTGAGTCAAGTGGAGGTGACGGACGGAGGCCTACCAACGACGTTAACAGCTAAAGTAACAGAGTGCTAGATTCGGAACGGATAGTGACTTTCAATGTTATTTTACGGTAGAATGAACTTTCAATGGTATTTTTCGAATGTCGTGTTCTTTCGGTGCTACGAAATCAATTTTCCCAACCTTATATTGTAGCTCATAACCAACTTCTAGCTCATGCAGCAGCAGTTTAGGTGTATAGAGGCAAATACCAGGTACAGATTTTATTTCCAAATTGTTATTACTTTCAGCAACAAACAAATCAAACATATGCAATTAACAAAACAAAATGCATTCTGGCATGCAAAGTGTTTACACCAAAATTTGAAAGAAAAATCGAAGAAACTCGAAAGCTCCTAAGATCATGTCATCAAGGAATCAATTACGTGTAGATCGGTATCAGCTGATTCGAATGCAACGCTGGAATCGGCTTTCTTCAGATAGCGTCAGCAGATAACGACCGGCGCCGGGACAAAGCATGTTGGACTCTACAAAAAGGGAAAGATTAGAGTCCAAGTTATCTTAAATTAGAAATGTTTTCTCTTAGGCTAAGAAATTGTAATGAGTCACACTTAAGTAGGATTCATGCGTAGGTTCCGGGTATAAATATTGGACCCCGGCTATTGTAAAGGACACACAATCAATTAAATACAAGTCACTTACTTTTTTCGGCTCGCCACCCCTTAGGAGTAGGAGTAGATTAGATCTCGGCGAGTTCTTCAGCAAGTACGGCTGCATCGATCCGGGCAACCTCCACTGCTTGTCTGTAAGTACCATCATGGCTTATACTTCTGTTCGTACGGCTGCATCGATCCGGTCGACCTCCACTACGACTCTAGTATAAGCTAGATCGACTCTTGTCTAGTTCAAGTACGGCTGTATCGATCCGGTCGACCTCCACTGCTCGAACTAGATTAAGGTCAAGTTATCGGCTCTATCTAAGGGTGGCGTTCATTCGGACAAATTCATTAAGTTACTGATATTGCTTATTACTTCCATTATTTATTTAATTACAGCAATATCACTTCGCCCGATTGGGATTGATCTAGATCGGCCTTATATCCTTTTTAACCCATCATATGTTAATCTAAATTTGATCTAATCTGTACTCTAAACGATGAGTTATGTTTTATCGACCGTTTTATGTCAATCTTGATCGCGCATAGTGTGCGGTTAAGGCATGTTTTGTCTTGAATAGATCTGTTGGTTAACGAAAACCATTCCATGGACAGTTATCACAGCCTGTGTGATTCTGCCTCACACCCCACTATTAGCACCGTGGAGTGGGGATCGTTACTTGGTAGATTTGTTCCTGATAGTACATGACCTTAACTATGCGCTATGCCTGAATCGACTGTTTTAGCCGATATCGAGTGCTTTCACGAATGGTTCATGTCACGAGACAGTTGAAGTAAAGATAGGTTGAAAGATGTGTTAGTCCCATGATCTTATTATGGTATTACGGCCTGCATGATTCTGCCTCATGCCCCACTAATATTAGTAATAAGTTAGGGTCATCAAATATATTGTTGTTTCTACGGCCTGCATGATTCTACCTCATGCCCCACTGGTCATAGCGATAGATGAGATCTAATATGTTCATTAGATTTATCTCTATTAAATGGTTAAATGTTGATGAGCTGTTTCTTTTATATAAAAGGGATTTATATAAAAGGGATTCGGTTGCTTGCAGTCATGGGTTTAGCATAAACTAATCATTGTTGACATCCTTTTACCATAGACTAAAGTTTGTCTAAATAATAAGATTTATCCTGAGTGATAACCGATTTACCTTCCATAATTCCATGAGCTTCAATTGATTTATTCTGATGAATATGCTGGAATCGACTCTTTAGTCGATCTCCTTCCATATCGGCTCTCAGAGTCGCACATTCGGGACTGTCTGACAACACCGGCATGGTTCGCCTTAAATTACTGATTAGCTTTCTCTCCTTGTCAATTACAAGGTCAAATTGACTAGCACGTCTTAAGAGGAGTACGCAGGATCGACCATCCCTGCGCTGAAGCTAGGTGGATCTCCAACTCCATCGAGCGGACCCTTCCAGCTTGCTCATGTGCCCTCGGCACGGGACGAAATTTCGTGCCGACACACGTTCTTGGCATGTCCGGTGGGACACCACAATCATCATGGCGGTTCACAACAACAACAACATCCTTATGGTATATTATGAAGATCGACCTGATGGAGATAAAGATGTCATCGGCAAAGGTATAGAAGAATTTTAGAACAAGTGTTTGTTGTCCTACACCAAAACATGTGACAACACAATTGTTCAGAAATAGCCACTACCAAGAGTTCTATTACACGGCAGACAGATACAATTGAAGCTGAAGACAGGCATTTCTTTACGGAAATTGTAAACAAATCTGTTCATGATGCCATATCAAGCCATAATGAAGCTTTCTTGGACACATTCCACAACGTCATGAAAGAGGCGATTCATGGGTTTTCAGTTGGTTAAGTTGGGCCGGCTTATTACAACATTCTACATCCGTCAACCCAAAGGACTAATCAAGTCGGTATCAGCCATCAAGAAGCAGCACCAGCTGGTAATGATGATATCTAGGCAGTTTAGAGTTCATCTGAACAAGCTAAAGGTACTACTATGAATCAGATATAGTATAATCCTGGATCCTCAATACAGCATGTGCAACAGCCGGTAGGGCAAGGTTAGAACCAGGTGATTAATTTTGGCACATCAGGCCACGTACCGTTGTCGGCTCAAAAAATAGCACCATCAATTCAAAGGATCCGTAGAGATATAGATCCTCATGTCTATAATCAGAGACTTCAAACAGCAAACCAGCTGAAAGCATCTAGGCCCCTAGTTGGATTTCGGTGATTAATGTCAATACAAGATTACTATGACTAACGTGTGTTTTGCAGAGGCAACTAAGTTAGGTCATGGTAATGGAGATCGATTGGGCAATCGAGGTTGTCATGCCCCTACGATGGAAATCGTTTCGGTTTTCAAAGGATGGACGACAAGGTTAAGGATAACTAGTTCTAAGTGTCGATTGGAGTTGGAGAGACATTTAGAGTAGTTTAGGACTTTGTTTTTTCCTTTGGCCGTACTATAAAGGGGGGTATGAACGGGTAGCTTGACCTAGTTGAGTCTAGTGAGTTAGGTGTGGTGCACACTTGTTAAAACTAGCTCTAGGTAGCTCCTATGAATGCCTAAGATCCTTTGGAGCAAACTTCATTCACATATGTTCGAAAGTTAGAAGTGAATGGAGGGTCAAACATTGACCGGACGCCAGCTGCTCACCGGACCAGATTGGCCAGCAGGTCCGGTCGATTCGTTTATTGACCGAGGTGGTTAAGTCTGTAGACCGGACGCTGGAAGGTCGTGTGTGACCGGACGGCGAGGGCTAGCGTCCGGTCGACTCGATGAAGAAGGGAGACTTGGAAAAAGAGTGACCGGACGCGTCCGGTCAATATGACCGGACCCGAGTATCCGGTCGTCGGTCGTTGCTCAATAAGCATCAAGAGCGACCGGACGCGTCCGATCCGATGTAACCGGACCTCGTCGCCCCGGTCATCACTTGAATCTTTGGTTCATGGGTTGAACTGACCGGAGGCGTCCGGTCATCACGATCGGAGCGTCCGGTCGTCCCATAAGCTCATGCTGTTAGTTTTTCAGTGCCTTATAAATAGAAGCTCCACTCGTGAGTGGAGGTACTTTTGCTCATTCCAACAGCTGAGAAACACGTTTGTGAGTGCCAAGAAGAGCAAGGTCCTAGAGAGGTGTTTGTGATTTGAGAATCCAAGAGAGTAGCCTCACTAGCAAATCAAGAGT
The DNA here is from genome assembly GCA_904845875.1 of Miscanthus lutarioriparius. Classification (NCBI taxonomy): domain Eukaryota; kingdom Viridiplantae; phylum Streptophyta; class Magnoliopsida; order Poales; family Poaceae; genus Miscanthus; species Miscanthus lutarioriparius. The sequence continues at coordinate 47,111,169 of CAJGYO010000019.1, forward strand.
AGCAAAGTGTGCATCCATCTTCTCATTAGGCTTCGCGTGGTCAAGTGAGAGTTCGTGCTTGTTACTCTTGGTGATCGCCATCACCTAGACGGCTTGGTGGTGATTGGGAGTTTGGTGTTCACCCGGCGGAGCTTGTGGGTGACCCAACTCAAGTTGTGAGCGGCTTTGGGTGATTAAGCATGACGGAGTGTCGAAGAATCAACCCATAGAGAGCACTTGATCCTTGCGCGGATCAAGGGGGAGCTACATCCTTGCGCGGGTGCTCCAACGAGGACTAGTGGAGAGTGGCGACTCTTCGATACCTCGGCAAAACATCGCCGCGTTCCTTTCTCTCCCTATTTACTTTGAGCAATTCAATACTTGTTTTACATCCATAGAATTGCTTGCTTGAGTAAGGTTGGAACATAGGTGGTGAGTTCGTTGTGCTTTAGTTTGATAGAAACACTTTTCTAGGCACAAGGGGTTAATTGGGCTATCCAGTAGGATTTGTTTATTGCAAGAGAATTTGAATTAGCCCAATTCACCCCCCTCTTGGGCATCTTGATCCTTTCAATTGGTATCGAGCCTCGTGCTCACGTTTTTTAAGCTTAATCGCTTAGAGCAAGATGTCTCACGGGATGGACCTCCTCCTATCTTTGAGGGAGATGATTTTCCATATTGGAAAATCCGCATGGAGGCATACTTAGAAGCTCTAGATGTTGGAATTCTTAGAGCCGCCTCTCAAGGGTTCCCCGCACCTAGGAATGCCGCACAACTTCAAGGCGATGAAGTAAATTATGAAAATGGAATGCAAAGGCTCATAACACCATTTTTAGAGGCCTTTGCAAAGAGGTGTTCAATCGTGTAAGGAACCACAAAGACGCGCCCATGCTCTATGGTCGGACGTTTGTGCGCTCCATGAGGGAACCAAGAGTGAGCGTGAGGAACGCTATCATCTTGTGATTAAAAAGCTAAATTCTTTTGAGATGTTTCCCAAAGAAAGTGCTAATGAGATGTATTCTCGATTAAATGTTCTTGTAGAGGAAGTCAATGGGCTTGGACTTACTCAAATGTCACCATCCGACGTGAGAGAAGAATCTTGAGTGTCCTCCCCATTGACAAATATGGGCACATTGTGACCGTGCTACATCAAGGTGATCTTTCCGCCGCTACACCGAAGACACAAATCTTGGGAAAGATCAATGCTCATGAGATGTACATGCACATCACACCACAAGATGGCTCATCCTCTACAAAGAAGAAAGAGAAGGACTTAGCATTCAAAGCTAGCCAAGACAAGGGCAAAGCAAAACTTGAGTATGAGAGCTCAAGTGATGAAGATGATGAAGAAAGCCTTGCCCTCATGGTGAAGAAGACCACCAAGATGCTAAAAAGGCTAAATAAGAGTGGCATCAAGTTTGATGGCAAGAAGAAGAAGTTCTTCACAAGCTCAAGAAGAAAGCCAATCTCCGAGATGGATTGCTACAATTGTGGCGAGCTTGGCCATCTAGCTCATCAATGCACAAAGCCCAAGAAAGACAAGTTCAAGAACAAGGGCAAGAAAGATGATTCAAGTGATGAAGATGAAAAGAAGAAGAACAAGCCATACAAGAAGAGAGATGGCAAAAAGAGGGACTTCTACAAGAAGAAGAAGAGTGGCAAGGCCTACATTGTCGGTGATTGGCTCACGGACATTGATTCATCAAGTGGATCATCCGATGATGATAGTGACGATGAAAAAGTGGCCGCCATTGCTATTGATATTGCATCTTCACCGCCACCATCGCCATCATCCTCTACACACACCTATGCCTTATGGCCAAAGGTGAACGCAAGGTAACTAAGAGTGATGATAGTAGTGATGATGAACATGCTAGTGATGATGATAGTGATAGCGATGATGATGACTCACCTACATATGATGATCTTGTCAAAATACTAAGAAAATATACTAAGATCATTAGAAAAGTAGGGCTACAAATGAAAAACTTGATGCTAAAAATGATTCACTCTTAGCTAAGTGTGATACATTAGAAAAGGCTAATGATGAGCTCAAAGAAACAAATGATTCTATATCATCCAAACTCAAGGAGCTCAAATCTTCTAAGAAAGAGCTTAAAGATAAAATGATAAACTTGAGTGGGTGCACAATGAGCTTATCACTAGTCACAATAAGCTAAAAGATGAATATACAACTCTAAAGATCAATTATGATACTCTTATTATTGCACAAGAATTCTTACCAAATGAGCCACATGATGCTACTAACCATGTTGTTAAGATTGATATAGCTACCTCATGTGATGATTTAATTGATGAGAGCATTGAGCATGGATCTAGTAGCAAGGGCAAGCAAGTGGTTGAGTGCAATAACTATGATGAGTTTGTCAAGCTCAAGAGTGACAATGAGAAGCTCATGAAAGATCTTGAAGAAATGAAAAGTCACAACACCATTGTGCTAGAAACTCTTGATCATGACAAAGAGGTGATCCTTGAGAATGAGAAGCTAAAAGAAGAAATCAAGAAACTCAAGGAGGAGAAGAACAATGATATTCTCAAGGAAGAGAACAAGAAGCTCAAGATGGAGAAAGAGCATCTCAAAGTGGGATTGAGCAAGTTTGCTAGAGGCAAGCATCTCCAAAGTGAGCTACTCATGAATACCGTCATGAAGATGGATAGAAGTGGCATTGGATATATGGCAAGTGTAGAGAAGAAAAAGGCTCAAGCTCAACACCAACAATCAAAGCCAAAGCCAAAGCCAAAGAGATGTTTTGAGTGCGGACAAGAAGGCCACTTTGCTCATGAGTGTCAAACTCCACCACCACAACCCTTGCCCAAGCATGCTAGACCCTTTGCTTTCAATGCTCACTACATGCTTAGAAAAGATTCAAGTGGAAAGATGAAAGTCATGTTCTTAGGTCCCCCCAACAAGAGTAGACCTAAGAAAATTTGGGTGGCTAAGTCACTTGTTGAGAAGGTGAAAGGCCCTCAACAAGCTTGGATTCCTAAAGCTTGAATCTCTTGTGTGTAGGTGAACTACAAGACCGGTGGAAGTCATTGGGTTATTGATAGTGGTTGCACTCAACATATGACCGGTGATCCACGTATGTTCACCTCACTAGATGAAGAGGTAGATGGACAAGAGAAAATAACATTTGGAGATAATTCAAAGGGCAAGGTCAAAGGATTGGGCAAAGTGGCAATATCAAATGATCATTCCATCTCCAATGTGCTCTATGTTGCTTCATTGAGTTTCAACTTGCTATCCGTTGGACAATTGTGTGATCTTGGCTTCCAATGCTTGTTCACCGAGAAGGAGGTGGTTGTATCTAAGGTAGATGACAATCAAGTGATATTCAATGGATTTAGATACAACAACTTATATCTAGTTGACTTCACCTCCGAAGATGCAAACTTGAAGACTTGCCTATTCACCAAAACAACACTTGGGTGGCTATGGCATAGAAGACTTGCTCATGTTGGGATGAGCTCACTCAAGAAGCTTATGAAGAATGATTTGGTGAGAGGGTTGAAGGATGTGAAGTTTGAGAAGGACAAGCTTTGTAGTGCATGTCAAGCCGGCAAGCAAGTTGCAAACACTCATCCAACCAAAGCTTTCATGTCAACCACAAGAGTGCTAGAACTCCTACACATGGATTTATTTGGACCAACAACATACAAGAGTTTGGGAGGAAATCTCTATTGTCTTGTGATTGTGGATGACTATTCAAGATATACATGGGTGTTCTTCCTTCATGACAAACCGAAGTTGCATCTTGTTTCAAGAAGTTTGCCAAGAGAGCTCAAAATGAATTTGAAGTGAAGCTCAAGAGGATAAGAAGTGACAATGGCAAAGAGTTTGACAACACAAACATAGAAGCTTATTGTGATGAAGTTGGAATCAAACATGAAGTCTCCATAACCTATACTCCTCAACAAAATGGTGTAGTTGAGAGGAAGAACCGGACTTTGATCACTCTTGCAAGAACAATGCTAGATGAGTACAACACTCCCGAAGCTCTATGGGCGGAAGCAATCAACACCGCATGTTATGCATCCAACCGCCTATTTCTTCAAAAGTTCCTTGTCAAGACACCATATGAGTTGCTCAATGGGAAGAAGCCGGACGTCTCCTTCTTTAGGGTGTTTGGTTGCAAGTGCTACATCTACAAGAAGCGGCAACACCTAGGGAAGTTTCAAAGGCGTTGTGATATAGGTTTTCTTGTTGGTTACTCATTGAAGTCCAAAGCATATAGAGTATTTAATCATGCCACCGGCTTGGTTGAAGAAACATATGATGTGGAATTTGATGAATCTAACGGCTCCCCAAGGAGCACATGAGAATCTTGATGATGTAGGTGATGAACCATTGAGGGAGGCTATGAAGAATATTCCGGTGGGAGACATCAAGCCAAAAGATGATGAAGATGATGTACAAGTCATTAATCAACCCTCTTCATCAAATGTACCACAAGATGGTGAAAAAGTTGGGAGAGTAGAAAATGAAGATACTCATATCTCCCATGAGCAAATGGTGGTACAAGCACAAGATGTTGATGCTCCACAACCTCCTCCTCAAGTGGTCAATAGAAGAAATACACCTCTCCTACAAGATCATCCACAAGATCTCATCATAGGGAGTCCAACAAAGGGGGTGATGACTAGATCTCAAAAACTTACTTCATTTGTTGCTCATCACTCTTTTGTCTCTTGCTATGAGCCTACCAAGGTAGAAGATGCTCTTAAAGATCCGGATTGGATCAATGCCATGCATGAAGAGTTGAACAACTTCACTCGCAATGAAGTTTGGAATCTTGAAGAGCGACCAAAAGATGCAAGAGTCATTGGAACAAAGTGGGTGTTCCGCAACAAGCAAGATGATCAAGGTGTTGTTGTGAGGAACAAGGCAAGACTAGTTGCAAAGGGTTCTCTCAAGTTGAAGGTTTAGATTTTGGAGAAACCTTTGCACCGGGTTGCAAGATTAGAAGCCATCCGTATCCTCCTTGCATATGCATCACATCATGAAATGAAACTATATCAAATGGATGTAAAAAGTGCATTCTTAAATGGCTTTATTAATGAACTAGTCTATGTTGATCAACCTCCCGGGTTTGAAGACCCTAGATATCCTAATCATGTTTATAGGTTGTCCAAGGCACTATATGGGCTTAAGCAAGCCCCAAGAGCTTGGTATGAGCGCCTTGAGGATTTCCTTATTGAGAAGGGCTTCACCATTGGGAAGGTCGACACCACACTATTCACCAAGAAGCTTGATGGGCATATCTTCATTTGTCAAGTATATGTTGATGATATCATCTTTGGATCATCAAATGAAGACTCATGCAAAGAATTTGGTGAATTGATGTCTAAGGAGTTCGAGATGTCAATGATTGGTGAGCTTACATTCTTTCTTGGTTTTCAAGTCAAGCAAATGAAAGAAGGCATCTTCATCTCTCAAGAGAAATACACAAAAGATCTTCTCAAGAGATTCAAGATGGATGAATGTAAGCCAATCAAGACCCCAATGCCTACAAATGGACATCTCGACCTAGATGAGGGAGGTAACTCGGTTGATCAAACTCTCTACCGTTCTATGATTGGTAGCTTGTTATATTTAACCGCATCTAGGCCCGACATCATGTTTAGTGTGTGTATGTGTGCTAGATTTCAAGTTTGTCCTAAGGAAACACATTTAATTGCCGTAAAAAGAATCCTTAGGTATCTTAAGCACACACCAAGCATTGGCCTTTGGTATCCCAAAGGAGCTTTATTTGAATTAATTGGCTATTCCGATTCGGACTATGCCGGATGCAAAGTTGATAGAAAGAGCACATCCGGAGGTGCCATTTGCTTAGTAGATCACTTGTGTCTTGGTCCTCCAAGAAACAAAATAGTGTGGCCTTGTCCACCGGCAAAAGCGGAATACATTGTCATGGGTGCTTGTTGTGCACAAATATTATACATGAAACAAACTTTACTAGACTATGGAGTAGTTCTAGAGAAAGTACCTCTTTGTGTGACAATGAAAGTGCGGTAAAACTTGCAAATAATCCGGTTCAACACTCTCGCACCAAGCATATAGATATCCGCCATCACTTTCTAAGAGATCATGTAGCTAAAATGATATATCACTAGAAGGTGTAAGATCCAGAAGATCAATTAGCGGATATCTTCACTAAACCACTAGATGAGGCTACATTTTGTAGATTGCGGAACGAGCTCAATGTACTTGATTTTAGTAACTTCACCAAAAATTGAGCTTGTGTTGTCCCTTGCATTCATTGTAATATACAACATGTTTAATTTGTGGCAATGCAAATAGGGCTTGTCTAACATGGTTAAGATAACCGCCGAAGAGCGTGTGAAGAAGCTTAACCTTGGATCAAACTTGACAAGCAACTAGATTTACTTACAAACATTACACATGCATGAATGTTGTTTTGTCGTTTTGTTCCATTTGCCCTCTTGTTGCCTATTTTCTTAAAAAGAATTATAGCCTAAGGCAAAATACTTTGAAGAATATGAGGGTTTGAGAGAGGTCACTCACATCAGTCCCAATTGGTGTTTATTTGGATCTTATTCAAGTTGGGACTTGATTGGGAACAAAGTGCAATGAAGGAAGGTTGAAGATTTTTGGAAAAGGTGCATCGGACGTTGCACTGGACGCGGACCGTCTCTTATCATCGGTCCGGTCGATTCTGAGAGGTGAACTGATGTTGAAGGAGTGACCGGACGCTGCGTCTGTGCGTCCGGTCAGAAAGGGTTCAGCGTCCGGTCAATGGAGGAAGGTCAAGTTGCTCTGACCGGACCACCCGCCTTCGTCGGTCATGGACCACCGGACGCGTCCGTCGCGATTCCAGAGGATTTGGACCTCTCTCGGAATCGGCCGGACGCTGGTGGTAGCGTCCGGTCGCGCTACCACCGGAAAGGCGTCGGTCAATGGATCTGCGTGACTTCAAGTCTCTTTTCCCTGCTTTTTTACATCACGTTCTTGGGGATTACTTAACCCGCCCCGCTGCCTTGACCTAACCGGCGCCTCTCAAGCCGAACCCTAGCCCGAGCCGCGCCCGCATCCCGTCGTGCCCACCTCCTGCCTTCCGCAGCCTCCCGAGCTCGCAGCCGAGCCTCGCGCCCGGCCGCCTAGCGCGCCACCGAGCCCCACGCCGCCGTCGTCGCGCCACCACCGGCCCGTCGCAGCCATAGCGCCGCCGACTCCGCCCCGCCTTGCCCTGCTCGATTGCCTCGCCCGGCCTCCTCGCGCCCTAGCTCGTTGCTTCATCGTTGCGAGGGCTGCCAATCTTCGCCGCTATTGCCCTATCCTCCCATTGTTTGGTAAGAGCGAACTTTCACGTTTTCAATCTTGATCTCCAATCGTGACCTAGATCAAATTCTAAATGCAATCGATTTCCAATTGCATTGAGGGCATTTGACCTAACCCTAGCCGGTTCCGAGATCCCCCACGTAACATCTTATCTATTCTCGGATTGCTGATCGTCAGGTAGAAAGCCACTCGATTCAAATTCGCATCTCCATTGCTTTCTCTATTAGGATTTCGCATCTATTAGATATATGGTATTTATTTGTATATCCATCTATTCTATCGTGCAGCGAGTCGGTTCCGTTGTGTTTCGTCTGGCAGTTGGCAGTCAACTCGGAGCCAAGCTCGCGAGTAAGGATCGAGCCAAGCCTCAAAGCGGCGATTTGATGATTGATCTTCATCGGTGACAGTTCACCATCTTGTCGATTCAGATGGCTCGCACCAAGAATGTTGGTGGTGACCCGTGTGATGATGATCGGAGGCCCCGCCTCGCGCCACCACCGGATCCAAAGGCAAGTCAACCAAGCGGTGACATCCAAGAAGCGCAAAGTACCCGACGCCGAGACGGCGAGAGAGCAAGAAATTGCAGAGGCCGCAGACCGTTAGAGAGGTGGTACCCGCAGCCGGAGTTGTCATTGCAGATCGCCGATTTCACCCTGGCGATCGAGAGCTGCGATTGAGGAGGTTGAGCGTCGTCATGGTAGTCGGTGGGGCCTGCCACGTTTGCGGAGACGACGGGTCGCCATTGAGGAGGGTCCGTCGACAGCAAGCAGCCCCCACCGAAGAGAGCCTCACCAGGCCTGGGAGACTCGGGAGAGTCGGGGAGACCGAGCGGCACCTCAGCCACGCCCGCTCGAGTCGCCGATCTTCTGCGCAGTTCCACCGAGGCCGATTACGGCGCGCAGGGTTCACGCCCCGCCTGGACCACGTGGTCCACCTCAAGTGGTTCACCTCGACTTGAGGGCCGCTTCTGACGAGCGGAGTTCAAGCGGTTGCGGTTTGTCGAGTTTGAGGTTTGGTTTCCTCCGAGGAGGGATGAGAGAGCGGTGAGGGTTCTACACGCCCTTTGCATGAGGACTTCTACAATGCATATCTTAATGTGGGGCGGTGTTCGGGATCACGAGAGGGTCGCCAGATAGAGTCCATTGTGGCAAGCAATGAGAGAGCATTCGGCAACACTTGTCATATTTGCAGGGGTATCGGATCCGATTGACGGACGGGGATATATGTACCATCTTGGGTCCGTCGGTTTATGCCTCGCTCTACATTGATCCTCATCACAGATACATTCACTTTGCTTTCAACGGCAAAGACCACAGAGTGACCGATGGCGAGCTGGGGAGATATGAGACTACAGGAGCAGCACTGTAAAGATGCATGAGGTTTGCTATGGTCGTGAGGACCTCCCAGGCGCCCTCATGGAGGGTTGGTGCCCCCTCTGAGACTTAGTGCGGCATTGCTTCAAGGAGCCGTTTGGTGAGGGGTCGGAGCAGAACCCCGGTGACTTGACTCCCTCTGCCGAGGATTCTAGAGGCCATCATCGGGAGGACACTGCTCCCGAGGTTGGGATACTGAGAGAGGGCCTAACTCGCCTGACTCTGGCTTCTCAATGCCATCATGCGAGATGTGATGTTTGACATCCGGGACCTCCTTCATCCGAGATGGAGGATACTATAGTGAGGGATTCAACGGTCGTGGCAGCTTCCCTATGCTCACTGGATCACCTTCCTCATCCGTAGAGTTGTGATGGATAAGCCCCCTGGCATGATGGATGAGTATACAGGTGCCACTACAGAGTTCCCAGCTTACAACCTCTCACAGCGGATCAGACATACCACTCCTCAGGCACCCAGTCAGCCTAGCCGTCGTCCCGACGTGCCAGAGTCCGCAGCTCAGCAGGATGAGATCATCAGAGGGATTGCAACCACAGAGGAGGAGGAGCTAGAGGCACAGCAGGGAGTGAGTGAGTACAGTGACAGCTCTGACGACGACTACCAGCCTATACCTCAGATGCCTCCACGCAGACACGATGCAGAGGCCGGTAGCTCTAGTTCTGCTCCACCGGCTCCACAGACAGACCCCGCTCTCATAGCTATTCTTGAGCGGATGCAGCAGGATCGAACCACAGCGAGCACAGACAGCATTTGCCAACTTCCAGACAGATTCAGCTCGTCGGGGACGAGTTCCAGCGTCGGCAGCAGCTCCTCCTTCAGCACCAAGAAGCGATTACTTATGCAAACGGCGACTCATGGGATTCATGCAAAGATGTAGTGAGCGGCTATTGGGGTCCCATCGCCACGACCTTTCGCCCAAAGTTGCACTGACCTCCTACCACCGACGACTCTAGCAAGATACAGCCCGCCGGGCTTGAGTCGAGGGCAGCCTCGATTGATTCACTTCACCTCCTATCTGGTGTCCCAGTGGTTAGCTTCACTGGTGTAGCCCATGATTCCTCCTTATCACACGGGTTTCTCACCGAGCAGTCTTCCTCCCTATTCGTGCTCGAGTCGTCGGTCTCCGTGAGTCTTGGAGCATCATTCAATGAGTTGACCCGGCATGCCTACTCCGTCTCACATGCATCTTGCCGGTCCGTCAAAGCAGCTCCAGCTATCATGACTACTCGAAGCTCCCTCGTCTGTCGCCTCGTCGAGATCCCACGACGGACATACTTGCGGCATCACAAAGACCAGCCCCAGCTCGAGACCACTGGACAGCAATGACACTTCCCGCTTTAGAGGGTCGGTCGGCCGAGAGCTCAGGTCGATGATGATGGCGCCAGATTCCATCTTGCTCCACGTACCTCGGCGCCTGACTCGTCACTGCAGCCCCGCCGACCAAACCCTTAGGTTTTGGTGTTTGACGCCAAAGGGGAGAGGGTTTTGAGTATGTAGACTGTGGGGAGCGAGCTTTAGGGGAGCTAGTTATCTAGTATTAGCTTTTTATATACATTTGGAGTTTTATTTGTGTGATACACTATTACTTATGCATTCGTGTGTTTACTTTCATGCATACTATTATATATATGTGATAGTGCTATCTACGTGGATCTGTGATATTTGACATGTGTGACTTCTACTTTGCATTTTCTATATGTCATATCACTTGTGTTATGCTCATTTGCTTTTGCTTCCGCGTTTATACTTCGAAGCAAATGAGCTTTGTTAATTGTACTCATGCTTAATTCATATCCTTTGAGTACATTGTGTTGGCTTGGGTCATATAAGCTTGACTAACTCTTTTGTTCTTATTGACAAAAGCTTATATGAACCAAGCCGTCGCCAAAAAAAAAAAAAAAAAAAAAACCTCACTCCATAACATACTGAGGTGGTATTGTCATCAATCACCAAAAGGGGAGATTGAAAGCATCTAGGCCCCTAGTTGGATTTGGTGATTAATGTCAATACAAGATTACTATGACTAACGTGTGTTTTGCAGAGGCAACTAAGTTAGGTCATGGTAATGGAGATCGATTGGGCAATCGAGGTTGTCATGCCCCTACGATGGAAATCGTTTCGGTTTTCAAAGGATGGACGACAAGGTTAAGGATAACTAGTTCTAAGTGTCGATTGGAGTTGGAGAGACATTTAGAGTAGTTTAGGACTTTGTTTTTTCCTTTGGCCGTACTATAAAGGGGGGTATGAACGGGTAGCTTGACCTAGTTGAGTCTAGTGAGTTAGGTGTGGTGCACACTTGTTAAAACTAGCTCTAGGTAGCTCCTATGAATGCCTAAGATCCTTTGGAGCAAACTTCATTCACATATGTTCGAAAGTTAGAAGTGAATGGAGGGTCAAACACTGACCGGACGCTGGCTCCGGTGCGACCGGACGCTGGCCGCAGGGTCCGGTCAGTTCGTTTGACTGAGGTGGTTAAGTCTGTTGAGACCGGACGCTGGAAGGTCGTGTGGACCGGACGCCGAGGGCTAGCGTCCGGTCGACTCAAAGAAGGGTCCAGACTTTGAAAAAAGAGTGACCGGACGCGTCGGTCAATATGACCGGACCACGAGTATCCAGCGTCCGGTCGTTCTGATAAGCATCAAGAGCGACGGACGCGTCCGTCGGTAATAACGACCGGACCTCGTCGTCCGGTCATCACTTGAATGCTGGTTCATGGTTGAACTGACCGGGCGTCCGGTCATCACGATCGGAGCGTCCGGCCGTCCCCGCCAGAAGCTCATGCGGTTAGTTTTTCAAGTGCCTTATAAATAGAAGCTCCACTCGTGAGTGGAGGTACTTTGCTCATTCAACAAAGGTGAGAAACACGTTTGTGAGTGCCAAGAAGAGCAAGGTCCTAGAGAGGTGTTTGTGATTTGAGAATCCAAGAGAGTAGCCTCACTAGCAAAATCAAGAGTAGCAAAGTGTGCATCCATCTTCTCATTAGGCTTGGCGTGGTCAAGTGAGAGTTCGTGCTTGTTACTCTTGGTGATCGCCATCACCTAGACGGCTTGGTGGTGATTGGGAGTTTGGTGTTCACCCGTGAGCTTGTGGGTGACCCAACTCAAGTTGTGAGCGGCTTTGGGTGATTCGCAGCATGACGGAGTGTCGAAGAATCAACCCATAGAGAGCACTTGATCCTCTGCGCGGATCAGGGGGAGCTACATCCTGCGCTGGTGCTCCAACGAGGACTAGTGGAGAGTGGCGACTCTTGATACCTCGGCAAAACATCGCGCGTTCCTTTCTCTCCCTATTTACTTTGAGCAATTCAATACTTGTTTTACATCCATAGAATTGCTTGCTTGAGTAAGGTTGGAACATAGGTGGTGAGTTCGTTGTGCTTTAGTTTGATAGAAACACTTTTCTAGGCACAAGGGGTTAATTGGGCTATCCGTAGGATTTGTTTATTGCAAGAGAATTTCGAATTAGCCCAATTCACCCCCCCTCTTGGGCATCTTGATCCTTTCACCAGCAAAGGACTCAGCAGATAGAGATTTTACAAGGGTATCATTATGGCACAGATTATAACACCCTTCACATGATTCTGAATCCAGGGTATCAAGGCACACGGGATTTCAATCCACAGATGGATCAGCAGGTGCAGGGCAATCCAAATTCACATGCTGACGAGTTGTTGCTAAAGGTGACCGAGATGATGAAGAATCAGTTCGGTCTGAAGCCAAAAGGGCTGACCTATTTGTACAAACGTCCATATCCAGAATGGTATGATTTGGTCACTCTTCCTACAAATTATAGGCTTCCAGAGTTTGCTAAGTTCACTGGCCAAGATAGCACAAGCACAATAGAACATGTCAGTCGGTATCTTACACAGTTGGGCGAAGCATCCATTGAAGAGGCACATCGAGTTCGTTTCTTCTCTCTATCACTGTTAGGGCCAGCCTTCACTTGGTTTTCATCACTACCAGTCAACTCCATTGCCAATTGGGCTGACCTCGAGAAGAAATTTCATACATATTTTTATACTAGGACTAGAGAAAAGAAGATTACCGATCTGACAACTATAAGGCAGAAGACTAATGAATCATGCACTGAGTTTCTTCAGAGGTTCCGAGAAACAAGGAACTTATGCTTCTCATTAAACTTGGCTAATGATCAGCTAGCTGATTTAGCCGTTCAAGAAATGTTGCTAATGTGGAAAGAAAAACTATTGGGTCAAGAATTTGACAACTTGGGTCAATTGGCTCAACGAGTGGCAGCGCTCAATAGCCAATTCTAGAGTATGCACAGAGATACCCGATTCTAGAAGAGTACCACGGTGGCCGAAGCCTATAATCCATACTCAGTCGATGACAGCTATGAAGATGAAGAAGAAGAGGTTGTTGCGGCTGAATGGAATTGGGGCAAGAAAACAGTAATGGTGCCAAATCCTTGGGGAAGAGGAGTCGAGGAGAGCTATGACTTTGATGTCACAAAATTGGATAAGCTCTTCGATTTCTTGCTTGAGAAGGGGCAGATCAAGTTACCCGATAATCATGTTATGTTGCCCCCTGATCAGTTGAAGAATAAGAAGTTTTGTAAGTTCCATAATGCTACCTCTCATTCCACTAATGAATGTAGAATTTTTCGGCAGCATATACAGAGGGCTATTCAGCAGGGGAGGCTCAAATTTGATACGCCTCGGAAGATAAAAGTGGATGATAATCCTTTCCTAGGAGATCAAAACATGGTTGATGCTAGGCTGCTCAAAGGAAGGACTAAGGTCCTAACATCAATAAAATCAAGAGAAGCTGGAACAGTCGATCCCGAGAGGCAAATATTGGCCGACGAATACAGGGGAATTAAAAGACGTCGCAATAAGCAAAAGAGCCGATATGAGCAGGGAGAAACATCAAAGGAAGGGGCGATAAAGCCACGGGTTACATCTCGAATTCTGTTGAATAAATGGCAGTGGTAGAAGAAAAAGGATTATCAGCGTTGGTTGAAAAAGCAAGAATACCAGCGTCAACAGAAAGAGAGAGGTACGAAAGAAAGCAAACTGAATTGCATTGGAATTGTCCTTTCTTTCGACATTGCTGGAATGAAGGTTTGAAGTTGCCTACCAGGAGTAACTGTCCAGAGTGCAGCGATCAGTATTGGGAGTTTAGGCAATCTCAAGCCAACCGTCGGTCTATCCATGCTCAAGATGCATATCACCATAATAACATGGATCGGCGCTTAAAAAATGGAAGTATTCATAATCGGCTGGAAAAAAAGAGTTGTCAATCAAGATTGGGCTGATTATGAAGAAGAAGACAACGAGAGAAAATATGTTTGGCAGGAAGGCCAATGGTGTCCAGGAGGTTTAACAAGAAGCTAGAAGAGAAGGATGCAACGCCTAAGGAATAAAGAGTTGGAGCAGGCTCAGGCATCCGGTAAACCTCAAGTATGGTGTGCTAAGCAAACAGCCGATAGAAAGCAACCATCAGCTAATATTCAAATGGCTTTTCTGTTGCCATCAGAGTTCAGAGCTCCGTAGATCAAGAAGTTTATTCGGATTTCGATGAATCGGAGTATGAGGAGATGGTTGCCAAGTTGATAGTCATACAGCAAGCAATATTTGATAAACCAGTCAAGCATCGGCACCTAAAGGCTTTACATATAAAAGGTTTGATTGATGGGAAGCCGATGAATAAAATGTTGGTGGACGGAGGTGCTTCTGTTAGTCTCATGCCTTACACCACTTTTCATAAGCTTGGCAAGGGACCAAGAGATCTGATTGAGACTGACATGATGCTTAAGGATTTTGGAGGTAATGCGTCTAAGACCCGGGGGGCAATAAACGTCGAACTAACAATCGGGAGTAAAACTCTGCTCACCACATTCTTCGTCATCGATGGAAAGAGGTCGTACAGTTTGCTCCTTGGTCGTGATTGGATTCATGCGAACTGTGTGTTGTGTACCATCGACCATGCATCAGTGTTTGATTCAATGGCATGGAGATGATGTTGAGCTGGTTCGCGCTGATGAATCTGTGAGCATCGCAACAGCCGATCCAATCTTTTGGGAACTAGGAGATTTTGAATGCTTTTCTGGCAAGTTATGGGAAGGAGGCTTCATTAAGATCAGCAATGAAAGCCAACAGCCGATGCAAGCAATCAGCTCTGAGAATTTGTTTTAGTTAGTAGTCATGGCTTCACGTCGGCCGTTGGAATAAGGAAAAATAAGCATTAGTTCTGAATGTGGGTTTGGGCCGACGTGTGAATGCTAAATGGAACCCTAAGTGCGGGTCAAAATTGATGGGTTTCTTAAACGAAGTTTTGTTGCACTTGATGAGGTGCTTGCTTAACCTTTGGTTTGAAGGGTTCTGGTGCAACCTATCAATGGTGATCGACGAAAAATATTTAAAGGGATGATGTCCTAGCATTTGATCAATACTTGATAGCCGATTCGTTTAGTCATCGGCTTTAATAGCCGGTACCAGAGAAGGTATCGCCTCTAGTTCAAAAATAAAGAAACTTACAAGACATAAAAGTCAATACGATATGTATCGCCTCCGAAGCAAAGAATAAAAAACAAAAACATTCATGACACATACAAGGGCATTGCACTGAGACACATTCATGAAAGAGCAAGAGTCTTGGTTCATCAGTTTACCCTAAGTACAAACTAATCAAAAACCTTGTTCACTACATCCTGAGCGGATGTAATGTCCACAATGGCCTCCGCGGCAACGATGAATTCTTCAAGCAGGTCCACATGTTCCTCAAGGCCGTCGCCCATCGGAAAGCCAGTCTCCATGGCGTGGAGCTCATACTTGGTCTAGACTTGCGCCACGGTCAGCGCCACTAACGCGCCGTGACGAACGCCATGGAGGGCGATCTCCTGAACACGGGCCGGGATGTCTTGGAGACGAGCGTCAATGAGGGAACCCCCAGCATTGACGGCATCCACGGCCGCGTTCGCCACTAGTTGGAGAGACTCCAACTGCACTGTCTGGGCTGGCGATCACAGAAAACTATCAAGACAAAGACAGTGGAAACTAGAATAGAAGCATTCATGGAACTCATCTTACCTGCCACCACGGCGTTAGACTCAGCTAGCCACGCTTGAATTGCACTAGCCTCCTCCTCAACTGCATTAAGGGCTGCTTGGAAGACCCTGAGACAGATCTCAAGCTGGCCATTTTTCTAAATCACCTCGGAATAGCGGTCCTCGATCGCCCTCCATTCTTGGAAGAAGCACCGAGCATCGTCGCCGTTACACGAGTTGGAAGAGTCCGACGACGAAGCCGACGCGGAAGATGCAGCGTCAGAGGGCTTGCTGGCCCTAGGGAGGGGATGAAGACTGTCATTTAAGACGAACCTATAGGTGAGTCAGAACAGTTCGTCATCACAAGCAGAAGATGTTGATCTCACCTCATATATCGGAGGCGCTGGTTCATCGGCATGTTCTCCTCCGGGACCTCCTCCGCCCTGTGCTTGCTGCGGTTCTCCTCGCTGGCCATGAAGTTGATCGGATCTACAGGAAGAGAGGAAGGCCGCTACAGAGTTCTACGAGGGTGGAGAAAAGCAAAGGAACAAGAACTGTTGCAAATGTGAATGTGTTCAAGGCCAGAGCCCTTGGCTGGTATTTGAAGCCACGGAACAAAAGGGTGGACGCCTCAGGACGTGCAAAAGGCAACCGCAATTAATAGGAGGCGAAGAGTCAAAGAGAATACTATGCCAGATGACTAAGGATAGAAGATCGAAGGGTTCTCTTAATAAAGGCTGTATTTTTAGACCTAAATTGGATTAAGATCGGGAGTCTGGAATTGGCTATTTTCAAAATCGACTCTTTAGCCGAAGCAAAAGAAAAAATCACTCAAGAAGGAGAAATTGTTTGCTGATATCACCTATTATAAACTACGAGCCAGAAAACACTTTGGCTACTATATCATCAGCCTAGGAAATAAAGACTACGGAATTAGCAGCGCTGAAGAAATCCTCAACCAAGCGCTCATAATCCCCAGGGTGCGCCACGGCTGGAAAACCATGGGGAAGGAACCGAAGTTCATGGCTAGAATGGGCTTGCGCAGAAGCCAACGCCATGGCAGCACCATGACGAACGCCATGCAAAGCAACTTCCCTGACATGATTCGGGATGTCGTGCAGGCGAACCACCGGGACGGCGCCCCTAGCATTGACGAATCCCGCCGCGTACTCCGTAGCCAATCAAAGGTTTTCCAGTTGGGTAGACAAATCTAAAAAGATTCAAAGGGGAGACGATCAGAATCTTGAAGATGAAATTGATAGGAAACAAAGGTTATGACAGATATCTCACCCGCGATTCTGGCCTCGGCCTTGGCCAACGTATTCTCCACCGAATCGGCCTCGGGAGGCGATCGGCATCGAACCATGGCCAGAGCCGATTATACAAGGGAAAGACATTCAACAAGACCCTGGCCATGCCGATCAATGGAGGCAAGCAGATCATCATTGTCAATCCGCCTCCTCTGATAGCAGGGGAGCTGGCGACGAGCTGTTGACAAAGAGAACCCCAAAGGCCAAATGGAGTCGGCCCTATGCCCCGAGGCAGCAGGGGCATCTCGAGTTGCACCCTCCTGGCGATGAAGGCGCTGGCGCGATGATGCAGATCCATTGAGAGACTCCTTAGCAGACCTCTTGCTGTTCTCCATGATCTCAAACCTACAGGAAAAAGCAGGAACTGCACTAAAGACGCAAAAGGTTTGAGACAAAGCGGGTTGTTTTTCGATCCACAGCCGTGGCCCGTATATATAGCTCGAAAAGGCGAGAAGTTAGATTTCACCAGGGGTGCAAAATTGAAGTCAGATACAAAAACGGATCGACACTTTAGAAATTCAGGGGACGGATAACGAAGGGATAACAGATTCGGACTTATTCCCCAAGTTACAAAGTATCGTGGGATGAATACAAAAGATTTACATTGACCAGCAATCAGCCCACCAAGGCTTCTTTGGATTGAAGGGAGTTCGAATCCCCACAAGGCCGGAGGTCATCATGAACCGAGTCACATCGGCCCGTTAATAAAATTATGCCAGAGAAGGTGAAAAGCCGCCTGCCTAACAGATGCCCAGTTGATTTCTCGGTGACTGGGAAACTGCGGGAAAGAAGCCTGTAGCTCTTCCGATGGGCATTTGATGGAGCAAACAAGGGGAAGGTGTCCACACATTTTAGCCCTTGCAAACACTAGAACAGCTCTGCGAGCATGGAGAGAAGACTCAGGTGATATCACAAGGATTCTTCTAACCACAATAGATGAACCTCTTGCTCGACAAGGTGCTAAGATGAGCAACACAATCACCCTATGCACAAGAATTCTTCTAACCGCTCAAGATCTTCATAGCAAAAAGATAGACCATGGAGGGTCTGACGGAGTCAGAAGCACTCGAGGGAGCATATGGAAGAGAAACATAGCTGAGTTGTTGAGTTGCTCTCGCCAGGGTCGGATAGACATTTTATAGCCGGCCTGGAAAGATGAATCCGAGTGCCCGTGAAGCAATGATGCTCTCGTAAAAGTTTTGAAGCATAGGCTCATGAACTGACATAGACGGCGACAAACACTAGACCCTAGATCAAGATTCTCTACCCGTGACAGCGGACCTATTGGGGATACAGACGTGATAATTTTGGAATAAAATTACTTTTATCCCAAAATTGGGGGCATGTGTTTACATGAAAATTTGGAAGAAGAATCGTAGGAACTCAAAAGCTCCCAAGATCATGTCATCAAGGAATCAATTGAGTATAGATCGGTATTAGCTGATTCGAATGCAACGCTGGAATCGGCTTTCTTCAGATGGCGCCAGCAGATAACGACAAAGGCTACGATCGGCGCCGGGACAAAGCATGTTGGACTCTATAAAAAGGGAAAGATTAGAGTCCAAGTTATCTTAAATTAGGAATGTTTTCTCTTAGGCCAAGAAATTGTAATGAGTCGTGCTTAAGTAGGATTCATGCGTAGGTTCCGAGTATAAATATTGGACCCCGGCTATTGTAAAGGACACACAATCAATCAAATACAAGTTACTTACTTTTTTCGGCTCCGGCCACCCCTTAGGAGTAGGAGTAGAGTAGATCTCGGCGAGTTCTTCAGCAAGTACGGCTGCATCGATCCGGTCGACCTCCACTACTTGTCTGTAAGTACCGTCATGGCTTATACTTCTGTTCGTACGGCTGCATCGATCCGGTCGACCTCCACTGCGACTCTAATATAAGCTACTTATCGACTCTTGTCTAGTTCAAGTACGGCTGCATCGATCCGGTTGACCTCCACTGCTCGAACTAGATTAAGGTCAACTTATCGGCTCTATCTAAGGGTGGCGTTCCTTCGGATAGATTCATTAAGTTACCGATATTGCTTATTGCTTCCATTATTTATTTAATTACAGCAATATCACTTCGTCCGATTGGGATTGATCTAGATCGGCCTTATATCCTTTTCAACCCATCGTTTGTTAATCTAAATTTGATCTAATCTATACTCTAAATGATGAGTTATGTTTTATCGACCGTTTTATGTTAATCTTGATCGCGCATAATGTGCGGTTAAGGCATGTTTTGTCTTGAATAGATCTGTTGGTTGATGAAAACCGTTCCATGGCCAGTACACAGCCTGTGTGATTCTGCCTCATACCCAACTGTTAGCACCGTGGAGTGGGGATCGTAACTTGGTAGATTTGTTCCTGATAGGACATGACCTTAACTGTCCTGAATTGGCTGTTTTAGCCGATATCGAGTGCTTTCACGAACGGTTCACGTCATGAGACTATTGAAATAAAGATAGGTTGAAAGATGTGTTAGTCCCATGATCTTAGTATGGTATTACGGCCTGCATGATTCTGCCTCATGCCCCACTGATATTAGTAATAAGTTAGGGTCGTCGAATCTATTGTTGTTTCTACGGCCTGCATGATTCTGCCTCATGCCCCACTGGTCATAGCGATAGATGAGTTCTAATATGTTCATTAGATTTGTCTCTATTAAATGGTTAAATGATGATGAGCTCTTTCTTTTATATAAAAAGGATTCGGTTGCTTGCAGTTATTGGCTTAGCATAAACTAATCATTGTTGACATTCTTTTGCCATTGACTAATGTTTGTCTAAATAACAAGATTTATCCTGAGTGATAACCGATTTACCTTCTATAATTCCATGAGCTTCAATTGATTTATTCTGATGAATATGCTGGAATCGACTCTTTAGTCGATCTCCTTCCATTTCGGCTCTCAGAGCCGCACATTCGGGAACTGTCTGGCAGGCATGTTCCGCCTTAAATTACTGATTAGCTTTCTCTTCTTGTCAATTGTAGGGTTAAATTGACTGGCACGTCTCGGGAGGAGTGCGCAGGATCGACCATCCCTGCGCTGAAGCTAGGCGGATCTTCAGCTCCATCAAGCGGACCCTTCCGGCTTGTTCGTGTGCCCTCGGCACGGGACGAATTTTCGTGCCGGCACAAAGAGAATATATCAATAATGTGACAAACCTTCTAGTCACATTTAATTGAAAATCTTTGCACAATTAGGTCTCCAAAAGTAGAACATCACAGTAGATATTATATATAAGCCATAAAGCCACAATCTGCTCCTGTAAACAATAGATGGTAGTGCTGGGCATTTTCTAGAGTTCTGCTCAATGTTTGATAACAAAACTAGCACATCAAAGGTGTCTCAGACAATAGACGAGAATTCCAAGGTTCAGCAAGCTTGTTATGATAGTTTGCACTAGTACTCATTTAATCATTTCCATATATTTAGGCAGCTTGATAGTTTGCACTTACAATGGTGATAATTAATAATCATGCAGGAGAAGCAAAGAGGCAGCATAGGAATTACTCTAGTCAGCAACTGGATGATTCCCTACACAAATTCCAAGCGAGATAAGGATGCTGCCAAGGGCGCGCTACAATTTATGTATGGCTGGTGAGTTTTCATTTAGTTCTTACTAGACAGACTTCAGGTTTCGTCCTTGAAGTTTCCACTAAATCAAAATCAGAAAGATTTTTCTAAGAAACTATTTACATAATTTGGTGATAATTTGAACAGGTTCATGGATCCTCTAACTAAGGGAGATTACCCACTCAGCATGAGAACACTAGTTGGTAATAGATTACCAAGATTCACAAAAGAAGAGTCAAAGGCCATATACGGATCATTCGACTTCATTGGCCTCAACTACTATACAGCAAGATATGTTCAGAATACCAAACACAGTAACAATGGAAACAAAAGCTATAGTACTGATTCGCGAACTAATCAATAAGGTAATTATGTAAAAAAAAAAGGCGTACCCAGTGCAGAGAGGTCCCGCTCTGTGCGGGTTCTGGAAAAGGGTGTCAATGGCAAGTCTTACCCTCGCCTGTGCAATGCGCGGAGACCGCGACTCGAACCCGGGACCTTCCGGTCATAGGCGGTAAGATTCTACCGCTTGCACCAGACCCGGCCTTCAATCACGTAATTATGTAATCATGTTATTTCTATTCTATATTCAAATTACTTGGGTGGACTAAGGCCCCGTTCGGCTTGCTGAAATTTGGCTAAAAGTGGCTGAAAAATACCGTTCTGGGTGAAATGTTGTGAGAGAAAAACACTGTTTCGGCTGAAAAAAAGAAGCCGAACAAGCCAGATTTAAGGTAAGCCGAACGGGGCTAAGATTTTTCTGGACCTGTATTGTAACAACAGTTGAAAGAAACGGGACAGCTATCGGTCCAAAGGTATGACTTCCACAGAAAGGAAAATTATCTTGCTTCATGTTTGACAGTTGTGTAACTGGGTTGATGATAAATAATTAAGGGTTATTTATAGATAATCTAGTCATTTAGCACAAAATTAGAAAGTCATTGCAGATTCGCATGAAAACAACGAATATTTGTATCCAGGCTGGATCTCCTTGGCTGTACATCTATCCAAAAGGAATAGAAGATCTCCTGCTATACACCAAGAAGACATACAACAATCCTACAATCTACATCACAGAAAACGGTTCAACAGTCTAACTACATTTTATATCAGTTTGTTCTGTGGCTTACTCAGGAATCCAGAGCAGTAGCTGATAAATTTACTCATTATGCTGCAGGTGTCGATGAAATTAACAATGTAAACATACCACTTCAAGAAGCCTTAGTCGACAATACCAGAATAGAATTCTACCGGCAACACCTATTCCATATTCAAAGAGCCCTCAAGTAAGTCTGGTGCTTGATTTGTAGTAGATGCATAACTGAATTATCGATCGCGATTCACGAAAATGTATGTATTACACACACAAAAATATTTATGTTTATGCACCAAAATCAAAAGTACTCTTATGACATGGCAGGGAAGGAACTAATGTACGAGGGTACTTTGCATGGTCACTATTTGACAATTTCGAGTGGATGGATGGTTATACTGTGAGATTTGGTATTAATTACATCGACTACAGGGATGGTTTGAAAAGATATCCAAAGAGTTCCAGCAAATGGTTCCAGAATTTCCTTCATAACTGAAATTTTGTACTGCTCAAGTTAAAAGTACTATGGAGCAACATTACAATTACAAATGTAGCGTCTATATCTTATCGTATTCTCCAGCTTCCAGTTTTAGTGTTGTACAAGTGATTCTTATAAAGCCAAGATGATCAGACTGCAATTTCCCTGAGCATGCTGATATTTTTAGAGTAATAATACTACAAAAATGCATCTCATAAACCTTTGTAGTCTGTCATGCTACTCTGATAGTTAGGATTTAAAAGCATACTCATGTCACTCACACAATGGCCTTTTGCAACAGAAGCATACATTAGATGTTACACACAAACAGATACATATCACAGACGAACATAAACCATTGAAACCATTAAAACCAATGTTGCAAACATCAGCATGTTTAGCCTTGCAACTGGGGATTTTTCAAATTTCATAACAGATAGCACAGGGCTTCAAGGAATCATATAATTGGTTAATTACGTTGTTCAACTGCCCTATATATCAGGAAAAAGTACAAGACTGACTAAGGCGGTCAACTTCTATGAAACATTGATTAGATCATTGTTCACTGATAAGTGAAGCCTTTGGTAACCATATATTACTTTCTTCACCACTCAACTGCATTCGTTATGTCCTGAGAGGGCTATAATATGACTTGTCCATATGATGAATCTGATACTTTAATTCAAATCCATATATATGCACTTCCAAGCAGCAAAGCAACAGGAGCAAGAAATCATAAATATTCTGAAGTATATACCATAAGATAATAATTTTGCAAACTCAATCTTATTTGGTCCAGGAACAAAAATACAGTCATACAGCTAATTGACTAACACTTGAGCTCAGTAAAGTATTGATCTCTCCAATTATATGCACTGGCCTTCCATCAAAAACAGACGATAGTGTTGACTCACACAGCTTCTTTAGTTCCCTTGTTTTTGTAATTGCTGCCTCCTGTATATGTGAAAAAGGTAAATATTTAACACACTCCACCTTCAGCAAATTAAAATAGATTTATTGGCTATATAAAGCGCAAGGACCAAGGAGACATATTGGTGTTTTGGTTCACTATTAGCACATAATGGACGAATAACTCCAATTTGCAAAGAGCAAATATGAATCATAAGCCTACGTATCTTTGCCACACTATGATGCTCTCTTATTGAGTTTAGATCACAGTTCGCATGGATTGCTACTACATGGTGTTTTTTACTAAACTCAGTAAAACTGTAGAAGTATATGTGCAGATGAACAAAGCAACAGAATATAATTGAAATTGATGTCTGGACACAATACTTGGTTAGAATTTGCAGGGACACACTGCAGAGCTATTTCGCCAAATGGAATAAGAAATTAGTTAGCGAACAATGTGGAAATTCAAAGGTGATCTTTTCCATCATCCACCAGCAAATGGAGTGTCGTGTGTCTGAGCAGCATTGAGTTCAATACCAAATGGCCAGGATATTTGCATCATCATCGATCAGATAAACAATAGAAGGGCAGGCCTGGTGCAGTGGTGAGAGCTGTCTCACTGAGTCACCAGGTCGTGGGTTCGAAGCAGCCTCTCCGCAGATTTTGCGGGGGAAAGGCTTGTCTCGGTTTATCCCTTCCCCAGACCCCACTCATGTGGGAGCCTCCGGCACTGGGTCTGTCCTTTTTTTTATCGATCAGATAAACAATGCTTTTACAGAGTGTCTCAGCAAGTGATGAAATTGTATTTTCTGTAGCCAATTTTACCAAGGATTTTTTTTTTCACTTACTTGCTTTGGCCATGATGATGACAGTGCGTTTTGCAGCTCCATACGCTTAACAGATAAATCACCTAAACCTTCCTGTAATTTAACCTCATGATGCTTTTTCTCTTCTAAGGTTGACACTAATCTGTCCAGAAACCTTAGGAAGAGGAAAGAAACAGTAACCAATTAAAGAAAATATAGAAACATTATGCATTTATGGTGGAAAAACTGGTGTAGTATGCAAGCCTTCAAGAATAGGCTAAGAAAGAATTTTTGCATTACTTTATTGAACTAATAGTAATGAAAGACATTAAGGAGCAGGATGCTTCATAATCCCTTACCTTTTAGAATTAAGGATCATTATAAGGTCAAGAGTCTTCTGATTAGTTAGCAATGAGATTGCTGAAGAAACCTCTACAAGCATATTCTCCAAACTATCAGGAGCGTGCTGCTGGAGAACAAAAGGTGAGACAGCTAGCACTTGATGCTGTAGAGATGATGTATCTGCATTCCTGATCTCCCCTAAGCGTTGAGTCAAAAATGATTTTACCTGTTTCAGTTATCATAAATTAATAAATTGCAGCACTATGCAGTAAGAAGGTGCATCCAGAAAGCAGCCTCATCGTACAACAAAAACACTAGTCACCAATTGAATTTCTAAAATAACATTATTATTCAGTACAGACAAGATGAAAGGAAAGGTCTTAATAAGACAGATTATGCAATATCATCTGAACTAGAAAAGAGGGGGGAGGGAGGGGGGATGGTCAACATACCTCAAGTAAATCATCCAGAATGTCATTCCTATATTCCTTTTCCAACAACCGACTTCTATCTTCAGTTACCATTTGAGACTGCGGTTGCTCTAATTCAGATGGAGCATTCTGTATACTAGCAATTTCTTCAGAACTATCAGCAGTGATGTCCCAGCAAATACCAGACTCAGATGATGGAAGATCTTCTTGGTTCAAGGATTTGTCTGAGACACTAACATTATAATTTTCAGAACCGGCCAGCTCTATATTAGCGTCAATAATTTCATATGATCCAAAACCATTGCCAGATTCTTCAACAGGCTGTTCCACAGCACCAATGTCCCAATCAATTTCATTAGCGTCCACAGAAATGTCCCAATCAATATCATCAGCAGCAACATTTGAGTCAATTTGTCCTGCGCTCACAAACCCATGAGATTTCGGTGCCTCTCCAAGAGAACGTTTGATCTCATTATATACCGAGACATGCAAAGAAGGAGGGTTGGCCTGCAACTCTTTCAGCTTGTGTAGCACAGAAACACAATTTCCCTGAAGTTCAGAAGAACAAAGTGGTTAAAATTCACGAGAATGTTTCTAGCAGCTAAAAATTGTGTATTCAGTATGTGATATGTTCTACATAGTCCTGATTGTACCTTGTCCTCAGTATGGCAGTCCTTAACAAAAATTGTGTAGTACTCCATGGCATTTGAGACAGCATCACTGTTCAGGACCTCCAAGATTTTGCTAAAAGTAGATGGAAGTGTTTTTGCAGACTCTATTAGTTCTTCCCTCACATTAATTCCCTGCAGATGACAAAGTTTAAACCAAGTGGCACTCCAGATCAGTATGATGTGGTGAGCAATGTAGTAGGAAAATTAGTGCAGGTTGGGAAAAAGGTAGAGAAGCTGACCTGCAAACCGAGTTCCTGGCAAGCTTCTACATATCTAGTAGCTGACAATGCTGCAAGACGCTTGATGTCAGCCTCCCTTCGATCAAGCTCTGCAAGCTGCTGCTGAGTCTTCTGCATCTGCTTCCTCTGATATGGACTTGAAGGAGCCAAAAAAATCAAGTCAACTAACCAAGGTCAAGCATAGCTAAACACAATTTTAGTTAGCAGTTAAATTCAATATCTAGACAGACTTCATACATGTCATAGTTAACATTTTGAACCATGATCTGTGCTGCCTCTCCAAGGAAGACATGGTCCTTCTCGTAAGCTTTAATAATGGACTCCCATTCACCCTATAAAATACAATTGCAATCAGTTGGGATGTCAATTCCAGCAAACGACATTGCATTTGTCTCAGAAGGAAAAGCAAACACTACCGCGGATCCCGTCAGGCGGCCAAATATGTTGCGACTCTCGGTGTTGGAGTCAAGAAGAATGCCATATATCTTCTTCGCTTCAAGGTACCCAATTTCTGAACCAAGGCAAGGAATCAGAAGCAAAGGATTACATTCCACACGGACAGAGAGAGTGAGAAAATCGAATCGCGCGACCTAAGGAAGCAAGTTAAGGAAGAAAGGGGCGGCGTTCGGCACGAGGGTTTATAAGAGCATGACGAATTCGCCGAAATTCCTACACTGACGATCCGCTAAGAGGTGGGGATCAACTCTGCTACCTTCGGGGTCGAGGGAGAGGAGCGAGGGGTGCAGGTCCCGCGGCAGGGCGGCGAAGGCGGCGGCGACGCGGGCGCGAAGGCCGGCGAGGCGCTTCCGCCAGTCGTGCGGCACTCGCTTGCGGTCGACGAGCCACTCCTGGAGGCGGCCAAAGGCGATGTCGATGGGGAGGTTGCGGATCTCCGACGGGTCGTGCATCGTGGCGCCCGCGGGGTCCGCGCGGCAGGCGGATCACGCGGCCGGCGAGGGAGGGACGACGAACGCGAGCGCCGCAGGCCGGAGCCGATCGGGGAGAACCGGAGAAGGAAGAGAGTGGGCGATGGATGACTCCGTTGGACTCGGCTGCACTTGGTTGTTGGGCTCGAGAGTAGTGCTTGGTTGGGCCTCTTCAGTCCACAGAGCCGGCCCAAACCTCCCTCGATTTCGGCTCGCGTACGCGACACGCGGGTTGTGGTGCGGGACCACTGGCAGTGGCAGGCTGCGAAAAATCCCAGAAAGGAATCGCACGGCACGCGCTCCCGTGAACAACGGGGAATAAATTCGGCGGCCGCCTCGTCTCGTCTTCCCACCAATCTCTCTCCCAATCCGCTAATCGCTCTTGCTGCTCCAATCCGCACCTCGGCCAGGCGAAGGGGGAGAAAAGGGCGAGATGACGGTGGAGAAGGTGGACGCGGCGCTGGCCGACTTCGACGCCCACTTCGACCGCCTCTTCGCTTCCCCGGACGCCGCCTCCGACGGCAAGGTGAAGCTGCTGCTCTTCCTGGCCGACCGCGAGCCTGACTCCTCCCTCACCTGGTGCCCCGGTAAGTAAGAAGAATCCTCGTCGCCGATAATGATAGATTCCGTTCAGCAACTAATAGTCGTCGTGTCGCCCTGGTCCCGTGCTTACTCTACTCACCGTCGCCGTGCGGCGGCGCAGACTGCAACGTGGCGGAGCCGGTGATCTACGAGCGGCTGGAGGCGCTGCAGGGCAGGGACGCGGTGCTCCTGCGCGCCTACGTCGGGGACAAGCCCACATGGCGCGACCCGGCGCACCCGTGGAGGGTGGACCCCAGGTTCGGGCTCAAGGGCGTGCCCACGCTGATCCGGTGGGAGGATGGCGCCGGCGCCGCCGCCGCCCGCCTCGGGGACGACGAGGCGCACCTCAAGGACAAGGTTGACGCCCTCCTCTGCGCCGGCGGCAACTGACAGATCCGGTTTCCCGTTGGGTTCCTTCCATCTGAGTAGAGCGGCTATTACAATCAATCTGTAATTCAGCTCGTGTATGCCGAATCAGAAGCTGGGAAATTGTGTGAAGCTAATAAATAAATCAGTTCATGTATGACGAACCGGAAGCTGGGAAATACCTAGTAAAGCTAGTAATTCGATAATAATGAAGCTAGTAACTCGATGGTGCTGTGTCTCGTTCTACATTCCCAGAATCCGAATCTAAGGTTTAATTAAATCATTGCATTTCACGGGGTTGAGTAAAGACTAAGATAATTCATCATTATTCATTCATAGTTTCATGCAACACACATTCTCACTAGTAGAATAACAGATCAGTCCAATTCGTTTGATGTTGTAAAAGAGGCCAGCAACAGCAATGGCCCTGTTTGATACTCTAGAGGTTAGAGCTAGTTTCAGCTCTAGACTAGTCCTGAATTAACTCTAGTTCAAGAAGTGTTTGGATGTAAGGGTTAGATTAACAATAAATGTACTTTTCTAATCATTTAACTCATTTAAACCATCTTTCAGCCGGATTTGATGTGGTAGGCTCTTGTGTGGCCTCCTCCCGCACACAGATGATACAAATACATTATTTGTATAAATCAAGTATCCAAATCATAATAAATTTTAATTTGTCTATACATATGAGATGTGTCACTCAAACTTACTAAGTCCTCAATCAAGCTAAACAAAAAAATTACACTCCATGAAACAAAAGCATGAGCTAATTCATCACGGAAGGCATTCATGTTCACATCTTCAACAAGAGGTTCATCTTCTGGCCATGCTGATGCCGAAGAACTAGGCATTGGGTTATAATTTTCATCCGCATCACAGGCATCAAATTCTCTATCCGCAATTCTGCTCTCTCGAATAAAATTATGAAGAGCCATACAAGCAACAATAATTCTAGTTTGCTTCTCCTCTGGAAATCTTGGCATGTTCAACAAAATCCTAAACTTCATTTTCAACACTCCAAAAGTTCGCTCTATGACATTCCTAACTTTAGCATGTGCATGGTGGAAGGTTTCTTTCATACCTTGTGGCGGCGGGCCGTTTTGCCATTGCTCCACATGGTACCTTGTACATCTGTATGGTGAAAGGTAGCCCGGTCGGTTTGGGTACTCCGCATCAACCACATAATACTTCCCTACATATTTTCAAAGGCACACAATGAGACTTAGATGAACAAGTGTAATTGGATAAAAAAATTGCAAGAAAGTTCAAGTAGCAAACCTGGCGGTGGATGTGGAAATTTGTGATAAACCAGGCCATCCCGACAAGACAAAGGTAAATCTCATGTCGAAATCACAAATAGCAAGCACATTCTGACTGGTCTTATTGTGCCTGTTCAAGTATGGAACTCTCTTACTCTTATCCACCACAACCTTCACATGTGTCCTATCTATAGCTCCTATGCACTCGTTGAAGTGTGGCCAGAATGCTGGATTTTCTAAGTTTGGGTGCACTTCTGGAAATGTTGTGTCCTTGGGTTTAATGTTGTTATGTGCTAACCTAAGGAGGCACCTCAAAACTATGTTAAATGTCTTGCTTACTGTCTCCAGAGACCTCCTAAAACGATTATCAGCCTGTCTAACTAATTGTGGTGCACCAACAATCCATAAAAACATAGCAAGAGCCTCTATAGATGTCATTTTTTTAGTGGACTTCAACCCATACCTCTGGACCAAAGTATTATGCAACCTGTAAACTAAAGGTCTCTCAACCCTAAACATGTTGTAACATTCGGTTTCTCGGGCTAGTGTCTCATGCACCCAATCCAAACCAGAATCTCCAGTTACCCTCTTAGGTAGTTTCAGGAAGTAGTTATCAGAGTACATACCCAAGATAGGTACCAACTGCAGAATCAAATTTTGTTGCTGCACCAAATTGTTGCGGCACATGGATATAATTTCATCCTCACTTGAGCTACCTCCATCATCTTCTTCTTCCTCAATCACGGGGTCATGATCATCTTCCTGCTTCAACACATGTAACAAACTATTAGCACATAGCATAAAACTTGAACCAGGGTAAGCAAATTAATTCAATAAATTAATACTTCAACACTTGACATCACAGCTCATAGATTAATTTAAATAGGTTCAACACATAGCATAAAGTATCATTACACCACACAGATAATAGTTCACACGCACATAGCTATATGATAGGTTCAACACACATGGACCGAAAAGATCCTAACTACTCCAAATTGTTGTCCCTGCACCATTTCTTGAAGTAACCCAACCTAAGCTCAGGAGTTAACTGGCCCCAGAAGAACTCCCTTTGGTACTCTGTTTCGAACATCTTGGACATAGCATAGACAGAGTCAACGGTTTTCTCAACGCCACACTCAAATGCCAGCTCCTGACACCTCTTGACAGAAAATGCAGCCTTGTCATTTGCACGTTTCTGGATTTGCTTAGTGTTGGCTACGACAGATTCTTTGAAGGTACTAGCTATGTCCTTCACAATCTTCACCATTGGGCTCTTGCTCCTCTTCACTGGACTGGTCGAAGTGCTTGTACTATTGTTCAATGCCCTCTTGCCCCTCTGACTCCTCTGGCTGCTTCTACTGGTAGGTGTTTGTGCAAACTCTTCTTCTTCATCATCTTCTGTCCTTGCATCTTGCCCCTCATTGTCACCATAATCATCACCAGGCACAAAGGCTGTGGTGCCATCCATAGTGTACCCTCTGAACAGTTCATCAAGCAAGTCCTCGTTTGTTGGAGGACTCGTCAGAAGCTTCTTTAAGTATGGTTTTTTCTGTTAAGATATGAGAGCAGAAAAGTTGATTAGAAACTAGTTATGACAGGAGAATATCAGCTGTTTACAATGAAGATGAAAAATATCAGCTAGTTATGAGAAACTAGTTATGAGAGCACAGCAAACTAGTTATCAGCTGTTTACATTGACTCCACAGGAGAAACTAGTTATGACAGCCCAACCACAGTTGGTGGCAATAATGACCAGTTCTAAAGAGTATATCTAAACACTAATCCGATCGCTGAGCCATTTGAATTGATCTTTTCTACTACTACATGACAAGGTCGTTCTCCCTCATAGATGAAAGATGACTAAAGATTGGCCTCTAGAGTGTCTGGTCTGATCTGAATCTGCCGATCACCCAAACAAAGTTAGAAAAAGGGGGTGACGTTGATGCTCAGAACGGACAGCTCAACTCAGAAGCAATTGACGTTTCGTTCCTGACAAGCCTCAAGAAACCTAGCCTGCTGCCAAAGTTCATATGCTGAATCGATCAAGAAATAAACATGCAGAAATAATAACAGTGTTGGTTCAGGCAGTGGCTGGCACTGCAAATTATTCATTGACAGTGTTGGTTCAAATTTTGATTCTTTTAATAATTATATATAGATGTATAAAAGTATAAAACTAGCTTTGTGACCAGCAAATAGATAGCAGCAGCCATGAAGAACAGGACATGGCTACCTGGAAATAAGAACTTTTGTTTCAATACGCACACTGTCAAATGACTAGAACTAATCGAATGACCTGTGACATCTGAAAAATCACCAGCTATTGTCCTTAGTGCATCAGTACCAAGATGTAATCCATTTTATTCGTTGATAACACAAACATGTAAGAACCAGAACCAAGCCTATTAGTAGGTGAACATGAAGCGGCAGGAGGGCAAACAAGACAAGTGGCCTTCATTTGGCATCCTATGTAGATAGTCGCTGTAATTTTACATTTTGTAAATAGGTTGCTAAGATGATTGTGTAAACTAACTCACACCCTCCTTCCATTAATTTCCAAGCATTTACAGGCATCTAAGATGAAAGTGCACATTTTGGAGAATTATCTAGATTGGGGGGCTCTTGCCCCACCAATTATCTAGAAAAGTCGAACTGCTAAAAGAAAACTCACATATGTGCAACGACTTGCATTGATCAAATTTGAAGCAAGCATAGAGTAACCAAGCATATGAGAGCACAAAAATATGCTAAGTAATATTGTACCTCTGTGTGAGTTAGCCATAAATCATGATCTGCATCAATGGATCCATCTGGTCTCCTCCCCAACCCTATGTGCGTTTGCAAGAAGCGCCAGAAAGCGTGGGTGTTTTTGAGTACGCCTATTTGGTTCTTCACTTGTCCACGGGTGTACACCAACCTTCTTCTGACAAGTAAGCCATCGACAACAGCTTGATACCCTTCACCACTCATTTGTGAACCATTATACGTTCCTGCTCTACGTTGCTCTATGCACAATTCTAACAAGCAAGCATTATTTGCATCATTCCATTGGGCTCGACTGGAATGGTTCACCGGGGGACCGCCGGAGCTTGCTAACTCCTCCACGTTAACCTCCATTGCTTCATCGTCAATGTCGAAGGTAGCGCCGGAGCCGGATGCTTGCCCATGGACGCCACTCCTCGGTGCCCTCGGTGCTCGGGGAAGCGGTACGCCCTGACCACCGCTGCCACGAGAAGCCGTGTTGGTGCGCTGGGGACGCCGGCCGGCTGCTGCGACGGCCGAGTTCGTGCACTGCCGAACACCACCGCCTGCCCCCGACGACGACCTGCCGGTGTAGCCGCCACCGTTTCCTCCTCCGCGACTGGCTGCTGCCAAAGAGCAGTTATCGGGCATGCTAGGGCGCTGGAGTCGCCCACGCATCTCATGCTCCGGCACGCGGTGGGCGATAGGGAGGGACGCCGGAGCCCCTGCCGCGTCCAGGAAGGAGCTCGACGTCATCGCCCTAGAGGAAGTCTTCATACAGGCGAATCCCCGGGAACCCCTTCGCCGCCGGCGCTTGCGAGTTGAGGTCGAGACCGGCGCGGGCAGGGCCGCTCGCCGACGGCTGCGAGCTCCACAAGTCGAATCCGTCTCCGTCCCTCGCTCGCCGACGGAGGGGAAGGGCGCGGCGGGAGGGAGGGAGGCGGCGCGGGCGACAGAGATCCGCCTCCGGGGGGCCACCGTCGCTGCTCCTTTGGCGGATTGAAGCGGCGGTGGCGCGAGTCGCGAAGGGGGGAAGCTAGTCGCGATGGGGGATGGGAGTGGTGAGGATCCGATGCGGGTGGACCGGTGGAGTAATAAAAAAATAAGAGTTTTCAGTGGGCCCCACCAGAACTAGCCCAAATAATCACCTCTTTTGGGGGATAGTTTTTTGGGGTGGGCTAGTTGTAAATAACTCACTCTAGCCCTCATGTTTGGATACTTTTGGGCTAGTTGAGCTCAAACTAGCACAAACTAGCTCTAGCCCCTGGATCCAAACAGGGCCAATGTAGACAGTATAATGCTTTGCACTTGCTCTTTCCCATGTAGACTATACATGCTTGAACAATCTAAACAACAAAAATGTCATATTAAGCGTAGAAACAATTTCATGTTCGCTTTGAAGATGAGACGTGTTCATCTTAACCATCCAGAGACCAAGTAGTAGCCGAAGTTGTCCAGCGACCGACGAACGTAATAGCCAAAGTTGGACGCGCTGCTGGTGGATAGAACTTGGGATGGCTATATTCGGAAGGGAGGCACTTGCGCCCGGACGTCCAGCACGGCTGGACACAGCTTTCAAATCGTTCGTATGATATGATCCACAGGAGCCTGTCTGATGCGAGCGACTCCTCCCAGCCTTCCCACAGCACGACACGTGCTGGCCCGAGCCCGCCCCGTCTGCAGCCCCCACCAGGGTGCCGCACGCCCCATCTCCCAGCCCCGGCGCGCCCTATCCCCTAGCACCCGGGCCGTGTCCCCGTGACTCTCTGAACGTATCTTTGATACATGAAACACTTACGACATGAAAACACTTGAATGCAACATACATCTAAAGAAGATGAAACATTTAGGATATACACATGCAACATATGTGTGAAACATATGTAACATCCAGATTAAACACTTGCAACATGAAAACACTTACTGCAACATGAGACTAAAAATAGCAGAAACATTTGGAACATACTGTTGCAGCATATGGAACATACTGTTGCAGCATATGGAACATATTGTTGCAGCATATGTGTGAATCATATGCAACATTCAGATCAGAATGCTTGCAACATACGGCTAGAACAGATTAAACATTTTGAACAAATAATTGCAACATGTTTCTGAAACACTTACAACATGTGCAAACATCCTCGATCTACTTTTGCAACATCCATACGAAATAATCGCAACATGCCTCTGAAACGCTTAAAACACTTGAACCATGCATTTGCAACATAGGGAAAGGGAGGCCTGGGCTGGTTGATTCCGGCCGTCGGGGTGGACACCCGCGGTGAGCAGCGACGCGCGACCACCACCAGCATCTGCCCACGCTCGTGGGTGCCCTAGGCTCATCCGGGGATGACCTGAGGCACCCCGGCACGTGCGCCCAACGACCATCAGCAGGGGCACCAACGATGAGGCATCTCGACGGCGTTGGGGGTTAGGGAAGAGGCAAGGAGGTGCTCTGTTGTCAGCAAACGTGAGATAGAGAGCGAGAGATGGGGAGAGCAGAGGCAGTTGTAGAGTCAAGATGACGGATTAGAGGGGGGGGTGAATAGTCATTTCTAAAATTAAACGTGCTGGCTAACCGAAACAAATGCGGAATTAAAACTATCGGTCTAGCCAGGACTACACCCCTCTATCTAAGTTTTCCAGCATCTTACAAAGATACTAATTACGCCACTAAGGTGTCGGGCTAGTTAAAGCTCACCTAATTAATTCTAGAAGCAAGGTCACACAAACCTATTGTTGACGGTCACTAACACCAATTATAAACCATCAACATAACCTGCATTTATATTTAATTCCATCACCAAGTATAGGTATAGGGGTTTAAACTAATAAATTCTATGAGCTTTAGTGGTTTCATGACTACAGGATGATTTATCTAGAAAATAGCTCTCAGGACCACTGCCATACTTCCAAACAAGCAAACCGACGACAACAAGTGATTCAACCCGCAAAAACTGCGAAAGACAACTCTAGAAGGTAAAAGAAGACACCACATCGAAGCTTGGGCCAAAAGGCCACGAAAGTGGGCCGGCCGGCCTGCCACGGAGCCCGCTCACCCTCTGTTGCCTCGTACTCGTTCCTAAGATCTACACCGTTGATTTTAAGGCGGTTTTAGGTCGATTTATCCAACGATGATCGAGGGAGTTGACGCGAATCAATAACGTGGCGATTCCTTGGCCCCTACTCCACCTCGGCCTATATATAGCAGCCCCTACCCTTCTCCCTAGAGCGATCCTAAAACCCTAATTCATATTCTCCTCATCAGGATCAGAGCCAGCTATCAAGGGAAGATTAGTCCTCCATAAGATCTAGTCTTGTAAATAATAGTGAGATAGAGTGTGAAGAAAGAGTTTAGAGGAAGTGTCGACCTATCGGTGCTCTCTCTACAGCTTATACCCTAGCGGAATCAAATTCTACTTGAACTTGCTTCTGAGGATTCTATGCTAATCGACTTCTAATTCAAGTAAGCATCATGGTTATATTGTTCATCAGGTTCATAACTCTTTGAATGCTTTAATCTATAGGACGCTCTAGGTTAAAGTAGTAACTGTAGGTGTAAGCGTGATGCTTAGACCGGATTACTTATGAATGTACCCTATATTCTGGATCGGTGGTAGCTCGCGATGGTGACTCTTATAGCCTCGTTGAATTCTTTGTAATCCACCTCCCGTTTGTAGGCCTACTAAGGATTTAGTTACTACAAGAAACATACTCTGTTTGTGTTTCCCTTAGTAATATCCCTAATTGAACAATAGAAGACATAGCTTACCGAAGTTAGAACTAGAAGACCTTTGTGATCTCCTCTATACTCCTATTATCTTAAGTATTGTTACTACTCCGGGTTAAGTTAGACGTAGTTATTCTCACACGTTTCTCTGTGGATACGATACTTGGACAAAGTTCAAGAAGGCGCTAGGCACTCTCTAGGCGGTGACCCATATCCTAGCACCTAGGCGGGCCTAGGTGAGCCTAGGCGTTTAAGGTGTTTTCCTAGGCGATAGCTAATACATGTATAAATACTTACTTAAAAGAAAAAGAAAAGATAGCAGATCAGTGGTGGAGAAAGAAGAGAAGGCCCAATAACGGCCCAAGTCTCCCAAGTCTGGTCTAAGTCTTATCCCTTCCCCTCCCAGCCTCTATTCCGGTCTCCCTCCCTCCTAGTCTCTGCTCGTGCTCGCCCGTTGCTCGCCCATGCCGCCGCCATCGCCTGACGCCCCGATGTCGCCTCCTTCCCCACCAGTCGTCGCCGCCACCATTGACGTTACCTTCTTCCCCATCGCTGCCTGATGTCCGTGCTGCCCCCACTTGTCCCTGCTTTTGCGGATCTACCCGCCGCCACCGCCTGACGCCGCCTCTTCCCCCACCGGTCGCCGCTGCCTCACCTTAGCTCCTCCCCTATCGTCTCCTAACCTTCGTGCCATCCCCACACGTCCTTGCCTTGGCGGATCTGGCCGTATTTTGTCGGCAACAGTTGGGCAGCCGCCTAGGTACCCGCCTACCCCCCTAGGCGAGGTGGTACCCCATCGCCCAGCGCGTAAGCGCGCCCAGACGACCGCCTAGCGTTGCCTTTTTGAACATTATACTTGGAATACTTCTGGGTGAAAGTTACAGTGGTATCTGTGCGCTTGCGGATTTATCTTTATGTGTTAAATATACCAACAAGCTTTCTGGCACCGTTGCCAGAAAAACGGTTGCTGAGTTAACTTTGAACCTAGCTTAACCTTGTACATTATATCTTTTACTTTCTTTTATTCTTTTTTTTCTTTTATCATGAATTCCACTCCTATCCACCTATACGCTGCACCTACGAGCGCACACTTAAAGCCACTAGAATCTTCAAAGCCCATCCTAACACCTGGATATGAGCTGTGCCCATGTTTTATAAAATTGATTTGGGATAAATCCTTCTCGGGAGAAGACGATGAAAACCCATACTCACACCTATGGGAGTTTGTAGAAACCTGTGCATGCTTGCGTATCGCTGGCATGTCTGATGAGACCTTAAGATGGAAGTTGTTTCCATTCTCTTTGACGAGAAGAACTAAACAATGGTAAAGTCAAACTGTAGGAAGTATGCAAGGAGATTGGAAAACGTTAAGCTCTAAATTTTGTTTATGTTTCTTTCTCATCTCTAAGGTGGTTAGCCTTTGGAAAGGGGTTCTAAATTTTAGACAACTAGAAGAAGAATCTCTTGCCACATCATGGGATCATTTAATGACCTCATCATCACTAGCCCTAACCTTGCCATTCAAGACCCGGTGCTTCTTCAACATTTTTACATAGATCTTAGCAAGGATTCCATGGAATCCCTTGATGCAGCCTCTAGAGGAGCTTTCCTTCATCTGTCTGCTAGTGAAGCAAGGTCTATGCTTGATAAGATTAGTGGAAAAACTCCCTGCACTAGCATTCATAATGAACTCCCCAAGGAAGAGAAGGAATCATCTTCCGATCAAGAAGAGAAAGTTTTGATAGCCAAATCACAACCACTCTAATTTCAAGATTTAGCTATCAATCCCAAATTATTAACACCCCAAAATCCTCTAAAGGAAGAAGAAATGCAACCTTTGGAAATTCCTTTTAAGGATGATCTTTTTGATGCTGATTTTGAGAAAAGCTTATTGCTACATAAGAGGCCTTCGAGCGAATATAATTCAAATCCTCTCAAGAAGAGATCTCTTAGAAAGCGTCCTTATTCCCATGTAGGACATTGGGAAGAAGTCAAGGGTGACATGTCAAGTGATGTTATAGAAGGAGAGCTAAGTCATTCAGCCAATCCTATCTTCTCCCCTTCTATGCTCACATTAGATGTCTTATCTGAACCCATCTTTAAACACATCCTTATCCCGATGAGTCCCCTTATGATCTTTCTCCTAAGTCTCATGATGATCCTAGAAATCCATTAAGACAACTGAAGCATAGGAGTCATGAAGATCACAAGGATGATCAAGAAGAGCAACGACAATGGCTAGAATATATTAAGAACTCATATGCCATTGCTAAAGAATGGATGGACAAGGATGAAACCTTATGGGTAGAATCCAAACTTAATTCAGATCCAAACGGTGAGCTTAAGTCAATCTCCTTAATAAACATGACACATCCAAGTTTAGAGAAGACCTTAGACAAGATCAACCCGAGAGTCACCAATCCATGAGAAATCTTGGATAATAAAACGTCTAATCAATGTCATAGGTATGGAATGATGGAGACAATGTTTTTGTCTATGGACATTCATGAGAATCACCCTTGGAGTTTAAAAAATAAGATTACATCATCAAGCATGGAAGCCATTTCATTAACACCCCATCGAATCCATGCTCGCATATGAAATCTCCTGAATCATTTGGTCTCTCTAACATTGCCACACACAAGATCTTCAATCCCCTCATACTCCCTGTTCTGTCGACACATAATTTTTTGTCCCGTGCCGAGGACACATGCAGTAAGCTAGAAGGGTCTGCTCGATGGAGCTGTAGATCCGCCTAGCTTTAGCGCAGGGATGGTCGATCCTACACAGTCCTCCCAAGACGTGCCAGTCAATTTGACCCTATAATTGACAAGGAGAGAGTTCATCAGTAATTAAGGGTAGAACTTGTCGGTGTTGCCAGATAGTCCCGAATGTGCAGCTATGAGAGCCGATATAAAAGGAGATCGACTAAATAGTCGATTCCAGCATATTCATGAGAAATAAATCGATTAAAGTTCATTGGGTTGTATATGAATAATCGGTTATCATTCAGAGTAAATGTCATTATTCGAACAGATATTAATCAATGGCAATAAGATATCAACAATGATCGGTCTGTGTTGAGCCAATGATTACAAGTAACCGAACCTCTTTTTATATAAAGAAACAATTCAACACCATTTAACCATTTGATAAAGATAAATCTAATGAACATGTTAGATCTCATCTATCGCTATGACCAGTGGGGCATGAGGCAGAATCATGCAGGCCGTAGAAATAATAATAGACTCGACGACCCTAACTCATTACTAATATTAGTGGGGCATGAGGCAGAATCATGCAGGCCGTAATACAATAATAAGATCATGGGGCTAACATATCTTTCAACCTATCTTTACTTTAACGGTCTCATGATGCGAGCTGTTCGTGAAAGCACTCGATATCGGCTAAAACAGCCGATTCAGGCATAGCGCACAGTTAAAGTCATGCCTTATCAGGAATAGATCTATCAAATAACGATCCCCACTCTACGGTGCTAACAGTGGGGTGTGAGGCAAAATCACATAGGCCGTAATAATGGGCCATGGAACGGTTCTCGCTAGCCAATAAATCTACTCAAGACACAACATGCCTTGACCGCACGCTATGCACGATCAGGATTTACATAAAACAGCCGATAAAACATAACTCATTGTTTAAGGTGTAGATTAGATCAATTTAGATTAACAAACGATGGGCTAAACAAGATATAAGGCCAATCTAAATCAATCCCAATCGAGCAGAGTGATATTGCTGTAATTAGATAAATAATGAAAGTAATAAGCAATATCGGTAACTTAATGAATCTACCAAAGGCTGCCATCCTAAGGTAGAGCCGATAACTTGACCTTGATCTAGTTCATGCAGTGGGGGTCGACCAGATCGATGCAGCCATACTTGAACTAGGCAAGAGTCGATAACTAACTTATACCAGAGTCGCAGTGGAGGTTGACCAGATCGATGCAGCCGTACGAACAGAGGTATAAGCCATGACGGTACTTACAACAAGCAGTGGAGGTCGACCGGATCGATGCAGCCGTACTTGTTGAAGAACTCGCCGAGATCTACTCTACTCGTACTCCTAAAGGGTGGTCGGAGCCGAAAAAGTAAATAACTGGTATATTGGATTGATTGATTGTTTTTTACAATAGTCAAGTCTGATATTTATTCCCAGAGTCTAAACATGAATCCTACTCGAGATCTTGATTCCATCAGCTGTCGTTCCTAATGTTTATTTTCTCGGGCCTATGGGTGATCCTGATCCATCCGATTTCATCCGCCAAGAAACCAACCAGATCCCCTTTAAACAGTCTGTAGTGGATTCATCTTCCTAGAACAAAACTCCCTTCAGAAACTGGCCTAAAGCACCTAAGGGATGGAGAGATTGGTTTCGTAGGGTATTCGTGAAAAAGGGCGGAGACTAGGAGCTTTATGATCTAAACTAGTGCCTGACACTTTCGTTGTCCGAAATAGAGAGGAATGATTCACTCTTGATCTCTGCTTCTTATTTCTGGTCTAATGCTCTGAATGCTTTTATTTTTGACCATGGCCCAATGACCATTACTCTGGCCGATGTATATATGTTGACCGGCCTTAGAATTACTGGATCAGCGCAACCCTATGAGTACTTGAGCGCCGGCTCCAAAAGATTGGCCAAGATAGTAGACTACACCGGATGGGCAAGTTACATTCTGAATCACGTCGAAGACGAATCATCTGTCAGCGAACGAGAATATGTGGCTTTTCTGAATATGTGGTTGGAGAGATTCATCTTTTGTGGGACATCTTGTGGTCCGACTTATAATCACAAACTCATGGTGGAGCACCTAGCATTAGGCAAGGATATCCCTCTTGGAAAATATCTGCTAGGAGCTGCTTATCATCTGATGTACCAGGTGGCTGCCCAATTACTGAAGAATGAACCAATACAGACTATCAGCGGCCTCTGGTGGCTGATATAATTGTGGCTCAATTTGAACATGCACAAGATGGCGAGGCTTGATCTCAAAGACCTGAGCTTTCCTTCCTCTAATTTTGATGAGGAATATAGAGGCGAATAAGGAAGAGCTCGATAGTGTATGAGTTATGGTGAGGCTGCATCAGCCATAATAATTAACTTCGATGTTGGCCACCTCTTCAAAAAGTTTTACAGAGGGTTTGATGCAGCCGTCCTGACTTGGCTACCTTATAATGAGGATGATGAACTAACTTTTCCATTTAAATTCCGATTTGAATCCAATTGTTCGGATGAGACAGCGGCTGCTATCTTCAACTCCTTTATTAAGCCCTGCGTTCTCCTAGCCGAATTTCATCATGGTCGTTGCAAAATGGTTAAAGGTTCCTCCATTCCAGGCAATCCTCCAACCTATGAGTTTTACAACCCTTCTTTTGTGGCCCGTTAGTTTGGCCTCGGTCAACTTCCCCCTCGCCTATTCTTCAAGAACATCCTGAAGCTGAGAGAGGATATTAGTGATGTGCTGGAAGCTTCCAGAGCCTTTCAATTGGGATTAGACCTTCCTTCCTTTTCCTTGCATGACTGGGTCAGAGCCAGTTTTTCTACCAACCTCTTTGACTCCTGGTGGCAAGAATGGCGTTCCCATCTCTTCTGTGGGCCAGTCCATCCTCTATGTATAGCTCTGGATGGGGAATTTGCTTCTGATAGTGAGGTAATCTTTCATCCTCTTTTCAGAGAGATTACTTGGCGAATTTTCTTGCCAACCGTTCTAACCGATCTTTTTAGGACATTGAATTCGATCCTCCAAGCTTGGATAGGAGAGGGCATCCTATAGATTATCAACCATCATGCCCAGTTTCAAGAATGGGATCAACCACACCTTCCTTGAAGAAGTTGATGAGAACCCCTGCCGCTCCTACGATTGTGACACATCAATCCCCAAAGCGCAAGGTGGTTCCAGGGGTAACTCAGAAGGCTACTACTGAAAAAAGACTCCGTAGAACAAGGCCATCAGCTGCTCAAGTGAACGATTCATACTTTCCTCAAACTGATGTTCAACTTTCTGATCCCATTTTCTCACAGTTATCGAGCATTGCATCCCAGTATGCTTCGGGTGCGGGACTACTATCTCAGGCACTTGATTCATCACCAACCAAACCTTTGTCGGTC
This sequence comes from Miscanthus lutarioriparius, assembly GCA_904845875.1. Lineage (NCBI taxonomy): Eukaryota > Viridiplantae > Streptophyta > Magnoliopsida > Poales > Poaceae > Miscanthus > Miscanthus lutarioriparius. The sequence continues at coordinate 47,152,461 of CAJGYO010000019.1, forward strand.
GATCCTCAACAGGAGCCGATTTCGGGGGAAGTAACCGATGCTTCCACAACGGCAGAAAATGTGAATTTTTCCTTGACGCTTGTCGAAGTATTTTCTTTAACTCTTTGATTTACTTAGTCTTTTACCTTGCACCTGACTTTTTACTTGTGCCAGATACTTCTCGAGGAAACACTTGGCAGTTTGCTTAGCAATCCTACCGGCGCTGAAGATGGTCTTGTTGCCATCCATACTCAAGCTGTTGATTCCCTAGCCCGGCAAATAACTGACGGTGAGGGAGTTACTTGCTCCATTTGTTCCTTTGCAACAAACATGAATTAAAAATCTTTCCTTGTTATTACAGACACCAATGTTGGAAGCTCGGAGCCGATTCAACCAGATGTCGTTGATGCATCATCAGCTATTCCACCTCTTTCGATAGAGGCTATTACAGAGAAGGTACTATACCTTCTTTGCCATCCGCTTTTTGATAAACCGATTCAAACCTCCTAATCATGTTTTCCCTTGTACACAGGCACTCAGTCTTCCAGCCCAGAGCTACTCTCTCAATTTTGAGGAATATCTTGATGAGGATGAGATCAGATCGTCAGCTTCTTCTTCTAGCGAAGCCCTATCGGAAGAGACCAGAAATCGGCTAAGACACATATTGCCAATGCTTTAGAAGAACGTAGCTGATTTGGTCCGAGACACTGACTCAATGCAGAGAGTCTTCTTGACTATAAAGGGTGATCCATCTCCAGCCCTCTCTAGAGTCTTGTCGTATTTGTCTACCTTTGAAGATCAAGCTCTGAAGGTGAAAAACATTCAGAGGAACCTGTCCAATCGTGAAGCTTTGATGGCCGAGGATAACTCTAACAGGCAAGAGGCTAAAGAGTTGATGCGACTGATTGATGATTTGAAAAATTCTTCCCCCAGGACAGATCCAGAGCTTTCCCAGCTAGAAATCAGATGTGCTGAACTTGAGAAGGAACTGGAAAACATAAAGGCTGCTATTGACCGTCGCAAGTTTACTCTGGCCCAAATACCCGATGCCGTCAAACAGAAGAAACAGGAACTATTGGCCAAAGTGAAAAGAAGCAGAGCCATTCGTAGTAGTCTTGAGAACACTCATAGAGCAGCCGAAGAATACGAGCAAAAGTTTACAGAAGCTGATGTCGTCCGGCTAGAAATATTAAAAATTATCCAGGATGTTTTGAACTTGTAATCCATAGGTTAACACATGTATTTTGCATAAAACTGACATACTTTCCTGCTATCTCGTTGTATCTCTCGTTTCAGCTAAAAAGCCGATTTAAAACAACCGATCCCAGACTTTTGATCTCAATCTATTTGAGTCTGAAAACATGGCTTTTATTAAGAGAACCCTTCAATTTTCTGCCTTCAGTTGCTCGATGTTGTACTTCCATCAGTATTAGTGAAGTGGCGCTTCACCTTCCATTAATTGCGGTTGCCTTTTACATGTCCCGAGGCGTCCACCTCTTTGCTTCAGGTCTTCAAATACAAGCCGGTGGTTTTGGCCTCGAACGCATCTCCACTAGCAACTGTTCCTTTGCACTTCTCCGCCTTCCAAAACCCTATAGCAGTTCCCTTCTTTCTTGTAGATCCAATCAAATCTATGGCTGGCGAGGATAACCACGGCAAGCGAGTGATGGAGGAGATCCCAGAGGAGAACATGCGAGTGAGTCAGCGCCTCCGATGTATGAGGTGAGATTGATGACTTTTGTTCATGGCGATGATATGCAAATCTTCTGTTCACAGCGATGAACTCTTTTACTTTGTTTTTAGGTTCATCGTGAATGACAGCCTTCGTCCTCTTCCTAGGGCCGGCGAGCCCTCTAACGTTGTATCTTCTGCTCCGGCTTCATCATCGGACTCCTCCAACTCATACAACGGCGACGACGCTCGGTGCTTCCTTCGGGAGTGGAGGGCAGTTCAAAATCGCTACTCTGAGGTGACTCGAGAGAATGGCCAGCTCAAGATCCACCTCGGGGTTTCCTAGGCCACTCTTCATGCAGCTGAGGAGGAGGCCAGCACCGTCCGAACAAAGCTGACCGAATCCAACGCCATGGTGGCGGGTAAGATGAACTCCATGAAGACTTTTTACTCTGACTTCCATTATCTTCATCCTGATGGTCTTCTTATTTTTGTGATTGTCAGCCCTGACAGTGCAGTTGGAATCTGTCCAACTGGCGGCGAACACGGCTGTAGACGCTGTCAATGCCCGGGGTTCCCCTATAGACGCTCGTCTCCAAGACGTCCCGGTCCGCATTAAGGAGATTGCCCTCCATGGCGTTCATCATGGTGCGGCAGTGGCACTGGCCACGGCATAAGTCCAGACTGGGTACGAGCTCCACGCCATGGAGACTGGTTTCCCAATAGGCGACGGCCCTAAGGAGCATGAGGACCTGCTCGAAGAATTTGTCATGGCAGCGGAGGCCATAGTAGACATCACATCCACCCAGGATGTGGTGAACAAGATCTTTGGTTAGATTGTATCTATGGTCATCCGATGAACAAAGACTCCTGTTCTTTTCATGAATGTACCTTAGTACAATGCTCTTGCCTATGACTATTTTTATCTTTTGTTTTTGCTCTATAGGCAATATATATCGTATCGGCTTTTATTGTTTTTGAAGATTTTCATTTTTTGAACTAGAGGCGATACCCTCCTGGTACTGGCTATTAGAGCTGAGAACGAATCAGCTATGAAGTGTTGATTAAATGTTGGGATAACACCTTCATAGAACTTTTCATATCAAAGGTCAAATGATTAATCAACTCAGGTCAAGCGTCTTATTAAGCAAAATAGAACTTCTTTAAGAAATCCATTAACTCTGAATCACACTTCAACTCAGCATTCACATACGTCGGCCTAAACCCATCTTCAAGACTCAACGCTTATTTTTCCTTTAATCCAATGGCCGACGTGAAGCCATGACTTTTCTACTAAAATAAACTCTCAGAGCCGATCGCCTGCATCAGCTGTTGGCTTTCATTGCTGATCTTAATGAAGCCTCCTTCCCATGACTTGTCAGAAAAACATTCGAAATCTCCTAGTTCCCAAAAGACTAGATCGGCTGTTGCGATGCTCATGTACTCATCAGCGTGAACCAGTTCGACGTCATTTCCATGCCATTGAATCAAACACGGATGCATGGTCGATGGTATGCAACAATTCGCATGAATCCAATCACGACCGAGGAGCAAACTGTATGACCCTTTCCATCGATGACGAAGAATGTAGTGAGCAGAGTCTTCCTTCCAATTGTTAATTCGACGTTTATTGCCCCCGGGTCTTAGACGTATTACCTCCAAAATCCTTAAGCATCATGTCAGTCTCCATCAGATCTTCTGGACCTTTGCCAAGTTTACGAAAAGTAGTGTAAGGCATAAGATTGACAGAAGCACCTCCGTCCACTAACATCTTGTTCATCGGCTTCCCATCGACAAGACCTTTCATATATAATGCCTTTAAGTGCCGATGTTTGACTGGTTTGTCAAATATTGCTTGCTGTACAACCATCAATTTGGCAACTATCCCCTCATACTCTGATTCATCGAAATCCGAATAAACTTCTTGATCTATCGAAGCTCTGAATTCTAATGGCAACAGAAAAGCCATTTGGATATTAGACAATGGTTGCTTTCTATCGGCTATTTGCTTGGTACGCCACACTTGATTCTTACCGGAGGCCTGAGCCTGTTCTATCACTTTATTCCTTAGGTGTTGCACCCTTCTCTTCTGGCTTCTTATTAAACCTCCTGGGCACCACTGGCCTTCCTGCCGCACATATCTTCTTTTGGTGCCTTCCTCTTCATGATCAGCCCAGTCCTGATCAACGACTCTTTTTCTAAGCTGATCATGAACACTTTTATTTTTTTAAGCACCGATCCATGTTATTATGATGATATGCATCTTGAGCATGGATAGACCGACGGTTAGTTTGAGACTACCTATACTCCTGATATTGATTGCTGCATTCTGGACAGTCATGCCTGGTAGGCAACTTCAAACCTTCATTTCAGTAATGTCTGAAGAAAGGACAATTCTAATGTAATTCAGCTTGTTCCCTTTCATTCCTCTCTTGCTTCAATTGATGCTGGTACACTTGATCTTTTAACCAACGCTGATAATCCTCTTCCCTCTATCGCTGCCACTTATTCAACATAATCCGAGATGTGACCCGTGGCTTTGTCATCTCTGCTTTTGACATCCTCCCCTGCTCATATCGGCTCTTCTACTTGGCACGACATTTTCTAATCTCTCTGTACTCGTCAGCCGATATTTGCATCTTGGAATCGATTGTTCCAGCTTCTTTTGATTTGGTTGATGTTAGGACCTTGGTTTTTCCTTTAAATAGCCCAGCATCAACCATGTTTTGATCTCCTGGGAAGGATTATCATCGACTTTCATTTTCTGAGGCGTATCAAATTTGAGCCTCCCCTGCTGAATAGCTCTCTGTATATGCTGCCTGAAGATTCTACATTCATTAGTAGAATGAGAAGTAGCATTATAGAACTTGCAGAACTTCTTATTCTTCAACTAATCAGGGGGCAACATGACATGACCATCGGGCAACTTGATCTACCCTTTCTCTAGCAAGAAATCGAAGAGCTTATCTGATTTGGTGACATCAAAGTCATAGCTTTCCTCGACTCGTCTTCCCCAAGGATTGGGCACCATCACTGTCTTCTTGCCCCAATTCCATTCAGCCGCAGCAACCTCTTCTTCTTCATCTTCATAGTCGTCATCGACAGAGTATGGATCATAAGCTTCGTTTACTATGGTACTCTTCTGGAATCGGGTATCTCTACGCATACTCTGGAATTGGCTATTGAGTGCTACTACTCATTGAGCCAATTGTCCCAAGTTATCAAATTCTTGTTCCAGTACCTTTTCTTTCCACATTGGCAGCATTCCTAGAACAGCTAAAGCAGCTAGTTGATCATCAGTCAAGTTTAAGGAGAAGCATAAGTTCCTAGTTTCTTGGAACCTCTAAAGAAATTCAGTGCCCGATTCATTAGTCTTCCATCTTATAGTTGTCAGATCGGTAATCTTCTTTTCTCCAGTCCCAGTGTAAAAATATGTATGAAACTTCTTCTCTAGGTCAGCCCAATTGACAATGGAATTGACTGGCAATGATAAAAACCAAGTGTCGATGAAATATGGTCGGCAGTCCACCGAGGGGGGTGCCCGTGGTGGTAGATTATCGGTAGGATGCGCGTAATCAGGAACCGGATGGTTACAAAGACACAAGACACAAGATTTATACAGGTCCAGGCTGCCAGTGTGGCATAAAACCCTACGTCCTATGCTCTGTTATTTATATTGATCTAGGGTGAGATCTATATGATCTGTATGATCTTGTCCATTAGGGGACCCTTGCCCCTCCTTATATATTCCGAAGGGACAAGGTTACAAGTATAGTATCCAATTTGGTACAATTACAATATAATGTCGTGCTCCACACGTCTTCATCTTGCGGGTTGGGCCACTTCCGGTGGTGCGGCCCATGTATACCCATGAGGGTATAGGGGGTCTATTCCCCCACAGCTAGTCCCCGAGCGCCTTGTATCCTTCGAGTAGCGTCGTCTTGAGCTTGCTAGAAGGATGTAAGGGGCTCAAGATAAAATTTGAAAAATATTTCCCTCGAAGTGTGCCCACTTTGACTCTGAGTCAAAAAGAGACACCGTCGTCCTTGTAGAATCGGAGGTGTTTGAACCATCAGAGCGAGCACATTCACCGCAAGGTGAAGTGTGCCCACTTAGTCCCCAAGCCTGGTAGTAGGTGACGTAGGCACGTGGTGCCAGGGTCTAAAAAGAATTCCCAGTTAAGTTGAGAATCCAATCGTCGTACAGGCGATACAAGATGCACCGGCAGGTGCATCGTACCGATGTAGTCCCTGAGCTTGCTGAAAGGCGAGGTATGAGCCTTATAGCAAGGTCTAAACGAGAAAGAATATCCCAACTATATGCGAGTCGCCAGTCGTATGTAGTTGAGACGCAAAGTCCCCGAGCTGTGGTCGGAGAGTGGTCGAGGCAGTCCCTGAACACAGGTCGAGGGGCGAGCGGCGAAGTCCCCGAGCTGTGGTCGGAGAGTTGTCGAGGCAGTCCCCGAGCATAGGTTGAGGGGCAAGCGGCGAAGTCCTCGAGCTGTGGTCGGAGAGTCATCAAGGCAGTCCCCGAGCACAGGTTGAGGGGCGAGCAGCGAAGTCCCCGAGCTATGGTCGGAGAGTGGACGAGGCAGTCCCCGAGCATAGGTCGAGGAGCGAGCGACGAAGTTCCCATGCGTAGCTCGAAATTCCTGCAATATAAATATGTAGAATGGTAGTACATGATGTACAAAGTAATAAATTATGGAGAAAAAATCAGCGATGAAGAAATAGCGTATGACACTCAGAAGTCATTTGCAAATGAGCATGATGTGATAAAGCAGTTGGTGCTTTGTAAACATCAGTGTTAATGTGAAGTTTGTGTTTATACTTAATATAAACTGCCCGACTAGTTAGTGTGTAGCTGAGTCTCCAGCCCTAGCTAGCCCATAGTCCATAACATCGAGCGCGGAGCCCATGCACATGTAGGAGGAACAGGCGTCGCTAAGGAGCCGCTACCGACCACCCATAACGCAGAGGGCAGACGCTCCTACACGTGTAGGGAGGAGCCGGAGATAGGGCCGTCTCTGGAGGCATCGAGCGTCAACATGACTGGTTGAGGATTTGCATTAAGTATAGCTGTATGTTATATTTAAGATGGTATACATGGACAAACGTTATTTGAAGAATAATCATGACGAGGACGTTGTGGAGAAACGTCGTAATGAAAATTGTGTCAAATATAAATATTAGAAGTGTACTTATCTTTGGATAGAAATTTGGTCGGCGGTGATGAAGTTGTCCGGTCCTCGAGCTTTCTAACTTGTCGTCACAATGATGGTCGCGGTTGTCGTAGCGCTGTTATTCGTGGTGATCATCATTGCAACGTGGTCTGGTGGTCGACGTGGTCGAAGCTCGGCAGAGCCGCTCGGGACATGGTCGACGTGGTCTGGTGGTCGAGGTGGTCGGAGCTCGGTGGAGCCGCTCGGGACGTGGTCGACGTGGTCTGGTGGTCGAGGTGGTTGGAGCTCGGTGGAGCCGCTCGGGACATGGTCGACGTGGTCTGGTCGATGTGGTGGGTGTGCAGCGTCGCCGTAGTCGAGCGGGTGTAGTCAGAGCTGGTCGGAGTCGATCCCTGTGTAGTCGCCCGAGCACAAAGAGTCGTGCATAGAGACGTGACATGTCGCTGCTTGTAGGTTGATGCAAAGGTACAAAATCATGTACGTATAAACGTCCCAACAAGCTTCTTGCATCGTCATTAAGCATGCATGGTGATGTAGATTGGATCCGTTATGCAGCTTTTTGACGTGGTCGTTGTGTTTTGATGTTGTGAGTCCAATCTGACTCGTGAACATGATGAAGCAACTCCCATAAAACCGTCGAGATCGAACAATGCTCGTATGCCTGCTTGTGTAGGAGCACCTTCCCGACACTGACGGCTTATGTGAGCGACTGGATGTACGAGGTCGTCGTCGAGAACATGCCGTTGATATTGAAGATTCCCATCTGATTCGCCGGAAGATCAGCGCTCACAACCCCTAAAGGGGCCCCCTACTTGGCGTGCCACTATCGACGAAATATGGTTGGCAGTCCATCGAGGGGGTGCCCGTGGTGGTAGATTATCGGTAGGATGCGCGTAATCAGGAACCGGATGGTTACAAAGACACAAGACACAAGATTTATACAGGTCCAGGCTGCCAGTGTGGCATAAAACCCTACGTCCTATGCTCTGTTATTTATATTGATCTAGGGTGAGATCTATATGATCTGTATGATCTTGTCCATTAGGGGACCCTTGCCCCTCCTTATATATTCTGAAGGGACAAGGTTACAAGTACAGTATCCAATTTGGTACAATTACAATATAATGTCGTGCTCCACACGTCTTCATCTTGCGGGTTGGGCCACTTCCGGTGGTGCGGCCCATGTATACCCATGAGGGTATAGGGGGTCTATTCCCCCACAGCTAGTCCCCGAGCGCCTTGTATCCTTCGAGTAGCGTCGTCTTGAGCTTGCTAGAAGGATGTAAGGGGCTCAAGATAAAATTTGAAAAATATTTCCCTCGAAGTGTGCCCACTTTGACTCTGAGTCAAAAAGAGACACCGTCGTCCTTGTAGAATCGGAGGTGTTTGAACCATCAGAGCGAGCACATTCACCGCAAGGTGAAGTGTGCCCACTTAGTCCCCAAGCCTGGTAGTAGGTGACGTAGGCACGTGGTGCCAGGGTCTAAAAAGAATTCCCAGTTAAGTTGAGAATCCAATCGTCGTACAGGCGATACAAGATGCACCGGCAGGTGCATCGTACCGATGTAGTCCCTGAGCTTGCTGAAAGGCGAGGTATGAGCCTTGTAGCAAGGTCTAAACGAGAAAGAATATCCCAACTATATGCGAGTCGCCAGTCGTATGTAGTTGAGACGCAAAGTCCCCGAGCTGTGGTCGGAGAGTGGTCGAGGCAGTCCCTGAACACAGGTCGAGGGGCGAGCGGCGAAGTCCCCGAGCTGTGGTCGGAGAGTTGTCGAGGCAGTCCCCGAGCATAGGTTGAGGGGCAAGCGGCGAAGTCCTCGAGCTGTGGTCGGAGAGTCATCAAGGCAGTCCCCGAGCACAGGTTGAGGGGCGAGCAGCGAAGTCCCCGAGCTATGGTCGGAGAGTGGACGAGGCAGTCCCCGAGCATAGGTCGAGGAGCGAGCGACGAAGTTCCCATGCGTAGCTCGAAATTCCTGCAATATAAATATGTAGAATGGTAGTACATGATGTACAAAGTAATAAATTATGGAGAAAAAATCAGCGATGAAGAAATAGCGTATGACACTCAGCAGTCATTTGCAAATGAGCATGATGTGATAAAGCAGTTGGTGCTTTGTAAACATCAGTGTTAATGTGAAGTTTGTGTTTATACTTAATATAAACTGCCCGACTAGTTAGTGTGTAGCTGAGTCTCCAGCCCTAGCTAGCCCATAGTCCATAACATCGAGCGCGGAGCCCATGCACATGTAGGAGGAACAGGCGTCGCTAAGGAGCCGCTACCGACCACCCATAACGCAGAGGGCAGACGCTCCTACACGTGTAGGGAGGAGCCGGAGATAGGGCCGTCTCTGGAGGCATCGAGCGTCAACATGACTGGTTGAGGATTTGCATTAAGTATAGCTGTATGTTATATTTAAGATGGTATACATGGACAAACGTTATTTGAAGAATAATCATGACGAGGACGTTGTGGAGAAACGTCGTAATGAAAATTGTGTCAAATATAAATATTAGAAGTGTACTTATCTTTGGATAGAAATTTGGTCGGCGGTGATGAAGTTGTCCGGTCCTCGAGCTTTCTAACTTGTCGTCACAATGATGGTCGCGGTTGTCGTAGCGCTGTTATTCGTGGTGATCATCATTGCAACGTGGTCTGGTGGTCGACGTGGTCGAAGCTCGGCAGAGCCGCTCGGGACATGGTCGACGTGGTCTGGTGGTCGAGGTGGTCGGAGCTCGGTGGAGCCGCTCGGGACGTGGTCGACGTGGTCTGGTGGTCGAGGTGGTTGGAGCTCGGTGGAGCCGCTCGGGACATGGTCGACGTGGTCTGGTCGATGTGGTGGGTGTGCAGCGTCGCCGTAGTCGAGCGGGTGTAGTCAGAGCTGGTCGGAGTCGATCCCTGTGTAGTCGCCCGAGCACAAAGAGTCGTGCATAGAGACGTGACATGTCGCTGCTTGTAGGTTGATGCAAAGGTACAAAATCATGTACGTATAAACGTCCCAACAAGCTTCTTGCATCGTCATTAAGCATGCATGGTGATGTAGATTGGATCCGTTATGCAGCTTTTTGACGTGGTCGTTGTGTTTTGATGTTGTGAGTCCAATCTGACTCGTGAACATGATGAAGCAACTCCCATAAAACCGTCGAGATCGAACAATGCTCGTATGCCTGCTTGTGTAGGAGCACCTTCCCGACACTGACGGCTTATGTGAGCGACTGGATGTACGAGGTCGTCGTCGAGAACATGCCGTTGATATTGAAGATTCCCATCTGATTCGCCGGAAGATCAGCGCTCACAACCCCTAAAGGGGCCCCCTACTTGGCGTGCCACTATCGACGAAATATGGTTGGCAGTCCATCGAGGGGGTGCCCGTGGTGGTAGATTATCGGTAGGATGCGCGTAATCAGGAACCGGATGGTTACAGAGACACAAGACACAAGATTTATACAGGTTTAGGCCGCCAGTGTGGCATAAAACCCTACGTCCTGTGCTATGTTATTTATATTGATCTGGGGTGAGATCTGTATGATCTGTATGATCTTGTCCATTAGGGGACCCTTGCCCCTCCTTATATATTCTGAAGGGACAAGGTTACAAGTACAGTATCCAATTTGGTACAATTACAATATAATGTCGTGCTCCACACGTCTTTATCTTGCGGGCTGGGCCACTTCCGGTGGTGCGGCCCATGTATACCCATGAGGGTATAGGGGGTCTATTCCCCCACACCAAGTGAAAGCTGGCCCTGATAAGGACAGAGAGAAGAAACGAACTCGATGGGCATCCTCAACTGATGCTTCGCCCAATTGTGTAATATGTCGACTGATATGTTCTATCATGCTTATACTGTCTTGATCAGTGAACTTAGTGAATTCTGAGAGTCTATAATTTGTGGGAAGAGCGACCAAATCATACCATTTTGGATATGGGCGTTTGTACGAAAAGGTCAGCCCTTTTGGCTTCAGACCAAACTTATTCTTCATCATCTCGGTCACCCTCAGCAATAATTCATCAGCTTGCGGATTTGAATTCCTCTGCACCTGCTGACCCATATGTGGATTGAAATCTCGCATGCCTTGATATCCTAGATTTGGCATCATGTGGAGGGTATTATTATCTGTGACATAGTGATACCCTTGTGGAATCTCAATCTGCTGGGTCCTTTGCTGGCTTGCTGCTTGAAGTCTCTGATTATAGATATAAGGATCTATATCTCTATGGATCCTTTGAATTGACGGTGCTATTTTTTGAGCCAACGACGGTATGTGGCCCGATCTGCCAAAATTGATCACCTGGTTCTAACTTTGCCCCACTGACTATTGCGCATGCTGTATTGATGGTCCAGGATTGTACTGTGTTTGATTTGCAGTAGTTCCTTGAGTTTGTTCAGATGAACCCTGAATTGTCTGGACATCACCACTATCAGCCGGTGCTGCTTCTTGATGGCTGGTATCAACTTGATTGGTCCCTTGGGTCGATGGATCTGGAATGTTGTAATAAGCTGGTCCGCCTTGACCAACTGGAAATACATGAATCGCCTCTTTCAAGGCGTTATGGAATACGTCCATGAAAGCTTCGTTATGGCTTGATATGGCATCACGAATAGATTTGTCCACAACTTCTTTAAAGAAATGTCTGTCTTCAGCTTTAGTTGTGTTCGTCTGCCCGTGTAATAGAACTCTTGGTAGTGGAAATTTCTAAACAATTATGTTGTCACGTGTTTTGGAGTAGGACAACAAACATTTCTTCTAAAACTCTTCTATAGCTTTGCTGATGATACCCTTATCCCCATCAGGTAGATCTTCATAATACAGCATAAGGATGTCGTGGTTGTTGTGAACCGCCATGACAATTGTGGTGTCCCACCGAGCGTGCCAGAAATGTGTGTCGACACAGAATTTTTTGTCCCGTGCCGAGGACACATTCACCAAGCCAGAAAGGTCTGCTCGATGGAGCTGTAGATCTGCCTAGCTTCAGCGCAGGGATGGTCGATCTTGTGCACTCATCCCGAGATGTGCCAGACAATTTGACCCTGTAATTGACAAGGAGAGAAAGTTCATCAGTAATTAAGGGCGGAATTTGCCCATGTTGCCAGACAGTCCTGAATATGCGGCTATGAGAGCCGATATGAAAGGAGATCGACTAAATAGTCGATTCCAGCATATTCATGAGAAATAAATCGATTAAAGCTCATTGGGTTGTATAAGAAGAATCAGTTATCATTCAGAGTAAATGTCATTATTCGAACAGATATTAATCAATGGCAATAAGATGTCAACAATGATCGGTCTGTGCTGAGCCAATGATTACGAGTAATCAAACCCCTTTTTATAAAAAGAAACAATTCAACACCATTTAACCATTTGATAAAGATAAATCTAATGAACATGTTAGATCTCATCTATCGCTATGACCAGTGGGGCATGAGGCAGAATCATGCAGGCCGTAGAAATAACAATAGACTCGACGACCCTAACTCATTACTAATATCAGTGGGGCATGAGGCAGAATCATGCAAGTCATAATACAATAATAAGATCATGGGGCTAACATATCTTTCAACCTATCTTTACTTCAACGGTCTCGTGATACGAGCTGTTCGTGAAAGCACTCGATATCGGCTAAAACAGCCGATTCAGGCATAGCGCATAGTTAAAGTCCTGCCTTATCAGGAATAGATCTATCAAATAACGATCCCCACTCCACGGTGCTAACAGTGGGGTGTGAGGCAGAATCACACAGGCCGTGATAACGGGCCATGGAACGGTTCTCGCTAGCCAATAAATCTACTCAAGACACAACACGCCTAGACCGCACGCTATGCACGATCAGGATTTATATAAAACAGCCGATAAAACATAACTCATCATTTAAGGTGTAGATTAGATCAATTTAGATTAACAAACGATAGGCTAAACAAGATATAAGGCCGATCTAAATCATTCCCAATCGGGCAGAGTGATATCGCTGTAATTAGATAAATAATGAAAGCAATAAGCAATATCGGTAACTTAATGAATCTACCAAAGGCTGCCATCCTTAGGTAGAGCCGATAACTTGACCTTGATCTAGTTCATGCAGTGGGGTCGACCGGATCGATGTAGCCATACTTGAACTAGGCAAGAGTCGATAACTAACTTATACTAGAGTCACAGTGGAGGTCGACCGGATCGATGCAGCCGTACGAACAGAGGTATAAGCCATGACGGTACTTACAACAAGCAGTGGAGGTTGACTGGATCGATGTAGTCGTACTTGCTGAAGAACTCACCGAGATCTACTCTACTCCTACTCCTAAGGGATGGCCAGAGCCAAAAAAGTAAATAACTGGTATATTGGATTGATTGATTGTTTTTTACAATAGCCGGGGTCTGATATTTATACCCGGAGTCTAAACATGAATCCTACTCGAGCACGATTCGTTACAATCCTTGGCAAAACAAAAATATTCCTAATTTAAGATATCTTAGACTCTAATCTTTCCCTTTTTGCAGAGTTCGATATGTGGTTCCCTGGCGCCAACCGTAGTTCATCGTCGTTATCTGCTGACGTCATTCCAAGAGACTCGATTCCAAAGTCGTATTTGAATCGGCTGACATCGATCCTCCTTGATTGGCACAATCTTGGAAGCCTGTGAGTTTCCTCGTTCTTTCTCCCAAATTTTGGTGTAAACATGTTCATAAAGACTTTGAAAGGGTGGTTGTAGATGCATATGTTTATCATAAATATTGCAAATCTCATTGGCATAACTCTTGAGATAGGCACCCCAAGATTGGTGTTGGAGGGGAAACCACTTCACCAATTAGAAACAATTCGAAGGTTTTCCGAGAACAAGCTTCTGTCCTAAAACAAGCACTTTCGAGAGATAACATGAGCCTTGACCTTTTGCTATAATGCCCTTGTGAAATGGGCATAGAAATATAATTGTGAAAATATTCCTTCGGGTATTTTTGTAACTAACCATTCCAGGTTTGAAGAAAAAAGGATAAAGGATGACGACGCAAGGTATGTCCAACCAATTATCATGCAACATTAAATCACATTCACACATGAGAGTTCTATCATCCAAACTTGATTTTGCTACAAAATTCAAGTGCGGGGGATGAACTGAAAAATCTTATGCCATGTTGGTAATTTTTTGTTGTCTCTACCTTTAAGTCATGCTTAATTTGCTAAATAACAATCATGCTCTTTCATCTCCAATTGAATAAATCTCTACAATGCTTTCATGCTACCTTTGTTTACTACAGTATGTTCAAGGTTTGGAGTTTGTTCATACATCTCATAAATTAAGCATGGTGCTTAGTTTAGGAGTGTTGATCTTAGTTTTGAAGGTTTTTTAAATTAAGCGTGGTGCTTAGCATAAAATGCTTTCCTAGATTAAAGTAGACATGGTGTCTAGTTTGATTTTTGAACCAAGAATATGCTATAGTCGATACTGGTCATTTTGTTAGACTAGCCCCATGCAGGAAACTCTTAATTCAATATTGATAAGTCATGAAATGAATTCAAATCAGAGATGAAGTCAGGCACATAACGAACTCTAATAACATTGCGCAAAGATGACATAGCTCATTCATCATGATGGAAGAACTATAAGTATCAAAGTTCATTCACTTTGGCTTCTATTGCAAGCTACATTTGCCTTGAGCCATACTTGTATAAAACATGATAAACAAAATCTATGATAAAGCAATCCTAAAACTATCTTTTCATTAACATAGATGTAATTCATAAAATTTATGGACAACAATCCATAGTTCAAATTTGTTGTATTCCCTCGGGTATGTCTCCACTAACATTTTGTAGGGATGAATCTACAAACCCAGCCACCACTGCAACTATGGAATAAAGAGGATGAGTGCCATAAAACACGATCAGTAATCAAAGCACTCACTCATAGGAAGTGGACGAGCAAATCAACAGATCTAAGGCATACAACAATGAATGAGTGGAGCGGAAGGTCCAACAAGATGTCAAGATCAAAGAGCAAAATGATGGCATAACAAAAGGATGAGAAAGAAAGGGTGTAATTTAGGAAACAAAAAGCTCATGAACACTTAAGCTGCGAGGCTAGTTGAACAAGAAAAACTTCAAAAAAAGGAAAAGACCATCATGAGTCACTTACTTTTCGTCACATGGTGTCATCACGCTCCAATGACAAATGTAACATCCTAAGGTAAATGGTCATTACTTAAAAGGCTTTTCCTTGATTCTGGTATGCACATAAATAAGAAACAAAACATGTTTGAGTTACAAATACAACTCCATCACTTAATCCAACCTAAATAACTCAACATGTTCTTTAAGCTTGTTCCTAGCACCACTTTCTTAATCTCATAGTTTTAATCAAATGAGCTAAAACATTGCACATCCTATCTCTAGAAGATGATAGTCATAATCAAGTAAAGATTGATACATTATGCACAGATAGATGATCCTTCCATGAGTTAAGCAATTCAACCATTTTAGTCAAATGTACTTAAATGCTATATTCATACTCAATCTTCTGATCTTATCACCCATGTTGTAATTGAACAAAGCACATAAACATCAACTTCATCATATTCAATGTGCCTAAGGTTGGAGAAGAAGAATAAAATTTTGGTTATGTTGGTGTTTTCTCACCAACAGAGCCCATGTACTTGATCTCTACCTTTTCTCATGAGTAGGACATACTTCAAGCAAAGTATGGGAGAGTCAGTTGATTCTACAAATTTCTACAAGTGTTCTGAACCTGTCAAACCAAAGTCCAAACTCAAAACCAATACGGGTTTGGCGGAAGGAGGTGACATCACCATTAAAAGCATCATCACAAGAATCCTCCTCTTCAGAGCAAACCGAGGTATTTGGTCAATAAACTTCATAAGGAGAAGTCCGGTTCGAAGAACTTACAACACCGAACCCTCACTAAAAGAGCTAGCTTGGGGGAGAAGCACTCCCGTGTATCCAGGTAAGTATTCTTTCCCCTTTTGTTTTAGTTTTGGTTTCTTTTAGTAGTTAAAAGAATGATGAATGAAAAACAAAATAAAAATTTATCTTTGCATTAGTCATTTATAGTAATAATGTGTGATCTAGTAAAATTAAAAACAAAATAAAAAGAGTGTGCATCTAGGTTGCTTTAATTTGAGAGCTGAATAAAATAAAGAGGACTCAAAATAATCTCTTAAATAGAAATGATGAATAGTTGCTCTATTGTAATTCCTTTCAAGTATCTAGTTTTCAACCTTGAATTCTCTTGAATTTTGAATACGACTGTTTTTTATATAAGGATTTACTCTGAACTTGAAACTCGTGGGTAGCATATGCTTGATCTAAGTCTAGGTAATTGATGGATATGATATGAGAAGGTCTGAGCTACTGTTTATCTTGTTCCAAGTGACTCTAAAGTTCTGGAGATTTACTTTCTGAAAAACACAAAAATGCTATATGATGAGTTCATGTATGACAAAGCTTGAATTCCTACCAGAGCCATACATGTTATTTAGGCTAGGAAAACTTCCACATATATGTTGCTTGCTTTTGCATTAAGTTTTGTCAAGCTTTGTTGACCCTTATGAGAGATTTGTCATGCTCTTAAAATCAAGATCACGTGCACACCATCTAGATATGCACTACTCCTATACTGGAGGTAGGCGCAAAAACATGCCTTCCATCTAGATCCACCCAAAAATGTTTTACTCCTACACTAGGAGTGAATACAAAAACATGTTTGATAGGTTTTCCATCCACTCAAAATAAATGCTCTAAAGTTCTTGTTGACATCTCTCTCAAAGTTTTGTTGCAGAAAAGAGATATAGGCTATGCAAAAGTTATTCATAAAAAAAGAGGAATTAAAGAGTGTTGAGAAAAAATGGACAAGTGTTCGAGATATCTAAAACAATAGGTACTTAGATGCCTGCCTGAAAAAAAAGAAAGAGATGAATAAGATAGCCCCTGTTCTCTTGCAAAATTATTTTCAAGTTTCAAAAGAGAGATAAGTTTTCAAGGAGCAAAGTAGAATTAGGTTAGCCACCATATATATCCACCATTTATCCACACACATGCACATCTTGATTTGATTGTATGACTCAACTCTCTTTGGATCCGTTGTTTGACTTTACAATATATGCATTGCAAGTATGCTCTAGTTTTCTCCCTACACATAAACTCCACATAAGCTTTAGTTGTAGGAAGATAAAAGGTATAACATCATTGTTGCCTTTGTGAGGATCCACAAATACCACATATATTGAGAGACTTCAGAGTGTCATACAAAGAAATCTCTGAGTTTTATTTTGAAAACTTATAAAAACTCTAGAATAGTGGTGAAACAAAGAACTTGAGACATAGTGCTTGACTTGATCATTCTGTCTTTCAATTACTCAAGACCCAAGTGAAGGCTATGAAGCTCCATGGTTGAAGGTAATATGGGTAAGTTTGAAAGTTAGATCAGTTTATTCTAATTCGGAGGAGAATTTTTGATTGAACGCATGTGTACTTTTGAGGCGAGAAAGCATTATAGTAACTCCTGATCCATTGCTGAGTTTAGCTTTGCTCAGGGACTGACAAAGGTTAAGCTAGGGGGAGCTTGTTGATGGTCACTAACACCAATTATAAACCGTCAACATAACCTATATTTATATTTAATTCCATCACCAAACATAGGTATACGTGTTTAAACTAGTGAATTCCACGAGCTTTGGTGATTTCATGACTGCAGGAGGATTTATCCAGAAAACAGCTCTCGGGACCACTATCATACACTCCAAACAAGCAAACCGACGACAACAAGTGATTCAACCCACGAAAACTATGAAAGACAACTCTAGAAGGTACTAGAAGACACCACGCCGAAGCTTGGGCCAAACGGCCACGAACGTGGGCCGGCCGGCCTAGCGCATAGGCCGATCGGTCTACCATGGAGCCTGCTCGCCCTCTGCTACCTCGTACTTGTTTCTAAGATCTACACCATTGATTTTAAGGCGATTTTAGGTCGGTTTATCCAATGGTGATCGAGGGAGTTGACGTGGATCGATGACGTGGCGATTCCTTGCCCCCTACTCCACCTTGGCCTATATAGAGCAGCCCCTACCCCCTCCCTAGAGCTATCCAAAGACCCTAATTCATATTTTCCTCATCAGGATTAGAGTCAGCTATCAAGAGAAGATTAGTCCTCCATAGGATCTAGTCTTATAAATAATAGTGAGATAGAGTGTGAGGGAAGAGTTTAGAGGAAGCGTCGGCCTATCGATGCTTTCTCTACGGCTTGTACCCTGGCGGAAACAAGTTCTACTTGAGCTTTCTTCTGAGGATTTTCTGGTAATCGACATCTAATTCAAGTAAGCATCGTGTTTATATTGTTCATCAGGTTCATAACTCTTTGAGTGCTTTAATCTATAGGACTCTCTAGGTTAAAGTAGTAATTGTAGGTGTAAGCGTGGTGCTTAGATCGGGTTACTTTGTGGATGTACCCTATATTTTGGATCGATGGTAACTCGCGAGGGTGACTCTTATAGCCTCGTTGAATCCTTTGTAGTCCACCTCCCGTTTGTAGGCCTAACAGGATTTAGTTACTACAGAAAACATACTCTGTTTGTGTTTCCCTTAGTAATATCCCTAGTTGAACAATAGAAGATATAGCTTACTGAAGTTAGAACTAGAAGATCTTTGTGATCTTCTCTATACTCCTATTATCTTAAGTCTTGTTGCTACTGTGGGTTAAGTTAGACATAGTTACTGTCATATGTTTCCCTATGGATACAATACTTGGAATACTTCTGGGTAAAAGCTACAGCGGTATCCGTGCACTTACGGATTTATCTATGTGCGTTAAATATACCAACACCTATGCAACTAGTACTTTGGCAACCGAGAGAGCTCCTACATAAAGTAGTGAAGCAAAAGCACAAAGCTCCTAAGCTCACTAGCAATGCTCAATAACAAGGCTACACAAGCCAAATTAGAGAGCGCAAAATTACTTAGCTACACAAACTAAGAAATGCAACTAACAAGGCTACTCAAGCCAAATTAGTTGCGTAAGGTAGCTACTTCTATGCTACACAAGCAAGAAGGTAACTAGCAAGCTACACAAGCTAACTAATCACAAGAGCAACTACACAAGCACAATGTAAATAAAAGTAAATACAAGGTTGTGTAACGAGGATGCAAACCAACGGGAAGACAAGGATGACATGGTGATTTTTATCCCGAGGTTCACGTGCTTGCCAACACGCTAGTGCCTGTTGTGTCGACCGTTCATATGGTGGTTCGGTGGCTAATTGGCACCACACCAAGCCCACATGTGAAAGGTCCTAATGGCTAGGGGTGAATAGCCTATTAAAAATTCTACAACAACACTAAGCCAAGAGGTTAGATAATTATGAAGCGAAGCGAATGTTGCACTAGGCTACTAAAAGTAC
This sequence comes from Miscanthus lutarioriparius, assembly GCA_904845875.1. NCBI lineage: Eukaryota > Viridiplantae > Streptophyta > Magnoliopsida > Poales > Poaceae > Miscanthus > Miscanthus lutarioriparius. The sequence goes on from CAJGYO010000019.1 coordinate 47,171,692, forward strand.
AAGCCACCTACCAACAATTCTAGTCAATTATGATCACTAAGCACTCAAAGGCTAAGTCACTACTCTCTACACTAGTTGAGCTAGCTAAGAACTAATTACAACTAGGAAACAAAGCTACACAACTAGCTACAACTACCACAAGCTCTACACAAGGTAAGTACACAAAGTAATACAAGAGAGTGGTAGAGGTGATATACCGCCATGGCAAATGATCAATCAATGAATACCAAAGAATACCAAGGAGACAATGATGACACAATGATTTTTCCTCTGAGGTTCACTTGCTTGCCAGCAAGCTAGTCCTCGTTGTGGTGATTCACTCACTTAGAGGTTCACGCGCTAATAGGCATCACACGCCTAACCCGCAACCAGGTGTCGCACAACTAACACAAGATGAGGATCCACAAGCCATGTGCAATCCACTAGAGTTGCCTTTGGCACTCCGTCGGGGAAGGCACAAGAACCCCTCACAATCACAATGATCGGAGCCAGAGACAACCACCTTCCTCCGCTCGATGATCCTCCAACCACCGGGCCATCTAGGTGTCGGCAAACACCAAGAGTATCAAGATCTCCACCAGCCTAAATCGCCCAACTAGTGCCACAAAATGCTAGATCACTAAGCAATGCACTAGAGGCTCTCCAATCTCACTTAAGATGATGAAATCAAGTGTGCAAGTGAGTGGAGTGGTGTGCTCAGCTCCCAAAGGGTGTACACAGGTGTGGGAAGTGTCAAGAGAGTGGCCAAAGCTAGCCACCACCTCTATTTATAAGCCCACAAGCAAATAGATCCGTTACCCTTTGGAGCAGCTTTCTGCGAGGGCCCCGGATACGATGGTGCGGTCACCGGATAGGGGTGGCAGTGCCCCTCCAACAGTCATCCAACAACACCGGATAGGGTGGCGGTGGCACCAGACATGGCACGATGGTGCCACTCTATGCTAGCCCCCCATTTTCCCTCCTCTCTGGAAAATTAGGGCAGTGCACTGCCAAGGGGTGACGGTGACCACAGCGGTGCCCGAACCGGCTACCCCTGCTCTCTATTGAAAAACAGCGGTGGCACTAGATAGGGTGGTGGTTCCCCCGGTCGTGCACCGTCGTGCCTAGGGCAGTGTACACTGCCACTGGCGGTGCTAGCCCCAAACTTAGCTGCTCTCGGCCAAGACCTGGTGGGCATCGCCCTAGGGGTGGTGGTGCCACTGGACAGGCAGTGGTGGTGCCCGCCTAGGGCAACAGTCAACTCCTTCCTCTTGGCCTCTAGCCGATCACTGCCCTAGGGGTGGTGGTGCATCGGACAGGGGGTGACGGTGCCCACATGAAATGTCCTAATATGGCTAGAGGGGGGTGAATAACCTACTTAAAAATCTACAAGTTTACTAGAGCAATTTGATTTTGTATGACAAATAGCGAAATGCAAACTTGCTATAGCTCTACAAGGGCTGCAAGCCACCTATCTAACAATTCTAGTTACTATAATCACTAGGCATACAATTGGCTAAGTCACTACTCACTAAGAGCTCTCACACTTACTACACTTAAGAGCTCCACTAGATGATCATAAGCTACAAAGCAAGCTCTCAATTCTAGCTACACTAAAGAGCTCGCTACAACTAGTTTATGGGAATTTAAATGAGTGAGTTGATTATACCGCTGTGTAGAGGAGTGAACCAATCACAAGATGAATACCAATTCAATCACTAGGAGAATACCAAAGGGCAAGAGATAACCAATTTTTCTCGTGAGGTTCACATGCTTGCCGGCACGCTAGTCCCAGTTGTGTCAACCAACACTTGGTGGTTCGGCGGCTAAGAGGTGTTACACAAACCTCATCCACACAATTGGACACCGCAAGAACCTACCCACAAGTGAGGTAACTCAATGACACGAGCAATCCACTAGAGTTACCTTTCGGTGCTCCACCGGGGAAGGCACAAGACCCCTCACAATCACCGGAGCTGGCCACGAACAATCACCAACACGTGCCGAAGCTCCACCACTGCTCCAAGTCATCTAGGTGGCAGCAACCACCAAGAGTAACAAGAATACCCGCAGCCAACATGATCCCAAGTGCCACTAGATGCTCAAACACAATGCAAATGCACTTGGATCACTCCCAATCTCACTTTGGATGATCAAATCACAAGCTAGATGAGTGGGAGGCGTGGGAGTATGCTCACAAGGTGTATCAACAAGTTAGAGAGCTAAGAGAGTGAGCAAGAGCCGGTCACCATGTTTTTATATAGACCCAACAACTCAACTAGCTGTTATACCCCTTTACTGGGCTTGCTGCGAACTGACCGGACGCATCCGATCGCTGCGTCTGGTCTAGTTGAGCAGCCATGTGTCTCGTTTAAATCAGTATAGCCGTTACTACCCAATGACTCTTTCTACGCACAGTGTCAGACATGATCGGACACGATGCTAGGAAATGATCGGACGCTCTCTGGGTGTTGATATATTTAACACACACAGATAAATCCACAAGCACATGGATACCGTTGTAGCTTTCACCCGAAAGTATTTCAAGTATCGTATCCATAGGGAAACGTGTGAGACTAACTACTATCTAACTTAACTAGGGGTAGCACCAAGGTTAAGATAAATAGGAGCGTAGAGAGGAAAACTAAGGTTCTCTAGCTCTGACTTGGGTAAGTTATGTCTTCTACTATTTAACTGGGGACATTACTTAAGAAAAGACACCAGCAGAGGATGCTTCCCGTAGTAATCACGTCCTACTTGCCCTACAAATGGGAGGTGGACTATGGAGGATTCAACGAGGCTATAAGAGTCACCCTCGTGAGCTACCACCGATCCAAAATGCAGGATGCATCCATAAGTAATCGGAGTCTAAGCACCACGCTTACACTACAATTACTACTTTACTCTTCCCGGATAAAGAATAAAGCACTCAAATAAGTTGTGAACCTAATGAATAATATAAACAAGAAGCTTACTTAAATTAGAAGTTGATTACTAGAGAAATCTTAGAGGCAAGCTCAGATAGAACTTGGATCCACCAAGGTGCAAGCCATAGAGGGAGCACCGACAGGCTGGCATCTCCTCCAAACTCTTCTCTCACTCTCCGTCTCACTATTATTTACAAGACTAGATCCTATGGAGGACTAATCTTCTCTTTATAGCTGGCTTTGATCCTAGAGATATGAATTAGGGTTTCCGCACTCACACCCTCTATGGTGTCTTGAGTGTAAAACAAAAATGGCTCCTATCAATATACCTTTGCCTTGAGCCCATTTTTATTTTTCTCTTTCTTCTTTTCCAAATATGAAGCACTTGATCCATCTTTTTGTGGCCATCACCTTCATCATGACCATCCTCTAGCTCCACCACTTGGATTGGACTACCTCATCTAATTCACACACTTAGATCAAAGGTTAGTCCTAGGTTTCATCACTCCAAACTAGGACTTTCAATCTCCCCTTTTTGTAATTGATGACAACCTATTTACAAAGATATTTAATAAAATCTTTTTGGATTCATGTTGCTTGCCCAAGCATATTACCATGTGTAAATGTTATGGACAAGTTTCATCAACCCAATTTGGTAGTATTAGCTCCCCCTATATATGTGCTATGAGTTTGGATTTGAAAGCTTGCACATATGCATGGATTGGAAGTTTGGGAGAGTAATAGCTACCAAATATTGCTAAGGTGTAAAGAATGGACCTTTGAAGCGTGATACCAATCAGAGTTGCCATTTGAACACCATCCTTAGCACCATATTTTTCTAGATGCCACATGAAAAACAAAGACAAACTAGATACCTCGTGAGATCAACATTAGAGGTAAGGTTCTAGTACCACTTGTAAAGATCAAGGTGTATCTAGCTATCCTATGCATGCTAGTTTTCATTTCAATAATCATTTTCTACAATCTAGCATACACCACACAAGCATGGATATGGAATTTAAAACTTGTGCCATGCAAGCAAATATATGTAATGCACATACAAATGCAACATACAAGTTTATGAGCTTGCTCTCCCTACTTGTGTGCTTCAAGTTTTAATTGATCCCCTTCATTTCTCCTATCTTATCTTTGTGTTACTTCTCCCTCTTTTGCAATATCTTTGGAAATTTCTCTCCCCCTCTGTCATCGATGACCACAAAAGGTGAGCTCAAGTTTTAGATAGGTTGTGTGAAACCATGTGAAGTGAGGATCATTTTCCCAATGTTGGTTCAATCTAGATCATTTGCAAAGATATTTAACTCGGTTTGATCCAAGGACAAGCTTCTTCACACCTTCAAATAAGGGTATCTTGTACCATGTTGAGTGAAACACTTATAGCTCATGCTCTAGATCAAACACTAGGTTCACAAGCCCACACACATGTCATATACTACCACTAGATCAAGTCAAGCATACAAGCAATAGTGGTATCATATAGGCATCAAATCCATTTGATTTTCATGAATGAGCCTAAGACATGTGAGGAATTACTAGATGCACTAAATAAGTCCTTAGCAATGGATGAATGACATGTCAATCAATTTTACCTTGGTTTGCTCGAAGGAGAGGCATGTCATATAATGGGGGTGCATCAACACCTATTTGAGAAGTCAAGTATGTTCAATTCATTCCATAGCTTGCAAAACCTCATCTCATCAAGTGGCTTGGTGAAGATATCGGCAAGTTGATCATCGGTGCCCACACTTTCAATACAAATGTTCCCTTTTTGTTGGTGATCTCTAATGAAATGATGGCGGACATCTATGTGCTTTGTTCTTGAATGTTGAACCAGGTTGTTGGTGAGCTTCACAGCACTCTCATTGTCACATAGCAATGGCACTTGTTTGAATTTGATTCCAAAGTCACTCAAAGTAGCCTTCATCCAAAGTAATTGAGCACAACAACTACCGGCCGAAATGTACTCCACTTTGGTAGTTCAAAGTGCTACACTATTTTGCTTCTTTGATGACCAAGACACAAGTGATCTTCCTAATAATTGACATGTGCTTGATGTGCTCTTTCTCTCAACTTTGCATCCCGCATAATCGGAGTTTGAATATCCAATCAACTCAAATCTTGCTCCTTTGAGATACCACAATCCAACATTTTGTGTATGCTTCAAGTACCTCAATATTCTCTTGGTTGCCTTCAAATGGCTTTCTCTTAGTGAGCCTTGAAATCTTACACACATGCATACACTAAACATCACATCCGGCCTTGATGCGGTCACATAGAGTAGGCTTCCAATCATAGACTGATACATCTTTGGATCTACCATGTTGCCACTAGCATCACTATCTAAGCTTCCATTTGTCCCTATTGGTGTACTAATAGCTTTAGCATTATCCATTCCAAACTTCTTGAGCATGTCTTTGATGTACTTGCCTTGACACACAAATGTGCCACTCTTCAATTGCTTGATTTGAAGACCAAGAAGTAACTAAGCTCTCCAATCATGAACATCTCAAACTCACTTGCCATCATCTTTCCAAACTCCTCATAATAATCTTGATTGGTTGATCCAAATATGATATCATCAACAAAGATTTGCAATACAAACAAGTCATTGCCTAGCTTCTTGGTGAAGAGAGTGGTGTCAACCTTTCCTGTCTTAAATCCCTTAGAGAGTAGGAAATCCCTCAATCTCTCATACCATTCTCTTGGTGCTTACTTCAAACAATACAAAGCCTTTCTCAACTTGTAAGCATGGTTGGGCTTCTTCTCATATTTCAAACCGGGAGGTTGCTCAACATACACAAGCTCATTGATGTACCCATTGAGAAATGCACTTTTTACATCCATTTGGTTTAACTTGATGTTGTGGCCACAAGCATAGGCTAACAAGATCCTAATTGCTTCCAATCTTGCAACTGGGGCATATGTTTCTCTAAAGTCAAGACCTTTAACTTGAGTGTAGCCTTGAGCCACTAATCTTGCTCTGTTCCTTACAACTATCCCATCTTGATCTTGCCTGTTCTGAAAGACCCATTTGGTTCCAATCACATTATGATCCTTAGGCCTCTCAGCTAACTCCCATACTTGATTTCTTGTGAAGTTGTTTAGCTCTTCATGCATAGCATTCACCCAATCAACATCCAACAAAGCTTCATCTATCTTCTTAGGTTCAATAGATGACACAAATGAGTAGTGTTCACAAAATAATGCCAATCTTGATCTTGTTTGCACACCTCTTGAGATATGACCAATGATAGAATCCAATGGATGATCTCTTGCAACATTGGTTGGTTGGAGCACTTGTACTTGATTGCTTGCATTTGATTGATCACTTGGTTGAGATGATGAACTAGCCACTTGTTGATCTTGCACTTTGTCATCACTAGTACTTGCTTGAACTTGATCATGAGAACCACTAGCTTGCATATTTGAGTTAAAGAGCACTTGATTCTTGTCATCTTCAACATTAATCACCTCTCTAGGACTTATGTCTCTGATGTCCATATTCTTCATTGCATTGACCAATTGAGTGCCTCTCACATCATCTAGATTCTCATCTTCCTCTTGGGAACCCTTGGTTTCATCAAATTCCACATCATGAACCTCCTCAAGAGTACCACTAGCCAAATTCCAAACTCTATAAGCCTTGCTAGTAATTGAGTAACCAAGCAGGAAACCTTCATCACATTTCTTCTCAAACTTGCTCCATTTAGTGCCTTTCTTCAATATGTAGCATTTGCAACCAAAAACCCGAAAATATGCAATATTGGGCTTTTTATCATTCAAGAGCTTATAAGGTGTCTTCTTCTTCAATGGATGACAATAGAGCGGTTGCTATAGTAGCAAGCCATGTTGATTGCTTTGGCCCAAAATGAATGACTCATATTTTACTCACTCAATATTGATCTTGCCATGTCAATCAAGGTTCTATTCTTTCTCTCAACTAGTCCATTTGATTGAGGAGTGTACTTGGTCGAGAATTTTTGCCTAATTCCAAACTCATCACAAAGCTCATCAATTCTTGTATTCTTAAACTCACTTCCATTGTCACTTCTCACTTTCTTGATGGTTGTTTCAAACTCATTGTGAATTCACTTGATGAATGTTTTGAAGGTTGCAAACACATCACTCTTGTCAACAAGAAAGAATACCCATATATATCTAGTGAAATCATCCACTATCACAAATCTATACTTGTTGCCACTAATACTTGTATATGTAGTTGGCCCAAACAAATCCATATGCAACAACTCAAATGCCTTAGATGTGTTCATCATGCTCTTCTTAGGATGTGTGTTGCCAACTTGCTTTCTGGCTTGACATGCACTACATAGCTTATCCTTCTCAAATGTGACATCTTTCAAGTCTCTAACTAGATCATGCTTAATCAACTTATTCAGTTGTTTCATTCCAACATGACCTAGCCTTCTATGCCATAACCAACCCATGCTAGACTTAGTGAGCAAACATGTTAACAATTGAGCTTCACTAGCATTGAAATCAACCAAGTATAGATTCTCATATCTAAAACCTTTGAATATCAAGTTAGAACCATCTACACTTATGATCTCTACATCATCAACTCCAAATATGCACTTGAAACCAAGATCACAAAGTTGAGCTACCGACAATAGATTAAAGTTCAAGCTCTCTATTAGTAGCACATTGGAAATGCTCAAGTCATTGGATATTGCAATCTTACCAAGCTCTTTGACTTTGCCTTTGCTATTATCACCAAATGTTATACTATCAATCCTATTGTCATCATTTGAGTTGATTGAATTGAACATTCTTGGATCACCGGTCATGTGTTATGTGCACCCACTATCAAGCACCCAATGCCTTCCTCCGGCTTTATAGTTTACCTACAAAAGAAAATCAATTCTTTTTAGGTACCAAAACTTACTTGGGTCCTTGAAGGTTAGTTACTAAGGTCTTTGGTACCCAAATGGCTTTCTTCTTTGAGCCCACAATAGGTGTACCAATGAACTTAGCATTCACACCATTCACCCCCTTGGTAAGCATGTAACAAGAATCAAAACAAATTGAGGAAACATTAACATTGTTCTTGTTCTTGTTCTTTATGCAAGATTGGTTTAAGTGCCCTACTTGCTTGCATCTATTGCAAAACTGACCAGAGTAGCAAAGGCTGCTTTGCCTTTCTTAGGGGTATAGCCCAATCCCTCTTTGTTAAGAGAGAACCTTTGGCTACCCAAGCACTTTAACAAGCGAGCCTCACTGCCATAGGCCTTGCCTAGGGCATGAGTGAGCTCATCCACCTCTCTCTTGGGAGTCTCATTCTCAACCATTAGTGAGGCATCATAGATGAAACCATCAGTAGTAGTAGAGGTAGGAGTGGTAGCGGTGGTGGATGATGAGCTACAAGAAAGGTTAGTGGGAGCAACAATAATAGGTTCATAAAATGATTCTTCAATAATGTCACATGTTATGCCCATATCACGTGATACTATGACACTTTCCTTATCTTGTTCAAGAAGCAAGGAGTGAGCCTTCTTAAGCTTGGTGTGAGCTTTGCCAAGCTTCTCATGGGCTTCCACTGGCCTCTCATGAGTAGCATTGAGCTCATCAAAGGATTGCTCAAGAGCACTAAGCTTCTTTTGCAATTCTTTGCACTTCTTGCTTTTCTTGTTAATTATTGAGTCAGCTTGTTCTAGCATGTTCATTAGTTGTTCATTTGAGAATTCATCATCATCACTGTCATTTTCACTTTCACTATCATCATTTTCACTCTCATCATATTTTACCTTGGAGCCCTTGGCCATGAAGCATGATGGAGTGTCAAATAGTGAAGGCTTGTTGTTGATAGTATTGCTTGCTAGAGCCTTCTTCTTGGATGCCTTGTTATCATCACTTGAATCATCATCGGTGGAGGAATCACTATCCCATTTGACAACATAGGATCCACCCTTCTTCTTCTTCTTGAAGGTCATCTTCTTCTCTTTCTTCTCCTTCTTCTCTTTCTTCTTGTTCTTCTTCTTCTCATTATTCTCATTATCACTATTGTAGTGACAATCTGCTACAACATGATTGGGGCTCTTGCACTTGTAGCACAACCTCACATACTCCTTGTTCTTGAAGTGATCTCTTCTCTTCCTTGCATCATAGCCTTTCTTCTTCATCATCTTGCCAAACTTGCGCACAAAAAGAGCTTGTGCTTCATCATCACTATCATCATGAGAGCATTCTTCATCACTTGATTCTTCCTTCTTAGCCTTGCCCTTGTTCTTATTCTTAGAGGATGAAGTGCCGGCCTTGAAAGCCACACTCTTCTTCTTGTCTTCCTCCTTCACAATTTCTTCACCATCACTATTGTATTGGTCCTCGATCATCACATCACCAAGCACCTAATTTGGAGTGACATCCTTCAATCCACCTCTAAAGATGATAGTTCTCAATGTCTTGAATCTCTTTGGCAAACACATCAAGAACTTGTGAGAGAAGTCCTCATCCTTCACCTTCTCACCCAAACTCTTGAGATCATTGATGATGACTTGTAGCCTATAGAACATCTTTAGAATGGACTCATCATCGTTCATCTTGAAGTTTGATAGCTTGTCTTTGAGCATGTAGAGCTTGGCACCTTTTATCGTTGGAGTGCCCTCATATGTTTCTTCTAGTCTCACCCAAATTTCACTTGCCTTCTCAAGATCTTTGATTTGCTCAAACACCTTTGAATCAATGCCATTGTATATTGTGTTGAGTGCCATAGTGTTGCATTGCTTGTTGATCTTGTCATTGTCGGTGAGATTGGTAGGGTCAATGATCACAAACTCATTATCTACCATATCCCACACCTTGTCATTGATTAAACCAAGGTACATCTTCATCTTTCTCTTCCAATAATCAAAAGATGTGCCATCAAAGAATGGTGGTTTACCCCCAACAAAGTTGAACATAATTTGAGCCATATTTTACACCAAAGGTTGTTATGCCTTGAAACAAACGGTGACCATGGCTCCGATACCACTTGAAAGGTCCTAATATGGCTAGAGGGGGGTGAATAGCCTACTTAAAATCTACAAGATCACTAGAGAAATTTGATTATTATGACAAATAGCGAAATGCAAACTTGCTCTAGCTCTACAAGGGTTGCAAACCACCTATCGAACAATTCTAGTTACTATAATCACTAGGCACACAATTAGCTAAGTCGCTACTCACTAAGAGCTTTCACACTTACTACACTAAAGAACTCCACTAGATGATCATAAGCTACAAAGCAAGCTCTCAATTCTAGCTACACTAAAGAGCTTGCTACAACTAGTTTGTGGAAATGTAAATGAGTGAGTAGGGTGATTATACCGCCGTATAGAGGAGTGAACCAATCACAAGATGAATACCAATCCAATCACCGGGAGAATACCAAAGGTCAAGAGACACCCAATTTTTCTCCTAAGGTTCACGTGCTTGTCGGCACGCTAGTCCCTGTTGTGTTGACCAACACTTGGTGGTTCGGTGACTAAGAGGTGTTGCATGAACCTTGTCCACACAATTGGACACCGCAAGAACCTACCCACAAGTGAGGTAACTCAATGACCCGAGCAATCCACTAGAGTTACCTTTCGGCGCTCTGTCAGGAAAGGCATAAGACCCCTCACAATCACCGGAGCCAGCCACGAACAATCACCAACATGTGCTGAAGCTCCTCTGCTGCTCCAAGCCGTCTAGGTGGTGGCAACCACCAAGAGTAACAAGAAGACCTGCGGCCAACACGACCCCAAGTGCCACTAGATGCTCAAACACAATGCAAATGCACTTGGATCACTCTCAATCTCACTTTGGATGATCAAATCACAAGCTAGATGAGTGGGAGGCGTGGGAGTATGCTCACAAGGTGTATCAACAAGTTAGAGAGCCAAGAGAGTGACCAAGAGCCGGCCACCACGTTTTTATAGAGACCCAACAACTCAACTAGTCGTTATACCCCTTTACTGGGCTTGTTACGAACTGACCAGACGCGTCCGGTCGCTGGATCTGGTCATAGCCGAGTAGCCATGTGTCCCGTTTAAATTAGTATAGCCATTGGCGCCCAATGGCCCTTTCAATGCAAGATGTCAGACACGATCGGACATGATGCTAGGAAACGATCGGACGCTTGCTGGGTAGTGTCAGGTCAACTCCAGAGAGCTCCCAAAGCCGCCCTGCGACAATCGAACGTGTCTAGTATCACCGACCGGACGCGCCCCCGTGTCAGGTCCTCACAACTGCATGCTTCGCCTCTATTGACCGGACATGACACTTAGCATTAGGTCACTTGTTGCACAGAGCGTCCGGTCAACCCTGTGACAGCTTCTCATGTCGGGGTCAAATACTAGACACGTCCGGTCTTAATTCTGGACATGTCCGGTCTCGTCTGAAAAACCATCGCCGAGACAAATACCGGACACGTCTGGTCCCTATGTCGGACGCATTCGGTCTCCCTAAGACCAAAACTTTCAACACGTTTCTCAACACCCTTGTTTCTATGTGCAAAAATCAAAGTATCTCACCACTTGTGCACGTGTGTTAGCATTTTTCACAAGCATTTTCAAGGGTTAATTGTTAGCACACTAGGTCCTAATGCATATGCATGGAATTCAATCACCTAGTGGCACTTGACAACCATTTTAACCATGAGTATTCCCCTCTTAATAGTACGGCTATCGATCCTAAATCACTCACACCCTCTATGGTGTCTTGAATGCAAAACAAAAATGGCTCCTATCAATATACCTTTGCCTTGAGCCCATTTTTGTTTTTCTCTTTCTTCTTTTCCAAAAATGAAGCACTTGATCCATCTTTTTGTGGCCATCACCTTCATCATGACCATCCTCTAGCTCCACCACTTGGATTGGACTACCTCATCTAATTCACACACTTAGATCAAAGGTTAGTCCTAGGTTTCATCAATTATCCAAAACCAAACTAGGGCTTTCACCATAGAGGCAGCACCGCATCCCCTTCTCTGCCTCCTTTGATTCCTTTACAAATGTGCTAATGTAATAGAACCGTCCAATTTATAAGAGCACAAGTATAATAGCAATCACTGAAGTGATCAAACCATTATACTTGAGCCCATATAAACCCGATAGTCCGATGAAATCATGAAGGATCTCAAACCAACCAACATACAAACCAAGATCGTACATGATTCAACATAACAAGTCACATGTTACATCATAGTTCACAAATGGTTCACAAGTATCTCACATACATCGGAGTTCACATAGTTATTACAAAACAAGTTCAAATAGCAGAAGCAAAGTAGTTTGACATCAACATCACACTTAGTTCAAATACATGCCAGTACCACGGTCATTTCTAGCAAAAGCATAACAAAGAGGATAACTTAGGAGTACCATGCCCCATGGTTTAGTCCTCATCCATGACAGGATGAAGGCAGTTCTTACAGTACCCATGATACATCATATCATCTGCAACAAGAGGGAATAAACGCTGAGTACGAGAATGTACTTAGCTAGACTTACACGTCGTAAACCAGAAATAATATAACACCAAGGAGTATGCAAGGCTTTATCGGTGGAGTTAGCTTGACAACATTTTGCATAAAAGCTTAAGTAACATTACTTGGAGATTTAATATCTTTAGCATCAAGTTGACTACCTATTCAATTAAGCATCTCTAGATTAGCGCCAGTACTAGAGCAATCACTTGATTAAGCTAACAAACATTAGTAACCATATCCGGTGTATTCATTTGAGCATCATCATAACCATCAAGTTCTATCAATTAATGCTACGTTGCCGCTGCTCAATCAAGTTCTCACTATCCGGGAGAGATGGCGACTCGAATCGATTCCAACCAGTTAGGGAGTTATTCCTAACACAAACCCATACTTCCCCCATCGGGGTCACGTCGGGTCACCTTTGGTACAACTCCGATATAGTCGTGGGTCTAATCAGCGCCGCACCCTCAGGGATACTACCAGTCTGCCAGGAAGTTCAGGCCCGACCTGCCCTTGGACTCATGCCACTGGCTCCTCACACATCCTTACTTCCTCCAGTGTGCGCACTTTCACTTACCGGGTCTCGGCCTGAGTTGAGCTACTCGGCTTCGTGGTCGGAACAACTTATCCGACTAAGTGCTAGGCATGCATTCAACATGACATGAGGACGTACAACGAATCGATTCTTAACCGGCACTAACGGGGATAATATAGGCACCAATACCTCCATGCCTTGTTGCTTCTCTATCACAATCCTACCCAGTCTCCTTTTATTCATCAACACAAGCTTATTTCTATGATAGCAATTATAGCCAATCGTGATCAGATATCTACCTATATCTTGCAGGTGACAGAAAATCATCCGACTTCTACCAGACTAAGCATGGCTAAGCATATATTCGATCCTAGACCTACAAAGGATTCAAGATATATTTGTCTGGATACGGAAAGTATATGCAGCAAGTGGTTCCAATCAACCCCTAGTACTTAATGCATCAGCATAAAAGGACTCAAGTTGATATTTAGCAAACATAGGAGGCTTAGAATGCTCCAGGGCTTGCCTTTCAGAAATGAGGAAGGTTGGTGGTTAGGACACTCAGGAAGATCTTCCACATTGACTCCTCCTTCCGCCTGAACCTCCTGCTCCTAGGCTACCTGCTGCTCCTCCTGACGCTCGAGTTCGAACTCGAGTAGCGTCACTCCTTCTGGGGAACCTATTGCATGCAATGCACAAATGAGTATCATGAATGCATAAGAGATGAGATGACATGATAAAGTATATACACATGAGCATGGTTATCTACAAGATGTATGATAATCGTTGACCAAGTAGATGTATAACTTTCTTCTAGTTGATCTTTACTGAGTAGGTGCATACCTCTTCTATAGTACAAGAAACATACACTCACTAAGTTCTAGTAACCGAAGGTAAAGTTGTTCATCATCAGTAAGAGGCTTAGAACCTACAGGTAACAACTAATCTCAATTATCCTAAGCATCTACACAAGCATCACATAAGACAAACATTTATAATTTGACTTAGTCATTTCTTGGACTGTAAATAGCAGCTACTTATTTTGGCCATATCTAGAGTTCTACTCAACCAGATACTATGATCTTGAATGTTCTGGAAAGCTTATAAAACTTCCTACAACTTTTTTATAGTCATCTTAAGATAATTCAATGGCTATCAAGGTCAAACAAAGCAATTTCCCAGATCTACCAGAAATTTCAGAGAATAAGCATTTCTGGAGACCGACTTCCAACAACTATAACTCTCAAACCATTTGTCCTATTGCCATGAAAATTTGATACAAGCAAGATAAGTAAGTTATCTACAAGTTTTTTTATTGACAAGGTTCACAGCAAATATCATTTTACCCATGCAATTTACTTAACAACAGAAACTGTCCAAAACAATCACTATAATTGAATTATAGAGCAATTAATATTTCACTGCATACAAGCAATCAAATCTGGGTAAAACTAATGGTACCAACAGTTCATAGACATCACATACACTTTAGAAAACATAATGGTCAAGCCCAAATAAATTATTTAAATGCCTTTATTAATTTATTTAGACACTAAAGTGAAATAAGGAACATATATCAAAATGTACAGTAAATTTAGAGAAAATTACAGTAGCCGACATATGATCCCAAAAGTCCACCGTACAAATTTCATGCCATTTGGATAAGTATAGCCATCTCTACAAAAATGACAAGTTGCATAGGTTTATTTTAGCAAAAAATGTTTAGCCTAGTGAAAAGTGTCAAACAACATATTTCATATTTTTTTTACTTTCATCCTAGCACCATAACACTGTGTAAAAATTTGCATGATCATAAGTTATGTATTTTCACCCCATTTATTTTCACTAGAAACTAGCAATTAATCAAGGTTAAATAGGAAGACCATATTACAAGTATACCTACTGTAGGTTTAGCATTTTTCCTAGCTAGAGCATGTCAACACAAGACCATTAAAATTGGAATGACAACTTTTGCACTTCCCTAGCTCAAGATATGCATTTTACAAGATGGAAACAAATTTAAAAGCACTTATCTAGCTCAATTTAAATCCCCTAGAAAAATATCACAAACAGTAGGTTTCATATTTTTATCAAATAGTACACTTCATAAAGAATCCAACAAAATTTAGATCGCTCAATTTGGACACTCCTAGCCAAATATATCAATTTTTGAAGTTTGCTACAAAATCTAGAATAATAAATAAAAAATCGAATTTCTAATCGAGCTCAGCTGCTAGGTGCACCCGGTCCGGTGCACCCACTGCGACTGACAGCGGGGCCCGTAGGTCAACGGGTCCCACCCATCAGCGACATAGGAGCAGAGGATGACGTAAACTGGTGAAAGCTCGCCGACGGCGAGGTCTCCAGCAAAACCCTAGGCACCACCGTGTTCCTCTCGTCCACCCACACCTAGGGGTACCCCAGGTTGGATCGGCGGCTCACCGGAGCAAGCTCATCGGCAAGCATGGCGGACGACGGTGGTCGCGTGGTGGCGCGCCGACCGTCTCCGGCCACGACAGGCTCTGGCGAGAACGGCCCTACCTTTATTGTGACCTAGCATAGTTCTAGAGCAAGATCTAGCCATGGTGAAGCAGTAGGGGAGCCTGACCGCATGCATGGCAGCACGGCGGCGCCCAGTGCACATGGCGGGGCTCTCCGTTCCGGCTAACCGGTGGCGAGAGGTGGGTCTCCATCTTCATGGTAGGAGCTAGGGTTCGTGGCTATGCACAAACATCTTTGAGCGGGGGGATGGTGATACCTAGGGGCTGCTGGCCGCGACGAGCTCAAGCTCGCGGCCATGGCGGGCACGGTGGGAGCGACGGTGCGTTCCCGCGTGACAGTACGGTAGCATCTACCCTAGATCCGGCCTGAGCAGTAGTGACCTAAGGCAACTATGGACCATAAGATAGGAAGGTGGGAGATATAGTGGAGAGGCCTGGCCATGGCTAGCCGAGAGCGCGGCAGCGCTCCGGTGAAGTCATGGTGGCGGAAACGGTCGTAGGCCATTACCTTGGGCTCGAACGGCGGCTCTACTGGGTCGAGGTGGTAGAGTAGAGCAAGGCAGAGCTATTAGCGTGTGTGATTTGGAAATGGAGCGGTGAGGGCTGCGCGCGAGCTCGGTGAAGCTCACGGCGGCAATGGCGCTCGGCTTCACCGCGACGAGATGGAGAGAGAGCGAAGCGAGGCGAGTGAAAGCGAGTGGGAGCGAGCAGCAGGGGCGCGGCCTCTTGTTTGCGCGCTCGCCCGACCAGCCCAGCCATCACTGGCGTATGGCCACCACATGGTGGCTACGGCCTAGCATGGTCGGCCACTAACACCGCGCGCATTCACGGCCATCAGACTCTGATGAACCGACTAACAACGCTACTTCCTCCACCTCTATCTCCTAATCCATTCGTCCTTTGCAAAAACTTCATTAACAAAAGTTGTAGAGCTGCATGTAAACTCCAACTTTGCTTCCATGGGTTTGGTCTAGATCGCCATGGTTTTCAAACTGCAATGCGTCAAAGAGGAGTAGGGTGGAACTGAAAGTCATTCCAAGACTTAGAAAATTTCTAAATCCCAAAACAGTATTTTCTTGCTACTTGTGAGCTGTTTTTGAGCATGCTATGCACTGAATTAGGTCTTGGCCCAAAAATGAAAGTTGTTACTCTAGTCAAGTACTACAACTTTGCTTAAGGGTGCACTGCCATGCAAGCATTCTAATTAATAGTTCAACTTTGGTCAAACTAGTTACTTGAAAATTGGAGTTTCTAGAATAACTATGACTTGGGGTCTGTTTTGGTCCTTGTCATGAATACCAAACTTGTTCCATGTACCATCCTAAACATGTTAAGGTGTTTCTATATCCCCACAAGCATTTCATGCATTGGTCACACACAATGGCAAGCATATACATGCATATAGCTATCATCACATGTAACAAAAGTAAAGTGATTGAGATAATACTTCATATGCTTATGCTCATGGATGCTCAAATGAAGCTCATGCTCATGAATGCAAGTGCCCAATGCATGCTTAACACTAGGGTGTCACAGCCAACACCCAAGTGTTTCACCATCACGCGCAAGTGTATTAGCATTTTCATAATCATTTTCCAAAGGTTAATCACTTCTCAACGATTGTGCACTAGGCCTAAAATGCATATGCAAGTTTTCCAACACCTAGTAGCACTAGATGATCGAGTTGTTTGATAATAACTCCCCTCTTAATAGTACAACCATCTATCCTAAATGTGATCACACTCTCTATAGTGTCTTGATCACCAAAACAAAATAGCCCTAGGGATATCACATTTGCCTTGAACCCATTTTGTTTTTCTCTTTCTTCCTTTCCAAATCTGGAGCTTGATCATCATCACATGTCCACACCATCACCATTATCATCATTTCATGTGGCCATCTCCATCCATGAGTGCCACCTAGCTCCTTCAGTTTGGTTGGACCAACCTATCTCAAATTCACACTTAGAGCATAGGGTTAGTCCAAATAGATTTCATCAATTATCCAAAATCAAACTAGGGCTTTCAACCTATTGGGCGCTGCAAGAACATCACGAACCAAGTGAGGGTAGCTCAATGACACGCTCAACTAGAGTTTCTCTTCGCGGCTCCCGCGGGGCAAGCACAACACCCCTCACAATCACTTCTCCGGAGCACCGCACAAGCTTCTTGCGTGCTTCGATGGAGACCACCACCAAGCCATCTAGGAGGTGGCAACCTTCATGAGTAACAAGCACCACCGGCTTGCAACTTGATTACCTAGTGCCACTCGATGCAACCTCATGGTGTAATCACACTAGAATCGCACTCACACTCAATCGGATGATCACTATCAAGCGTATTGTGAGTTAGAGGGCTCTCAAGTACACCTACACAAGACACCAAGGCTTAAGGGTGTTCAGCAACCATCCCAAGGCCGGCTAAGGCTCCTATTTATAACCCCACGAACAAATAGAGCTATTACCCCTTCACTGCGTAGAAAACGTATTGACCGAACACGTCCGGTCGCTATGTCCAGTCACTACCAAGCTGCCACATGTCCCTTTCAAATGAAGTAGTCGTTGGCGCCCAACGTCTCTCTCTATCACACTGTGACACGACTGAGTCCAGTCAACAAATGGACATGCCGTGGCCGGAGGCCGATCATGGTTCAAAACCACACCGAGAGCTCCTGGGCATGACCGAACGCATCTGGTATGAGCAACCGGATGCGCCCTGCATCCGACGCCCAACTCCACGTGCACTACCAGCTCAGACTAGACGCAACGCTCAGCATCAAGTCACTCGAAGTGCACAGAGTCCGGTCACAATGAAAATCTACACCGAGAGGTCCAGGGCATGACTAGACGCGTTAGATCACCACCGATCAGACGCACGTCAGAGTCTAGTCACCTCTGCCTTAGTTGATCATGCCTGGGACAAATACGGGATGCGTCCGATCCCAATACCGGATGTGTTCGGTTAGGTTTGCAACACTTGCCCGAGTCTGGGTAACACACCAGACGCGTTCAGTCACCCTGTGACCAACGCGATCAACTCCTTTTCTTCTACAAGTTGATCCACTTCAACTCCAACTTCTTCTCCTTTGCAAATGTGCCAACACCACCATGTGTATGTGTGTTAGCATTTTCACAAACATTTTTCAAAGCATTAGTCACTCATTTCACCACGCCACTCGATCCTAGCAACGATGCAAAGTTAGATCACTCGAGTGGCACTAGATGACCGATATGCAAACAAGCTTGCCCCTCTTGATAGTACGGCCATCTATCCTAAACCCGGTCATAAACTTCTCTACACACCTATGACCGGTGAAATGAAATGCCCTACAAATATACCTTTGCCTTGCGCATTCCATTCCATTCCATCTCCTCCAATGTTGATGCAACACATGCACCAACCTTGATCAACAAATGATATGATCCACTTTATATCATCACATGACCTTATTGGTTCATCAATCTTGACCTCACTTACTCTTCATAGTTGCCTTTGTCCATCGGCGCCAAGTCTTGCTCAACCTTCACCACCACGCGGTCCATCGCTCCAAAGCCTCCAACTTGTCCTTCATGCTTGCAACCGGTCCATCAAGCCAAGTCTTATCTTAATCTTCTCCACCTTAGTCACATGACTCTATGCCATGTCTCATATGCAATGAGCTTCTTCATCACATGTGTGAGCCTTGCAACAAATCCAAGCCATCTTCACCATCATGGCATGAGTTGCTCACACAAGTGTACCTATGGACTAATCACCTATATATCTCACATTTAAACGCATTAGTCCATCTAGGTTCTCACTTAATTATCAAAACCAACCTAGGAACCTTTCAGCAGCGCGTGGGATGGCGGCGCGGTGAGGGATGGCTACGGCAGGTGGGACGCGCGGACCGGGGGCGCGATGGGCGGAGCGAACGATGGGATGGAGCAACTATCGCGGGTGAGGCATGCATCGTAGGCAGGAGCGAGTAGCACGGACGGAAGTGGCGAGGCGAAATGTGGCGCGTGGCATCTGGAACGGACGCCCGCCCGCGTGGGAGCATTATCGATTTTCGAATGGATGTTCTGCTAGAGCACTTTTTTTGTTTTGCAAAATTTTCCAATTTGCACATGGAGATACTCTAAGACGCCTACGACGAGAGGTGGACCCACCCAACACTGCAATTGTATGACATGGCTGACAATTTTTTCTGAAGGGTATATATCTTTTATTGAAAGGTTCACAAAAAAATCAGACATAGTTGTGCCATAGTTCTAGTAGAAGAACATAATGGAAACAAAATACTAGCTATTTTTTAGTAGCAAAAAAAAACATGGCCAAAAAAACCTTACATAGTTCTAGTAGAAGAAGAGAATGGAAAAAATGCTAGCTAATTTTTATTAGAAAAAAACATGACAAAAAAACCTTACAAGGGCCTTTTCAATAAATAGTGGAAAGGAAAAAATAACCACATTTTCTAATAATTTGCTCCTAAAAATAAAAAAGCAAACCCGCTTGAACATTTTGGTCGTCGTCCATGCTACGCAGCCACACCCAGAATCTTCATAACATAATCTCCATTGCCTATTTTACCTGCAAGTATTCCATAGAGGACTATAGTTTCGAGTCACCTCTGCATATGATTTTCATAACCGACTCGTAAAGCCAGCCACCTATGAAAATTGATTTCTAGGGTGGTCCATTAGCTAGGACCCCTGGAGACATCTATGATTCTTGATTCAATCACCTCTAGAAAAAAATAAACACCTTTGAGTATTGATTCAATCACCTCTAGAAAAAGCACCTTTGAGCTAGCGCGCCATCAGTACTTCTGCAAAAACATTCATCAAAATATAGACCATTCTCAAGGCATTATTGTCACCTTTGGTACCTCTCGCCGGCACATCTAGCAAATTTTCTTTTTTCTAAATAAGTAGGAGTAAATAAGGGGAAGATGAAGAAGGCGGTGTGTCTGTCTACAACGGCTTCCCAAAAGAGGGCAACGCAAACCTACTTGAGATAGCTGTTAGCTGTGGCTGTTGGCTGTAGTGAATATGGAAATTAAATTGACAGCGCCTTATCAGCTAGCTGCAACGTCATTTCTCATCCTAATTTAGAAAACATTTAGTTTTCGATACAACTCTTTTTTATACCCATACTTTCCATGATCTCGCTTGTTAAGTACTCCTAAAGCAGACATGTTGCTATTACAACTAGTAGTAAAAAAAATTGCATAATGGATGATTGCTTTATTGAAGATTATTCTTTTGCCCATCATGACAGTGGTTTATTTTTCTTAGCATGTAGTACCATGCAGGTACATGCATATGTATTTGCAGACCCCCAACAGCTCGACACCCAACTATTGGGACATGGAACACGGCATCTTGGGGGGCATAAACCACATTGACTGCGTTCGGCTGGTATAGTTTCAGTTTGTTTCAGCTTATTCTCTCTCACAAAATACTATTTAATCATTTAAAATCATCCAAAAAACACTGTAGCGCAGACCATTCGAACGAGCTGACTGTTGACATAAGGATCACTACTCAGATCTTGACATCACTGTCGCTTCAAAAACCCTCTTCACTGCCGGATTTTGAACCGACAGTGGCATACCGACAGTGATGGGGGTTGATATTAATGTCGGTTCTTGTAAACCGACACTGATGTGAACCCGACAGTGATGTGGAAAGCCAAAAAACTGAAAAAAAATAGGAAAAAAAATTTAATACCGGGAGAGGTCCCACCAGGCAGCTACATGGTCGTGCGTCGCAAGTCATAGGTCACACGATTTTTCGCGCGCTTCGCAGCCACCGGCGCTCGAACCCCTGACCTCCTGCTTCGCAACGCGATTTTTCGCGTGAAAAACATGCGCTTCACGCCACTGGCGCTCGAACCCCTGACCTCCTACTTCGCGTCTTTGGCCCCTAACCACTCCACCTGCAAGTTGTTTGTGTCCAAATGAGATTTTTCGTCCTAGCCATTTTATGTTTATCTGATTTTGAAATGAGTATTTAAGATCATAACCGAATTCAAATGAAAAAGTTGTCAACTACAAAGTTTTATAACTTTTTGAGATCGACAACTTTCATTTAGGTAGTTTCTCCATTTGAGGTCGTTTACAAAATTTGAATTTTAAATTTAAAAAATTCAAACAAAGTTTTCCATGACAAGATGATTTCAAATGAAAAAGTTATCAGCTACAAAGTTTCATGACTTTTCGAGATCTACATCTTTTGTTTTGGTTGTTTGTTCATCCGAGGTCGTTTAAAAAATTCAAATTTCAATTTTTTGGAAATTCAAACATAGTTTTTCTTGACAAGATGATTTCAAATCAAAAAATTGTCAACTACAATGCTTCGTAACTTTTTGGGATCTAGAACGTTCATTTTGGTAGTTTCTCTATCCGATGACATTTACAAAATTTGAATTTTAATTCAAACGTAGTTTTCCTTAATAAGATGATTTCAAATCAAAAAGTTGTCAACTACCACTTTTATTTTGGTCATTTGATCATTTACTCATCCGACATAGTGGTAGTAACATTGTTTACAAATATTACATATCCCTCTTATAGTTTATGAAACTATAAGAGAGATATGTAAATTTTATGAACAATGTAACTACCACTTTATCGGATGAAGAAATGATCAAAATAAAAGTTATAGATCTTAATAAGTTCTACAACTTCTATGTTCATAACTTTTTCAGTTGAAATCATTTAGTGTTCCAAAATGACGTTTGAAGTTTCCAGTTTTTGAAATTCAAAATTCAAATATATATAACATAATCACATGAAAAGATGGATAAAATGATAGCTATAACAAAATAACAAATTGATAGAGCATGGTTTTAAAATTTTTTAGAAAAAAAATCATCAAATTTAAAGTTAGTATAAAGAAGAAAAACTAGTTACAAGTTTTAGCCAGAGATTAAAAGAGAAATCAGAGTTCTTCAACAATTTTAAAATTTAATTTCAATTGACATTTTGAAGTAGTAAATGATTTCAAATGAAAAAGTTGTCAACTATAAAGTTGCATAATTTTTCGAGATTTAAAACTTTTGTTTTGGACATTTCTCCATCCGAGGTCATTTGAAAAATTCAAATTTTAAATTTTAGAAATCAAACTTAATTTTCGTTAGATAGATGATTTTAAATAAAAATATTTAGACATACAAACGATCTCAAATTAAAAAAATTTGAACTACAAAGTTGTAGATCTCGTCGAGTACTATAACTTTGATATAAAGTTCGTCTTCATCGGACATCATATGAGAAACTTATAAAGTTTTCTTACAGCATATCACTGTCGGTTCAAGCCACGAATCAACAGTGATAGGACACTGATAGCCCAACCGACACTGATAATCGGGTCTTCACTGTCGGTTCAAGCCACGAACCGACAGTGATAGTATCAGTGTCGGTTTTTGGCTAAAATCGGCAATGATAACCCAATATCACTGCTGGTTGTTGGCTAAAACCGATAGTGATATAAACCGACAGTGAAGATCCGAATATCAGTGTCTGTTGGGCTATCAGTGTCCTATCACTGCCGATTTTAGCCAAAAACCAACAGTGATGGGCTATCGCTGTCGATTTCTCAAAATCCGACATCGATGAGGCTGGCAGTGATGCCAATTCTATAGTAGTGGATTCTCTTTCAGGATAATAGCTTTTGCTTCCTTGCCCTTCTTTCCCACAAGCTCAGGCCAGGAAAACTTATTGCCACCTACAAATGTACAAGTTCTGGAGGATTATTCTTTCAACAATTTCAAATTGAGACTGTAACTTAATATCAGAATGAAAGAAAACTGTATGAGTACTAGACAGAACGTAAAAACAAAGCCTTACGGCAATTGGGATAGGAAGGAGTATTGGGCTGGCAGACCCGGCAATTGGGATAGGAAGGAGTATTGGGCTAGCAGACCCATTGAAGATGGTTCGACATGGTTGCAAGCTTTACTTGTGCAAGTATTGTGGAAGTTGTGGAGTCAAGGCATATTTATAGTGGAAAATGGTGTGACATGTTAATGTTGTATGAAATATTCAAATGAATGAGTAGGAAATTATATATTTAGTGCAAAAGATCAAGGCAATCGTATAATAAAGTGAATTATAATAGAGTAAATGACACATTAAATCGTATTTTATGACATAAATCAATTACTTTTTGTGGGTTTCATGTTGCAGAATTTGTTTTATTTGCCCCCTTCGCTAAAAGGAAGTACACAAGATTAATCTTGATATTAGTATTTAGCATAATTATGTATATTTGCGGCCTTAAATGAATTAATCACACATTAAGATTATTCAAGACAAACACAATAAATTCTATTATGCGGAGAATAAATATCGTGAGCATGAATATGAATGACACATTTAACCATTTTTCAGGAATAAACAGGAGAGCTGCCAATCATTTTTTGTAATATTTGTCTGCTTGGCATGTCTAGGAGGGCACAAAAACTATGTAAACTAGATGATACCCCATGCTTTACTACGGGTTATTTAGATATTACTATGTTATAAATACTTCCAAAAATATAAATTAAATAGCCTGAAGGAGTATGCGTAGAAAAAGAAAAACTAACGTCACCATCAGAACTCAAAAGACAAATGGAAAATAAAAACATACTCATGACAAACGCATCTCTCTTGCTTTATGCTTGATAGTTGATCAGAGCGCCATGTAGACATCTAAGCTTAATAAGTATTAAGACATTAAAGATGAATTTGTGTCTGTACTGAATACTATTGTAGCAGTAAACATTAGAACGTAACCTTCTCTTTGTAACATCCCAGATGTTAAAATGCCATTAAAAGTTTGGTCATGTTCATCATGAAGCAAAATCACCAAGCATCATGTCAGGAATGCACTCCATATTTCAATTTTAGCATTTATATGTTGCATATGTGGTGTTGCATATGTTGCATCAAGTAATGTTTATGTTAATGATTAAGGTCATTTATGAATTTATGTATGTGAATTTGCTTAAACAAGTAAAATTTTGTTAGAATAAAGTTTGTAGTACAAAGTGAGTGCCTTCTAATAGAATCAACATGTGATGATGTTTTCAAGTTAAACATGTTTACATTTGAGCTCAAAAATTGAATTTGGTGCTGAATTTCACACTGCCATTTTGACTAAGTCCCTAAATTTTAGTGTTAAGTTCAATCTTTGGTGATTTATTAAAACAATTTTCATAAATAAAATTTGTCCAACTCTTGTTCCATGAATTGGTGTAATGTTTTAGCTATGATAATGTGTAATTAGTTGATAGGTTGGATAGATGGTTGATCACTAATTAAATGCCAAAGTTTGCTAATAAAAAACTGTTTTACAAACCCTAACTGAAGTTCAGTGTTTCAGTTTACTTGTACTCCTGTTCTTGACCCTAGATCAAGCTATCCAGTTAGAATTAGGGGTGGATCCTTAAAGCAATGTTGAAGACCACATCAAGATGAGCAACTTTTATTAATGAAGTTTTTCAAGTTGCAATTTGGAATCAAGAGAATAATGGAGGAGAAGGGAGAGGTTTCAGTCTACTATAGTAGGCCGATAGCCGCTGCCACGCAGCAGCTTGCCACCGACGGCCGCCACCCTGTTTTCGTGGCCTCCTCACACGTCGACGCGTAGCTGCTTGAGTATCCAGGCCGAGCAGCTACTGGCGCATCTCAATGTTTCACCTATGCCTTTAAATTCGACGCCGCCGGCCATCTTGCTCTTTCTCCTCTCTCTCTCTATTCCACCGCCAGCAGGCTCCACTCGCCAGCGAAATTGACCGCCACCGATGCATCCTAGCCCGTGTACTCACGCCCTAGCCTTCATCTTGCTCTTGCACACCGCCTAAGTCCGCTTGCTCCGCCTTTCACCGCTGCAATCGCCTGTGCGTGTCGTTCTTGCCGTGGTGGCTTGCCATGGCCGCCGAGCTCCACCCCACCATGGCCAGGCCACCCAAAGCTCCTCTTCCCACCCTACCTCTTGTTTCAGCTTTGCCATAATGCCATGATGCTCACTGATCTCCTTGTTTTGGCAAACGCGCATCGGAGCTACCGAAATGCGAGTTTGCCGCCGGTCCACGCCGCCACGTTCACTCCACCATCATCAGCCCTCTCCGCCTTGTTCCCGGTTCAATCAAGCAGCGCATCGACATTGTGGTGAGTTGTTGATGCTGCTTGAGGCCTTAGCCAAACCTCTACTACATCAGAGTAGCTGGTCCACTATCGCGCCATCGTGCTGAGCACCGCCGCACCACCATGGTTGTGGCCAAGCTCGCGCGGAGTCCTAATTCGATCAATTGATAGCATAGGCATGTCCACGAGGTTGTTGGGAGCACGTTGGTGACCTCCCCGTCGCCGATGACCGCGCCATCGGGCACCTCCGCCGCGCCGAAGCACCGCCGGTCTACCATGGACGGTGTCGTGCAAGCTACGAAACCCTAGAGGCTCAATTAGTACCGCAGATGGGTGCTTGAGGTCTTCCCGAGTCCGTAGAGACTAACCTCATCGCTGGTGACCTCGCCGCCAGCAAGGAATCACCGGTCAAAGGCCAGTGCTGCCGTGGTCAGCACGACCGGCACTGTGCAATTGACATGGTCCCACGTGTCAGCCTCTGTGGTTGGCTACGCGTGGGAGAGAAAAGTCTGGGCTGATTTATTCTTTTTCAGAAAATGTTAAATGTGCAGTTTCTTGTTAATTTCATACTAAATAATTAATGATGATAAAAATTTGAAACTTTTTGTGTAGCTTTGTTACCATGTACTCTACATAGGAAAAATATGAGATGGGTATTTTCAGTAGTTTTGTTATGCTTAAAATTTACGTCTTTTAATTATAAAATGGAACTAGCATGATTTTTATAGGCTAAAATAATAATCCTTTAATTATGAAACTTTTTGTGTAAATGTCATGTGTTAATGTCTACCTCTACAAATAGTTTGGTACTGTTTTGATAATTCTAACTTGGTCAATTAATTTAAGTGTGTTTAAATGCCTTTTTGTTTATTTAATAAATGCTGAAATAAATTGAAGAAAATGTTTGAATGATTTTGGTGTGTTTTGAGCACTGTGTGAAGACCTTGGAACATCCCAACCCCTACTGTTCCTTGGCATCTAGATTATTTCCTTAATATGTTTATAATCAACTTGCCTTTATAATAATTAAAATGACTTAATCAAGTATTTAGTTTTATAAGTTCTTTATCATGTTTATGAGTTAGGAAAGATGTTAATCACTTGTTGGTACATGTTAAGTTATGCCTTTCATGATAAGCAACTAATTAACTTGATAATTAATTAACTAAGATGCTTTTATAATAATAACCCTAGTTACTTGGTGAAGGAAAGTTGTACTCAACTTTCTTAACTTTGTTTAACCTTTGTTAATACACTTGAATGTTTCTCATCATGCATCATGTCATGCATTCCATCATGTTAAGCAAAGCATCATTTATTACGTGTAGAGCATACGAGAGTGAGAAGACTCGTGTTGATCAAGTTTCAGGGAAGGTCCATCCACCAGAGGTGTTGGTGCCAAGTCTAACTCCTGTGATCCTCTGTGGAACTAACCTTCTCTGCAATGCAGGCAAACCCCGAAGCATACCACCCTTCTCTAACTTTTACAAATCTTTATTACACCTTAAGTCTTGTGAGATGTGCATTAAGTAATTAGGAGTTGGTCGAATATCGTTGCTGCATGGTTACCTTGATATTCAGGTATCCTTAGTTCTACCCTGCTAGTATGAATAGGTCAATATCTCTGATGCTTAGTAATGCTTAGACCACGATAAAAGTCAAGCGATGGTTTCATCGTTCGCGAGAGGTAGGCTTTACTATTGTTCTTCTCGGCTCTGCTTATGGGTTGTGAGAATACCATGATGATGATAATGCTTAAATTGAGGCTGGGCAGGACATTGATGTTATGATAAGAGTTCTGGAGCAACCTGGTTTGCCTGGTTGTGCTCGTCCCGTCTGTGTCGATTAAGGACCGTTTGTCGTAGGCCTGTGTGTGGTTGAGACTTTGTAGTACTGGCCACATACTCCGGTAAGTCTAATACCTTGGCTATTCTATTATGTGAAAAGACAATTGTGAACTAGGCATGGGAGATGGTGAGAGTAACGTGTACACATCCTGTGAATCTGCCAGGAGCGGCTCAAGGAGGTGGAGTATTGTGCTCTCGGGTAGCGCAGACCGGTTCATGTTTTGGAGCATCTAAGTTAAGGTTGACATATGTAAGTCCAAGACCAGGACCTACATATGTCGTGTGGTAAGGAAACCCTAGCTGGGCAAAATCGATTTGAATCGTCGTTGCTTCTCGAAGAACAAGACTCGACCCTCTGACCACTCATCATAGTTAATCAATGGAACATGGTTACTTGTGGATAAGAAATGAGATGTGATAATTAAAGAAGCAATTGATTTAGAGCAAATGCAAACTGGATACTACTAATGACTTAATACACGGCTAAAATATTGAAAGTAAGGATCCACGTATATATAGTAAGCTTCTCTGCAAAAGTTATTCTTACTTCAAACCTTCCCTTAAGCTTTCATACCCTTGGAGTCTTTTCTTTTAGTCGAGTAAGACTTGTTGAGTACCCTCAAGTACTTAGGGTTTGTTAACCCCTGTTATAGGTTCTGACTAGTGCTGCTAATCGAGGTCATGTCAATGGGCTCAACATGATATGGCTGTCTCTTCTACATTAGGTGCTTTACCTAAGTTGCTTCTATAGTACTACCCACCTTTTGAAACTTAAGTTAAGTTTTACTTGAACATGTTTTGTAACCTATTATTATAAGTCTTCCGCACTCCAATGCAAGTTATTTTGTAACAAATGAAGTTATGTTGTGGTAACTCCATATTGATCATGTATGAGTTGTAAAATGTGGATGATTCGGGGTTACTCGAGGACACCCAATAGACTACCAAGATTATCTAGATCTTGTGTGCAGCAGTCAAAGGTCTTTAGTGTTGGAACCGGTGGTGACCACTAAGTTCTCGATCTTGGAGCTAGCTTGCAATCGGCCAGACTTGTTACCACGAGCCTGTTGTTGGCGGTCCTTAACTCCAATTTCTAACCGCCAATTGAGATATAAAAAGAGGAGAAATTAACAATCTTAAGTACATATGCATTTACTATTAACCTAGTTCCACATGTATTTGGAGAATACTGTTTTGTAGGTCAACACAAATACATGGAGAAATTCACCGAAAGGTGCTTTTCCAACGCTGATTTGCGCAAAGGAACAAGGGAGACGCCCATTAAATCAACTCAACCGGGGCAAAACCACACGGAGCAGCGACCTATGTCTAGCCCAAGGCCTGCCATGCGAAGGCGATGGTGAGGTGGCTTAGTTAGGGGGCGGGTGACCCCCTGCTGGTGCTGCTCAGCCACCCCTTGCTCTAGCGGTGGCATGCTCCCATGCTGAGACGGTGCATCCCATGCTTTTGCGTCTAAGATAGACAGAAGCACTGCCTTGCTCTTGTATAAATAGAGGGGTACCCCCTCTCTTGACAACACACTTGGGAAGCACACAACATAAGATACATAATGTAGCAAGAAGAAGAGGAGCTCCACTTTCATATCTTAGCTCTTTAGCTTAGTTTAGGGAGTGAGTGAGGAAGGAAAAGAGATGGAGAAGTACCAGAATTGTCGGTTACCTCCATTTGTGTACTTGGGGCCCTTTGTACACATAGCGGAAGGAATACCGGGAATGTTGGCTCCTTCTTCACTTGTACCTTGGTGAATCTAGTACTATTTGGAGTGCAAAGGTTCATGTTTATCTTCGGTGGTGAGTTCTACTTTAAGTTGGTCTTGTTTACTATTTACTTGTGGGTTTGTCATTCATTCTCATAGCGGATACTCTAGTAGAGGGCTCCTAATAAAGATGGATAACCCTATACGGCGCTAGAGCAGTAGTCGATAGCGTAGACATGGTGTCTAGGCTAGAGGCTAGCTTCATTTACCTTGTTCCCCATAGTTGAGGGGTAGGTGACAGGTGGTGACAGCCTTGTCCGTCCCTCATATTCCCCCATGTCTGGGTTCGACGTAGGCTATAGGCCGGCCTCGCCTGGCAGACCAGGTGTGATCTGGTGCCCGAAGTAAGTATATAGTGGCAAATCTATCTTAGCTTAGGATCTCTATCCCTAGAAACCCTCGCTACTCGAGATATCTTTCTTCTTGTTATCTTAGGTGAACTAGTTAAGAGACTCTTACACATCTGTTCCATGAGGAAATACGATACCCTGAATACTTCTTAGTGAAATGCTACAACGGTAATTCTGTGCGCTTATGGATTATTTTTGTATGCGTTAAGAAATATCAACACCTGTGCTCCCACAGGTCCTACGTCCACCGAAGCTGACCACATATAAGGTTTTGGGCCTAACTCAACCCAAAAGACTAACCTGATAGGTGGGACTGCCCCCCCCCCCCGCCCCCCCGCCTTATATGTTGTGCTCTCCCACCATCACTACACGATGTGAGGGGCCTCCACCTTATATGCTATGCTCCCCCACCATCGCTACATGATGTGGGACTAAACCCCAACAATCTCCCCCTTAGTCACACATCGGGGTGCCCCCCGCCATATGTAACGTTCGAGATGTTTTATCGGGTTTAGCTTTTTTTACCATGGGCTCACGATACCAATTGTTGGAACCGGTGGTGACCACCGAGTTCTCGATCTTGGAGCTAGCTTGCAGCCGGCCTGGCTCATAACCACGAGCCTGCGCTCCCACAGGTTCTAGGTCCATCGAAGCTGACAACATATAAGGCCTTTGGGCCTAACTCAACCCAAAAGACAAGCCTGATAGGTGGGACTGCCCCACCCCCGCCTTATATGTGGTGCTCCCCCACCATCGCTACACAATGTGGGACTAAACCCCAACAACCTCCCCTTAGTCACACATCGTGGTGCCCCCACCATATGTAACGTTCGAGATTTTTTATCGGGTTTAGCCCTCTTAAACATGTGTTCACGATACCAATTGTTGGAACCGGTGGTGGCCACCGAGTTCTTGATCTTGGAGCTAGCTTGCAGCCGGTCTGACTCGTTACCACGAGCATGCGTTCCCATAGGTCCTAGGTCCACCGGAGCTGACAATATATAAGGCCTTTGGACCTAACTCTTCCCAAAAGACTAGCCTAATAGGTGGGGCTGCCCCCCGACTTATATGTTGTGCTCTCTCACCATCGCTACACGATGTGGGACTAAACCCCAACAACCCCAACAATCTCCCCCTTAGTCGCACATCGGGGTACCCCCGCCATATATAACGTTCGAGATTTTTTGTTGGGTTTAGCATTTTTTACCATGAGCTCACGATACCAATTGTTGGAACCGGTGGTTACCACCGAGTTCCTGATCTTAGAGCTGGCTTGCAGCCGGTCTGGCTCGTTACCATGAGCCTACGGTACCACAGGTCCCAAGTCCACCGGAGCTGACAACATATAAGGCCTTTGGGCCTAACTGAACCCAAAAGACTAGCCTGATAGGTGAGACTGCCCCCGCCTTATATGTTGTGCTCCCCCACCATTGCTACATGATGTGGGACTGATCCCCAACAATTTCCCCCTTAGTCACACATCGGGGTCCCCCACCATATGTAACGTTCAAGATTTTTTATCGGGTTTACCTTTTTTGACCACGAGCTAACGATACCAATTGTTTGAACCGGTGGTGACCACCGAGTTCTCGATCTTGGAGCCAGCTTGCAGCGAGTCCGACTTGTTACCATGAGCATGCGCTCCTATAGGTCCTAGGTCCACCAGAGCTGACAACATATAAGGCCTTTGGGCCTAACTCATCCCAAAAGACTAGCCTGATAGGTGAGACTACCCCCACCTTATATGTTGTGCTCCCTCACCATCACTACATGATGTGGGACTGAACCCCAATAATCTTCCCCTTAGTCACACATCGGGGTGCCCTCGCCAAATGTAACGTTCCATATTTTTTCGGGTTTAGCTTTTTTGACCATGAGCTCACGATACTAATTGTTGGAACCGGTGGTGACCACCGAGTTCTTGATCTTGGAGCTAGCTTATAGCCGGTCTAGCTTGTTACCACCAGCATGCGCTCCCACAGGTCCTAGGTCCACCGGAGCTAACAATATATAAGACCTTTGGACCTAACTCAACACAAAAGACTAGCCTAATAGGTGGGGCTACCCCCCGACTTATATGTTGTGCTCTCCCACCATCGCTACACGATGTAGGACTAAACCCCAACAACCCCAACAAACTCCCCCTTAGTCACACATCGAGGTACCCCCGCCATATATAACGTTTGAGATTTTTATTGGTTTAGCATTTTTTACCATGAGCTCACGATACCAATTGTTGGAATCGGTGGTTACCACCGAGTTCTTGATCTTAGAGCTGGCTTGCAGCCGGTCCAGCTCGTTACCACGAGCCTATGGTCCCACAGGTCCCAAGTCCACCGGAGCTGACAACATATAAGGCCTTTGGGCCTAACTGAACCCAAAAGACTAGCCTGGTAGGTGAGACTGCCCCCGCCTTATATGTTGTGCTCCCCCACCATCGCTACATGATGTGGGACTTATCCCCAACAATCTCCCCCTTAGTCACACATCGGGGTGCCCCCGTCATATGTAATGTTTGATATTTTTATCGGGTTTAGCCTTTTGACCATGAGCTCACGATACCAATTGTTGGAACCAGTGGTGACCATCGAGTTCTTGATCTTGGAGCTACCTTGCAGCCAGGCTAGATCATTACCATGAGCCTACGCTCCCACAGGTCTTAGGTGCATCGGAGTTGACAACATATAAGGCCTTTGGACCTAACTCAACCCAAAAGACTAGCCTAATAGGTGGCATAGTCCCCCGCCTTATATGTTGTGCTCCTCCACCATCGCTACACAATGTGGGACTAAACCCCAACAACCCGCCATATGTAACGTTTGAGATTTTTTATCGGGTTTAGCTTTTTATCTATCAATTATTGGAACTGGTGGTGACCACTGAGTTTTCGATCTTGGAGATTACCATGAACCTACGCTCCCACAGGACCCAGGTACCAGAGCTGACAACATATAAGGCCTTCGGACCTAACTCAACCCAAAAGTCTAGCCTGATAAGTGGGACTGCCCCCCGCCTTATATGTTGTGCACCCCCACCATCGCTACACAATGTGAGACTAAACCCCAACAATCTCCCCTTAGTCACACATAGGGGTGCCCCCTCCATATGTAACGTTCAAGATTTTTTTATCGGGTTTAGCTTTTTTGACCATGAGCTCATGATTCCAATTGTTGCAACCGGTGGTGGCCACCGAGTTCTCGATCTTGGAGCTAGCTTGCAGCCGGTCCAGCTTGTTACCATGAGCATGTGCTCCCACAGGTCCTAGGTCCACCAGAGCTGACAACATATAAGGCCTTTGGGCCTAACTCAACCCAAAAGACTAGCCTGATAGGTGGGACTGCCCTCCGTCTTATATGTTGTGCTCCCCACCATTGCTACACGATGTGGGACTAAACCCCAACAATTTCCCCCTTAGTCACACATCGGGGTCCATCGCCATATGTAACGTTAGAGATTTTTTATTAGGTTTAGCTTTTTTGACCATGAGCTAACGATACCAATTGTTGAAACCGGTGGTGACCACCAAGTTCTCGATCTTGGAGCTAGCTTGCAGCGAGTCCAGCTCGTTACCATGAGCATGCGCTCTCACAGGTCCTAGGTCCACCAGAGCTGACAACATATAAGGCCTTTGGGCCTAACTCATCCCAAAAGACTAGCCTGATAGGTGAGACTACCCCCGCCTTATATGTTGTGCTCCCTCACCATCACTACATGATGTGGGACTGAACCCCAACAATCTCCCCCTTAGTCACACATAGGGGTGCCCTCGCCATATGTAACGTTCGATATTTTTTATCGGGTTTAGCTTTTTTGACCATGAGCTCACGATACCAATTGTTGGAACCGGTGGTGACTACCGAGTTCTTGATCTTGGAGCTAGCCTGCAGCCGGTCTAGGTCGTTACCACGAGCCTGCGCTCCCATAGGTCCTAGGTCCATTGGAGTTGACAACATATAAGGCCTTTAGACCTAACTCAACCCAAAAGACTAGCCTGATACGTGGGACTGCCCCCCGCCTTATATGTTGTGCTCGCCACCATCACTACACGATGTGGGTTTGTGCTCCCCACCATCGCTACACGATGTGGGACTAAACCCTAACAACCCGCTATATGTAACGTTCGAGATTTTTTATCGGGTTTAGCTTTTTTGAGCATGAGCTCACGATACCAATTGTTGGAACCGGTGGTGACCACCGAGTTCTCGATCTTTGAGCTTACCACAAGCCTGCACTCCTATAGGTCACAAGTCCACCGGAGCTGACAACATACAAGGCCTTTAGACCTAACTCAACCCAAAAGATTAGCCTGATATGTGGGACTGTCTCTCGCCTTATATATTGTGCTCCCCACCATCCAACCACGATGTGGGACTAAGCTGGAGGGCTAGGTGCGATGGACCTGCAGTTATGGAAGTCGGTGCCTAGGGTAGCTGCACAGATGAAGATGCATGGCACGGACCAGGCGAGGACGGAAAAAGCCCCAATCACCGTCGATGGAACTTGGTCAAGGATGTCCGCATACAGCATCCTAGCCCATACACGGGGCTTGGTACTCGACGATGAAGACCTGGACGGACTGAGAGGGAAGGAGATGGGAGCAGGTGAAGCTGGGCGCCATGTCTCCTCCGAGCTGCGTGTTCCTGGCTTATAAAGACACGGAGGCCAAGCTGGCAGACACACAGTGGTGCATGCGCAGGTGAAGTAGCAGCAGCTTGTGGTGCTCGAACGATGAGGAGGGGGCGCATGCGCAGATCTGCCGCATGCGAGCTCCATGGTCGACGATGGTGAGGAGCTGGATGTGGTTTAGCTTTAAAGGATGGCAGCTGGCTGGGGAATTGGAGAAGACACAGAGGGAGACCAATCACTAATGGATAGGAATTAACTGCGTAAGACTATCTTCAACAACATCACCCAAAATACAAGACTCATTCCACGTTTGGGTAGCGCTACAGGCAAAGGGTTCAATACCCATTTTTTTGTCTTCTCCAACAACAGGACCTAAAAGAGAACTCTTTCTAAAATGAGTCTCCGGGAGAGATGATACTCACATTTGGGTTGTGCCTCTGCTATAACCTAAAATGGGTCTCGCATATAGGTATTCTGTTGGAGACTGACACAGTACCATCTATGGCCCATTTTAGGTTTGGGTCTCCATATGGGTCATCCATTGGAGACAGTCTAAGGAGGCTTGTATCTTGTCTGTGTGCATTTTGTTTGGGAAGCACAGCACCGGGAATTTGAATATGCCAAAAGGAACTTGTGGTCGTGGGACCCTCGGATGACGTGGCTTCACGAAATCACGGAAAAATAGGCTAGTGGGGTTCTCCTATTTAGATATAGTAGATTCTTGTTAAATTGAATGATTTTTTTTACTGAATATAATAACTACTATTCTATAAAAAACACAAATTTGATTGGATTTTATTCATAATAAATTAGTCGTGATTTTACATTATGCCGTCACACACACGTGCTGGATAAGTATTGTCAAATGGAGGAGTACTTATAAGAAGGAAAAAGAGGGTGGCACACTATCAACAAGATGTCTATGCGCACGTATACACACCAAACACAGGTTTTGTAGAACAAGAGATGCGCCACTAACGAGAACAATGTAATTAACAACTCATTCGTAACAAATATCTAAGCTCAAAACCTTTAGTACAGGTAGAGTAAAAAATGGGGACTCATATTTTTGGTCTAGCCTCATGATGGTAAAGCAAGATTTCTTTTCATTTAGATCCTTTGTGGTAAATGATGGATCATAAGTAAGTTAGTGGGAAGATAAATGGCTAGGAAACATCTCTTTGCCGGATCAATAACCATGTATTTACAATATAGCCAGACCTAAACATGTCCTTACAGCTGAGGTTGTCTTTGGGCCATCACCAAACCTAGCATGGCGTAGAGACCTTATAGGTCCTAAGTTAGTATCTTGGAATAATCTATTGTCTTACATAGATAATATACAATTGGTCCATGACCAGATGTGTCTCAATAAAATTTGTGTGGACAATTCTTAGTTAAATCACAATGCAAACCATTATATCCCCAATCTTAAAAAAACTGCTACGGAAAATAAATGCCTCTATAAAATAAAAAAATTATGGTACTTACAATGAGCAGTCATGTTGACAAAAGGTAATCTAGCTAAGTGTAACGGTAAGGTAGCAAAACTTGCTTTTGTCACAAAAGAGGTAATTAGAGCATGTTGGAACCCTACCTCTAAACTTTAGAGCACTTTATCTCACTTTTGATGTCTAAAGCTCTAATATGAGGTGGGCTAAAGTTTAGAGCTAATTTTAGACCACCTGTTTGGAGCTTTAACTCTAAAGTTTAGAGTGGAGGATCCAAACATTCTCTTAGGCACCTGTTCTTTGACAACCGGCTTGTGTGGGCTGTTTAGACAATTATTCGAGTGGTGACAAGACTAAGGCTGGCTAAGGAGTTTTAGCAAGGTTTTGAGACCATTAATTTCGCTAGGAGCATCTACAACCTGTTAGTCACTATGGCTTAGTAGAAATGATATTGTTTTTAAAAGAAAAAATTGTTTCTGCTATGAATGTTATTTGCTTGGTTGCCCACTGGCTATGTACTTGAGTTATCATGCAAGAGCAGGCATCACAGGATATTGTTGTGGCGGTCTCATAATAGTCAATGCGGGTGGCCAAGGATATCTTCTCTCAGGAATTTGGGTGTCATTCTAGTTTATGAATTGATAGTCACTGGAATGTAGGTCAGAAGTACTTCTTGAGGATTTATATCAACTAGATGTAATGTTTTCATTAAATTCTCAAAAACATACATGGCATGCTTTTCTAGATGGTAAACAAGTGCAAGAGGGACAAAATAGGTGTCTTCCTTGAGACATGAAATGCCCCATTGGGAGCGGCCTTACACCTAAGTTGATATAACTACAGGATGATGCTATTGGAAATCTAACTCTATGGGCGTGATTGGTTGCCCTGCTCGCGCCGTCCGGAGCCCCATCCGGCACCAAGTGGTGCACTGTGGCCATGTTTGGTTCCCCTCCTCGCACGTTTTGCCTGCTTCGTTCCATTCATCTGCCCCCCTCCATCCCGCACGCCTCCATCTTCTCAATTTCACCTTCCCTCACGAGCCGGGATGGCTTCATACACGCACGGTGCAGGGGCCCATGTGTCAGACACTCAAAACTTTGATGCATGCGTGCAACCAAACACGATCTCGTTTCGTACTGGACCAACAACAAAGACAACCAAACACAGCAAAGTGCATAGTCTTATCATGGTTGAAAAGAGCCTGGATAGCCACTCCATCCCGCCCTATATTCATCGTCGGCTCCTCGCCCAGAAGCACCGTCCACGTCGCCCCGAATTGTCCCAGCTGTCCGATCTGACATCGTGTGGCTGAGATTGGTTGGATCCGCTTCTATTCAAAGCTGCTTCTTGTGTTTCCCCTCTCTTCCAATGCCTTCTCCTCTGATTTTACTTGGCTTCTCTAGCTTCACGTAAGAATCCGAATAATCAAATATATACTCAGCTTGCAGCTTTTTCTTCCCAACACTCGTCCTTCCCGACACTTCTCCTCTCCTTCCCGACTCTTCTCCTTCTTGTACCGTGCCCAACGCCGCACCCGTCTCCACCCTCGCGAGGCCGCGCTCCGGAGTGCCGTCCTCGCTGCCCCCAGCGAGGTCGCCGCCGTCGAGCGCCGCGCTGGCCTCTCCGCCCCCGGTGCGCCGGCGACCCGACCTAGGGTTTTGGCCCTTCCTCACCGGCGCACCCATCTCCTCCCTCACGAGGCCGCGCTCTGGATCACCGTCCTCGTTGCACCCCTCCCCCGGCGAGGTCGCCGCCGCCGAGTGCCGCGCCAGCCTCTCCGCCCCTAGTGCGCCGGCGACCTAACCTAGGGTTTTGGCCCTTCCTCGCCGGCCACGCCGACTGGTCAGCTCACCGGGCGAGGTCCTCCCGCTTGGTCTCATGGCTCCTCCCCGAATCCTTCCTCCCTCCAACTTCCCCTTTGCACAGGTCATTGGTCGCCGCTACCTCCCGGCGACGGCAAACTCGCATAGGCCCCGGGGCGCGCCCTAATCAGTAGCTTCCTCCATTCATGATTTATCTGTTGTTTATTTGTTGTTTAATTTTTACTGATTTTTTTTGCCATGCCACCTCCAGGGAGAGGTCCATGCTGTATTCCATCCATTCTTGTTTTGATATTTGCCATGAGTATGGAAGAGCTGCTGAAATTTGTTGCTGCTATTTTTCACTTTTTGTCTGATTACTTTTAGTATGGAGTATTTCGTTCAAGTTTTTTAGAATTTTGCTATAAAAATTCACACTTCCATATTTAGATTCCGAACAATATTGTGCGGTGGTTCTGCTACATGTGTTGTGTATAATAAAGTAGTATGACAATTTAGCTAAAGTTCTATAACATTTTTTTCTCTTTACCACCTATTTACAATGGTTGGTACATTCAATATTTGTTTTCTTCCTTGCAGGGATATTATGGTGATAAATGCACAATTATGCGCTGATGGTGGATGCTAGGTTTCATGCTCTGATGATAGTGCGGTTATGGACCAGCAAAACAGGTTACGCACCAGCAAAACACTCTACCAGCTGCATTTTAGTTCTAGGTGCCTCTTAATTCATGTACACCCTTATATATAGTGTTTCCATCTTCATACTGGTACCTAGAGGTCCAAAATATCTGAGGCTAGATAAATTTCTATCTAGGTGCCATATATTCTGCTCTCTTTGTTTTATGTTCGTAGTTGCATGTCCAAAATATTCTCTAATTGTTATAGCACCTAGCGCAAGATGTTTTGGTTCAATATGTTGCTTCCCATCTTCTACTAATGTTTCCAAGAATTTTGAGGCCACACACAGTTTAGATGAATTCATCTATTGCATACTCAGAGATTTCCTTCGAAACTTGACTATGCTGCTCAAAGAAGTGTAATTTTCTACCTTTGTTTTTTGGGTGCAGATTTGCTCTAAATCAGGTTTGTGTGGTTGGTCCCATGACATATCACCGCTCATAATTTTAGCCTGGTACAACTCACACTGCTCTTTATGGTTCTATTGTTCTAGGAAAAATAGCTTACTGAGTACATCGGAGCCATGCTACAAGACTGCCTCTACCATTTCTACATTATCATCACTTTGACAATGTTACATTATCATCACTCTGACAATGTTTACTTCTTGTTGCATAAGTTAAATTGGTTTCACGGGTTTGCTTCTTGTTGCATAAGTCAAATTGATTTTCGTGAACACATTCCTTTTGCATGGGCTAAACCTAAAATTAATATAAGTATTATGACCACACCGCGCGTTGTTGCCCCTTGTCGTAGTTTTGGGCAGAAGCATCCGGTGCTCACAATGAGCTAACTGTGCAAACAAGATGTGCTCCTTCTGTTTACTGCAGGTAATGGTAGAATCCCTGGTTGGGAATTTTCTGTGATGTTTAGTTTTTTGCTTTTTCTTTGTTCACCAAATTAATTAATTCTGTAATAAAATCATCTACTTACATGATGCTGAGCAATTGACTCCCATCTCGAGAATCAGCTCAAATATATGTGCTTGACTGGTTTCGGTACCTGCAGTCTGTGTAGTAGACGAAGTAGGGAAAAATATATTCACATTGCTTCTTTTCTGATATTTTTTTGGGTATCACATTTTTGTTTGGTTCAATTTATTTGGTTCTATTAAATCTTTAGCTTCAGACATCGATGCTTTTCTCAAGTTCTGTCATACCATGCAATTTCTTTACATCGTGGGTTCAAAATTAGATGTGACTAGCAAGACAAAAAAATTCACTTAATTGCCACCTCATAGATATGTTCACTTGATACATTTTGTCCAGCTATTTACAAGCCAGAATTCAGAAGGGGAACCGGATCAAATATATATGAATCTGGGGCTGCCAGCATGTTGGTGAGTATGTTTATTGCATTTCTTAGTTCTTCAACCTCGAGCTTATCTGGGTAGTGCTTCATGTTCTAAAAAATTCTATGGTTAGTAATTTAGTCATCTATGTATAGATTTTCCCCCACCTCCGGGACGATCTTACAGTGATGTCTATTCCTTTGTAGTATTAACAGCTTTATTAAACAGAGTAAGCGAGAAGTGCATGCCCTTTTCTAGCTCATTGAGATAAAGATAAAATGATCATTCTTTCCTTTATTCTATTCTATCCTAACGAAACCTTAGTGTTGTTGTAAAAAAAAAAGAAACCTTAGTGCCTTCTGGCCGGTCCCACCGAACAAGGGAGGCGGCGATGAATGGAGCCAGCTGCCATCGCTGTGGGCGCGCCGTCCAGGCCACAGAGTCAACTATAGTTATGACTACTCTGTTCTCAAGTTAGACTACTCTGTTTTAATCACCCTAACTATAATACACAAAGTAGTGTAATTTACTATACATATTTCTTCTTTTTTCTGAACTTTTTTTTGGTACATTCACATTTCTGTTTAGTCCAGCTAATTTGGTTGTGTCGATTCCCCCGTGAAAGTTTATGGTGTGAGTGACCTTTTATTTAGAATGATTTTAGTTATGGCATATATAGATGATTATGGGATATATAGCTGAGACCATGCTATGTTATTTCCGCAATTTTGCAGCGCTGTAACCCAGGAACAGCTCCTGATTGTGGGACCCAACAGCCCAGGCACTGTTGATGTTGCAACACCATCAAAGAGGTAAATTTGAGACGTATTCTACGTGAGTGGTTACAGTGGTTACAGGTGGTCATACCATATCTTCTAATTTACTCTTTTGCCTGTCCTAACTATCCCCATTGCATCTCTGTTCTTGGATTTAGCTACCAGTTCTTATTTTGAACAATTTTAGACATGACATTTGTGCTGAGATTGGAAGAAATGCCTCTTTGCTTGGAGTTATCTGATAATAAAAATTATAGTGATTCCAAATGTAGCTCCAAGTTATCACTATGTTATATAAAAATCAAATATTACCTCCAGGCTATTGTGTAGCCATTTCATCATTGTAATTAATTTTGTAGACCAATGGATTCGTCTGAAACTCAACATGAGCTTGGGGATCCAGAGCACTAAAGGCAGCACTACCCGCAAGTGGGCACATATGCAGGTTACAATTTGTTTACAACGTATTATTAATCTTCTTATGATGATCCCACTCTTGCTCTTTTGTTCGTTACTAAATTTTTTTGCCGTTTTTTCCTTTTCATTTTTCCTGGTTCAATAGTCTCAGCCTATTTGCGTCAAAAATAGTCTCAGCCTATTGACATTACGCACCCGTTTTCATATTTCCCATTCTTTACAGGATTTTTTTTGGCGCTGTCCCACTTGCATTTGGTTGCTTCAACAAGAACTACATGCTCAGCCAATATTTCTGCACCATGGTCCTCTTTAGGTAAAATTACACAGCCTTATGTCCAGTTCTGATTGCTGGTTTCACTTTTTACCGTCCAAGCTATATAGCCGTTGTGCTTGAATAATTCTTCATAGGCCTCCCATCATCACCTGTAATAATCTATTACTACAAACCGTTACTAATCTTGCACTGCATCTAAACTGAAGCTATTGACTTCTCGCTTCCCTTTTAAAATTTCACATTCTTACTTGCCTTTCTGACCATTTGTTCACTTCCTGTGGTTGTCAAACTACCTCTCCCTGCTTTTGCGCGCCACATTGTTTGCTTCATAAGTTTGTACCCAAGACTCTTAAGATCAAGGAAAAGCCAGTAACAGTAGAGCTTCCTCAAACCACGCCCCAAAATAGATAAGGTCTAAACATATGTACACCCTTATAGATGATTATATATTGTATCACCATTTTCTCCAATTTCTGTGTCTATCATTATTCGCTGAATACATCTGTATGAACCAAAGCAATCTTTCTTGCTCCCCTGTTTTTGTGCCCAACAAACCACACCCCCTACAATCCCTCACTTCACAATATGTACCAATTCTAGGTAACCAGTACTCAAAAGTGAATGTGAGACAGAAAGAAACTCATCAGCCCTATAATTCACAATTATATATCCATTACTGAACTTTTTAAATTGAATGTACTTATACAGCCTTTGCCTCCTGCTGCTACACAGGCACATCAGGCTGCATCGTTACAGATTTCTTATACGCAGGCCTGCTAACCACTTTAAATATTAATTTGGTCTCCATGTGGTACTTTCTTCCTGCCTAGCCTACCACTGTATTTTTTTCCCAAAGAAAGAAGACACAGTTCGCCTATTTCTTCCTATCGTTTATCAATTCATTATCTTCCTCCCAATAGCAGGTGACAATAGCCAACAAGATGCCTGCTCCAGCGTTTTCAACATGCATGGTCACATTTTCTACATTATTAAAGGGACACGTAGGTTCCTTACCAGGCTAAAAAAATGGCAGCCTGTTAAAAAATATTGTAATCACTATGCCTTTGTAATATCACTATGTATTTGTTTACTTAACTGTCACTCCGTTCATTCTTCAGCAAAGAACTGCATACGTATCTTCGGATCTGAACTACTATGTACCAGGATCAATCTGGTATGCTTGTGTTTTTTTTAATATATACCCAGGACATCTCTCAAAATCGTTCCTGTGCCCACGTACGCTCGGCACTAGTTATATCAGGAAGGGGAAACTCAGAAGAAGATTGCACTAGTGATAGAGATCAGGCTACTTATTTTCCTATGCAGGTTGCAAGCTTCTTGAGGGTGACGTCAATTTGGTGGAAGTGCCGATCAAAAAAAAATTTGGTGGAAGTGGAAAGAGTTCGCAAACTTGCCTGTTGGTGCATTCAGGACAATGAGTTCGAACGACCAACTATGAGCGAAGCGGTCCAGATTCATAGGGGTGTACTGGAAGTGAATATGCCCCCAAATTCCAAGACTAATCCATCTCAAAACTTTAACTCAGCAAGACTGTAGCACTAGTTAAAAGGGATCGTTGAAATGATGATGAAAAATTAAATCATTGTAAGTATAACAGTAATTTAAATGTTTAATCTTTTGTGTAGACGTGCATTTCAAAAGCTGATGTAGCTATTAA
The DNA here is from genome assembly GCA_904845875.1 of Miscanthus lutarioriparius. Lineage (NCBI taxonomy): Eukaryota > Viridiplantae > Streptophyta > Magnoliopsida > Poales > Poaceae > Miscanthus > Miscanthus lutarioriparius. The sequence goes on from CAJGYO010000019.1 coordinate 47,214,222, forward strand.
TTTCCCAACACCTTTGTGTATGCACATGCGTGTGAAACAGTACTGGTAGCATCCAAAACGATGATGGAGCTAATTGTAAGCTTTCATGGGTTACTGAAACATAGTATCTGATTTATGCTGCAACTATCATTGCCGTTGTCAATTTTCAGATAACCTAAGAAAGCAGGCTTTTTGTTTGCATTTCATTTGACAAAAACTACCAGGTATTTTACGAGCTATGATGCCAACCCGAATTAACTGGACGAAAAGAAATGTCAATATAAGGTGTAACCTCTGCCAAAGTGTCTACTAGGATTTTAAGTATTCACCATCGATGCACAGCTAATTTTGTTCATAATTCATATGGACATATGGCCATTCAATCCACTTGAGTAAATGCGTTCGATGAGAGCGACCCCAGCCGATCAGCCTATGTCCGAGAAGTCCCACGGAAGCACAGTGCAAGCAGCATCAACATGGACATGGGAGGCATATTGCCTGGGCCCCCTAGCAGGGGCTCGCCAGATGATCAATTTGCGACTGCCATATTGCAGGGGCTCACCACATGATCGATTTGCGAGTTTGGTTTGTAATAAGGGAAATGCATATATCAGGCGCCTGATTTTTTCCTTTCATTCAGGTGACAAATCTCAGCCGATCCAACGCTCCAGACCGTTCCTATTTATCTTCTTTCGTTCATCCAGTCCCCCTGACCCCGCGATTCATCTTCTTCGTTCATCCAGTAGCCTGACCCCGCTGTCGGGGGAGCGCATGACCTCGCCACCACCGCCGCTTTCCTCTCCAACTCCGGCGAGAACGGCCGCGACACCCCCACCCCCGGATCTCAGTAGCCTGACCCCACCGTCAGGTGAGCGCATGACCCCGCCGTTGCCGCCGCTTTCCTCTCCAACTCCGGCAATAACAGCCGCGACACCCCCCGCCCTGATCTGGCCCAACCCGGCCGCCATCCCCACCGCCTAGCATGCCTACAACCCCCATAAACCACCGGAGTTGGAGAAGAAAGAAGAGAGGCCAAAGAGACTTGTCAGAGTTAGGGAACACACCTGAGTTGGGGATGATGCTAGGCGAGCACAGGCGCAGGCGAGGGAGCTGTCGTGTGTTGTAATATAGCCTTTGAATGGCAATTTGCACCCACGACGAATACCAATAAAACCTCAGGTGCTTGGCAACGCATAATTCGTACTCACCGAGTTCAAATGGGAATGAAACAAGATTCAGACATGTTGCATGACTGATGGCTGTGGCTGCAGAAAAGATTTGTATCCACAGACAACAATACACAAGTCCAGCTATCTTGAAGAGTTCAAAACCAGCCGAGAACAACAATGACATCAAAAAGACTCCCCAAGTTTTCTCACAAGCCTATTGAACTTTGTGCTACAAACTCCCAAAAACACCAAAAATTTGATTTGACGAAGATCAGAACCCTGGCAGATCTACTCGTCGTCCTCCACAAGCTTGGTACTCAGGCCCTTCAGCCCTTCCGGGGGGATCTCAGCAACGGTGACCAGAGAGTAGAGCTCTTCCTTGGCGTCTTCCTCATCATTCCTCTTGCGTGCGATCCTGACGCGGACGCGCCTCGGCACACTCCGGATACCACTGCTCCAGATGTGCTTGTTGAGCTTCACATCGATCCTGACGTCCATGGTGCCCATTGCCTTCTGCGCAAACTTCCTGATTTCCTTGACAGCATTGGGAGCTTTCTTCTTGAAGGTGCTGAAGGAAATCAGGATGAGCTGCCAGTTATTGATAATTGGTTTGAAACAAGTGGCATATCAGCATATATGTAATCTATATGCAGACTGGACAAACATTGTGCAAGGACGGAGAACATGAAAAATCATATCAGAGATAAAGCATCAAAAATTGAACAAGACAAAGGACTAATGAAACACAGAAAGTGAAAGGACATCCAATGGTCCTGTGCTGCCCCTTGTGCTCTACTAAAAGCATGTGCAAACAACCATCCAGCTTATGAAACACAATTGAAAGGACAGTGTAATCAAGGAACGTAGGGCACAAACGACAGCAGCACACTTGTACAACACAGGATGCAGCTTCAAAGCATGATTCACAATTCAGAAGACCCCACAAAAACAAAACAATGTACCAGAAAAGGAACAACCGAAGTGAGCATCAAATTAGAGATATTTCCTGCCCAAATGGAACACATGGCAGCATGTCAAGAGCCAACACATGTAACGATGAGCAGATTCCACTCTGCCGGGCATGTAACTGTGCACAGCCACATGTTTAAAAAGACAGGCACCTGACTATACCCGGAAACTAGTAAACTACACATTCAAACAAGGAGTTGCAACATAATCAGAGCGCAAGTCCAATTGCAGCACACTAGCTCAACATCTATATACAGGCCAACCAGAATAAAATGTGTAGGTAAACAAAGAACAGTGCAAGATCTGACCTTTGTGCCAGCAGGCATGTGATTTCATTAATATATAAAATATCTTGCTTGCTTGCAGTTGGCTCGCCTAATTGTGATATCCAGAACAAAACTGATAAACCACAAGTATTGAGCACGTTGACAGAATAAGACAATACACCAGCACCTCATCATGGAACAAAAGGCACAATTTTATTTTTTGATGAAACAGGAGGGGTTTTACCCCCTACTGCAATTTTATTAGAGATAAAAAATTGTTGCTATTTGTATGGTACAAAAGGCACAAATTGCTGCTATTTGTCTTGCTAACAATCTGGGATATATATACCAAGATGCAGCAGGTAGGATATATATACCAAGATGCAACAGGTATCACAACGAATGTAACAGGCAGGTAGCACAACGAATGTAACTGGCAGCAACGCATCTTCCATGGGGGCACAAACAGCAGTATCATACTTTTACAATAGAAAACAGAAGTCCTAATACCAGAGGTACCTGGACAAAACGTGACAAACACATCGAACAGGCCAGCCACTGGGGGCGTTGAATTAGAACAATTTCCTGCACAAATGTAACACGTAGTAGCATTTCAAAGGAGCAACACGTGTAACGATGAGCAGATTCCAATGTGCCGGGTATGTAGAGTGCACAGCCACAAGGTTGAAAGGCAGGCACTGGACTATACCCGGAGGTCGCAATTGTTCCAGAAACAATCAGAGAACTAGACATTTGCAACGTGCTAGCCCAATATGTAGAGATCAATCACAAGGAAATGCAAGTTCGCACATGCCGGCACCCCCCAATCGATTCGTTCCCACCCCAAAATCTACCACCATGAGCTTGCAAGGAAGATCCGTTCGCAGTAAGCGTCGCGAGATCAGGTTTCGGGGGGAGACGGGAGAGGCAAGGGTGCGGAGGTGTCGGCAACTATACCATCCGTGGAGGCGCTTGTGGAGGTTGATGGTGTACTCGCGGGTGACCACCTCGTCCATCCTGGCCCCTCCAGGGCGCTGCTTCCTCTCCGCCATCGCGCTCCCTCCCTCCCTGCTCCTCGTACGGCAGTTGGTGACGGCGGCGGCGAAAGAGTGAGAAACCCTAGGCGTAGCGCCGCGTGCTCTTGTTGGATCGCGTCGTTATATCAGCGCGCTGTCTTCGAATTGGGCCGAACGGATGGGGCTAAGGTCCATCCTTTTGGAAGCCCATCACCGGTTGAGCGATGGGTGTGGGTATTTGGCGGTTACTGTATCCGATGGATGTGGTCAACTTTCAAATCAAAACTAAACAAATTACCCACTCAAAGAAGGTGATTTTGCTGATGTAGCATGTTTTGCTTCCTTATCTTTGATGGAATATGGACAGTAGCACACGAGAGCAATCATCATGGCTCATGATTTTTGGCTCAACAAAGTCATTACAAAAGTCAGGGTTATGGGTACTAGTGGGAGGGAGGGGATCATATGAGGAGGAGGATAGGTGGATTTAGCTACCATTGAAAAGAGAGGGCCTCCATAGATGCATGCAAAGGGCAAGGAATGATGCTAGCATGTGGGGCCTGCATGCATATTAGTAAGCCTATCTTGGAAATCAATTTAAAAATGGAGAGTTGTATTATTTGTAGGATAACACAGGCATGAGTGCTAGAATTGCATCCTTTTCACGTGTGGACGCCAAAACACACCTTGCATTTTGTTGTTTTGTGTGCGTAAGATCTCTAGTTTGTGATGTGTTTGGTGGCCTAGGATTATAGTTCTTGTTTTGAGTAAGGAACAGACTACTTAACCCCTAATTATTTGCGTTCATCTATAGAACCAGATGTTTTACGCATTAAATTATTTAAAATCGTCCAGGTAAACTCAATATTAGGTTTGCATAATACTTGGTTGATGCCATGGTTGTGAGTTAAGAGAAACATGAAAAAATCTACATAACCCCCTGCCCCCCAACTTATCAAGAGTTAGCTACATAAACCACTTAACTATAAAACCTAGTATTGTAACCCTTAAGTATCTAATAACTTTCAAATCGTGTTGATAGTTTTGTAGGGCTATTTTGGCCATAATAGCGTGCCATGTTGGGCCATGCTTGCATGTAGGTTCTTTTATTTCATTTTTACCCATGTTCCCCGCTTCTCTTCACCTCTTTCTCTCGCCTGCGTTTTTCTCAACTTCCTGATGTGCCTCAACATTTCAACAATATTGACCACCTTCTAAACCACCCCATGGGATTATTTAGATAATTTTCAATACTTTAAGGATAAACTACTTGGTTTTCTAGGTAATGGGTGAAGTAAGCAAATGGCAATATGGCTAGAAGGGTTAACTAGACATTTTCCTTCTATATAATTAATAGTGTTCTCTCTTATCTTTCTAGAAAACTAAATTAGTTGCATCAACAAAGATGACCAAGTTCTTAGGTACAACATTTCCATTTTGTCTACTAAAAAAATTATAGCAAAACCATGCTTCAATTCAATCTCTTTCAAAACAACATTTTTACTTGGCCTTACTTTTTTTTATAGATAATGGATGAAATTTCAGCTTCATCAGGCAGTGTGATTTTGATGCATCACATATAAAACTTAATACAAGAATATAGCTACCATTACCAACACCAGCATATATCCCAAGGGACAACGCATCACTATTGCATACAAGATGAACTAGAACAAACAAAAAGAAAGAAAGCCCCCCCCCCCCGCCCTCCAGTTTGTAGCCTGAGTAGTCATCCTTTGTGGCTTGTTCCGTACTGTCGGCTCTTGACGATCCATCGTTACACTAATTAGGGCATCAATAGAACTAGAGCTGAAGTCAATTCCAACTCATGAGAAAAGTTTTAAGTAAAGGCACATACATGAAACCAACATTCCACCATTGGATAGACCATCATTGATACTTGTCACAGAAGTTGTTTTTGCATTATAAAATAGTAGGATGTTAGCATTTGCGGTGCCTTGACTTATTATACATTGTTTTTGGAACTTTAATTTTATCAATTCATGCTCTCGGTATAATTTTATATTAAAAAAATATAGGTTTAAAGAAAAAACTTCTCATATGCATTCATCTAAGGCTAACTTTGTGTCATATAAAACCATAATCTGCAAAACTGATCCTGTAACACATCATTGGTTGAATGGTTAGGCCTCGACAGCGATCCTAAACAAAGGGTTTATCTTCCTCAGCTGTAAAATTATGTCGGTATTGGTATATATGTAATCTGAGTGAACACCAAACAGAATGGACTGTAGCTTTGATAAATTAGTCACTATTTGATGTTGTTAAAAAAAATCACCATATTACTCTGCCACTCTAGCCCTATATTTTCCAAATCACTAGGTAGCCAGCCACAACAGGGTATTGGCCGCCACAACAGTCTCTAGCCCCCCCCACTAAGGTATAGCTGAAAAGCTGTGTTGTATTTCAAATTACAACAACAGAATGAAAGTCTCGAGAAATGCAAGGAATCCTGGACCTGAAGTTGCATGCCATGCCATGGTGCACATTATTGATAAACGCATTTCACAAAAAAAAAATAGTAAAACTGATCCAAGCTGACTAGCTGAGGGTGTGCATCTTCTTGGTGAATTCGGAGCATTCAGAGCTTGTGGCCCACAGTTTCAGGTCTAGTCGCTCCATGATCTATTGTTGCAGTCTTGCAGACATGTAGGACTGTTGGCCCACAGGATCACCGGCTCAGGTGAGTAAACTATCCACCGGTCTTGCCGAGCACCCGCTAATGTTGCCGAGCACCCACTAGCCGTGCCGACCACGAACAGGCGTTGTCCGTCCCCACAGACTATGGCTAGAGCTTGAAGAAGAAGGGAGAACAGAGCATACACACACAATACAAGACACTAGCGTTGGTCGAAGCCCTGTATGGGAGATGACAAATCTGAACTCTCTTTACTGAGTTGCCGTGATAGTCTATTTATACAACTCTATCCATCTAGTCCTAATCTGGCGCACATGTCGTAACAATAATCGAGATAACATACTGTGGCTGACTCTGCGTCCGCCCATCGCATGTGCCTCAAAGATCTTTGCAGTGAGCCGTGCGGCGCCTACACACTGCAGTGACTCTGAGATCACAAATAGGGGGCCTTTTGGCGCCGCCTTCCCTTGCTGTGTTCATATAAGGTAGCAGTAGATTATCTAACAATCTTCCCCTAATCCTACTGCTAACCTGTGTACCCCCTCCATGCCGATCATCTCCTTCAGCTCCGTGAGTCGAAGACGTCCGAGCAGCTTGGTGAGGACGTCCGCGAGTTGCCGACTAGTTTCGACAAACTCGATGACGATCTGCCCTCCATCGACTACGATCCACGAGAAAGTGGAACTTCACGTCGATGTGTTTACTCTCGGTCGTGCGTAACCGGATTCTTCGCGAGGGCGATGGTGAGTGGTTGTCCACCATCGGTCTTTGGTGAGTGAGCTTCACACCGTCGGCTTCGCCTAGCAATGCCAAGCAACCATACAACTTGGCACGCCATTTGTGGCCGCCGCTCGTACGCACGCCTCGCCGCACGTAGATAGCGCCACCACCTTCGTTTCGATGATGATGACCATGAAATTGGAGCCAATCCGAGAAAGACGAGCACACCAGAGGTGCTCCGTCGTCCGTCGATGTCCCCCGCCATGTCTGCATCGCTGAACACAGTGAGTTGTAGCCTACTCCCGCCGATTTTGGGAAAGATGATCCCTTGATCCACCGTCCCTTTGACGTAGCGCAGTAGCCGCTTCACCGTAGCCCAGTGATCCTCTCTAGAATCCTCCATGAAGCGACTGACGTAACCCACGGCGAACACAATGTCCGGCCTCATGTGGACTAGGTAGCGCAGACCGCCGACGATGCTCCGGTAGAGTGTTTTATCCACCTTCATCACGGTGCTGGCCTTCGTCAGCTTTAGCCGCTCCTCCATCGAAGTCACGCATGGCTTGCACTCAATCATGCCGCTCCTCTCCATTAGCTTGGAGGCATACGCGCTCTGACCGAGCGTGAGTTCCTCCTTCCCCTGTCTCACCTCGATGCCGAGGTAGTAGGAGAGTGCGCCGAGATCGCTCATTCGAAAATGAGCCGCCATCTCGTACTTGAAGCCGTTGATGTCCTCCGTGTGCGCGCCGATGATGATCAAGCCAACCACATACACGCTGACGACGAGCTCCTCCTTCCCCCGTCACCGCATGTAGAGCGCGTGCTCGGTTGCACACCTCTGAAACCCAAGCTCGCCCAGCGTGGCGTCAAGCTTGGCGTTCCATGCTCAAGAGGCCTGCCGCAGCCCGTAGAGCGCCTTGCGCAGTCGAAGCACCCTGTGTTCCTCTCCCTTGATGGCGAAACCTAGAGGTTGCCTGATGAAGACCGTTTTCGCCAGTTCGCCGTTGAGGAAGGCCGATTTAACGTCTAGGTGATGGACGCGCTAGTCCTTTGCTGCTGCCAAAGCTAGTAGCAAACAAACCGACTCCATGCGTGCTACTGGCGCAAAGACCTCCTCGAAGTCTATGCCCTTGCGCTGAACAAAGCCTCGAGCAATGAGACGCGCCTTGTGCTTGACAATGGCGCTGAGCTCGTCCTGTTTGACCTTGTACACCCACTTCAGGCTGATCGGACGGTATCCTGAAGGTGGATCGACGAGCTACCAAGTCTCGTTTTCCTCTATCGCCTTCATCTCCTCCAGCATCGCCCGTCGCCAGTTTCCATCGCGCTCTGCTAGCGTGAACATGGGTGGTTCCTCAGCACTGACAAGCAGCAGCTCTGCGCCATTGAGCAGTCGACCAGCCAGTCCTGAGGGTCCTGTGCCACTGACGATGTCATTCAGCCTGTGGAACCGCATCTCCTTACCTTCGTGGAAGGCATCTACGAACTCAGTGATGTCACTTGGAGGTGAGGCGAACTCAATCGGCGTCGATGGAGTTCCCTGTTCCGCCGGAGTGCTCGGCACAACACCTAGAGTGCTTGGCACCTTGGTTGCAGTGCTCGGCACTACTTCTGGACAGCTTGTCATAACTCCTGCAGTGTTCGGCCACACTGTAGGAGTGCCCAGCCTCAATCTTGGAGTGGTCGGCACCACTGCAAGACATCTTAGCTCTGCCACGGGAGTGCTCGGCACCCGTCCTGGAGTGGTCGCCACCACTGCTGAACCTCTCGGCACCACTCCTGGCGTGCTCGGCATCCCTCTAGGAGTGCTCGGCATCCCTCTAGGAGTGCTCGGCACTGCCCTAGGAGTGCTCGGCTCTACCGCCGGAGTGCTCGGCACCTCTTCCCCAGCGTCTCCACCACCGTGGATGACCAAGTGCTCGACAACGAAGGTGCTGGTGAAGCCGCCAGCTTCCCCCGTGCTCGGACTGCTCCAGTCCCAAGCCACCTTCTCGTCGAACACGACGTCGCGCGAGACAAGCAACTTGTCTCTGCGTGGGTCATAGAGTTGGTACGCCTTGGTACCCTCCGCGTAGCCTAGGAACACCATGGGTGTGCTCCTATCCTCCAGCTTGGTGAGGTTTGGCTTCGTCTTCCTGACGTGGCTGATGTAGCCGAATGTCCGGAGAAAGGACACGCTTGGCTTGCGCCCATACCAAGCTTCGAACGGCGTCTTGCCCGTCAAGGCCTTGGTCAGAGAGTGGTTGAGGATGAACACCGCCGTGGTCACCGCCTCCCCCCAGAACCTTGCCGGCATGCCTTTGGCCTTCATTATGGATCGGGCCATGCCGACCACCGTCTGGTTCCGTCGCTCCACCACGCCATTCTATTGTGGCGAGTACGGCGCGATGTGGTGTTGCCCCACACCCTGATCCACGTAGTACGCAGCAAACTCCACCGAAGTAAATTCGCCACCACAATCAGTCCTCAGCACGTGGAGCTTCTTGATGCTCTCGGCCTCCGCGCGCATCTTGAACTTCTTGATCATCGTCGTCGCCTCGTCCTTGCTCATCAGGAGTTGCAGCCACATGTAGCGACTGCAATCATCCACGAGCAGGAGGAAGTACCGCCGACCACCGTTTGTAGCAGGCGTGATCGACCCACAGAGGTCGCCGTGGACGAGCTCGAGAGCATCCTTCGCGCGATACTTGGCCGTCTTTGGGAATGGAGCCTCCTCTGCTTCTCGGCCAGGCAGCTGTCACACAGCTCGCCTCAGTGCAATGTGGGGTAGCCCTCAGACCATCTTCTCCAGCCGACCAAGATCGTCGAAACTGAGATGTCCGAACCGGGCATGCCACATCCACGGTTCCTTAGAGTGCCTTGCCGCTAGGCACACCGGCTGCTCTACCTTCAGGTCAAGCAGGTACAACTGGTTCAGGGACCTCTTCACCTTGGCAAGAAGTCGCTGCTCCTGGTCCTTGATCCCAAGGACTCCGTCCTTGATCAGTACCTCGCTACCACGCTCATCCAACTGACCAATGCTGATGATGTTGGAATGCAGCTACGGGATGTAATATACATCCGTTAGCGCGCGGTGCTCCCCGTTCTAGCACCTAAAGATGATGGTGCCGCGCCCTTGGATAGCCACCCTTGAGCCGTCACCAAACTTTACCGTACCGGTAACATCGTCGTCGAGCTCGGAGAAGGATGCCTTGGAGCCCGTCATGTGGTTGCTGGCACTAGATTCCAGATACCACCGCTGCTCCTGGTGGACGCCCACATGTCCGAGGTGGACTTGGGTGCGTGGTTCATCGAGTTTGACGGTCTTCAGGGCCTTCCCAGGTCCTTCGATCGTCATCGCCTCTTCCCTCTCCTCGGCCTCGACGTCATGCAGTGCACAGAACGTCGCCATCAGAATAGTTGCCTCATCCTCATCATCGGCTTGCGCTAGATGAGCTTGAGCCTTCTTTTCCTGCTTGCTGTTTGGGCACTCCCGTACTCAATGGCCCATCTTCCCGCAACGCCGCAAGCGTTGGGGTCGTCCTGCTTCTTCTCCGAAGAAGCCTTGCCGTGGCGCTTACCATCGCCACCGCGGCTAGAGGAGGCTGCCTTCTCGGAGTTCCTCCGAACAGCCCACTCCTCTTCCATCAGTAGGAGTTTCCCGCTGTCCTTCGTTGCTGTCGCCTGCTCCAGGCACTCGTCCACCGCCCGCAGACGGCCTGTCACATCCTCAATAGTGAGGGTAGACAAGTCCAACATCGTCTCTATGAAGAGAGCGATCTGGATGTACTTTGCCGGCACGGAGTGGAGGTACTTGGAGACCGCCTCCTCTTCGTCGATGGTGACGCCATGGATCTTCAGCTTGCTGATAAGCGTCTGTAGGCGGAGGGAGAAGTCCTCCACCGTTTCACCATTCTTGAACTTGAGGTTAGCGTACTCCTGCTTCAGAAGCTGGGCCGTCGCCTTCTTTGCGCGGTCGGAACCAACGCGCATCGCCGCAATAGCCTCCCACGCCTCCTTAGCAGAGCTCTTCGCCCCCAACGGCTCCATGTACTCCCCCGATACAGCAGCGAGGATAGCCTCCAACGCTGACATGTCATGTTTTTCATTGTCGGTGCCCTTGTCAACAGCATTCCAGAGCCGTCGGGCTCTGAGCTTGACTTTCATGGTCACCAACCACTCTCCATAATTGGTGTGAGTGAGCGTCGGCCAACTGGTGCCGCTGACCTCCCGCACCGTGCGAACAACGACCTCCGATGGCTGGGCAGCTACAACAATGCCACTGCTGTCACCCATCTCCGAACCGCCTGTCATCGTCAGTGGTTAGTCTAGCAACGGCGCTTGTACGGCTCTGATACCATTGTTGGCCCACAGGATCACCGGCTCAGGTGAGTGAACCACTCACCGGCCTTGCCGAGCACCCGCTAGTGTTGCCGAGCACCCACTAGCCGTGCCAACCACGAACAAGCGTTGTCCGTCCCCACACACTATGGCTAGAGCTTGAAGAAGAAGGGAGAACAGAGCATACACACAGTATAAGACACCAGCGTTGGCCGAAGCCCTGTATGGGAGAAGGCAAATCTGAACTCTCTGTACTGAGTTGTCGTGGTAGTCTATTTATACAACTCTATTCATCTAGTCCTAGGACAACGCATATGCTGTAACAGTAACTAGATAACATATAGGGCTGACTCTGCGTCGGCCACTACATATGCCTACAGTGCTGCAGGTGAGCCGTGTGGCGCCTGCACCTGCAGCGGCTACAGTATCACAGCAGGGGGGCCTTTCGGCGCTGCCTTCCCTTGCTGTGTTCACACAAGGTAGTATTAGATTATCTAACAAGGACTACCCTGTCTCTGTTGATAGACAAGTGACAGTGTTTTGGGTGAAGCATTTGCATCTGGCATGGGCATATAGGTTGAGGCACGTTCCATAGCTCCGACACTGCCTATATGATCCACAGCAAATGCAATGAGATTCCTCCTATCTGTAGTCTTGGATGCATTAGGCCACTGATGAGTGATGAACTTTTGTCGCCATTCAATTGAATGGCAAAGATTTACCTCGGCTGTACCATCATTCTTGACAGGAATATGTTAACAAGCGTCGAGTGATAATTAAACCAGGTTTACTCTAAGCAGACAAATGGCATTACCATTGGTACTAATGACACTTTTGGCTATAAATAGCCACCGGCAGTGAGATGAGGATGCGCACAAGTCAGTCAGTACTCATTACTCAGTAGTCACTTTCCATCTTCTCTAGAGATGAAGTTTGGGAGCTCTTCCCTTTTCTCATGCCCATCAGCATACCCTAGTCGTCGACCGCCGATTACAAGGATGAAAACGGTGGTCACCTATTATTCCTGAACTCTTGTATGGCGCTATCCCAAATGAGCTTTTGATTGAGCCTATAATGTTTTCCTACCATACAAACTGGGTGTTCCTTTATCTTCTTAACTGAGGATGGGGAAACCCTTATGTTAGTGACTGTCAGGCTCTTGGCCTTGCAATGGCAAGGTTCTGGCTTAGTACACTGCAGGCAGGGCTGCTGATCCATGGTGATAGGCTCATCTCCTGTATTGACTATCCCTTCTGAGCTTGTAAATTTTATTTTAGCATTTGAACTTAAACTCATTCTCTGTCTCCCTCTCCCTCCGTCTCTCTCTCTCTCTCTCCTTCGTGCAGTTGGGAGTGATCTGATTTCTTTAGGCCAGTAATTCTGGCGGTGGTGTTAATTTTGTGCCTTTTGTGCACTGCCATTCTATAATACTAGTAGATTTTGGCATTCAAATTGTGTCATTCTTTCAACTCTGTCTTTTTTCCTTTTGTGGATATAATGATTTCAGTCCATACAATCGACAAACTGAACGTGAATTTAAACAGCCCATACTCTGAACGTGCGGATGATGTTAATGAAATGCTTAACATATAATGCGTATACCCATCTCTGTTCCTTCTTTATTTTTGTACCATTACAATTGTGTCGATCTCTAAAGAGCCATGCATAGTTACGTTGTGTGTTCAATTCATAGTTTCATACAATGAATTAAACCACGTTCAACTTCGGGTGATACTGTAATAAAAAATTAAATAAAATAGAAAAACACTTGCAATGTAGAGAAGGTTTTGTATTGTGAGATGTTTGCCTTTTTTTTGACACGAAGGTCTGGGTTGTGGGAATAACAGATGAGATAACTTCATTCGGAATAACTGCAGTCTGCAGATGGGCAGCTGCTACAAACAGATACTTTCTTAATTTGAACAACCATATGATGAGTGAAGAGTACCTTATTACCTTCTTGGATTTATTAACTAATGGTTAACCTTTCTCCGCAAAAGGTTACAATTCTGGAAATAATTTTGGATGTGTCAGTTTTGCAGTAGTCTCAACAATTTCTTGATTAGAGCAACCCGCAACCATAATCAGCGAAGAATAGTTTTGTTCTTGATTTGTGCCATTTGGTTACCAGAAAAAGAAATCCAGTTTAAACTAGTCATTAAGCCTCAGCCTTTGTAAATAACCCTTGATTTTGAAAACCAGAGCAGATAAATAAATGGAAAAAAAATCAATAGCCAGAAATCTGAAATGATAACAGCATAACTACTAACAAATGGGTATTGATTAATTTCCAATTGTCATGTCCAAACAAATAGTGTCTCCCATTCTCCCCTCTTTACAGATCGAGATTAACAGAAAGGGGAGAAAAGGCAAAGCAAAAGAATGAATGGATCAATCGACATGTTCAGACCCAAAGTAAGGTACTTACACACATATATAGCATATATATAAACAGAATCCAACCGAATGCAGGCAATGGCAGCCAGCAGCAGGCTCCTGGCCTCTTCCTCCAATCCTCCTTGAATTTTACTGCAGGTAGTAGGCGAAGAAGGAGAGCACGGAGGCGCCAAGAACGGCGCCGACGGCCGGGAAGGCGGCCGAGGAGGCGCTGGTGGGGGCGGGTGCCGGTGCCTCGGCGGCGAGGGCCACGGTGGCCGAGGCGGCGGCGACAAGGACGGCGCAGGCGACCTTCTTCATCTCCATCGCGACTTGGTCGATGTGTGTTGCGGAACGGAACGTCGGAGATGAGGAAGAGGAAGATCGAAGGGCGGCAGGCTTATTAGCAAGATGGATCAAAGGATGATCGCACTTGCTATTATTTGTTGCGCCGCGCCCTTGCTTGTAGCTAGCTTGCCTGCCTGGGGAATGAGGGGAGGGGGGATGGGTGGCTTCTTATAGCTGGATTAGCCGGCTAATCTTGGTGTGGGGATGCCATGGTGGGGGGAGACGGCGAGAGGTACGTAGTAGGTGGTGGTCGCCAATCGCCATGTGGAGGAGCCCGCGCGACGTGTGGGCATGTGCTGGAGTCGGACATGAGTGGGCGGGAAGTAAGTTTGTTGAGGACGAGCCGATGGAATGAGTCTTTTCTCTCGTGTTGTTTAGCCGAATTTGAATTTGAATATGTATATATCTTCTGGCCGTCTGGAGTTCGTGTGCTTAATTTATTGGGAAACTGAAAGCTAACCCATGTTGGTTGATCTCTCACTGTATTTGAAGGTTTCAGAAGCCAACTACTGTCACGCGTGGCATCGTCAACCAACCGCCTTGTTTAAAACTGCAATGATTTCTGCAAAACACTAAAAAAATTTACCTTGACCACTGCATTTTTTTAATTCTATCAAATAATGCAAGAAATATGTCCTCCTTTGACTAGAGTGCATTGTCTTAATTTGCTTTAAACATGGCCGAAATGTTAGGTGATTCAGAGAATTTGTTTGGATTGATACTTAGTTGAGCAATACTCCATGGATATATTTCAAACAAAACAAATGATTATGGCATCGTCTGGGCGACTGGGACATGCATTTCGCTTAAATTTTATACGGAAGTTCAAATTGTCAAGGATAATTGAAGCCCACAATTTTGATTCATCGATCAAAGAAAAAGTGAAATGTATTGTGGATATCTTAATTTCTTTATATATTCTCATCTGGATCCATGAACTCTTAAAGTGAACGTTTATGTTCTTCAGCTTTTTAAGTGGTTCATCATAAGTCCAATCTAGATCTGTTCATGTAGCTGATGAATTCACACTTCAAAGGAATCCAAATTGTGGGCTTCAGACGAAGAGTTCATTCTAAATGCACCTTAACCCACTTGAAAAGCCGAAGGGCCCATATGGTCACTTCAAGAGCTCATGGGTCTAGACGATAATATGAAAAAAAAAAGTTTAAGAATCTACGGTGCATTTCACTTTTAAACCCAATAGATGTTAAAAAGAAGATAATACCGGTCTTGCTAGGAGGACTAACGCGCAGCTAAAAAAAATGTCTCAGAATGTGTCATGCCAGATTCAAATCTGTTTTTGGTCCAGTTAATAGATTGCCTTATTTTTCTCCCATACAAATAAGTACTATCAATAATTCAAACTTTTTTAAAAGGTATATGAGGCCTTCCAAGGCACGGTGGCAAAAATATATGATCTTGACAACTTGTGATATTTTTCCTGGCCTGCAAAACGCAAGAACATAACCAGTTCAACATCCGGGCTTAATCAACAATACCGGTGTTCAATAATGGACATTTGGCATCTCAATATATTTGCTTTTTGCAAGGTCAATTTATCCAACATTGTAGCCTTATACGTTTACACTTTGGTTTTCACAGCATAGTGATGTCAACTAGAGCATCGCCCAGAGTTTTTCTAAATCTCACTCTCTAAATCATCATTTGGACAGCTATTTACATAAAAATCGCTTTCTATATTTTTTTCACTCTTCAATAGTTTTTGTATATCTCATGCACACTCTATAGAGCCATTCTCGTCTTCTATTTTTGACTAGCGAAGAATCCGGAATAAAAGATGGCTATATTTAGATGACCATTTAGAAAAGCTGTTGAAGGATAATTTTTCACAAAAATCTCTTTTTCTAGCATTTAGGAAGGATATGAAGAGTCTCCTGGAGATGCTCTTAAGGTTCGTACTATTAGTTTTGGAAAAGAAAAGACAAGGAAAAAACCAAGCTGGAACCAAATTCAATTGAAAAGATAGATAAAACAACAAATAGGAATGACAACTGATGAAGTTCGATAGGACATTACCACGGTAACAAGCCGACCATCAAAGGGAAGTCGGCAAGTAGCTAATCATACGGGAAGGGGCCAATTTTTTTCTTCTTCCTTTTGAGGTAAAAATGGAGTAGCCCAATTTGCCACCACGATTCCAAACTGGCTGCAGGTGGTTGGTTCAGTACGCATGCAGCCTGAAGCAGAAGCTGTCGGACTGTTTGTTCCAGATTGCAATCTCCTCCAGCTTTATATTCTGCGGGTCCATTGAGGTATCCATGAAAACACATTCGCACGTCTGTTGCATTGTTAAACACATGAGTTAACCACCGATTAGTACCATCTCTACTAATCATGCTGACAGCAACACATACACATCCATAGCTAGCGAGAGATTCCTAATTTGTCCATGGAAGGACGGCAACAAACACAACAGGACACTATCTGTACTCCTCCTAGAATGAAAACTATTACAATCATAACACATTTACAGGAAAATGAGAGAACAAAGAAAAGGCGTCTGCAGCTCAGGGTGGTTGAGTGGCCAACCCAATCAGATTTTCAGCCTGGATGGATGAATCTGGCAGAGCAGGGTGATTCGCATTGTGGCTGAACAGATTCGGACGCCGATGCTTGCGCCCCTAATCATGCGCCTAACTGACAGTGTTCTATTACAGTTGAGGTCAGCATTGATCCATTATTTGCTAATAGTTAGTCGATAAGACACGACTGCCGTAGATACAAAACAAGCAAGTGATACTTCGCCTCCGTGTACAAGGATCGGGTACTCGGCTTGGTGCACATTGCTTATTTCGTGAGTTGAATCATAAGGATAGAATGATCTTGATTTCTTGTGATATTTTGATGCTTAGGAATATGGAAGATCTAAGGATAAGTCAAGTCGTGTTGAGCTCAAAATAGTTTTTTTACTTGAAATCAAAGTTCGGTTTGGAGTCAACAGACAACCATGAGCTAAATAATCGGTGATGATAACCTCATACAGAGTCCAACCAAGGCATTCTTTGGATACATCGTTTTGGTTGGGTTCCTAGCTCCAAATTCATCGAGAAACTTTTTTGACTCATTAAAGCAATGTGTTGTGTCACAGTCTATGCCATGAGCAATACAATATCTAGTGGCGGCCTGTCAGTGCGTCCAGAGCAATACAATACAAAGAGTGATGGCGATGAGAGCAATACACCACTTACGGCGATGCACGCGGCTCCATATGCAGTGACAAAGCGAGAAAGTTTTAGGAGCATGAGTAATTCTTGTTTATGCAGAAATGTATGTGTAGAAAAATATAGTATTTCTCGTTCATACAGAAAAAAGATCTTGGCACTCTGTCGACCAGCACGGTCGTATGCGATTGCCGGGTGGCTTCGCCAGCGGCTCCATGACTCCATCCACTGCGGCTAGAAAATTCAGTACATGATGGTAGGGAACCCACATTGGAATTATCGCATAAATAACAAGCAGATTTTGTTCGGCTGCTCTTATCTACTTTATTGCATATTTGTTAAGGTGGCCTGAGACTAAAAAAAACTAATTTTCCCACTAAAACACACGTGGAATGAGTTGAATATCAAATGTAGTCAAATAGGACTGCAGGTAGCCAACTGGCCATCAACCTAGCTTAGGCTCCCTCTAGGTAGCCGTAGCTGCGGAGTCCACGCCGTGACCGGCGAAAAAATTGAGATTCATACACGGCCACAGCGTCTCCGGGCGCATTGTCTCCAACAGCATCTGCAGGTACGGCTATGACAGAGGTAGCCGAGCGCAGGAACAAGGGTGGGCGTGCGCATGAGCTTGGGAGTGGACCCAAAATCAACCCCCACCCAGCGCGAGCGCCCCCAACTCGGGGCTTGCCGGCACCGCTGGACCCTCACCCCACCGGCCTCCCCTCCGGCCATCGCCGCCGCCATTCTTCGGCGCGCAGCGGCGGCGGCCAGCAGTGGCGCCCAAAAACGGCCTCCCACTGCAGCCCCGTCCCTCTCCGCTCTGCACCCCCCACCACACCTCCTCTTCTCGAGGCGGGTTTGGAACCTCCATGGCTGGATCTCTCAAGCTCTGTTGCGGATCTAGTGTTTGTCATGGTTCCTGGCTGGATCTGCGCCTCCCTGCTGCTTTTGGGGCGGGTCCGCTCATTCTTTGCGCGGCGTTGCCTCTCCTCCGCGCGGGGCGTGCGTGGTGTGGCCGGCCTGGCGCTAGCCGGCCTGTGGTTGCCTGGTGGCTGACCTGCCGTGGCTGGGGCCGGTGCTCCACTGCTGGGCCACGGCGATGGCGGCTGGCCTCCCCTCTCTGGTGGTGTCCAGGGCCACGACGGTGGTGGCCGGGGACGGATATGCCCTCCTCTGACGGTCGAGTTGCCGGCAGCTGGTGGGCAGCCGGCAAGTGCTGCGGTGGTGTGCTGGCGGCTTTGGCGCTTTGCCATCGGTGCTGTCACTACGGGTACCACGAGTGGCCTGCGTCTACAGACTCGCAGAAACTAGGTGAAAACCTTGCCCATTTCCTCCGGGCCGGTGGCGGTGGCGCAGCATGTACCATCTACCTCCTTGGATGCCTCGTCGAAGTTTCGGTCCGTCGGGGCCAGGCCGGGGTCGAAAGTCCTACTCGTGTGCTTCTTCCAGCGTTGATTGGCGTCTGAGGACGTCAATTTCCTTCCTGAAGGCATCGCTGGAGCACTGTGGCATCTCTCTCGACGACAAGTTCCAACGGAGCCACCGGATTGGATCAGATAATCAAACGCGGTGCTGTACCTGTACCGAAGGCAGCGACAAATTATTCTGCTAGCTGTTGTTGCACGTGAATCGAGGCGAAGCTTAGATCGCTGCTGTGCGGTCCAAGATTCAAGTCCGTCTACTGAGATCGACGCTGCATGCCAATTACTAGAGCCATGCAAAGCTAGTTGTATGTGCTTACCGATATACGTCTACATGGAAGGAAGGCCAACTACAGATCTGCTGCGGCACTTGCATGTGCACATGCACACATGGAGCTGTCAAGCCACCAAGTGAGCTGCCCGCGTCGCCGACCACTAATATAAGGACGACGCCGCCCGGACTACTTACTCCGACCACCTGCCGCGTCGCAATGATGATCGTCGCAAAGAATGACGCTGTGACAACCGCGATAGCCGCCATGACTACAGTTCGGAAAGCTCGAGGGCCGGGCAATTTCGTCAACGCCGACCAGATAACGCCATACGCCGCCGACCAGACGTTCTATCTAAAGCTAAGTCACGCTTTAATATTTTTCTAAATATTCTCCAATCTTCGTATATCGTCATAATGTTTCTCTGAGCTGTTTTCTCCATATTTGCTCTCCAAATAATTTTCTTTCATGTATACCATCTTAAAGATGGCATACAGCTAAGTCTAAGGTGAACCCCCGAACAGTCATATTGACGCTCGGATGTCCCCAGAGACGGTCCTGTCTCCGGCTCCTCCCTACACGTGCATGAGTGTCTGCCCTCTGCGTTATGGGTGGTCAGCAGCGGCTCCTTAGCGACGCTTTGTTCTTCCTACACACAGGCTCCGCGCTCCGCGTTATGGTTAACGGGCTAGCTAGGGCTGGAGACTCAGCTACACACTAATTAGTCAGGCAGTTTATATTAAATATAAATACATCTTCACACCAACTGATCGTCGAGCTGCATACGCTATTTCATCGCCATTGCTGATTTTTCTCCGGAGTTCATATATTTTTATATCATGTACTACTTGTTCTACATATTTGTATTGCAGGATCGGACCACCTGGTGCTCGGACTTCTCCACCGATCAACTGGTCAGACCACTAGGTTCATAGACTTCGTCGCCGACCAGTTGATCGGACTGTTCGCCGGTCGCTTCTACTCAATGCTCACTTTGCCGCTGACCAGTTGACCAGACTGTTCATCGCTCATGCTTCATCGGCAGCTACGCCGGGGGCTCCTCGGTGCTCGGACATCGCCAGATACGCCAGGGACTCTTCGGTGCTCGGACATCGCCAGCTACGCGCGGGGACACCTCAGTGCTCGGACATCGCCAACTATGCTGGGGACTCCCTTGGTGGTCGGATCTTTCTACGTCTCATCGGTGTGCTATCGAGCTGCTCCATGCTGTTCGGATCAGGGTGCTGATCTTGGGCAGCACGTCTGCGGTCTTGATACGCGCATGTCAGATGACGTCGGCAAGCACTTCCCCCACCTCTTCGCATTCGAGGGTTTTTAGGAAACCGCTCCGCGATTTGCGCCTCTCCGAATTCTCTGAAATGGCGTGGTGGGCCGCTACCTGGGCTTTCGCGCAACTGCAGCCCATATCGCCCATTTATCTCCGCAATTTGTTCCGGTTCGCTGAATATTCGCCGACTTCTCCGCCAACCGTTACGGCTCAGTAATTACTACTATACAACCATTACTCTGGTATTTTTTCCGTGATTTATTTTCTCCAAGAATTCCTCTTGTGGCTCGGCGACTGCATCAACATTACGTCTCGGTTCCTTACCGCATTGGGGATCTTCTTCTATTGACTGTTGTTTCTGACCCTGGCACCACGTGACCACGTCACCTACTGTCAGGCTTGAGGACTAAGTGGGCACACTTCACCTTACAGTGAATGTGCTCTTTCCCATTTCGGGACTACGCCCGGGGACTGGCTGCTTGCCCGGCTGGTCTTCTACTTTGGATCCTGGCACCACATGACTACGTCATCTACTATCAGGCTTAGAGACTAAGTGGGCACACTTCACCTTGTGGTGAATGTGTTTGCTTTATTCTGAAAGACTCCACGCCTCTTGAAGCTGAAAAAGATTATCTCCCTTTCTCATGGTCGAACTCTAAGTGGGCACACTTAGTCCACTGCGAAGAAATTTTTGATTCTGAACTTGAGCTCCTTACACCCTTATGGCAAGCCGTACTTGGGTTACACTGCTCGGTGACGGTTCACACTGCTCGGTGATGGCTCACGCTGCTCGGCGACGGTTCACGCTGCTCGACGACGGCTCACAACTGCTCAGCAACTCATCACGGTGGTCGGACCATGAGTTTGACTGCTCGGCTTTGTTCGCACCTGCTCGGACAAACACAAGACGACATTACACAACGGGTACAAGGCGCTCGGGGACTAGCTGTGGGGGTAGACCCCGGATACCATGGCGGACCACATGGGCTGCGCCCCTAGGGGCGGCCCAGCCCACAAGACGAAGCCTTGCGGGGCACGACGCTGCTCGGCGTCTTCCGCAAGACACCGGGAAGATATCTTGAAGATACTATGAGATCTGTTAGGATACGTATGATCCCATGATTTCTATAATCTGTTATTACTTTTCGGTTATCTTCTAGATCTAATAGACTTGTAACCCTACCTCCCGGACTATATAAGGTGGGCAGGGACCTCCTCCAAACTCACGTAATATCATACGATAGCCAATACAATCCAACAGACTACAGGAGTAGGGTATTACGTCATACTGACGGCCTGAACCTGTCTAACTCGTGTGTCTCTGTTGCCTTCTTGTTCTTGATTTCACGCCTCTCTGCCGATCAATCTACCTTCGTGGGATACCCCTCGGAGGACTACCGACGATATTATATCGACAAGCACTGCTGCAGCCTATCTCCCGTTGCTCTCGCCGGAGTTGCTCTTCTTGTGTTGTGCCTGTGTGTACTTCAAGCTACTCTTCACATGGATCTATCCAGCCTGTCGGGTGTTGCCACAGTCGTTTGATTCTTCGCAGCGGATACTTTGCCTTTGCTTCTTTGACGGATGCTTTGCCGTCGTGGTTGTTCGGGCCGATGCTTTGCCACTGACGTCACTTGGGCTCCGACGTGTGCGTGATGCCCCTTCTTGCGGATGCTTTGCCGCGTTGACCCTGGCGAATGCTTTGCCGCCGTGTGTGCTTGGGCGGATGCTTTGCCGCCGTTCTCCTCTTGGTGGATGCTTTGCCACCACGGCTTCACCTCTTGTGCTGGCAGCCCAGCGATGTTGTATTTCTCCTTTGCAGGTCCAGTCGGATAGGGTTGTGGTGGATGGGTCTCCCCTTTCGCCGTTCTTTCTGTTCCGTTTGTCGCTTAGTTTCCTAACCACTTTCTCTGTAGTTCTGTAACTAGCACTATGGGTCCGGCCGTAGTTGCGTTGTGTA
The DNA here is from genome assembly GCA_904845875.1 of Miscanthus lutarioriparius. Taxonomy (NCBI): domain Eukaryota; kingdom Viridiplantae; phylum Streptophyta; class Magnoliopsida; order Poales; family Poaceae; genus Miscanthus; species Miscanthus lutarioriparius. The sequence goes on from CAJGYO010000019.1 coordinate 47,236,167, forward strand.
AGCCGTTCTTTCCACACTCTTCTTCTTAATGAAATACGCGTGAAGTCGTGTTCTAGAAAAAAGCAGGAACAAGTGTGGAGCCGTGGGGGAAGGGAGATGCAGCTCATATCGAGAGCCGATCCTCTAGCTCGCTCGCTTGCCTCCTTCCCTCCAAAGCTGGTGCGCGGCTCGATGTTCTTGTCTCAGGCTAATGCATCGAGATTGGTGAGGCCGGCGCGTGGACGAGGACAACTTGGCCATGGTGCAGCGCGGGAGGCGGCGGGCGTCACGAACGCGTGGATATTCATGATATGAGTTCGTTGTGCAACAGCCGCTCTCAGGTTCTTTTTTCTGAAAAAATAAGAGCCTGTCTACTGCACAACCATGTGTTTTATGTAATTCTAACACATGAATTTTTTTGCATCATAGGATTAAGATCCAACAGCCTCCATCATTCTTCTACCTCTAGCCTTCTTCTACCTTCAGACAATCACAAAATCACATTTCCACAGATCATAGATCAAATATCACAGAAAACAATTTTTTTGACAAATTACATAGTGGTTCTGGACCTGGCAGTGTTCCGACGCGACGGGTAGGACGATTCCGGACCCGAGGCAGAAGATGAATCGACCACCTAACAGCTCCGTCAAGGCGTGCTGATCTATTCCTACTTTCGTACCATCAGCCGCTGCGTGTAGGGCCAGGCAAAGACAGGGTCCAGAAGTCCGTCGGAAACACACATCCGCTCCAGATGCCCACCTCCCTTCACTGCCCATGGGGCCAGAGATAAGAAGGGACCACCTGCTATAGAGGGTAGCTAGATGGCGTGTCACGAACGGTCTGCGCTGGCGCACGCTGGAGAGTCGAGTGCACGCTCGCTGTGTGTTTTCTGTGTTAAAAAATTCATGTGTTTTTTTAGTGCTAAAACACATTGTGTTGTATAGTATTTGCGAAAAATAAACCACGGTCCTCGATTGTTCGATTCTGAACCTGATGCCACGGCAGGCGTCATCGTCTCCTGCCAGCCACTCTTCAGACCAGACTCGGCGGCAGTTGCACGCGCGCCACGCGCCGTCGGCTGAACGGCCGCCGGAGATACAATCGAGACGCATGCCGCATCCATTCCGTCGCGTGTACCGCCAAGCGTCGTCCAACCGTGAACTGTCCGAGGCGGCTTGCTTCGCTGCCGGCCGGTCCGCGCGCACATCTGTTGAGTTTTGAGTTGATCGATCAGAGCTCGTTTCCCGTTGGATTGATTGTCCCGTCATCCCGTGGCTCGTGTCAATAAGTCTTGCCCCAACTTGTCACCGTGGCAGTGGAGTTGCATTGGTTTGGGAGGATGCATGAACCCAGGTAGCCTTGCAGTCGCCAACTCGCCATTGAGGATGGATACACGGACACAACTGATTTGTACGTTTGATTTCCACGGAGACCCTAGCTAGGCGAGCACTTCAGTTACGTGACATGTGGCATTGGAAGTCGTCGTCTGTTCGCTAGTTGACCAGATAGAGAGAGGCATGGGGAATTTGGAAATCTACATGTATATTATTTATTATGGAATATAAACTGCTCCTGGAATAGGTACATGCTGGAAGAATAATCGAGCGGTGCACCAGATCGAACCAATGGGAAACGTAGTTTGACCACGGGTTATTAATATAATACAATAGAATAGAACGTGTTCGGACTTTAGGCGCTCTGTCCCAATTTCCATCTTCCAGGTCCGTGGCATGCCGTTGCGGTTACTCCCTCCGTCCCAATAAAAACGTAATTGTAGGATTTGGCATAGAAACCAATGTGATGGAAAAATGATAAAAATACCCCTATACTAGCTCTCAAGGACCACCGTCTAGAAACCTCTCTCCTGACTGTAGCGAAACAGTGACGAGAAGAATGGATGGTGCTCCACTGTAGCCTGTGTGGGGGTGGTGCGGTAGATTTTTTTTTTCAACGGGACGAAGCTTCTGGATGAGAGTTGAGAGCCACTGACATCCTGAGACCTAGCACTAGGAGCTACGAATGCACTTTTCCTGGGACAATTTTTGAACCGTAGAATCGCAGTTGTTTTGGATCCTTTGTTATTTTCTATATCGACTACCATTCCTAATATTCCCTCGTTACCAAATATAAGTCAACGTATCAGAGTTGTCTTAAGTCGACCCTTTTGTATCTTATCATATTACTGATTTTTTTATTTATAAAAAGGAATATCAACATCTACAGAATAAAATAAGTATACTATGTCACGATATATACAAACTTTTGTGGTTTTCTATAAACTTCGATAAATTTACAAAAGTTTAATTTAGAATAACTATAAAAGTCTTCCCACCCTTACATTAAAGCGACGTGGTTTGGCTTGGTCAATTGGGTGATGTCTCTTTGGAAATTTTCCAAGGACCACAGCGGCACTTATAAAAACAGAAATTGATTCCTCTAAAAATTATACTGATTTGAAAATGTGTTGGAGAAGAGAAAATAAAATAACATAAATCTTCTCGGTGTACCGCTGTGCTCGTCGATACAGTTATGCACCGCGTTCGGCTGATCATGTCCCAGCTTGTTTTAGCTTATTCTCTCTCACAGAATACTATTTAATCATCTAAAATAAGCCGTGCTATAGTAGCCATCTGTACCCTCCGAACGCGATTTTTTTTTATAAACATATGTAAATAGTAAGTATGTTGTCACTTTGTTATTCTTAAATATTTTTTCGACCAATTGTTATTCTTCAATCTCAAGGTCCAATGTCCGCTAGGTGTTTATTGGGGCAGGCATTATATGTGTGCTGCCGTAACTATAAGCGCTACTGCCACGTAGGCTACACACGGCAGTGGCACGTGCAGTTACTAGGCGCCGTTCGTCACGGCTTTAAAGCTGTTTGGAGCTATTTTGTACCTAACAAAATAAAACAAACTATTTTTATTTAGAAAGTCCTTTAAATTTTGCTCTCACAGATGTTTGAGACAGGATTGTAACAAAAAAAAAATAGTGGCTCCACTCGGTTTTACCTCGTCTTGGTGGACCTCGCATAGTGTGAGAACATAATGTAATGAGCTCTATATGTGGAGCTGTTTTGCCAAACAGTTTACTAGAATCAGCCTGATTGCCGGGGCTGGGTTGGCTGGCCAGCCCCTCACAAGGCTACTGTTCACGCGAACCAGCCAGCAGTACTTTTCTCTCACATAAACAAACCAGCAACGATACGAACCAGTCAACCGAACAGTCTGAATGGCTCCAACTTCACCGATGGAGTTGTTCATGGAGCTAAAGCAAAAAAAAATAGATTCAGTAATAAAGTGGAGCCACGTCAAATGGGACCTACAAGTTGATCTCTACGCGTACAATGATTGTATATGTTTAGTGTTCAGAGAAACACATTAGTTACGACAGTGGGCGCAGTTGCAACAACGTGAAGATAACAAGAAACACAACTTCCAAGTTTATCGATCATTAAAGACAGCCACAATGAACTTCTTTGTCTACTTTGGATGGCCAAACAATTTTAAAATTGATATTTGAGTTCGACACTTGTGGCTTTTTGTTTTTAAAATCATAATAATTCGTGTGAACCATTTGGTTTCAAGAGATGAAGCAGGATTTGTGTTGGCGGTCCTTAACGATCAAATCTGACCGCTAATTACTATCTAAAACGGGAGTAATAAACAAATTTTTGGCACATATGCTTTTACTATTAACCTAGTTCCCCTTGTATTGGAAGAAACATATTTTGCAGGACATACACTTGAATACAAGTGGAAAACAAGACAAAAGGCGCAATTCAGAAAGCGTAATGCAGAAATACGCAATGAAACAAATGGAGAAGCCCACCTTCACAACAAAACCTGGGCCGAGCACCACCGGGGGAGCAACCTAGGCCTAGCCAGTAGCCTACCAGAGCAAGGCGGTGGTCAGCAGGGCCAGCTCTGGTGCGACCGCACCAGGGGTGCTCCCGCACCCCCAGCATCGCCTCTCGGGCCCACCTTGCTTTGGCGGTTGCATGGTGGCATGCTGAGGCAGCTCTCAGTGGTTTCTAAAAATACGTGCGCCAAACCGACCATGGATTAGTATAAATAGGAGGATAGAGCTCACCTTCAAAACACACACCATTTGGAGCTAGACACCTCACTACCACCTCTTGTATTTTTACCTTTAGTAGTCTTTTATGAGCTAGCAAAGCTATCAAGGAGAGCTTGGCTCCTTAGAAGAAGAGAGACATCTTGGTATAAATACTATGAAGAGTTCTTCCAAAGTCTTGCTCTCATATTATCAATATAGTTGTGCTATTGAATTAGAGTATAGTTTACATGTTATAATCATGACATATGAACTAGAATATAGTTTGAGTGTTATGATCTTATCATGTGCAACTTTATGTTTAACCATTCATATAACTTATATGAATAGAATTAGGGCTAAGTTGAGGTGGTGGTTCATCGTGCCTTCAGGTGTGCCCATGTTCTATACTTGTCGATCTGTAGGGTCGGAGTCCCGGGGGATGTGGGTAGTTTCTGTGTAATCGGACGTGGTGCCCGGGTACATAGGGACACGTGAATGCATTTCCTACTCCACAGTTGAGGGGTAGGCGGCAGGTGGTGATAGCCCTATCCATCCCTCGTAATCCCCCTCGTTCGGGTAGGTATAGGAGTCTAAATGGTCGCATGAGGTTGCTGGCAGACCAGTACTAAGTGGCCATCCGACCTATCTTGCACTTAGTTCTAACTCTAATCATGTAATTTGTATGATCATTAACTGTTCTTTGCACGGCTATATTAGAACACGCCTGCTCCACTTAGGATTATTGTTTTATTCTTTGTTTTCCTTTTATCCTTGAGCTTGGCCCAAGTGTGTGTCCACTATCCTGAATATACCATTTTTACCCCTGTCATATACTATTGGTTTACTATGCAAGTATGTAATCTTGTTCATATCTATGTTAGACTCTTATACCTTGCCCTCCTTTGGGAAAATATAAATAACGATATCCTGAATACTTCCGGGTAAAATGCTACAACGATAGATCCGTGCCCTTGCGGATATTACTTCTGTAATCGTTAAGAACTATCGTGGTTAGTGCTTCTTAGTGGCATCGCTAAGGTTTACCAAATCTTAGTGATGGTGTTAAGAAACGCCAACAAGCATTTCTGGCGCCGTTGCCGGGGATGGACTTAAAAACTCCATACTTGGTAATTGCGTTTAGAAATGCCAACAAGCACTCTGGCGCCGTTGTCGGGGAAGACATAGGTTAAAAGAATCTAGTAGGACATGATCATGATCACATGTATGTAAGGGTAGCCATTATTTATACAGGCTAACTTTGCTTGTTTTCTTCCTATTGTGGATGAAAACAGGATAGTGTATGAGTGGTTTCGACCTATCGAATAACTACACAAAAAACCCGGAGGCACTCCTAAGGAAGAGCTGGTCTCGTGCCGTTTCTTCTTCTATCACTCCACCGGCAAGTGAACCAGTCACCCTCGTACCATCCGCTACTACCGCTATGGCCAAGACACTCCGCAACTACTCCACCCCCGCTGTTGCCAAAGTGCCCATTGGGCCCGCTGTCAACACAGGCAATGGAAACTTTGAGCTACGCACTGGCCTGATCATGATGGTGCAGGCAAACCAATTATGTGGTTTGCCTAGCGAAGATGGAAGTGCACACTTGCAACACTTCTTGGAGCTATGCGACACTATTGTCACCAAAGACGTCGCACCAGCTAGCATCAGGCTCCGTCTGTTTCCCTTCTCCCTCGTGGGAAAGGCGAAACAATGGTTTTACAAGGAGAAGGAAGCTATCAACACATGGGACAAATGTTTCGTAGCGTTCCTCACGAAATTTTCCCCATGGGCAAAACCAATGCCCTGAGGGTGAAAATTTTAATTTTCCAGCAGACTTTAATGGAATCCATCCCCGAGGCGTGGGAGAGGCTACATGATTATATGCAGACATGCCCGCACCACGGGATGGAAAACTAGCTTATGCCCATGTCGAAGGGGCACGTAGATGCCGCTACTGGAGGCACGTTTCTTTCTCTCACCATCATTGGAGCCACGGCTCTCTTCAAAAAGATGGAAGCCAATCAGAGCTGGGGGAAGAAAGAAAACAACAAAAAAGGCATGCATACCGTGAAGGAGGCGGATATGCTTGCCGCAAAAATGGACTTGTTTTTAAAAAGACTTGATGAGCGTGCCACCGACAAGGAAACAATGAAAGGCACCGTCAAGGCCATGGACTCGCAAATGACTTGCGAAGTCTGTGGAGAAGTCGACACTCGGGGAACGATTGCCCGAAACCCGTGAAGAAGCCGCATATATCAACAATGGGTTTGGATAGCAAACTAATAACGGGTGGAACAACCAGTCCTGCCCACAAGGAGGTAATAATAATTATAATTCAAATTTTAACTCAAATTTCAATTCAAATCAACCTTCCTTGAAAGACCTGGTCTTAGGTCAGGCTAAAATTAATGAAAATATCACTAAAAAGTTGATGTATAATGATAAAATGATTGAAAATATAAATTCTAAAATTAAAAGTTTATCCTCCTCCATCAAGAATCATTTAAGTTTTAATAAAATGATTGAAACTCAAATTGCTCAAATAGCTGCCGCTATTCCTGTCGACCATTCGAGGAAAATCTCGGGGCAACCTGAGAATTCCCCCGAGATTGTTCATGCAGCTACAGAGCAAAAGAGGAGAAGTCTTACCGATGGACTATAAATGTCGAGCCCTTGCTGAAGGTAAATCGGTAGTTATCTCTAAAAAATTCAAAAATTTAAATTTTTCAAATTTTCAAAATTCAAAATTTAAAATTTTACTTCAAAATAAACTTTTTAGAAAAGTAAAATAAAAATCATTTTCTAATGGTATAGATTTTTCTCTTATCATTTCTTATTTTTAAAATATTTATGAAAATTCAAAATATAATAAAAGCTTTGTTGGAAAATCAATTTCGTGAGCAAACTTTCGAAACCAAGGGAAGCACCAACGACTACATCTTCAAAATGGCCGTTGGGAGCAACCTACCAAAGGAGGGATTGAGCGGGCACACTAGGGGTGTGGGCGCACTAGGGGTGCGGCCGCACCCTGCCCGGCGCCGCTAGAGCTGCTACTGCTCCAACGGCTCCTAGTCATTGCATCCTCCCCCTTTCGGCCGGTGCTCCCTTTTATAAATACCGAGAGCTCGGGTTGAGGCCCTCCTCATCCTCACACTCTCCATTTTTCACTCCCTCTCACTCTCTTCGCTTCACCACTTGCAATATATTTTCCACAAATCTTGAGAGCAAGGAAACTCTGCAAAAAATTCCTAAACTCAAGACCACCAAGTCAAGCTCGTGGGCTGTTTGATTTATTTTCGCTAACGTAATCCCGTTTTTGAGCTTGTTGTGCTGTTTTTACCATGGGCAAGTTTGGTAGGAAGCTCGCTGGTGCTTTCAAGAAGGCCGTAAGAGCAAGCTCAAGTCGCTCCCACAAAAGCTCAAGCGCATGCTACACCGAGCCCAAAGAGAGCCCGATGCATGAAGATGAAGAAACTGAGCCGACGGAAGAGCAAGAAGAGCAAGAGCAAGAGCAACTGATGGAGGAAGGCGATGATGATCCACACCTTGATTTGGAGGGAGACCTGGAGATGCAAACGTAGAACCTCATCAAGAATCATGAGTTTGTCCACAGGCCTACGTTCTACAGTCAGCATTGCTCTGATACCACTTTGTAGCAAGGATTTTATGGCAATTTCAAAACCTTAAGATGGCGAATTTCTAACTAGGCTTGCGTCCTGCAGTCAGCATTGCTCTGATACCACTTTATAGCATCCGGTTTTAAGAATAAAACCAGATACACACCATATATGAGCTCAAGAAGTCAAATCTCACATATAGCTACAAATATGGGTAATATCAATAAACAATGCTTAAATACATAACGTATTAGTGTAAAGAATATAACCTCAGAGTATAGACAGCGGAAAGACAACTCCGATCTTTAGGCGAAGACTCCAAATCCACAGGGACAACTGACTGGTTGATCACAAGCCTAATTCCTCCAAACTTTAGCAATCTAGTATCCATCCGGGATTTTTCCAAAGATTTAAAAAGTAAAGCAAGCGTAAGTGCATGTCGTACTCAACAAATATATCATGGGATTCATGAGGCTCAAAAGGCTGACACTGGTTTAACTACGATTAGCTTTTAATTATCATAATTTTAGCAAAGGAGTAGCAATAAGTTTATCACAAGCCCGTAAACACATGATCAGGTAAACATGAATAATGAATAGCATAAACAACAATCATTAGTGAGCATCTTTATCATTAGTATTATCCATGTTCATCATCTATTCCGTAAGAGTTCCAAGGCCGCTCGTGACCGTGAGCACGACTGATATATCAGTTTTACACTCTGCAGAGGTTGTACACTTTCACTATGAGTCGTGATTTACCCTTTCACCCGAGGTGATCAGCCTCTTGACCCACTACCAAGGAAGGTCGGCAGGGTTCACTATGAAGCCTTTCAAAGGTTCGTCTAACAAGTTAGGGCCGCTAAGGTTTCCACATCAGTAAGCATGAACCCCCCTCCAAGGAGTGACTAAAAAAATACAAAGAAACCAAAGTGCACCCTCTTCGCAGGCCGAGATCATACAAACCGAAACCCCTCTTGTGCCATAAAGGTAACCTCTAACAAGCTAGAAAAGGTCCTCATACTGAGCTAAAGCCAGAGCCATATAGCCCTCACAGCTGTATTATAAGTCCCGGATGATCACTTACAGATAAGTCCTTAGGGAGAGGAATCTAGAGCACCATAAAAATAACCCAATGCTCTAACCCCTTGTTCCATGTTGCTAAAAAGCATCTTTTAATGTTTATTGCATAATCCATTAGTCAAGTTACAAGATCATGGCTCTAGTTGAGCACTAGCATCATACTACCCAATGCAATACCCCATAGGTATCAAGGTACAAGCACAAAAGACTAGAATATCCTTAGTGGTAGTCAAGGTAGACACATGCAGTATGAATTAAATGATTATCGGTGTATAGGACAACAAGTAAGATCCCAAGCTATACATGCCTTAAACACCGATCCTTCAGTAAGCTTTAATCTTCAACGTTCTTCTTCTTCTTGAGCACCACGTATATCTTACCGACTAGACTTAATCATAAGCACCACATAAGCATCCAGGCAATCATACACGAAGCAAACAATAGATCTAAATTAGAACAGTACACCAAACATAAAATCAAGATGAAAAGTTTGTAAAATGAATCTACGTCTCGCTACGAACACACAGACGTGAAAAAGCACGCTAATCGAAGCTACGGTGAAAAAGATACATCTACCGGAAGATTTGCTTATAGAAGAAAATATAAAACTATTAGCTTCATGTGTTTTAATTATAAAAACATATATAAGATATTTTATAGATATTATAATTTAAGTCCAATTTAGATTTGAATTATAAAACTAAAGTAAAACAAATCATATTTTATTTATAAAACCCAATTGCATAATTGTTATTTAAGATATGATTCAAACCATGAAATTCCAGTATTAGTGACATGATAAACACTGTTACTAATGCGTAGATCTCGTCGCTATAAATCTAATGCAACTTGTATGGACTAAAACGGAGTTAAAACGTAGAAGATCTGGTTTAAACAAGATTTGCTTTAATAAAATAATAGATTAAATTTAACCTCGAATTTTAAAAGTTAAAAACATACTTAATAGTAGTATGAACATGTTGGTTATGAAATTATGAACCTAACGCAAGTTGAACGGATCAAATCGGAGTTAAAACGGAGAAGTTATGGCTAAAACAAAATCAGTGGCAAATATGTAAATAAGTGAAAACATATTTTTGAAGTCAACCAAATAAAATACGCTTTTAAAAGAATAAGACGTATGCTATCCAATACATAGTGGACCGCGGGTTAAGTCTAAAGTATTTATAAGGGGCTTTTTGTAAAGTTGGCAGGCGAAAGGGTACGGATGAACGTCGGCCGTCGGATCTAACATCCACGTGTCAGATCAGATGGAAGCGGAGAAAAAAAACTCGAAAACGGCCTTAGGGTGCACAGTTTTCAATGGGAAAGGCATGGGAGGAGAGAGGAGGTTGAGGTGAGCTCACCTAGGGGATTTCGGCGGCAGAGGAAGCACGGAGGCGGCGCTGCGTTTCGGGAGGCGGGCGGCTCGTCGGCACGAGCACGCTAGGGCATAGGCGGCGGCTGCGGCTTTCTCTAGGCTCGGTGGGGGACGTCACGGGCGCGGAGGCTTATATGGGGTGGAGCGGCGTGGCGCGCACGGCAGGGGAGGAGTCGGGAGCGGCGTAGACACGGCCTCCATGGCGACGGCGGTGGAGTCTGACGCGACAACGGAAGGTAAGAGAAAGGTCTGACGGACAGGGCCCACCTGACGGCGTAAGTGAGAGGGAGGGGACGTGCGGCTGCTGTCCTTGGGCTGGCTCATTGATGCGGGCCACGATGTAAAAATGGGGCGGCCCAAGAGGAAAGGGAAGCGACCTGTGGAGGAATACGAGTGTGTGCTGGCCTGCTGGGCTACGCGGGAGGGAGCACTTGGGCCGGCTCGGCCCACGCGGGGAAAACTGAGAAGAAGAAACAGTGGCCCAGGAAGGGAAAAGAAATGGAGTGCTAGGCCATGAAGGCCGAAAGGGAGAGAAGGGAGGAGAGAGGGCTTTTTTTCCAAATCCTTTTTCTTTTCTTAATTCAAAACAAATTCAAATATGAACCGAATCAAATTTGAACACGGTTTAAAATACATTTTTTCAATTCAAATAAAAATGAACAATTTTGGGTAAGTTCTCAAAAATAAAATTTTCAACTTAAAAAAAACTTTTATTTTCAAATTCTCTTTTTCTTTCTTTCTTTCAAAGCCATTTTTAATTTCATTTGCAAAAGCAATGTCAACCATTTTAAATTTTCAATCAAAACCACTCAACCAAATAAATCAAATGCAAAGGCATGTTTGCACAAACATGTTGCTAAACCTTATGATGAATTTTAATTTAATGAAAAATTTTGTTTTCCTATATTTTATGAGCACAAAATTCAGGAATAAATCATTTTATACCTATTTTCAAAAGAGGCAAATTTTAGGGTGTTACAATGACCCCATCCTTCTCTAAAAGATAGGTATGGACACCAAATTCGTCACCATCTGGATAGCCATTGGATGGGGGAACGCTGCTCCCGTTGACAAGCTAGGTTCTCGGCTCCTAACAATTCAATTCTTATGCTCTTTGCAAGAAGTTGAGGGTGGGATGACTTACTATCTTTTTTAGAAAGAATATTATCTTACATGGAGGAATCTCAGTTCTCACTATGGCTTTAGTACAAAATGCTCAATTGACTTAGGTCATGCTCTCAAAGGTTTTAATTGCCATGAATTTTGGAGAGTAATTTCAGGTCAAAACATAGTTGGCAAGTTTCAAACTCGAAATATGAATATTCATCATCCTACTTTGAGGTTCATGCATCGATGGATTGCCATGACTTTGTTTGTTAGACAAGATATTCGATTTGTTTACCATGTAGAAATGCAAATTCTCTATGCTATGCTTAAAAAGACTTAAATTTCTCCTACGAAAGAAATTATTCTTAAACATTGGTTAGAAACATTCAAGGCTTCTACATTTATCTCTTGCACGCCCCTTGTGACTCGTATTGCCGCTAGTATTGGTGCATTGGATGGACAAGATGTGACATACATCTCTACTCCACGCATCGATATTCATGAGCACTACTTGATGCAAGGGCATCATTTGAAATGTGATGATACAGGGAACCTTGTGTTTTTCTTCCCGTGGTATACAAACGAGATTCTGTTACCGAACCCGAAATTCTCTTTGTATAAGTCCTCGAAGCTAATTTTCACTCTTGTCGAGCAAGAGGAAGCACGCAGGAGTTCTATTTCTCGTAGGGCAACAAGGAGCAGGACTAGAAACAAAGCAGGCGGCTCTCAACAGCCAACACCGCCACCACTTGTGCCTTAGGCGTACCATGTAGAGTGGTTCCCAGCCATGTAGACGCCTGGGTTCACACCCAGGTACCAGCCTAGCTAGGGGCACACCTGAAAGCCATAGTTTGGTTTTGGATAATTGATGAAACCTAGGACTAACCTTTGATCTAAGTGTGTGATTTAGACGAGATGGTCCAATCCAAATTGTGGAGCTAGAAGATGGTCATGGTGAACGAGATGGCCACATGTGATGATGATCAAGTGCTCAACTTGAAAAGAAGAAAGAGGAAAACAAAATCCAAGGAGATCAAGGCAAAGGTATCTAATATGATTTTGTTTTGGCACTTAAGACACCATAGAGGGTGCAAGTGCATTTAGGATCGATAGCCATACTATAAAGAGGGGAAATCTTTGGCAAATCGGTTTATCAAGTGCCACTAGGTGACATGATTCTTGCATATGCATTTAGAAACCAAGTGTGCTAACTTTAACCCTTGTAAAATGCTTTGAAAAATTCTAACACATGTGCACACAAGTTCTACACCTTGTGTTTAGCAAGTTGGAAGCAAGGGTGAAGTGGTTGTTGAGTATGAAAAAGAAAATGAGAAGAGTTAGGGGCGTCGGACCCTAGCTTAGGAGATGTCGGACCCTGCCTGGCTAGGTTCGACGGTCTACCCGGGAGCGGCAACGTCGAACCCTCCCAATCGGACCCGTCGGACTGATCGCGTGCACTGTTCAACTTCACGAGAGAGAGCGAGGCACACGAGCGTGTGATGCATGGTAGCATCGGACCACCCCTGGGTCCAACGAAGGGCATTGGACTAGTGTCCGATGAGTTTTGCCCTCTCTAGACCTTACTGGACCGCATCGGACTTGCCTGGTGCGTGGTCCTACGGTGGGTCCGAGGCTTGGTCCGACGACAGCGATGAGTGCATGGTAGAGAGTTGTTGGCAGCAACGGTCATCTCGATTGAATAGGGACGCATGGCAGCTCAGGAGTGGCCATGGTAGGGAATCGGACCCTACGTCGATTAGTCCTACTCCCCCGTAGGGATGGTCCAACGGTCCTCCACGAGGCATACTGGCTAGTGGAGCCTTGAGGGCTCTATAAATAGAAGTGGGTCGGCTTTGGCTCACTCTCTTGCACATTTTGACCTGTGATACATCCTTGTGAGCCTAAGCAAACACCTCCTACTCATCTCCATCGTTGATTCATCATCACAGTGAGATTGTGAGTGATTTCAAATGCATTTGCTTGAGTGATTGTATCTAGTGGCACTTGGGGATTGTTGTGGCTACGGATTTCTTGTTTCTCTTGGTGGTTGCCACCACCTAGATGGCTTGGAGCAGCAGAGAAGCTTCAGCACGTGTTGGTGATTGTTTGTGGTCGGCTCCGATGATTGTGAGGGGTATTGTATCTTCCCCAGCGGAGAGCCAAAAGGTAACTCTAGTGGATTGTTCGTGTCATTGAGTTACCTCACTTGTGGATAGGTTCTTGCGGTGTCCATTTGTTGGACGAGGTTTGTGCAACACCTCTTGACCGCTAAATCACCAAGTGTTGGTTGACACAATGGGGACTAGCATGCCGGTAAGCACGTGAACCTCGGGAGAAAAATCTTGTGTCATTCTTGTAATTGGATTTCTTCTGGTGATTGGTGGTCATCATATTATGATTGGTTCATTCATTGGCATGGCTGTATAATCACCCTACTCACTCCTTTATATTTCTTACAAACTAGTTGTCAAGCTCTTTAGTGTAGTTAGTCTTTGACAGCTTGTTAGTTTGGTTAATGTGGCTCTTTAGTTAGTCTTTTAGAGCACACTAGCTTAGTGAGTAGTGACCTAACTTATTGTGTGCCTAATGATCATAGCAACTACAATTGTTTAGATAGGTGGCTTGCAACCCTTGTAGATCTAGAGCAAAATTGCATTAAGCCATTTGTTGTACTAATCAATTGCTCTAGTACTTCGTAGAATTTTTAAATAGGCTATTCACCCCCCCTCTAGCCATATTTGAACCTTTCAACACCCCGCAACCACACGAGGACTGTGGATCGGGATGGCATAAGGCCGACAATGCAGCATGGAGACATGCTCACTCCTTCGACTCCGAGGGACTACCACCACCCATCCAGCCACGACAGTCTACTTCAGATCGTCACGAGCTAGATGGCATCAACACCCGCCTCAAAGGATTGTAGATCCGCATAGGTGAAATTCAAAATACACTTAACACTGATGTGCAGGATACGACCCAGTGGCAGCTTCAGCAGCAGCAACAGATGGCGCAAATGAACGCGCTGCTAATGCAACATCACGATGCATAGGTGGCCTACTGGCGGTCCATGGGATACAATCCCGGACCATACACCATGAGCTAGCTTGGGGGAAGACCCCCTCAGAGGTAACTTGTATCTTTTATTTTTTGTATTTTAAATTTTCGTATTTATCTGCATTTATTTATTTATTAGCATTAAAAATTTTGGAAAAAAATTAAAAATACCAAAAAATGAAATATGATAAAAATACCAAAAATATGAATTCTACTCATCATATGTGTTTTAAGAATGTTTAGTTTCTTCTAAGTTGAAATGATAAATAGTTGCTCTGTCTATAATTCATCTGTTCTTAGGCTCTAACTTAATATTCCCCAAGATTTAAGTTTGTTGGCTAAAAATAACTCATCCTAAAAACTTGAAAACTTGTGGGTTGCTAATGCTCCTTTTCTAAGTTGTTGCGAGTTATGATATGGTACAAATAGATTTTGCTATGATTTTTTCTAAGAGAGACTCGACATTTGGAGTTTTTAATTTCAAAAATGCTAAAATTCAAAGTTCGTTAATCATTATGAATACCTACCAAGGCCATATGACATGATTCAAATTCAAACCTTAGTCATATGCTACTTGTTTGAGCATTGAGCTTTGTCAATTTGTTGTGACCCTTGTTGAGATTCTCATCATGCGTCCATGATCAAGACACACGTACACCCACAAATAAAATGCTAACTCTTACACTGAGAGTTACGTAAAAACATGCTTTTTTCGTCCACCAAAATAATTATTCTATCCATTTATCATGAGTCTCTCTTTCTAAAGTTTCATATGCCAAAAGAATAGTATGGGCAATGCTAAAAAAGAAGAAGGAAAAGAAAAGAAAAATATCCATGCCAAAAGGCATGAGAGAAAAAATACATGCCAAAGAGCATAAAGAAAAGAAAAGAAAAAGAAAGAAAGAAATAAAGATAGCCCATACTTTCAAATAAAAGGCATTTATCCAAAAAGAGAGAGATTCATAATTCAAAGGAGTACAAAAATATTTAGAATTAGGAAGTTATAAAAATTTCACGCACTTGCACGTCTTGATCAATGTGTATGACTTGTATCTCCTTGAGGTCTGGTTTTTTACTTAGCAAAATATGTGATGTAAGTATGCCTCAATTTCATACCTACCCAAAACTCCACGAAAAAGCCTTTAGTGGTAGGATGAAAAGAAGGCAATATCAAAATATCTTGGTGAGGTTTCATACACATTGAGCGATCAAGAGAATCATTTGAGAAACTTACATTTATTTTACAAAATTCATAAAACTTCCGGATAGATGGTTAATCGAGGAATGAATGATTGGTGATTCTATTACAACAGTTCTATCTTGCAACCGCCTGAGAACTTGGAAAAAGCTATACGCCCCACAGGGATCAAGGTAAAAGGGTGGATAAAAATGCTGACTTATTTAAATTGCGGAAGAATACTTTGTTATAGGCATAGCACTTGTGAAATATATTCGACATAGTAGAAACTCCTGATCAACAACCAAGTACTTAGCTATTTGCTCAGGACAAGCAAAGGTTAAGCTTGGGGGATTTGTTGGCGGTCCTTCACGATCAAATCTGACCGCCAAAAACTATCCAAAACGAAAGAAATAAACAAACTTTTAGCACATATGCTTTTACTATTAACCTAGTTCCACTTATATTGGAAGAAACATGTTTTGCAGGACATACATTTGAATACAAGTGGAAAACAAGACAAAAGACGCAATTCGAAAAGCGTAATGCAGAAATACGCAATGAAACAAATAGAGTAGCCCATCTTCACAACAAAACCTAGGCCGAGCACCACCGGGGGAGCAACCTAGGCCTAGCCAGCAGCCCACCAGAGCAAGGCGATGGCCAGCAGGGCCAGCCCTGGTGCAACCACACCTGGGGTGCACCTGTAGCCCCTAGCACCGCCTATCGGGCCCACCTTGCTTTGGCAGTTGCATGGCGGCATGCTGAGGCGGCTCCCGGTGGTTTCCAAAAATACCTGCGCCAAACTGACCATGGATTAGTATAAATAGGGGGATAGAGCTCACCTTCAAAACACACACCATTTGGAGCTACACACCTCACTACCACCTCTTGTATTTTTACTTTTAGTAGTCTTTTGTGAGCTAGCAAAGCTATCAAGGAGAGCTTGGCTCCTTGAAAGAAGAGAGACATCTTGGTATCAATAGTATGAAGAGTTCTTCCAAAGTCTTGCTCTCATATTATCAATATAGTTGTGCTATTGAATTAGAGTATAGTTTACATGTTATAATCATGACATATGAACTAGAATATAGTTTGAGTGTTATGATCTTATCATGTGGAACTTTATGCTTAACCATTCATATAACTTATATGAATAGAATTAGGGCTAAGTTGAGGTGGCGATTCATCATGCCTTCGGGTGTGCCCATGTTCTATGCTTGTCGATCTGTAGGATCAGAGTCCTGGAGGGATGTGGGTAGTTTCTATGTAATCGGGTGTGGTGCCCGGGTACATAGGGACAGATGAATGCATTTCCTACTCCACGGTTGAGGGGTAGGCGGCATGTGGTGATAGCCCTATCCATCCCTCATAATCCTCCACGTTTGGGTAGGTGTAGGAGTCTAAATGGTCACATGAGGTTACTGGTAGACCAGTACTTAGTGGCTTCCCGATTTATCTTACACTTAGTTCTAACTCTAATCATGTAATTTGTATGATCATTAACGGTTCTTTGCACGGCTATATTAGAACATGCCTTGTAAGTGCATCTAGCCCTTTAGTGGGTTTTGGTGAATTGAATGACAATACCATTAAAGGTCTAACAAGTTTGCTAAGTGTTAAACAGGAAATTGTGTTTATTGTATACACTTGTGGATTGTGGAATAAGAAGGGTATATAGGTTCAACAAGAAGGCAAACTTGATGATGTTTCACATAATGTTCAAATAAAGGCCAAAATTGTGTATTGTTGTGTTGGAAGATCATAGAAACAATATAGTTTAAGAGAAAGACAACAATGCAAATGGAGTTGTTGAAATGGCTTCTATATTATGGGATATCATAGTATCATGAGAAAGCAAGCATATTTGGCAAATGGTTAATGAGACATGAGTTGATGATTTTGGATTGGTCTCAATAATGGCTTGCTTATCGTGAACAAGAAGAGTTTGATAGTGGATTAGCTTTGATCAAGGATTGAAGAATGAGACAAGAATGCATAAGTGAAGAAATACCAAACAAAGGTTAAATGGCAAAGGACACAACTCATATTGGATATAAGTCGGTCTCTATGTTGGTTTGCTTGTATGGATAAAGATTTGTAAAATCACTTTGCATTGATTTGATCAAGCTAAAAGTATGAAGATAGAGATTGAAGTAAGTGTGTCGGCGCAAAAATGTGTTGCTGCGCCTGGCACACAGCAAGTCGGAAGGATCTACTTGATGGAGCAAGGCTGGAGATCCGCTGGGCTTCAACGCAGGGCTAGCCGATCCAGCGAATTCCCGGAGGCGTGCTAGTCAATTTGACCTACAATTGACAAGGAGAGAAAGTTTATCAGTAATTTAAGGTGGAACATGCCGGTTTTTGCCCAGATAGTTCCAAGTGTGCCGCTTCGGGAGTAGCCAGACGGGGAAATCGACTAAATAGCTAAGGACTGTAGAGCTCATGGGATTGCAATTGATTTTATGATGACAAGTACAATGCACATAGATATAAGTAAAATCATCAGCTAGGTGGATATTACCAGTGTAAAGCATTGAGCCGATGAACCTAGCGAGAAAGGATATAACATGTGAACAAATCGACTGTCTAGTACAAATGGATCTACAAACACTCTGAATCTAATATGTTACCATCAACAGTGAGGTTCGACTGGATCGATGACAGCTATGATGATAATAACAAACTAAAACCGAAGAATCCATAAAACCGTTTATACATTGACAGGTTTTCTGAAAGACATGCTATATGTGTGAAAGCACAAATGAATCGGCTAAAATAGCCGATTCAGGTAGAAAAGGGATTATAGCATGTGAACAATCGACTGTTTAATATGGACAGATCTATAAACTCATCAAATATAACCTGTTAGCTGCATACTATGCACGATCAAGATCGAAGTAGAATGGTCGATAAAACATAATCCATCATTTAAAGTAAGAACCATCGCAATGTGACAAAATAAACGATGGATCTACTTGAAGGATGCCACCCTTAGGTAGAGCCGATAACTTGACCTTAACCTAATTCGAGCAGTGGAGGTCGAACTTAACCGATGCATATGGAGTTCGGCTGACTTCCTTTATTTTCTTCATGCACGTGTAAACCAGCTCACAATCCCAACTGCCCTTATCCTCACGTCAAGAGATCTTGGATGTCATGCTTCCCAAAATATATTAAACAATATTTATTTTGACATCATTAGCTGATCTCTTCCTTTCCAGGGTAAGCTTACCAAATTTTGGTGTAAACACATGCCCCCTAGTTTGGAGTATGAATTTTCATGCTTCAAACTATTTTGATCCAATAATGTCCTTTTCGAGTCAGAAATATCTGATTGCAATTCTTGGCTTTGATGATTTACTTGGGTTGACTGTTCATCTGCTTTAGCCGATTAAGAGCTGGTCCCCAAATTCGATCATAGCAATACAAGTTAACCGGCAGTACGGAAATATGTTGCATAAAAGTTTAGGTATTCTAGCCGATAGTCTTCTTCCAAGGAGCCGATGAATTTGCTGGCAGCGATATTACCTTATTCCAAGCCTCACCTACACATGTGAACTTTGAAGTGTCTACCATACCATCTTGGGTGGTTGAGGAATAGAACGGATTAGAATCCGGTCATCCTCGCTTCCCCTGCTCAGAAAACTTAGGTTTTTTTTAAAGATTTTCAAATTAAAACATAGCTTTGCTCCTCAAATGATTCTCTCAGATAGTTCAATGTGTATAGTTCCTCGTCAAAGCATTGTTTTGTCTCTTCTTATCCTACTTCTAAAAAGCTTATGTGGAGTCTTAGGTAAGGATAAAATATGTAGCGTACTTACCTTGCATATATTGTAAGGTCAAATCTCGAATCCAAGGAAAGAAATGTCATACTCTTAGATCAAAATGTGCATGTGCATGGAATATTTGGTGGCTAATCTAATTCTACTATGCTCTTTGAAATATATTTCTCTCATATGGAATATTTTAGCGAGAACATGGGCTATCTTTTCTCATCTTTTCTTTTTCCTTTTTTTATTTATTTATTTTGGAATTCTTTTGTATCTATCTTTTATATATTTTCGCATAACCCGTCTCTCTTTATAACAAATTTTTGAGAGAAATATTATTAAGAACTTGGAGCATTTATTCTAATAAAACCTAACATATTTTTGTCTTCTCCCAGTGTAGGAGCAGAACATTTTGAGGTGGATGAAAAACATATTTTTGTGTACTTCTAGTATAGAAGCAGCACATATATGTGGCGTGTACGTGATCTCGATCTTGGGAACATGATAAATCTCTCAACAAGTGTCAACAAGACTTGACAAAACTGAACACAGAGCAAGCAGCTTATGTGGAAGGTTTTTAATGAGACTAATATATGGCTCTGGTAGGAAATTCAACACCATTGAGGAGACAAGCTATTGATTTTGAATTTTTGTAAGAAAATTTCCCAAGTACTTTGCAAAAAGAAGCAAGGTTTTTTCATCATACCATATCTCATTCATCAACTACTTAGATAGCATGCTTTCCCTATGATAGATTGTTCACAAGTGATAGGAAAAGCATGAAATAAAGAATATGCGTACCTCCGCTTTGAATCGATGAATGCCTTTGCTCGAACTTTCTCCTAGTATGTATATATTAGCTAGACTTCATCGTCCTTATGATCTCTGCGTTCTCAATCAAACATATGATATGGCATAACCGCACGTACTTCCAAGATCTAACTCATCCTCTTTGTGCCCACGTACATCGTGTATATATATGCATGGAAATCTGACTTGCATGCACTACACAAAGGGCTCTATCGGCTTGATTCTTGATCTTCTAATTCTGAGCTGATTGCGAGCAATCTTTCATTTACTGCTTCTGACTTTTTAATAAGGCGATTATCAGTTTCGGAAGTCCCGCAATCAGATCAAGTTGAGAACACAGAAAGAGCACTGTGAAAAATTCGCTTGCCGAAGCCACAAACAGCAACAAAGGTCAGGGCTGGCCAAGAGGCTTCCTGCATTGGCCGTTGAGCGCGTTGTAGGTACATCATGGTAGTGCAGACGCCTTTGTTGTCGTTGGACATGTCCTCACCAAGCACGAGCTTAGAGACCCTATCTTCCGCTAGCTCCTATCTTATCGCCAATGGAGCGGCGATCGGTCATGTTGGCGCGGGGCTTCATGCTGAGCCGTCTGAAGGGCACGGCGGTAAATGCCAAGGATCGGCCGAGGAGCTTGGCCACTGTGGCGGTCAGCTCAAATAGTCTACTGATGTCAACGCTACTGCACTACTCCGAGAAGGACGTGGATGCGTCGGACACGCCGTAGCTGAGGTCACTCACCATATCAACGAGACTCCATGTGGACAACAATGAGCATCATTTGTCGTGTTGTGGCCCAGACTCTTCCACGTCCTTTGCCCATCCATCGGTTATGCCTCCACGAGAGAATATAGTCGATGTAGAGGAGGAGGTCCACAGCCTTGTTTGGGAGCATCACTTCCTTGCTCTGGTGATCTGACCTCCTAAATGACAATGGTGTCCTCGGCGACGACGATGAAGTAATCAAGCCAGATGACCTTGTCCTGATATCCTTATTGATAGCTAATCTCCACCATCTTCCGCATGTCGAGCCGATGGTCTCCTATTGGCTGTCAGGTTGTGAACCTTTTTTGTATCTCTAATACAACCTCCCATGATGACTTTTCCTTCTTATCAAAAAATATACTTGGTCGAACAGCCGATGATAATAACCCATGGAGGAAAACTCAATGTGACCTCAACAATCGAACTAGCGACGGTCATCGGCTATGTTGATCCTCATTGGCTCTATGTGATTATTCTTGAAATTCCACTGCTATACCAGAAACTGATATCTCACTAGTCTTACACCCTTGTCGATCGGCTGCAGACTCCATCAGTTTGAAGGGTAAGGTCTTGAACCAACGGCCAATTCTATCTTAACAGAGGTGATTGGTCTTTGTCAGCTTGGAGAGTAAATGCGTCATCGACAAGACCCTCCTCGCATGGCAACTTAAAGAAACAACAATTCCTTGCTTCCTGGTCCACTTTTTAATAAAGGCCACTGACAGTAAAATGCCTTCAAGCGTATGTAAAATAGCCGATATCAATTAATCCATATCATGTACGCATCCATGAATAGTAAGCCAATGTAAAAATAACCGATCTCCATATATTAGAATAATCATTATTAATTTGATCTTCTCTTGCTTGCATCGGTTGGTATAACAATGATATACTCCGAGCATCTTATTGGCCAAAGAGCAAGAGGTCCATGCAATCACAAAGAAAGCACATATTGCTCTCAAGGAAAAGCATTGTATCTTGGATGGAAAACACAAAGAACTTGAGGAGCAATATAGCATTCTTTGGGATAGCAACTCACATCCCTCCAAGGGAAATGATGCCTCTACTCCTTCACTAATCAAGGTTGTGAAAAATGTTATAATCTTGATATGAATATTTATTCCACTAACCTTGCTAACATGGAGGCCATGAGAAAAGAGATTGCTAGGCTCAATAAGATGATAGCAGGAGGATGCATGGATGACATGACTCAAAATGGTGGCAAGAAAATTAAGGAAACAAAAAGGCCACAATACAAGAATGGGTGGCATCCCTCAATCAAAGATAAGCTCGGGCACACAAAAGGAGCCATGACAAATGGTAGGAAACTGGTGAATGGCTTTGAATATGTGCAGTTTAAGAGGAAGGAGCAGATTGGTATAGTTCAACCTACATAGACCGTGGTAGTGCTGCATCCCAAGGGCGGCAGTGCTGCGCCCCACAAAAATGGGAAGGCTACCAATCTGACTCCTGATCATACTAAGCTCATAATGAAGATGCCTAGGCAGAACAATAAAGCTCCCAAGGCCATCAAGGTGCAACTTCAACCAAAGAAGACTCTCATCACTTGCTTTAAGTGTAAGGAGGAGGGTCACCATGGAAGAGATTGCTCCTTGAAGAAAGAAGAGATGGGCATGAGCAAGATCCAAGAGAAGAAGAAGATGGCTCATGTAAAGTGCTCCAACATGGGACACAATGCCTCTATGTGTTTCAACAAGGTTGATGACCAAGCCACACATCCAAACAAGAAGACAAGAAAAATCAATAGAAAGTGTTATGGATGCAATGAGAAGGGACATAAACTTGGCTTATGTCCTAACAAGAAAAGTGAAGGCCTTGTGTCATCAAGAAAGAAGCTCATCGACAAGGAAGCAAACAAGAAGCAAGAGAAGAAGATATCTTGCAAGAACAAACACCGCATTTGCTACACTTGTCGAGGAAAGGGACATCTAAGTATGGATTATCCCATGGGTAACACTCCTAAGCTCAACTCATTAATTGATTCAAATTTGCTTAGGAGGCCCAAAAATGACACTTGTGCTAGAAAGGTGATTGGTTCACCACACGTTAGCACAAAGGCCATTTGGGTGCCTAAGTCTCTTGTGACTAACCTTGATGGACCCAACATAGTTTGGGTACCAAAGTGTGCTTGATGAGTGTTGTAGGTGCTTGAAGGTGATATGAAGCTTTGGGGTACTTGAGCAAGTTTATTGAAAAATATGATTTCAAGCTATCAATCTTATTCATATTGTCTATTCTCTCAAGATTGACCCAAGAACAAATTGATGGATATATTTCTAACTTCATACTCACCTCTGTAATTAGTACCTAACCCTTGCTAGCTAGCCACTTAACTTGTGTAGTCTCTAGTAGTTCACAAATATGTATGTGTTTGTGAATTATTAGGAGTAGCTAGAGTACTTAAAGTTTAAATGAATCATTTGCCATATGATGCTTTTAATGCTCTCTAGTAGAGCATGATCTTATTCATGTTGTAGGTAATGAGGAACCACCTTGTGAGGCAAACAAGCAATTAGCCATTGGTGATATAAGACCACAAGAAGTACAGGCTATAGAAGTGGAAGCTCCTCATGTTGCAGCTGATCTGCAACCTACTGTTGAAGTACGAGCAGCAGTGCTGCTCATAGAAGCAGCAGTGTCGCATAGAGAAGCAGCACTACCATGCCTCTACAGACAGCAGCAGCTGACAACAGTCCAATTCATGGACAAAACCTACAACATGATGATGAGCAAAGTGAAGATGAAGAGACCACCTCGTCCATTATATTCAAAAAGGGTGGTAATAACAAAATCTCAAGTGCATGCTATTATCAAATTTTACTCCTTTGTGCCTTGTGTAGCCACTTAGGAAACTGAAGCACTTGAGGATATACATTGGTTGTTGGTCATGGAAGAGATGTATGGTTTCAATTGAATTGATCATCCACAACAAGCAACATACATGACTTGGGTTTCCTTTGTGGACTTCAAACCAAGAATTTCAAGAAAGACAAGAATAAAGAATCAAGCTCAAGTAGAAGCACTTATCACTCACAATTCAAGAACTCTCTACTTGATGAAATCTTGTCTAATGATAGATTGCCAGATTCTCATTCTTATCTTATGGGCATCTACATGCTATAATGGTTGTAAGTATTTCTTGGCATAATTAAATTTGATAAATGTATTGTTGCCATGACTTAGACATAGAGTGAAATCCCAAGTTCTTAAGTGAATAAAGTGCTATGTGAGAAATTCAAATACTTAGAGCACTTACTAAAAGGGAAATTACTCTATGACTAGAGTTGTGAGACTAACCTTTCTCTAAGTGATTTGTGCAGTCTCACTAAATGAGAATGTGTTTCTCAAATGGAGTGTGCTATCATAGGAAGATCATCAATCCAAACTATGTGATGTACTCTCTCTCTCTAGTTAATTTGGAATTGATTCATCGATGTTAGCCACTCATCATAATATGGCTTAAATCTGCCCTTTGGACATAATTGAACAATCATGTATATTCACATTTCCATTCCACTCAAAAGAGTGTGCATGAGGCATCAAGGGAGATTTAGTCCATGTTATGAGGTTTCTATTTTAGTAACCCATTTGCCTTTCACACATAAAAGGTTACTAAATGAGAAACTAGTGCTTATGTTACTAATGCCCACTTGTGTTGAGCTTATTTATAAAAAAATCAAGAAGAAGAGGTTGTGCTTGCTTAACTGAATAAATCACAAGTCTGAAGGTCACTCTTCACCTAAAGTAAGATGAGGTTGTTAGAGGCCAAAGAGACCAAATTCTCAAGTATTGGATAAAATCAAGTTTAAGGTTGAGTTGGATAAGCTATATTGGAAGAATTCACAAGATTACAAGTATTGATAAGAGGTCTGAATGGAAATAAAGTCTTGGAGGTATTCTCAACCAAATTCACCTCAAGATTGGACAAGAAGAAGAGAAGAATTAGGAATTATCAAATATCTCCAGAAAATTGAAATTCTGAGTTGGCTGCCTTCACGCATGGATTTGGATGTCCAAATACTGATAAATTGGGCTGAAACTTTGTGAGCATGCTATACACATCTAATATTTGTTTCTGTACAATTGGCATGAAGATTGGTTTAGAGGAAAGTCAGTTTTGAGATGAATTCTGTCAGCTTCAACACTGTAGTTTCAGACTCTAGCAGTTTTGGTAGAAAATTAATTTGGCTGATCAAATAGAGTCCAAATGAGCTAAAATTTTTATAACAGTTAGAGGACTTATATGTGCACATATGTACTAAATTTCATGTATATTGGACTAGTAGTCTAGGAGATAAGAATTGTGCTTCAAGAAAGACAGAATCTGAAAATTCACTGGATGAAATTGGATGGCATTGTATCAACAAGATTAAGTTGGCTCTCAAGTTGGTTATGAAGAATCAATAAAAATGGGATGCATCGGTTTGGTATAAAGGAGTTGCAATGAAAGAGAACGACTCGCACAAGGGTCTATAGGAGTTGCAATCAATTACAAGCAGCAGCAAGTAGCTGCAACTAGTTGGAACTAAAAGAAGTCGGTTGCAAGCTTTCAGAAATAGCAGCTGAAATCAATTAAAACTAGATGAAACCGGTCGACTTCAGCAGTTACAAGTAGCTGAAATAAGTTACAATCAGTTGGAACTAGCTGAAATCAATTAGAAGCAACTGCAACCAGTGAAACTAATTGGATTGCAAGCAGCTTGAAGGAGTTTGAATCAGTTGGAATATAGTGTAAACTTCTCCCTTGATCTCATGGTATTGATATGCAAGAGCATACTTTGTGTACTCTTGTATGCATAAATTGAGGGGGAGTTTAGCTTATATCTTGTGAGACTAATGGCTTCTTTCAAGTTCATATTGAATAGTCTCACACATTGGAGAAAGAAGAACAGCAAAGGAGGATGGATGGTTCCAATGGAATCTTTGGGTACTCCAAAAGTTATTCTAGGAGGTCTCAGTCTTTATAAACCAAGTGCTCCTGGTCTAGTGTCGGATGCCCTAATCCTTTAGTGGAACCAAATCTGAATGAGTTGGAGAAAAGAATTGAAGAGTGGACTTTCATTGTTATTTCTCCTCTCAAGAGCTCATCAAGTGCACATGATCCATCCCATTGATCACCCAGGATCTTGTCAACAAAGAGTGGTAACTCCTAGTTTACAATTTGCAAATTTCATGAATTTTACCTTTTGCTCTCTATGTGGGTTGCCTTAGGTAAAGAAATAACTAGGAACCTAATATAGATCTTGGATGATCACAAGAACTCAATTTCACCACATTTCATCAAGTGAGAACTATGGCCATCCAAATCATTGAAGTCTCATTTATGATGGTCATGACAATCAAAATTTGTGTGGTGATCTATCTACCTTGGTGGTGGTATGTTCTTTGGCACAATTTCAATTATTGCAAATTTGTTATGCCTTGACCAAGATATAGGATGAACTCCTCTAGACTCTTAAACTGATTCAAGTGCATTTCACAAGTAATTCGAGTACTTGATGCACATATTAAGGGGGAGCCCATTCTATGCCTTGTGTCTTTTGAGACTAACCTTTTCTTCTAGTGATTTGTGTAGTCTCTCGGTAATGAGTTTCTCATGGGTATGGTACATTGACTCAATCCAAATTGGTAAAGTTATCTCTCATATTCATTTGGATTGTATTTTTATCTCTTAAGTAGCTACTCTCCATAATATAGCTTAAATTCCCTTGTTTGGACTTAATTGACCAAAAGTGCATATGTTCTTGCCTTACACATATATATGTATGCACTATCAAAAAGGGGGACTTACATGCCTTCCACATCTAAAGGGTCACTAGTTGTGAAACTATAGCTTGTGCAATTTAATGCTATCTCTTGTCTTTGTGAGCATTCCCTAGGTGACATTATGAGATACGAGCATTCTTTCCAATTGGCATCAACATGTGAAGATTCCTTTATTTGGTGTCAAAATTATGAAGATAATATTTCAATTGGTACTGGTGGAAAATCTTTTAATTTGCTATATCAAGAAATATGTCTTCAACTGGTACCTCAAAATGATAACAAGAGCTAGCAATGGACTTTCCACCTAAATCAAGCACAAGTTTGTGATATCTCCTTGAAGATGATGATGAAGAGAGATGGGCACAAATGAAATCTTTTTGCATAAAGAAGTGCTAAGACCATCAAAGCACTAAATTGAACTAATGAAAATCATTATCATGGTGGAGATTATGAGGCTTAGAACAAAGGTATATCGCTCCATGAACTCTTGTTTTACCTTTGTGCATCTAGGCCCCTTACATGCTAGTGTGTGCATGTGTATGCAATATACTGAGTCACACCATGAGTTTGTTCTTATGGTGATGATTAAAGAATGAGTTAGTTATTTGGTTGATACCTCTTGTGGTGATGGTGTGAGTTAGTCATGCTAAAAGTGTCATCTAGAGTGAGGTATGAGCTAAATATGCTAACTTCTCAAGAATCTTGACTTAAATTGTTGCATACTTTGTTTGGTAGAAAACTCAAGAGATAAATCCTATATGCTGACCTTTTACCTACCTCTTGCCCTCACTTGTCTGCCATTATTTCTTCCTTTTGGTGGAGAGATCTTTTTGGAGATTAATGCCAAAGGGGGAGAAATATTGGGGGAGTGTAAGGGAGGAGAGATTGATGTGTGGATTTAAAGGGGTAAAAGAGAGGCATATAAGATTTTTCAATTTTTATTGTGTGGTGTGTGCAAGGATAGTTTAAATTGATGCTCTTGATAAGGACCATTTATGCTAGTGTGTGACATTCATGCCTTGAATGTTGTATTGTTTATTTTGTCTAACTGCCACTGTGCGGCAGTGCCACGCTCACTAGCGGAAGTGCCGCACATGACAACTTTAGAAACTTCTTGAGTGCATGAACTGCCATGAGCATCACGTTTATCATGAAGACACCTTGCACCCCATGGATGCTAACATATAAGAGAGTTCCCACACTTCATCTTGAATACGTGCATTTGGCATTTGAGGACAAAATTTGAAATTCCATTCTATGCACACATTTAGGGGGAGCTCACTATATCATAGGATTCAAAATCTTATTTATCAATCTCTTGTAAGCTTTAATTGTGTTGTCGTCAATCACCAAAAAGGGAGAGATTATAAGTGCATCTAGCCCTTTAGTGGGTTTTGATGAATTGAATGACAACACCATTAAAGGTCTAATAAGTTTGCTAAGTGTTGAACAGGAAATTGTGTTTATTGTATACACTTGTGGATTGTGGAATGAGAAGGGTATATAGGTTCAACAAGAAGGCAAACTTGATGATGTTTCACATAATGTTCAAATAAAGGCTAAAATTGTGTATTGTTGTGTTGGAAGATCATAGAAACAATATAGTTTAAGAGAAAGACAACAATGCAAATGGAGTTGTTGAAATGGCTTCTATGTTGTGGGATATCATAGTATCATGAGAAAGCAATCATATTTGGCAAATGGTAAATGAGACATGAGTTGATGATTTTGGATTGGTCTCAATAATAGCTTGCTTATCGTGAACAAGAAGAGTTTGATAGTGGATTAGCTTTGATCAAGGATTAAAGAAAAAGAATGCATAAGTGAAGAAATACCAAGCAAAGGTTAAATGGCAAAGAACACAACTTATATTGTATATAAGTCGGTCTCTATGTTGGTTTGCTTGTATGGATAAAGATTTGGAAAATCACTTTGCATTGATTTGATCAAGCTAGAAGTATGAATATAGAGATTGAAGTGAGTGTTTGGAATGTCAAGCCAAAATGAAGAGGAGATAAGGAATAGTGAATTGGCTTGACCACAATGATGTTGATCCATATATGTCTCTATGTGAGTCTAACTGAAGCTTGATTGATCTGAACTTTCATATCTAGAAGATATTCAAGCAAGGATCACAATATTGAAGAAATGGTTTTTCAATGTATGCTTAGTATGATATGACTTGAGTATGGCTTGATAAGGTGAAGATAGCAAAGAAAGGGCTTTGAGGGACTAAGCGTATGTGAAGGGCAAGCGATGGCTTAAGGACCGAGGTACCATGGCTAAGGTGAATAAGAGAGTACTTGCATTGAGTCGAGGAACTAATCAAGCTATGTGGAGTCATATTGTGTTAAGGATCAAATCATTAGTGAAAGTGACTTGAAGCAATTGACTGAACTCACATGTGTTGGAAAGATTCAAGTCACAAGATCAACATGTGTTTGCTCGAAGAGATGAGACAAAGATAATTGCAAACCTTATGAAGTAATATTGAGAAAGAGGACAATACATTCGATGGTGGAGCCCCCAATTATAAAAGGATGCGGTAACCAACTCAAAGGTGTTTCAATTATTTGATATTTTGAATTTGAGCTTAGGAAAAGTCGTACTATAAAGGGGGGTACAATGCACAAGCTTTAATGTGCAACCAAGTGCTCAGTTACCCACTATATATCCTTAAAGCCTCAGCCAAGACAGCAAGCTTTATAATCCTATCTTTTGAGTTGCCTGGCTTGAGCGGCACTGCCGCTCTCCAAGCGGCACTGCTGAGACTTAAAGGTTACCATTGGAAGCAGGGGGTATGTCTATCTCCTTCCTGCTTCCCCCAATGGTTATCTCGGCCATTCCCTTCCCAAGTGCGACCAGGACAGCTCTCTCTCCCTCACTCACCATTGGAGTCCCTCAAGCTTCTCCTTTGCTTCCCTTGCAAATCCATGAGAGTTTGAGCATCTAAACTCCATTAGAGAGCTCACCAATCTATTCTTCATCTCCTAGAGCACTTGGTTCGTGTTCAAATCAGTTGATTGTGTTTGTTACTCTTGGAGCTTGCTCCTACCCGGCTAGAGCATCACCCGTGGAGCTTGTCAACTTGTGTGGTAGCCCCGGGAGGTTTGTAATCACCCCAATCATCTAGTGAAATCACCCCTCATCTTAAGAGTTCATTCTTTTGACTTGAGAACGAGGATAAGGTTGAAAGAGACCAAAGCCATAGTGGCTTCCTCAACAATGTGGACATAGGCAAGCCTTGGTGGCGAACTAAACCATGGGATAATTCGGTGTCTCACTTGTGTTCTTGTGATTTGCATTACTATATTTGTGTTTGTGATGATTCTAGGGTTTGGTCCTGATCTATTTGCTCGTGAACTTCCACCAACATCTAGGTAGTGGAATAGGCTCTACACTACCCTAGGAACATCAGTAA
Source organism: Miscanthus lutarioriparius (assembly GCA_904845875.1). Classification (NCBI taxonomy): domain Eukaryota; kingdom Viridiplantae; phylum Streptophyta; class Magnoliopsida; order Poales; family Poaceae; genus Miscanthus; species Miscanthus lutarioriparius. The sequence continues at coordinate 47,266,185 of CAJGYO010000019.1, forward strand.
TTTGCTCGATCTACTTTTCCTAGGGAAGTTTTTGAATTGTGCTTCCGCAGGTGTCTGTGGACACTGTAGTGCCGCGCGTGTGCCTGGCAGTGCCAACAAGCATTTTTGGCGCTATTGTAGGGGATGGACTTAAAAACTTTATACTTGGTAATTGCGTGTAGAAATGACAACAATTTGTTTCCTTCGTCTAAAAGACAAAGAAAATTAATTCAATAAGCACGCCTGCTAAGCACGTGTTTGGATGCCTAGTCTAAAGTTTAGTTGAAAGTTAAGGGCTAAATTTTATTCCACTTTAGCTCCCTTGTGTGATCTAATGAAGATATTTTTTAAGGTTGGCTAAATCTTAGACAACACCTTTTTTCTTGAATACACAAAAGGTTTGCGCATCTTTGTATTAAGATCGAGAAATAGTCAAAGTTACAATGATGCGCCATGAATGGCACACTAGGGGGATAGTGTTGTACAATCAGCTCTACCCTCCCAAGCAGAAGGATATCATAGCCTATTACTCGGTAATCATGGTACCTATCCATCATCGGCGATCAGACATGCTGGCCTACACGGCGCCTCGACCACCTCAGCTGCTCTCCCTATGGGTCCAGGAAGAGCTATCTCATTGCCTCAGCATGCGAGGGGTTGAGCTGGTCAACGAAGATGCTATAGTAGGCATTCTGGTCTGCCTTGGAAGGTCTCGCCTGTCCGTCGATGAAACCCATCCGCTTCATCATTAGTACCTCTCCCCACTTAGAGGCTGGGACACGTGAGAGCACCTATGTGGCAATCCTGCTGCTGTGGGTTAGCAACTTTGGTTGTACCTCCATGGTCGATTGAGGCAGCAACGGCGATGGCGCCTTACGTAGGATCTTGTCAGTGAATCGCTTTAACCTCTTGGCGGCAGAGTCTGCTGATCATGGAGGGGTGCCCATGGGGGTGGCGCTGGTGCTTTGTGCGCATGCCTAGGCATCCATGACGCTGTTGATGGACCAAGGTCCTAGGGGTTCCCCATGGGGGGACTACTTGGATGGGCCCTGGGATGGCCCATGATCTGCTGAAGGACGCGAGACAAGGTGGCATGGATTTCAAGCTATTCCAGATCGACTTAGTCGGCTTACTATGAAAGTTAAATTCTATAATAGTACTAGGACTCTTCTCTTATAATCGACTAGGACTAGATACGTGCCCTTACCTTCTCCTCTATATAAAGAGAGGTACGGTGCACCCTCTTATAACCCTAACAATCATACAATCAATCTAACGCAAAAGGCTACACGCCGACTGGACGTATAAATCATTCGTCTCTTTGTATTTACTATCAAGTTTTGCGTATGCTAAAGCCCTTCGAACCTCATCCTGGGTAACCCCATGATGAGTTGTCAATCATCAAACACCAATAGCTGGCGTGCTAGGTAGGGGCTTTCAGCGACTTCACGATCGAGAGCTCGGCGGACCTCAACGACGTGATTTTCTCGGTGGGTACCACCTTTATCTTGACTCCTGGATCTGTAAGGCAGATGACAACAACAAGCTCCAAAGTCATCTCATGGAGATCCCGACGCTTCAAGCTTCACCAGACATCTCGACAACCATGCTAGATCAACTCACCGAGAAGTTTTCGCACTTCTCAATCTCCGATCCAACTCGAACTTAGGAGGTCACCATCAACCATGACTCCCACTCGAACATGTCACCTTTGTTCGGGCTGGAGATCCCATCTTAAGTCCAACATGAAGACCCAGTTCTTTTTCCACTCGGACTCAAGAACTTAGCTTCAATCTATCAAGATACGATCAGCTACCTCGTGCAGTCTGAGCAAGAGATCCCTCTAACAGGTTCCCAGAGGGGTTTGGTTCTATCCATCACACCCGAAGGAGGCATCGTCCATTGGCCATGTGCTCCTTTAATAGATCCATCTCGTCTAGTCGATATGGTGGAACTCTTGCCTTATCAGGACAATAGAATTCTTCCAACGGACAACAACGATCACGGTTCTACAGAGATCTTGGACAATGCGACAACTGTAGAATCTAGAACTCACTCGGCCATGAGGCACTCCAAAGAAGTCTTTATGGATGGGCAACCACCTTAGATCCCTATGCCTAACCCACTAGATATCCAAGATGGAGAGGAAGCCTTGTCTGACATCTCCTCAGACACTACACCACCCAACGGAGAGACGGATGAGCAAAAGATGGCTAGGGAAAGGAAGAACAGAGCTCGACAGGCTCGGCACAACCGCGCCCAACACCGCAAGGAAGAGTGGCAGCGGTATTAGTCAGCTTATCAAGATGTTGAACAATGGTGCTTGGCTGTAGAGGCAGCATATGAACAACGTCTACGTGATGAAGAAGCAGAACGATAGCGCCAAGACCGTGATGCCATCAGAGCCTCTACATCACGCAACCTTGAGCCTAAGTTCATGGAAGTAGCTGGCCATAGGGTCTTCACTATGCCTTACGCCAACATCCATGCTTGGTAGAAGAGATGGCAGCCTTAGAAAACCCTACTCCAGATCAACAACGACTCAAAGTCATTCTAGAATCCATGGCCCTTCAGATGTAGGCTACAAAAGCAACATCCCAAGCTAACCCTTCCTGAGGACCAGTGGTGCAGGCACCAGCCTACTCTCGTCTGGGACCATAGGGTAACCAAGGAGGAGGACATCAAGTACTAGCCTGCTCCCGTCTAGGGCCACAGGGTAACCAGAACAAGAATTAGGGTGCCGCACAGTCAGCCTATCATCGGCACTAGTACAGCAACAGGGAAGGCAGAGGCGAGTCTAAGTATAGAGAGGCTGGCATCTCACTGGATAGGTTCCCATGTTTCTCTGACAGACTACTCTCTATCTGGCTTCCCTACAAGTTCAAGCCGTTCAACCATACCAAGTACGACGGGAAGACAGAACCCAACTAATGGTTGCGCATCTACTCTCAGTCCATCGAGTTGGCAGGCGCCGATGATGACATCAAAGTGTTATATTTTCCCATGGCACTCGACACTATGCCTCTCGCCTAGTTTGATAAGCTACAAGCCAACTCCATTGATACTTAGGAACAGCTTCAGCGTAAATTCTGTGAAAATTTTTGCGGCGTCCTCACCCACCCAAGTACTTGGAACGAGCTCACAACTTACAAGCAGAAACCAGATGAAACCTTCCAACAATATTATCGCCACTTTGCTAAGTTACGAGCCCAAGTCTATGATATCACAGACAGGGAGGTGATAGATCACTTCGCCAATGGGATCAAGTACAAGTGGTAGTTTGAAAAATTCTACGACGATAATCTAGAGACCACCGAGGAATTCAAGCGTACAGTATAGAAGATGATTGCATTTAAAGAGCATACTCGTGAATGATTCCCATGCGGCCAAGAAGACAAAGGTTACGACCATAGAAGCAATCAGGGTGGATAGACCAGTAGAAAGAGAGGACCCAACAACACCCTTGCTTCCATGGATAGGTCCAAGAAGTCTAACAAAAACAACAAGAAGTTCAAAGACCTCAAGAACTTACCCTGCCCTTTCCACAAGAACGCCAAGCACACGGTGGCCAAGTGCAGACAACTCCAAGAACTAGGTTTCTACAACAAAAGCAACAAGGGCAAGGGTAAAGTTGATAACAACAAAGATGAAGATGACAACACTGACCCAGGCTTTCAACAATCTAAGGGCCAAATAGCAATAATCTTTGTGAGGCTACCGACTTCATCAAACAAGCGCTCAGGGAAGTTGGCTCTTTGGGACATCATGGTAGGAGAGCCCTCAACACCAAAGTACCTTAACTGGTCCAAGCACCCGATCTAGTTTTCCAGAAAAGATCAATGGACTAGCATGACTAATGCTGGCCACTATCCATTTGTCTTGGGTCCAACAATAGCCGGCATGATAGTCCCCAAGGTCCTGATCGATGGTGGCACAGGATTAAATATAATATTTATAGATATGCTGAAGAAGATAGGCCAAGACTTTACCAGCCTACTCACCCCCACTGACGTCCCTTTCTACGGGATAGTACCTAGCAAGGCTACCATGCCACTCGGATAGATCATGCTCCCGATAACGTTTGGCAACCCAAACAATTTTCAAATGGAGTTCATCAAGTTCGAGGGGGCTGACTTTGAATCATCATACCATGCTATCTTTGGTTGACCTGCTTTGGCCAAGTTCATGGTCGTTCCACATTACCCGTATCTCTTGCTCAAGATGCCAAGTCCTAATGGCGTACTCTCCTTCTAAGACGACCTCAAGCACTCATACGACTACGACACGGAAGCCGTCCAGATTGTAGCCACAGCGTAGCAAGCCTATGAAGCACAGAAGATTGCCAACATTGCACAACAGACTAAGCCAGAAGACATGGAGATTTCGACTAAGAAGGTGGGAATCATTGCACTACCCTCTAAGATGGATACCATCGAGATTGATCTGGGTACTAGTGATCCCTCTAAGACGGCTATCATTAGCGCCCACCTCTCTAAAGAATAGGAACTCGCGCTCACCAACTTTCTCAGGGAAAACAAGAATATCTTTGCGTGGAAGCCGACTGATATGCTAGGTGTTCCGAGAGAGTTGGTTGAGCACAAATTGGATTTAAACCCTGGCTCAAAGCCAGTCAAGCAACGTCTATGACGGTTCTCACTAGATAAGAAAGCAGCAATCAAGAAGAAAATCACCAAGCTATTGGTAGCCATGTTCATTAGGAAAATCCTTCACCCTGACTGGCTAGCCAATCCTGTACTCGTCTAGAAGAAGAACTCGAAAGAGTGGCGCATGTACGTCGACTACACAGATCTCAACAAGCACCACCCAAAGGATCCCTTTGGCTTACCTCGCATTGATCAGATCATAGACTCTATGGCCACGTTGGCTCTTTTATCCTTCCTTGATTGCTACTCGGGTTACCATCAGATTGCCCTCTATAAAGAAGATTAGAGCAAGACATCCTTCATCACTCTGTTTGGTGCTTGCTGTTACACGATCATGTCCTTTGGGTAAAAAAACATCGGTGCAACCTATCAGCGGGCTATCCAGGCGTGCCTAAGCGAATAGATCGGTCATAATGTAGAAGCCTACATGGATGATGTCATCATCAAGACCAAGGACCCTTCTACTCTGATCGCAGACTTGAAGCAAACCTTTGATAGTCTTCGTGAGTACAAGTGGAAGCTTCCCCCAACAAAGTGTGTGTTTGGAGTTCCTTCCGGATAGCTATTGGGTTTCCTCATGAGCCATCGGGGTATCAAAGCTAAAACAAAACATATTCAAGCAATCACTCAGATGACTCGACCTCACTGCGTCAAAGATGTTCAAAAGCTGATAGGGTGCATGGCTGCCCTCAATCATTTTATCTCGTGACTCGGGGAGAAAAGTTTGCCCTTCTTCAAGTTGTTGAAGAAGTTGGGCAAGTTTGAGTGGATAGCTGAAGGTGACAAAGCCTTCCATAAGCTCAAGGAGTACTTGTCCACCTCTCCAATACTTACTCCACCTGAGAAGCATGAACCACTCCTACTCTACATTGTAGCTACTACTACGGTAGTCAGCATGGCAATAGTCATGAAGCGGGCTGAAGAAGGGCACGTATATCAGGTACAATGACCTATCTATTATATTAGCGAGGTGCTATCAGAATCCAAGGCCAAGTACCCATATGTCCAAAAGCTCCTCTATGCCCTCTTGATCACTTCACGCAAGCTACACCACTACTTTGCTGAACACAAGGTAACAGTGGTATATGACTTCCCACTTGGTGATGCCCTACGCAATTAGGATGCAACAGGACACATATCCAAGTGATCAGTTGAACTTGGATCTCAGAACATCAAGTTCATCTCCCGCAAGGCTATCAAATCTCAAGTCTTCGCTGATTTCATAGCCGAGTGGACCGAAGCCTAGCAGCCTACTCCGACAGTTATCCTCAACCATTGGAAGATGTATTTCGATGGTTCCTTCAAGCTAGGAGGTGCATGCACTGGCGTTCTCTTCATATCTCTAGATGGAAAGCAGCTTAAATATGTCCTACAAATACTTTGGCCTGCTACCAACAATGAAGCCGAGTACGAGGCCCTCCTTCACGGCCTCCGAGTAGCAGTCTCACTCGGCATCAAGCATTTGCTCGTCTATGGTGACTCTTCGGTGGTCATCAACTAGGTCAACAAGGATTGGGACTGCACCAAGGAGACCATGGATGCTTATTGCGTAGAAGTCTGCAAACTTGAGAAACACTTCCAAGGTCTAGAAATCCTCCATGTTATGCGAGATCTCAATGTTGTGGCTAATGCTTTGGCCAAATTGGGATCAGATAGAGACTAGGTACCCCTTGATGTGTTTGTTCAGGAACTCCAAGTCGCTTCAATCAAACAAGAAGCCTCCACATCCACTAGTACTTTGACTTGTGATATCCAGGTACTAGTGGTCAACCCGGCATGGATGCAAGTATTTATTGATTACATCCGAGACCATAAGCCGCCTGACGACAAGGTAGAAGTAGAGCAGATCACACGCAGAAGCAAGAATTATGTCTTAGTTAGGGATAGGTCCTACTGATGGGGTGCATCATCTGGTGTTCTCCTCAAATGCATTACACCTAAAGAAGGGCAAAAGATCTTTGAGGAAATTCACTCCGGGTGTTGTGGCAACCACGCAGCCTCTAGGACCTTAGTTAGCAAGGCTTTTAGATCCAGGTACTATTGGCCTACAGCATTGAAAGACGTAGAAGAGTTAGTGCGACACTGCAAGGGCTGTCAGTTCTTCGCCAAACAAGCCCACGTCCTAGCTCACAACCTTACCTGCGTCCCTCCATCATGGCCTTTTTCATGCTGGGGGCTCGACATGGTTGGACCTCTCAAATGAGCATCGGGTGGTTTTGAGTACATCTATGTGGCTATTGACAAGTTCACTAAGTGGATAGAGTATAAGCCACTCATCAAGTTCAACGCTACAAAGGCAGTTGAGTTCATGCAAGACATTATGTACTAGTTCGGTATGCCCAATCGGATCATTACAGATCTTGGCTCACCCGTTCCAGCTATCGAGTTCAGAAGTTGGGCTCAAGATTGCGGCATCAGCATCGACTATGCTTCCGTAGCTCATCCTCAAGCGAACGGCCAAGTAGAGCAGGCTAATGGGCTACTTCTAGCCAGACTAAAGCCCATGCTATTCGATGAGCTTAAAGAGTACGGTGGCAAGTGGATATACGAGTTACCCAAGGTAGTTTGGGGACTATGCACTTAGCAGAGCAGAGCAATAGGGTACTCTCCCTTTTTCCTAGTTTATGGCTCAGAAGCCATCTTGCCAGCAGATTTGATATGGAACTCTCCCAGGGTTGAATAGTATAATGAAGGCAAAGCAGACAAAACCCGGCGGCTAGAAATTGATAGTGCCGAAGAAATCAAGCTTAACGCACTCTTCTAGTCTACCTGGTACCTGCAAGGCCTACGATGTCACTACGACAAGAACATGCGCCCCCGTACTTTTCAAGTTGAAGATCTAGTCCTCAAGTGTATCCAGAATACCTTAGGACGACACAAGCTACTCAGCCCCTGGGAAGGCCCCTTCATTGTCTCCAAAGTTACTTGGCCAGGCTCCTTCGAGTTAATCACAGAGGACGACGATCTCGTGCCTAACTCTTGAAACATCGATCAGCTATGGAGATTTTACGCTTAATATTATTAAGTAGTTTTCTGACTTAAGTAAATTCAGTGTTCTAGCTTCTGTACTTAAGATTCTTTGTTATTAATACAGAGTCAATGTTCTTTGCTAGATGAATCTGTCTTTTTACTTTTGTGCAAGATACACAACTTTCCAGTTGTCTCTCTTTGTTGCAGCCTTTGTTACATCATATACGAGATATATAGCTAACTAATTGCGTGGCTACACATCTCTCAATATGATAAATTTAATCGACACATAGTTCTTATTCTATATACCGAGTACTGGGCTATATTATACGAGATATGCCTCGTACTCGGATGGCTTACATATCCTTGGCCGGGAGCCAATTACCGACATTTAGTTTAACTATTCATGTCGTCCTGGGTAGGGTGATTTCTAGAAGCAAGTAACCTAATTCGTTGGTTACGGGACGGGATCCTAACAGCAAACAATTGTTATAAGGGTTCCTTAAACAAGTGACTTCGCGCACTTAACATCGACGAAAGGGTCTAACATGATTATAATCATAAGTGACTATGTTGATTATGTTTTACTTACTCAGTCTTATGCGCCTTTCTAAAGGAATCCACAAGACAAACTTATAGCCTAAGCAGACTACAATCTTACTTAAAAGATTATCAAGTGTAAAAGATGCTAACTTTGCACAGACAAGTTAGCTGGAATAAACCGTCTTCGACGTTTAAGTACCCCAACAAGACGCGTTACTTTTGAAATTTACAGGCCAAGTTTTTCAGTCAACTAACAGCCTATGCAAGCAAAAGAACATTGTTTCTTACAACGTGCCTACCTGGCACATATGCTTAACAAGTTTTTTCAAACTTACACAACCTATTTGTCAAGCTTCTCCATCCTAAGGTCTAATTCATTTGTTATGGTGGTTGCGAGTCCATTGAGTTCCTCCTCAGCTTTTTCCACAGCAACAAGATGGCCCTCATCATCATAGTCTATGGCTACCTGATGGAGATCCATAGCCGGGTATAGCACTCGGAGTGTACCGAGTACATTCCATATGAAGACCTTGGCGGCTCCATGTACATAGCTCTCGAAGCGGTTGGGGATTTCTTTCACTATATCCACCCACCTTCTTTTACCGTCTTCTGGCCTATGGAAGAGGCAGGTGAGTGGATTCACAGCTTCCCAGAGCGTGTTATGCTCCGACTGTGCCCTCTTCAGCTAGGCCTTCATGTCGGTCATCGACTTCAGAGCCTTCATCACATCACGATCAGCTCCTTGCTTTATCAGCTTAGCTCGAGCGAGTTCTTCACTTGCTCATTGTATTATCTCTTCAGCCTGATTGTGTTGAGTCCTTAGGGCTTCATTGAGATCCTTCACCTCGCCCTCCAATCACTGGGTTTTGACCTGCTCATCTGCAAAGAGGAATACTTACAATCATTATCATGATCACCGAGTACTACATTCAAGAGTTACAGGGAAGCCGTATAGTTTTCTTACCTTTCAACTTGGTATCATAGAGCCCGGCCTTCTTTGTCATCTTCAATAAAGATTTGAAGGCCTCGCCCTTCCTCTTCTCGGCAGCTGCTTTCTGACACTCGGCTTCACCAATCTAAGAACGAAGGATACATAGGGTCTCTTCATGGCTCTTCTGCGTAGATTCCCACTCGGCCTCCTTCTTGGCCTGCTCCTCCTTTAGCTTAGCGAGCTCTGCCTAGATTTTTTGGACCTTGACAGAGGCCTTCAGCTCCGCACCCTGAGCATACGACTATTTCTGGAATGAGAATTTGGAAGATATTTACAACAGGAAATTACAAAATGCATTTACTTACCCTCAACTGACCGTCGAAGATAGAAGCTTGGTTCAGTAGCCTAGACCATGACCTCATCAACCCGACGAACTCCGGACTATATGCCTAGAGCTAGGTACCTGGTCCAGTAACTGGTGAAAGCTCTAGTTTGGTTTTGGTGAATTGATGAAACCCTAAGTGCTAGCCTAGTTTATCAAAGTGATCATGAGATAGGTAGCACTATTCCAAGTGGTGGAGCAATAGTGAGGATCATGATGATGGTGTGGTGACCATGGTAATCAAGTGCTTGGTTTGGAAAAGAAGAAAGAGAAAAACAAAAAGCTCAAGGCAAAGGTGAAATTCGATAGGAGCTTTTTGGTTTGGTGATCAACACACTTAGCGAGTGTGATCAAATTTAGGATTGATAGGCGTACTATTAAGAGGGGTGAAACTTGTATCGAAATGCGGTTATCAAAGTGCCACTAGATGCTCTAACTCATTGCATATGCATTTAGGATCTAGTGGAGTGCTAACACCCTTGAAAATATTTGTGAAAATATGCTAACACATGTGCACATGGTGAAACACTTGGTGGTTGGCACATTTGATCAAGGGTGGCGAAGTTGGAGAAGTAGAGGGGCAGTCTTTCACTGACCGGACACCAGTTTCGAAGTGACCGGACTCGCTGGTTGTGCATCTAGTCAATTATAGCGAAGATGGCATGCTTGGGCTTGGTCTGTTTAGCGACCGAATGCTATACAGTCATTGTGACTGAACGCATAGGGCCTACGTTCGGTCAGGCTATGACGTATGTTGTCGCAAAGCAGTTGAGCAAACGAGAAGAGGACCTAATGCTGGGCGCGTCCGATCGCTCCTAATTGGACAAGTCCGATCCTCGTTTTGCTACTTGGGGAGCTCTCTAGAAGTGAACTGACGCTGAGTCACCGTGTGGAGCAGCGTGTCTGGTCAGGCCTTCGTGGCTCTGGTGCACGCATGAGCAGTGTGAGCACTAGCACGTCCGATCGCCTGGAGAGGTGCGTCCGGTCTCACTTTAACCACGTTGACATTGGAACTCAACCATTCGGATTGGTTGGTAGAGGTTTAAAGTGGGGGACACATGGCGCACATCCAGTGACTGAACACTGGGGGTCTGCGTCCGGTTAGCTTGACCGGTGCGTCCGGTCGCCAAGAGGAAGCTGCAGTAAGGAGCCCAATGGCTCTATTCGTGGGGGCTCTCTATTTAAGCCCCTTGGCCGGCTCAAGCTCACTCTCTTGGCCATTTGCATTTACATAGCAACCTTGTGAGCTTAGCCAAAGCCCTCCCACTCATCTCCATCATTGATTCATCATGTTTGTGAGATTTGGAGTGAATCCAAGTGCAATGCTTGAGTGATTGCATCTAGAGGCACTTGGTGTTCGTGTTTTGCTGTGGGAGTTGCGTGTTACTCTTGGTGGTTGCTGCCACCTAGATGGCTTAGAGCAGTGAGGATCATCGAGTGGAGGAAGGTGCTTGTCTTTGGCTCTGATCGTGGTGATTGTGAGGGGTTCTTTACCTTTCCCCGATGGAGAGCCAAAAGGTACTCTAGTGGATTGCTCGTGGCTTGTGTGATCCTCATCTTATGTTAGTTGTGCGGCACCCTATTGAGGGTTTGGTGTGTGATGCCAATTAGCGCGTGAACCTCCAAGTGAGTGAATCACCTCAACGAGGACTAGGTTGCCGGCACGTTGTCCGAGGATTTCATTGGTTATCTTGTGATTGATTGATTGGCTCCATCTTGTGATTGGCTCATACCTCGACACGTCGGTATAATCATCGCCGTCCTCTCTTGTATTACATTCCTCATGTGTAAGCTAAGCTCTTTAGTGTAATTAGTTTTGAGAGCTACCTTGCATCGAGTCTAGTGGTTAGTGAGGCTCTTTAGTTAGCCTTTAAAATCTCACTAACTTAGTATAGTGACTTTGCAAATTATGTGCTTAGTAATCATAGTCACTAGAATTGTGGTAGGTGACTTGCTCTTTTAGTAGGCTAGCGCAATACTCGCTTCACCGTTTGATTGTCTAACATATTTGCTAAGTGTTGTTGTAGAAATTTCAATATGCTATTCACCCCCTCTAGCCATTAGGACCTTTCAACTAGGACCATGTCAGCCTCCTCCGCTTGTTGGGCACTTGTCGACGGCACATCTAGGGTAGGAGCACTTGGCGCAGTGGCGCTTAGGTCAGCCCTCGCGCTCCACACATCTTCATCAGCAGTAGCCTCCGCAGGCTCTGGCCCCGGTGGCTGGTGCGCTTCATCATCAATAGGCACCGCTACCTGTGGTTGTGGCACCTCCACATCCTCTGCAGTACCTAGCTGCGTAGGTTGCTCCGCTTCACCATTAGCGGACATCGGACCCTACGCCCATGGCATTTTAGTGGACCTGGGTGGAGACATAGGCCCGCTTGCCTGGCCTTTTTCCACCCGATCACCATCAGTACATAGGTTCTCTTCAACCCGGGGCTCTTCACTCTACGCCTGGGTACTCGATGTCTTTTGTACCCTGGTATGAGTAGCAGTCAAGTGATGTCCTGGGAACGAAGTAACATACAGAGGAAACTTCGACACGTACTTGGCACTGGATCACTTCTTCAAGGTGGGATTTCCTAGTGATACCACTAAATGATCGACCTAGCTCCAGGCTTGATACTGATGCTGATAGTACTGAGTCCTCCTGATGACTCGCAGTGCTAGCATCCTATCCAAGTGCGATCCCGTCACCCTGAGTTGGCACTCGGGTGCTCAACAGGTCTAGTGGCGGCATCCTACCAAGAGCAATTCAACGTCACCAAGTATATCTATGTTAGAATTCAGTAATAGAATTTTACTTGGAAAGAATACTTACTATCTGATAGAATACAAGGTGTCTTCCTCCTCCTCTTCTGGCTGTTCCTCCACAGCATCATGTGTAGTAGCTGTTCAAGAATTGGATTTAGCACAAGGTAAAATTCAGACTACATGGAGATAGTTCAGACATCTCTTACTTGGTCTTAACGTACAAGATCAATGGGGCCTCTTTGGTACTGACCCACTCGCGCTAGCGGCGACATCAGCCTCTAGTGACCGCTTCCCGCTAGCAGCTGCCTTCCTCGCCCTCGGATTAACCTAGACTATGAAATCGTTTGGGTTCCCTGAGTCGCTGTCACCCTCTTGCTCCATAGGGATGATGGAGGCAGCTCTCCCTTCGTCTGCTCCGCCATCTCCTCTAGAGTCGGGACACAGAGGACGGGCAGGAAAATCATTGAAATTTCGCCCCAACTCCTACATCAACACACAAGAGTCAGTTTTTCACAATATTAAGATATTTACATATCACAATGTCAATATACTTACAGCGCCTGGCAGATTCTGATGATCACGCTCTGGATACTGGTATGGTATCACCTGTACCGACCCATGCATGTTCTGAATTCTCTCTAGAACTTCATCCTCCATCAGTTCATCAGGTTCAGTCGCATTCAGCGTCTCTTTATCCTAGCGGTTGTTGGGTATAGGTGCGGTGTTGCTATGCACCTCTAGGGGGGCCACATGTTCCCCACATAAAATCACTCAGCCCTCCCGTTCTTTATAGAATCAACCAGGGTATAGTGGACATACTCGTTCTTCCTTCGCACGTGGAATTGAATACCAGCACCCCCAAAACACTTGGATTTGTGGCGTCTGGGTGTGGTTTCAGTATGAAAAAGAGTGATAGATGGAGGGATGCCAAGGAAAGTTTCACAGAGATGAACAAAGATCGAAAGATGCAGGATGGAGTTAGGGTTCAGATGATTCAGGGTTATGCCATAATAGTGCAAAAACCCATGCAAAAAAGGACTTGCTGGCAATGCTAACCCATGCTCGATGAACGGCACAAAGAGAACAATCTCACCCGACTCAAGATTGGGAATACGCTGCTCTCCAGGTGCCTTCCATTCCCCAAGTTTCTGCTCTGGCAGATAGCCCTGTTCGTGGAGCTTCAAGAGATGCTTTGGCTTCATGGTCGGCATTGGCCAGATCTGAGCAGTGGTGGCCATCTCTGGCACCTCCAACGCCCACTTCTCAGCGACTTTCTTGGTGGCGGCGCTCGAGTTCTTGCTCTTGCCCATCACACAGAGCTTTTATAGATCTAGGGTTTCAAGGAGCAAGATTGGGGGCGCTCACAGAATCACGGGGGCTTAAGCAGAAAGCGAAATAAAGAAGAGAAAGATGTCGCCCAGATTGGTTACCTTTTATACAGGATTCCCACTACCGTGTGGCCCGATAATCAAGCCAACGGGTGTAGCGCTTTGGTTTCCCTACGATTTTAATGACGCCGCGCGGATTGATACGACGGTTGCACGCCTTTTTAGGATTTTCAACACGTCACAATGTGTTCAGACTTATCCTTTGGATTCATTCCTTTCGGGTACCTGCCACGCTACGACCATTATCTACATGGCCACATCGTGAAGTACCCGGATGATTGATGTAGTATTCGGACAATCGCTTGATAGTATGCACTAAAAAGCGTAGTACTCAAATGAAGATTTTTTATTTAACAATCATCCATTGGATACAGAGTTGCACACTTTACAAGATTCAAGAACACTCAGAATAATGAGTGACTATTTATTTAGAGAGTTTCAAGTATTGGATACAAGATCTTTTTAGTCAATAACAAAGACAACACCTACTCGGATATAACAGAGTACTCATGCTCTAAGTGCTTCTCAGTAGGTACTTTCATACCCGATGCACCTAAATCCAAGAGGAGAAGAGTAATGCATCTGGGTAGATAACAGAAGTGCAGTGTGTCCTAGCCTAGAACCTTGGGTAAACTGTTTGACTATGAACATTTGTTGGCCGACTACCTTTGGGAGCATAGTTACTACAAGAGGAAGCCGCTGGCTAGTATGCAGGATGAGCTACTCGCACATCTTGCCACCCAGCCGACACCATCTGTACACATTCGGGTTTGAGTATGACCCTTCATGGATAGACGTCAACAGGCACCCTAGAAGAACTGACATGGGACTGCTAGATGTGCCACTCTACCAGCCGTCACAAGACTTCTTCTAGTTGCAGCTCCAGGCTACTCTACTGTGTACAACTACGGGTTTAGACTACCTCTAAACCCTTTTCCAAGAATTCTTCTAGTCACTACAGCTCTCGGTTATACCAACCGAGTACTCCCGGAGGCTAGTCTACTTCGTTCACCACCATATTTACAAACTTTAAACTCAGAGCTACCTTACAACTGAAGTTCAAGTGCTCACCAGGAGGGTTTTTATAGGCGTTTTGGTGGTGTTTGTGAACTAGGTTCACGAGGAGTACATGGACAAGCTACTGACTTCCTCAGAGGTCCATGTGCGACACTACAAGGGTCCAGTGCGTCCCACTACACCTTTTTAGTGTACCGACGGCCTTATCTCAACTCATGTGAAGTAACAGTACACCCGGTAGCACCTTTGATGGCATATTCCCACGAATATCCTGATCATCTTTGGATTAACTGTACTAAAGCTTTGCATGTGACTTTGACACGTCTTACCTGCTTCTGTACAATCAGACAAGACAATGATTTTCGCTGACACTCTCATCCTCGAGTACATTCTTTTCAGATGCTTATCTCGAGTATAAGTACTCGGACACAGGCTCGGGGCTTGCAAGGTACATATTCTCTACGGATGTTTTTTTCTTTTAGATCCTCTAACTCTTTGTTTTGCAAACAGCAAGAGGCTCGGGGGGCTACATTTAGTGAGTGCACTTTTCTGAAAAGTGCACGCCTCCTGAAGATTTTACAGAGCACATCATGGCTTCACTCACGAAAGCACTCGGACCACGCTTGTTTCTACTCGGCAAGATCAGGAGGAACAAGAAGGCTTCCGAGTTCAACCATGACACGCTCAGGGGCTTGACGGACCAGGGTCCTAGAGGTTTCCCACGGGAGTACTACTTGGATGGGCCCTGGGATGGCCCACGATCTATTGAAGGACACGAGACAAGGTGGCGTGGACTTCAAGCTATTCCAGATCGACTTAGTCGGCTTACTATAAAAGCTAGATTTCATAATAGGACTAGGATTCTTCTCTTATAACCGATTAGGACTAGATACGTGTCCTTATCCTCTCTCCTATATAAAGAAAGGTACGGTGCACCCCCTTGTAACCCTAACAATCATACAATTAATCCAACGCAAAAGGCTACATGTTGACTGGACGTAAAGGCTATTACTCGACAAGAGGGCCCGAACCAGTATAAATTGTTCGTCTCTTTGTGTTTACTGTCGAGTTCTGCGTACGCCAAAGCTCTTCGAACATCGTCCCGGGTAACTCCGTGATGAGTTACCGGTCATTAAACACCGACAGCTGTGCTGACCTCCACGAGGTGGCGAGCTTTGTAGGCACGCCTTGGCATCCCCGATGCCAGGATGCCCCTCTCGTGACGATGTGAAGTCCACCGTCAGTGCTTCCACTTCCTGAGGGGTAGTCGCCCCTGCTGGTCGGCTCATGGCGAGTGAGGCGGTGAGCACCTCCAGCATTGAGTCGACCCACGCGGGAGTCCCCGAGCTCGCGCATAGCTCCAACACCAGCGGGTCTGGCCCGTGGAGGTAGTGGGTAGCATCAGAGGCAGCGACATTGTCGGCGTCGTCAGACGCGTCCATTCTGGTGTCCCTCACCGGCTTACTCCGGCGCCGCCAGCGGTGTCGTCGGGTTTTGTCGGTGCCCCTCGCGACACCCTGCATGGTCCCAGCCGAGCTCGATGGGCCGCTGTGGGGCGCGTGCTGGGGGCGATGGGTCACCGCCACACGCAGTGATCCATGACAAGTTACCGCCCTTCGCCTTTGTCATCGAAGCAGACCTGGGACGCTTGCAATCTCTGGCAAGGTGGCCGAAGCCGCGGCAGCGCAGGCAACACCGAGGCAAACGGCAAGTCGCTACTCGATGCGAGTAGGAGAGACAATTGAAACATCTGTCCCAAAGCTCTGCGGGGATCCTTCGGCCTGCGGGAGCCGCTCTGGGCAAGGCTCAACCGAGGCGGCCGCCGGTCGCGTCTCTGGCCGGAGAAGGATCTCCCGCCACCCATCGACGTTGGGAGCGAAGATCCGTCCACGTCCGCCGAGGCAAGCCACCTCTCGTTAAGAACTAAATTTCAGACCATAGATCTAAACATGGCATAAATTGATAGATGAGGAAGTGGCCTGAAACTTGCGCCGTAGTAGCAAGAATATTTGTCCCGCGCAAAGTATGCGTACCTCCACGTAATCACATATAATGCACCTTAACTTTTACGACAAGTGACGTGACGAAGTGCGCCATTTTTGTTTTCACCCGATGGTAGTGTCTTTGGACTTGTTTTTCTCTGGTGGATTCAGCGTCTTTAGACTTCACTCCCGCTTTGCAAAGAAAGTGAAGCTAGTGCGGCTTAATAGTTAATTGTCCGACGCGTTCGGCGAGACACCACCACCGGGTCCGGGGTCCCTGGACCCTGCTGCAACGCGCTGCTGCCGTTGTTGGCCTGACGCCACCGACCCGGGCCGCACGGCGGGAAAGGGAGGGGCCGAGCCGGGGTCACGCGTGCTGCGTCGTGGTCGTGGCTCAGGAGGCCTCTCTGGCTCGTGGAATTTAGGCACGCCTGGAGAGAGGACCGGTAGCCGCAGTCCAGGCGGCGCGCCCGCGCGAGACCCGTGGGCGCGCAGTCCGCGTCAACCCCTCCCCACGCCACGCGGAAACTTGCCGAACGGCCTGGCGTGCGTTCCCACGCCGTGCGCGCGTCTTTGTCGTGCTGTTCCGTGCCGCCGACGCATTGGCCCCCCCTCGGAACGCAACGCACCGCGAGCTGGCGGGCGCGGGGAGAGAGGAACCCACGTCCGCGACCGCCGAACCCACGGCTGGCGGCTGACCGCTGACCACGGGAATAGTATGAGCCTAGCTCCACTTTGCCGCGTGCGACGGCCTATAAAAGCCTCGTCGCAGCAACCCCTATCCTCCCCCATCATCGCAGCTTAGCACAAACAAACACCGCGGCGCCGCCACACAGCTTTGCAACACAGCAGCGAGCGAGCCCAGCCTCCAGCATCCGTTTACTCTCTTAATTACTGTCCAAGATCCTCATCAAGGCCCGGCCTGATGGCTCCCCGCGTCGTCGCCTCCGTCCTGCTCTTCGCCATGGCGGCCGTCCTCGTGGCCTCCGCATCGGCGCAGGAGTTCACGGCGCCTGCGTCTGCGCCGGCGCCGGGACCAGTCGCCGGAGCGGCCTCCGCTCCGGCCTCCGCTGTCGCCGTGGTGTCGTCCGCACTGCTGTCCCTGCTTGTGGCCACCCTGATGCAGTAGAAGCATATATATCATCTACCGCTTATGTACATGGTCATGGACATGACATGGAGTAGTAGGTTTTGTTTCTAGATTTGATTTGAGCGGGAATTTGATCTGAGTGTTGCTGTTCCTCGTTCTTTTTGTATCATATATATCTGCGACATTTTTATACATATGAATAAAGTTGGATGATCTATTGCATACTTTTTTATGGATCATTTCTTGGTCTGTTACGAATCATAAGCTTTTTTTTTCCCTGCTCATGCTGCCACTGCTAAGTTGCCACAGGCTATGTTGTGCTGGCTCACCCTCATGAGGTCGTTTGGCTGGATAGTAGGTTGCATTTTGATTCACAATTTTTTCATGAAAAAATTAATATAAATGAAAATATTCTTCAAAAAATCAGAACTATTTGCGGTTAAAGAATAACTTAAATATAACCCATTTTAACTCGTTTCATCACTTAAATATTCTTCAAAAAATCAGAACTATTTGCAGTAGGTTTTTAACTCTTCTTCTTAATTACAATGATGTGCAAATCTTTTACGTATTCGAAAAAAAACTTAAAAATAAATTAAAATTTATGGTTGCTAATACAGAGGGGCTGGCAAGAATTAGAATCATGTGAAAGCTAGCTAATTGTCGTTTCTCCTTGATAGGCATAAAAAACAAGAAACTAGAAATTCTCTAGTTACACATTTCTCGTTGTCAGTGATTCTACCGATTGTTGTAAGAATCGTTTCTGACAATGGTTGTCAGGCAGGCCTGAGTCAGATTACGTATCAAAAGCCTTATCCTCATAGGGAAGGAATAAAATCAAAATCTGCATACGCAGGAAAAGAAAGCACAAATCGTTTTGGATATGGAGAGTCGCAGGGGAAAAAAGCACAAAAGGAAAATAATCGATTTGGACATGGAGAGTTGGTGTCCTATTTCTTTTTTGAAAGTAGCTCGTTGATTGAAAAAGGAACAAAATCGTGATTTTTTATCAAGAAAAAAGAAAAAAACAACTTTTAGCTATGTGACAACTATACGAATTTTTTTAAGAGCTATAGTTGATGCTGCAAGCAAAAATAGTGCCAACGATTTGCCCAGAGACCAGAGTTAACTGAGAAACTATGCAATCGATGACCGCATTCAATTATCATCCTCTGTTCATTTGCTATTTTTCTCGTACATTTATGCTGTACGTAAGCAAAAAAAAATGCTATTCTTCTCGTACATTTATGCTGCATATAAGCAAAAAAAAAAATGATCTCAGTTCATCTGCTACCAAGAGGACCTTCCCCAGCAGGTCATAGATGAAAAGCACCGCTCACGCTCACATTCAACAATGCTGCATTACAATTGTCATTCTGTGTTTCATCTGCTATACTTTTTTTTTTGTATATTAAGTAATACAACCAAATGCCTTATTCGACCTATTGGTGCAGTACCCTTCCACAATATGAGAAGAACATTAAGGTAAAAGGGAAGTAAACTTATACGCTTGCCTTGTATTCATCGGCCAGGAAATGTTCCGCTACTCTCTGGTGGCCTAGAAGACCAGCAATTGATACATACAGCCACATTTAGTGAAGTCTATAAACAGTATTGCTTCTGTTTTGGTATTCAAGCACAATTGTTTACTTCTTTCCATTGTCCTCAGGTCAACAGTGCTTTGAAAAGCTAATCCCAGTGTCTACAGGACCATAGAGATCTTCAAACTTTCTGCATTGAAGGGAATGCTCAATATCAGGCGTGTAGCTAAGAGAAAAGATTATGCAAGTGAATTATGCAAGGTAAAAGAAAAGGAACAGCGAATTTTTATCGCACAAGGATTGCCTTATTTCAACTGGCGACAAAGCAACCACCACTAAATGGAGACAAAGCTGTACTTTCCAAAGATGCCTCAAGCGCTCTTCAGAATATTGTAAATAATTGGTGGATAACGATATCCCAGAAAGCCTGGTTGCAAATGTTTCAGTTCACTAGGTCAAATGATGAGGAAAATGATTTTGTAAGAATGAAACACCAAATGAATGAAAATTCATGAGCAAAAGAAAATGAATGCAAGACCAAGTGAATATTGATGAAGAGTTAAAGGCATAGTTTTTGCAAAAAGACCCTAATACACCTACTACATTGAATTGCAAATTTGGAACTGTTCAATGATGCCGCAGAACTATTACTGAACTCCTGCATCAGAATATAAAAATGGCATTTCTACGCATGCATTGCATATTGGACTATTTGGCCAGAAATATAGTCTTAATGCAGACTGGGTACTAAAAGTGGATCTTACATTTGATATCTATACAGCTGCTGGTCCCTAAAGATGCATCCAAATGAGGAAGTCCGATAACCTGGAAGACACAAACAGGAAGGTGAGAGGGCAAGTTGAGGGTGAAAAGTACAAGAGTACAAAGAAACTTGATAGAGAACACAAACCTGATATCTTTTGCAATTACTGTACTTCCATCATCAGCATCAAGATGCCACAGTACAACCTCTTCCAAGCGGCCATCTCTGTAGGCATGCTGCAAAACATGCGGCTACAAGGGTTCAGTGTTGACTGAAAATAATGGGCTTTACTGAACAGTTAACATTACAGTTTACTAACAAGTTACCAACGTGATCCACACAGGAAAATAATAATCATAAGAATTCAAGTTTCCTGCATCTTCAAACAGCTATTTAAGAACATCATCAGTGAGAACAATACACACTACTGCCTATGAACAAGAATCAAGAATTGTACGAACTTAATGTAGCAACAACTCAAGTTTCAACCATGTATAATGAATCTGCTAACTAAAAAAGTTCCACCACAACATGTAGAAATTTTTATATCGGCAATAACATGAACCAGATTGAATTAAAGAGGAGCTGATGTCAAGACCCATCATTGAGAAGTATCATGAACCACCAATGAACATCATCATGCAAAACCCAAACATCATAGAAATGATGATGAAGATGAATAGATTACTTAGGACAAAACTTGCGCCGTGTTGTAAGAATCCAACCAAAGGATCAATGATATAATATACAGAAAAAATGTTTTCTTCAGCCAAGCTATACTATAAATGATACTCCCTCCATTCCAAATTATAATTTGTTTTTGGCTTATCTAGGTACATAATCTTTGCTATGTATATAGACATAGCATATATCTAGGTGCATAGCAAAAGCTATGTACCTAGAAAAGCCAAACAACTTATAATTTGGAATAGAGGGAGTACATTTTATTTTGGACAAATTACTGTGTTCAGCAACTTCTAGAAGCTTAGTGGTGACAAAACTGAACCAATGCCTTGCCAGCACATGGTCAGGGTGCTCAAGTAGCTTTAAAGGAGGAAAACAATAAAATGGAGCAATCGAGATTCCACACACTGCCAATAGTCAGGTGACTCCCAGGTTGAAACAAAACATGAGGTTCCATTCCTACTAGCAAATTTTCAAGTTGGTGCTACCAGGCTATCAAGGACGTACCTAAGGAGATTGAAAAAGGGCTCAAGACACTCATTACCCTGGTGGCCTGGGAAATTTGGAGGCACAGGAATGATTGTCTTTAATGGTGCAAGTCTCAATATTACTGCAGACAATCACAAATGAATGCATCCTATGGTGCTCTGCTGGTGCAAAAGGATCCAGGAGCTCCTGGCTAGGTCGCTTGTTGTGGGTTGATTTTTCCTAAGTTTCTTCTGGTCCTCCTTTTCTCTCTTAATGAAATGATGCGCAATTTTCTTGCATGTTCAAGGAAAAAAAAGGTTCCATTCACCACCATAAGTCAGGTGCCTCCCTCTAGAAATAAACAAGCCAGACCCAGCTTAAGGAATAAGGACTCAACGATAATCTGAGTTCAAAGTACTACTTGGAAGCAAACACAGAGGTTGGGAAGCTCCAGCCATTTTCCAGCTAGAGTTCTGTTTAGTACTACTAGATCAGTTCTTACACATAAGCAGAAAGGAAACAGTCTGGTAATGGGCTCTAAAACTCTTAGATAGACAAAATGAAATTTGGTTTCCAGACCTCAAAGTATGTCAGCTGCATTCAATTCACATATCCATAGCAATGTAAAAGACAATATTCCTACCCTGTAGAAACAACTTGTTCCAAAGGGGCATGAGCCAGTCCCAAAGTCGAAGTACTTGCAATCAATCGACCTGCAAAATTTATCCTATTAGAAACTAAGAAATTAGTAAAGTAATAAGGCGAAAAGTAATTTCACCTAATCACCTTAAAATGCTCCTCATAAAACATATGTTAGATGTCATCTTCTAGTATATTACTACCATGGTTCACCAAATGAGTAATAACAAGGTATAGCTTAGGTACAAATACAAAAAATATTTGTGACATTATAATTTCAGTTTTAAAATACAATATTAACCGAATAAGAGGCATGCAGCATGCTAAAAAAGCAAATACAGCTGGGAATATAAATCTTACTTGAGCTTGGATTTGTAGCTTTCAGTGATCTCCTCTTTCTCTTCCTTTGAGAAGTACCAAAGAACACTTGGAATGACATAGTATGAAAGTTTCCGACATATTGGGCAAGCCCTCAGTGCTGAGTTCACATCCATACCAGATAAAGGAGAATTGCTACGCCAATTTCTAATGCATGCAATACAGAAAGGATGATCACATTCGGATAACAGTCCGAACTTCCTTTCAGCAGCAGTAGGCTTTGAAAGCACACGATCCAAACATACACTGCATTCTATTTCTTGGCTGCATTTCAGAGCTTCAAGGCGTTTGTGATTTTTCTCACAAAACGTGGTATGCTCCTCCCTCTCATCAGGACGATGAGGATGCAAACACATTTTTCCACAGGTTGCACACAGATCTCCATGCATTTGAGGGCACCCTTCCCATAAGGACAATTACCAGCAGCAAAAGAACAAATAGGCAGATCTGCAGGTTTCAATGACGTCTGATTTAGCAAATTTCGATTAGAGGACCAGTCAATTCCATCATCTGAAACAATGTCATGTTGAAAATCATTTCTCCATGCAGGCTTACTGGCAGAATGTGCCAACACATCCACAGATATCTGATGTCTTTGGTTGCTTGAATCAGTTTGGTGTCCCGTGTGAGGTTGACTGGAACTTAAAAGTTGAAGAGAAGTAGATGTGACACGTCTTGCAGCACTTGATGTTGGGGGTGGTGGTGGCACTGTGGGGTTACGAGAAACTTTGACATGGTCATATCTGCAACGGCTACCATACGAGCATGCACCTTTCTGGTAGAATGTGCAGACCTGAGATGAAAAGTGTTAACAGTAAGATACACAAGAGGATATGCACTTACGACTGTAACTCCAGATATAAGACTAAACTGCATGGAATGTTACTAATACATTACATTATTTGCTTGATCACTCCAGTTGTGGGAGAATTCACAGTACTCTCCTTTCAAGCAAGCTCCATGCATGAAGAACTTGCAAAGAACCCTGATAGCAAAAGGAGCATTGAGCAAACAACCAAAATTTTTTGTTTCATCCCAGACAGAATAATTCCAGACTAGTTTTAAAAATACTTTATCAAGTAAACAAGATGAAATATGTAAGTCTGTAATTCTGAATCAAGGCTTCATACTTATAACAATTTGAGTAAACAATTACAATGTTTCGCACATTCATTCCTTTCTTGCCAAAATATTCGCAGTTTCAAGTGTCAAAATGTTCACCTGGAAGTCCTTGGTAAAAAAATATTTTGCTGTTGCTAGTGAGCCGAAACATAATTATACACACAAAACTGATGAAAGGATTAATGAAAGTACCAAATGACCTCCACCAAGTATTATCGAACCAACTTTACCAAACATTGTACTGTATCATGATCACAAACCTAACACCTTCACTTTCCCTGATTATGATCATGAACGAATATTGATGGCTAAATATGGTACCAACCAAACACTTTACATTTTCTAGCTATTCGTATATTTCTTATTATTTTCTAGCAGCAAAGAAAATGTTTGCTATGCCAGAGCAATAGAAGTGGTTTTAGGCAAATACTCTTACAAGCTATACACAGTATGAACACATGATACAAGGTTGAATTATCATCATAGTAAAAGATATCCTACTTATACAAGCATTAAACATTAATACTGGTTCCAATATATTTAGTTTTTGGCTGCTGTTTCTTGCTAACCACTCTCAGCGCATATAAGAAAATGAGTGCTTCCAACTTTTCACAGATAAATAAACATCATCATTTTCCTTTGTCGTTTTGTTTAGAATAAATACTAACTAATTTTTCAGTTACCGCTGGGAAACCACATTCGTCATTTGCAACATGACCAGGCAATTACAGAGTCAAATAAACAACATATGCAACATAATCAAACAAAAATGATCTATTGGATTTAATTTAATGCAATGAAATTATATATGGTAATAGGCTTCATACCCTAAATCAACACCACTGCTTGATCCACAAACAAAATATGATCAGATCAAATGCTAAAACAAATGCAATCTTCCCAACTACACTGGCGGAGGCCAGTGGAGGCGAAGCTGGGCACTGGCCCCCCCTTCATCCACACTCTGGCCACTGCAACTCTGAATCAGCTCTGTGACTGACGCCCAGAAGTAGGAAAGTTAACACGCATCCACTGTAAAACGTCTAAGCCTACATCAGTTGGTTATGCTAGATGTAAGCTAATACTCTCAAAGTTGTACGCTTGTAGCTTGACTGGCCCCTGCTTTGTTTGGCTCCATGCTCCGTCACTGCCCAACTATCAAGCATCAGCAAGGCACAAAATCAAGTGGCCCATGCTCCATTCATAACGCTCAGAACACTCCCAGGACCTAAAATCTGGCATTGCAATCAAGCTTACATCACCCAGGTACTTCCCCAAAGGTACTTAAGCAGTGGGTCAGTTTGAGCTAGCTTCCAACTCAATCCCAAATTGAAACTCCCAACTAGACACGAATTTTATCAGCTGCGACCACCACCAACCCTAACCCTAAGGCCTAGACGAAGCTCAATCAGCCTCAATACAACCGCTCACCACTACATTCATCTATCCAAGACCCCAGCGCGGCTTAACCGCATGCTCGCCAGCATCGATCCAGTCCGGCCTCCAAATCGCACGCAGCTAAGAAGAGGATCAAATTCAAACCGAAGAGAGAAAAATTACTTCTTAGTCGACATGGCCGAGCCAAACCGATCGGACAAGCCGGCCCACCCCGAGAGGCGAGTAACAGCGCCGTCACCTAGGCTTCGCCGCTGATTCGAATCCTTCCCACCACGTCGCCACGGGCTAGGGATTGCTTGAAACTGGTGCGCCTTCCCCAGGTTCCTCTCTCTCCTCGCGCTTGTCGCGTCGCTTCGCTTTGCGGAACCGCGGCCCCCGGGCATCGAATCCGGGAATAATTCCCAGAAACAGAAACAGGAGGATAGGCCGGCTGTCCGTTTCGTCGTAATCGATCGCGTATTGTTTACTGCTACCTGGATCAGGGCAAGAGAAAAATAATATTCTAACTTATAATTCACGATCGTATATGCGCAAGCGAACAGCCTGAGGAAACCGCGTTGGCTTCGCTCAAAGCCAAAGCCAAAACATTGTTCTGACTGATTTGCTATGAGAGAAAATATAGCTATAAAAACTAAAAAATATAAATTATAAGAGAATGACAGGTTTGCCTCTAGCGGTGGAAGGTTCAAAAAAAAATATCCGTCCCAAAACCGTATATGACGTTTTCATCTCATTACAGCCTCTCCCGTCTATACACAGTGCTCAGAGAAAAAACTATAGAATGAAAATAGAATTAGTCCCCATCTCATTATGGATTTTTTTCTAAGAAATCTCTAGCTATCCTTCTCCGAGAGTTTTTTCTTAATGTACAATAAGGACCCATAAAGAAAAATAATAAATGACACCTCATCAAGATTTGTGTAAGAGCCTCAAACATCCAATGGAAGCAGCAATATGTATAGGCACTTAAATAGTTCCATAATTTGCGTCGCCTCTAGCCATCTACTCCGAAAGGACCGCGCCAGGTACACTCAAGCATCGCTCCTTAGTTGGTTAGTGTCAACACCGTCGCAAGATACATAGTAACCATCAAAAAGTGCCACACCATGTAGCGTCGTTAATGGCCTTCTAACATTTGTTTTATTCATAGAAATCATGTTAAGGAAATAAAGCTATTGTTCTCTCATTTATGTCTTTTTTTCTGCTATGGCTCCGAGAAATGGAATGTTGGAAATGATTGTTTTTTTGGTAGAAAGCATGTGAAATGGGAGTGTGCTCCTAGAACTAGTGATCAATTTCCGCATACCACTGCTTGAATCGTTAAGACTTTTTTTATGGAAGGTTGTGTATGGATGACCAACTTTTGAAGGTTGCTCCTAGCTGAATTGTCTAGATTCTTCATAGAGATCTTCTTGTCTTGTTGCTTGGGTAACCAGTTTCTGTGGACCATTCTAGATGCAAGCATGTATGTCCGTGAGTCCATAAATAATTATTTTTTTGCATATAAAAACTTTGGGTTCACGGATAAATTCACTTCTATTCCTACCAGCTTAACTGGTGAGGCTCTTTGACGAGGTCTAATTGTGTGTGAAGCTTAGGTTCAATTTGGCATTGCGATTCACACTGGTGTGCCCATAGTTGATGAGGAAAATTATACTAAAATTACATGTGCTACAAATGAAAGAAAATTGTCTCTGAGAGCACCCTTAGACTGTCTCCAACGATAGGAACGCATACACGAGACCTATTCGACGATTTAAGTCCCGTACAGGCGAAGGGTCACGGACCCAAAAACTTCCTTCTCCAACAACAGCGAACCCAAAATCCTCCGTCCGGTGCCCATCTTTGTCTTCCCGAGCTCCGGCTCTGAAAATATCTTTGCCCCCTCCCACACCCCTCTCTCTCTCTCTCCTCCCGACGTTGCTCGCGCTCCGCTCCCTCGCTCATGAGCCACCGCAAGCCCGCCCGGGCTGCCATTTTGCACCCACCGCCGGCCATGAGCTCCTCGATCCTCTTCATGAACTCCAGCGTCCCGCCACCCATCCCATCAAACTCGCTCGATGCGCACTTCTCGGCAGCATCCGAGCATCAAAGCGGCCGACACACCATCACACCGGTTCCCTAGGTTAGGGGTGACCGGGATCTCGCAGCGAGCTCGGCGCATTCGCGCCGCCGCCGCCCTCGAGGAAGGCGGGCAACGACCGCGAGGAGGTCGAGGCGACGGCGAGGTGGGAGGAGGCGTGCATGGCGGACGGTGCCCTGGGCACCACGGAAGCCCATGACCTTGTTCGCTGCGGTGTCGGACGAGGCCCTCGGCGCCCGGTGGCCGGGCGGGCTTTGGTTGGGCCACCACCGCACGGGGAGGTGTGGAAATAGCAGCATACAGGAGGAGGAGGCACTTCGACATCGATGGATGCGGAAGCGCGACGCCGGTATGGTACCCGTGCCGGTGGCGGCGACGATGGCCGCCTCTGTTCCCACCGCGAGCGGCACCTTCGACATCCGGCTCCAGAGATTTGCGTCGTCTCGAGACAGAGACGCTTATTTGCGTTTCGGATCGGCGTGAACGCAAAATGCGTCCTCGGTTTGGGTCATCTGTTGGAGCATGATTTTGCTACCTAGAACACTGTTTACGACCTATTTTTGCTGTTTGGGTCTGGTCGTTGGAGTCAGTCTTATGTATGATAATTATTTTGCAGATTGGTGGAGAAAAGTCAACCTAAGAATCCAGAAAACACAAATAAAAAGTTTTAACAGTGTTGGAGGAGCTTATTCTTCGTTGTCAATTGTCCAACAATACGTCAACGAAGTGTTGAGTTCAGTGTTTTTCTGGGCCCAAAAGCTCTCCTTGTTGAAAGAAAAAAAACATCCTTACATGACCATTCCCTATATGAAATCTTTTTCGGACCCATTGACCTTGGTAACTGATGAGTGTGGCTTTTTAAATGAAAATCCTAGAAAACTACCATGGAATACTTCAGTTAATGGAGCATACAATAAACATGAAGCCCGACTTTCAAAACCCTCTAGTTGCACACATAGGTCATGTTCGCTTGTTATACAATACAGTGTTTTTCTCTCATAACAAATCAGCCAGAACAGTATTTTGACTTATTTTTTCAGCGAAGCGAACGGGGCCATATTCCTTTCGAAGCCCTTTATTTTTTTCAATCTTATATAATCAAAATGGCATTGCGAACAAGCCATTGCCTCGGTGGTCAGATGTGCTCAGTGGAGCACCCGTGACCTGTGTTCCAGCTCTGCTCGACGTAGGTATTCACACTGGTTTTTTATTGTTTTTTGCAACCTCAAGTGCGGATACTCCGTAATGGTCAAGGTGTTGTTACTGTTATGCTTAGAGTCTGATGATCTTCACATATTTTTTCACTCGCATGTGTTTTTAGGTATAGCTATAGGTCTAGCTTGCACACAACATATATGTATGTGTGCGCGTGTGATGTAAGTTTCTGCTTAGGTTCAGATACTATAGCTTATGCTAAGTTTAGATACTACATCTTGTATTTGAATTATTGAAGCATAAAAAATAGCATCGAAAAATTTTGGTCTTAATTCATCGGGATGTGGTTGCAGCTTCTCTAGTCCATGCTACAGTAGTTCATAGTTATGGAGCTGCAGCGGCAGCCAGTGCAGCCGAACATGCTGATTATGTCCTAGCTATATACACATGTTCGCTTGATCATATCAGTCATGATACAGTGTTTTTCTCTCACAACAAAACAGCATGAACCGGATTATAAGCCACATAAACGATCAAACAAGCTGTTAGAGTGTCTCCAGCATTTCCTTTTTCTCCTAAAATGCAGCATAGGATATTGAGAAAACTGGATTACACTGAAAATGAGATATCTGCTCCAGTAGATTAACCCCTAAAATATGTGGGCCCCACATGTCAGTCCTCCCTTCCTTCTTTTCTCTCATCTCGTTTCTTCTGTATCCACCGACCACCGCAAGTGGGGCACTCCAACGCACAGAGCAGCGGAGGGCAGGATTGGGGCAAGGGCTGGCGCAGGAGAGGACGAAGGTCGGCACTTGGCGAGACGACGAGTTTCGCGCGGTAGGGGCACGGCGCGGCGGGCACCCAAGCTGGTGGGTCCTGGATGTTAGTGAGAGAAGAAAGGGGATTGAGAAAAATGTCCTGTTCTTTCCTTTATTTAAGGAACTGAGGGTGATTTTTCTCAAATTGAGAAAAAAAATTAGGGAAAGGGATCTACTAGAGCTTGATTTTTTTACCTTCAATCCCCCTTTATTTCTGGTTATAGGAAAAGATGATCTTTTATTCTCAATCCGTTCTTGATCTGGTAGGGATGCTCTTAATAAAAGCTCCGTTCGGCTGGTAGAATTTTGGCTGAAACTGGCTGAAAAACACTGTTCTGGCTGAATTGTTGAGAGAGAAAAACACTATTCCAGGTTGAAAAAGAAGTCGAACAAGTCGAATATGGGATAAGCCGAACGGGGCACCCTTAGATGCTGATGAACCTTAAACACAAGAACCAACAGGCCTAATTACAAAAAATTGCATGCTATGGTTCTGAATATCTGATGGTATATGCCCAAGAATCAACCCGACACAGGGTCAGCTTATATGCATTCCCATGAACCACCGAATAGATAATGCCTAAAATGAAACATGTGAGGATCAGCCTATATATACTCCATATACCACTACAGAACTTTATAAGCCTCTACGGTAAGCTATCCAATCTACTGTACAATGCAACAATATACAGAGCCCATAAGTTGCACATCTAAGAAGCGGAACCCTTTGTTTGCTCAATCTCCAATGCTTGTTCTGCGACCATGATACATGAATCCATCTCCAAATTTGTGGCCTCGCTGTTTTCTCTTAGCGAAGGCGCTCTTGGCAAAGATAGGATATCAGGGCTGCATTGTATGTCAGGTTGGATTCCTACTTGATCGATTTCATGCAGCGCTGGAGATAGATACTTTGCAACTGTGATAAACAGAGCAGAGCCATCATCCAACTCTGTCACACTCTGCACAACAGAACAGGATTGTGAAGCATACCAAAATAAGGCGTTTTACAGAAAAGAATAGCATAATGTGAAGTTAGTCTTGCCTGAATTTTTCCTTTACCAAAGGTTCTATGGCCAACCAGAATAGCTCGTCCATTGTCATGTAATGCCCCTGCCAAGATTTCACTTGCACTTGCACTTCCTTCATTGACCTGCGTTAACAAACGTAAACACAGAACATGCATCAGGTAAATGGAGAAAAAGAAACAAAAAGAAAGCAATATCAAAACATTTGTAGTCCAGTAGGCAGTAAAAAAGAAAATCTATACCAATTATGTTTATTATCATTTAAAGATCACTATGCAAATAGAATATAATCTTAGGAAGCATTGAAACAACAAACTTCATCGTATGTAGGTAGAACAATTTCACTAAGAGTGGTTATAGGCTTAGGCCTTAAGGTATTGTGATATTTCTGAAGACTACAGCATGGTTACAAAAAAACCATATGTGCTTCAGACCTATAAGTAATCACATACATATTAAGCATGGCAGTATAGTATTGTGGTTCTTTTTGTCAAGTTTTGTAACCCTATATGATAGGGGAGGAACAATAAAGGATGCAGGGATGGAAAACTCACAAGCACAACAAGAGGGTCATGCGTTAACGAATGCCCTTGGATCATATTTATTGGTAGCACATTCCCGTCACGATCAATAGTGTTGACAAGAGTTTCATCTCCATCCAACCAAATTTGAGCCACATCAAGACCAGCTTTTACTAAACCTCCCTATTCAAAACGACAAGATTGATACAAGAAAAATATAGCAATTCAACATCTGAAGGCCAACAGTGACAAATATAGACTGACTGGGTTATTCCGTAGATCTAGAATATAAGACTGGACACCCACATCCTCCATCCTTTTTACGGCATTTTCCATTTCAGCTGCTGCAGTCTGGTTTAAAAAAAAAGATATAATATGAATGGTCTAAAAAGATAATATGGAAGTACTTCGTCAGCATATGATTGAGGATTAAGATAAGAACATATTTGGTTCACAGCAAACAAGTTTAGGGTGTTTTCAAACTCAACTTGGTGATGGACAATAAAATAAGATTAATTTCAGTTTTAGAATAACTGGGCCAACAACGTTACAAATGGACGCCTCAAATGTTTACACTCCTTCAATATAATCATGCCACAGGGAAATTTGTGAAAATTTGAGTTATTAAATCCATACTGAGAAAAATAATCCAACTTTGTTTAATGATAACTTTATTTTAGATGAAAACATAAAAGAAAAACCAAAATTCGAACATGTACAGTATTTACCTGAGAAAAGGAAGCTAATCTAACATAACCAGTCTTGCACTCATGGCCATCGTCTGACCTATGAGAGATAATTGCAGTTGATACAGGTGAAAGGTTGATAATTTCACGAGACAGCTGGACCTTTGGAAACAAAAGGTAGTGAATGTAATTAGGAAACACTCGATCACTGTCTTAGTAGGAAAATGGTTCTCTTGTGGTTACTGCATTTTTCAACAGAGTGGCTATTGCAATTTGATGAGCTCTGTAGGCGCAGAACATACCTTTCAAATTACACATATAAAAATCTTAAGATTTTAGAATTGTTCGGTCAGCAAGTTAAGCATTTACCTCCTTTTGCCTTAAACTCCCACCCCTTTTACTGTCAGTTCCCTGGATATATAAATATGCATCAGTAAGAAAGCAAATACAAAGACGAGGAATGATCTTTCCACGCCTGAGTTGACCAAATTACATAAAGGGGATTCGGGATATTATATAATATAATAGAAGCCTAGTATGCCAGACTTTGGTGAACCAAAAAAACACAATGTTTTTTTTTTAGTTTTATAAACAAAAACCTTGGCCATTTATTGTCAGTGTCTGAATTTTTTTTTATCAAGTGTCTGAATGTTGAACTAGTACATCTCAAGTTGAAGTATGCTTCACAACAAGCAAAAGAGATTTAACTGAAGCTAAGGATATACTACGAAGCTCAAGGTAAGGAAATACATCCAACAACTTCACTTTCACTGTTGTTCCTACACGGCCTCGAAGCCTCTGAGCCGCAGCCTCTCCATCCAAACCAGAAACACTTTTGCCTGCAGAATGAGAAGATATCATCATGAATAATAAACCCCCCGCCCTCCTGGGAATGAGCCTGGTAACAACTTGCTGCACAATAACAGAGAAAATAGATAATGCACCATTAGCATGTATCAATCACAGTTTTGGCTCCCAATTCTGACAAGCGATTCATAATATTTGTTCAAATCATCGCTCAAACTGTCAAACATTATCTGCAGCTGTGATTGTTAACCAACGAAAGGGGCAAAATGTAAGAAGTACAAAGTAGACATTACAGCTAATTATCAATCATCCCATCACCTGTAATGAATCCCTGCATATTAAGCTGCATTTTCATACATTCCTTATAATTAAATGTTGATAAAAAAGGATAATGCTGAAGTCAAAACAGATGCCTCATGGACATGTGCTAATACAACACATAAAAACTATGCAAGCATGCTAGATACAAAACTTAATTCATACCCAATGATGTAGTATGCCTTGTGTAATTACTAGAAAGATGAACAGTGCGAAAAAGTAAATACCATCTATCTCAACTAGCTCATCTCCTTCATGTATGCCTGCTCGATCTGCGGGGCCTCCCTGAATGCAGTCCATAACAAGCTGAAACAGATTTGGAATTAGTAATTGGAACACTCACGTCCTCTTTACATGGGGATGAACAAAAACAAACTTACCAATCGTCCAGAGCTTGGCTCCTTGTTTATGAACACCCCAACCCCTTGCACATTCCCATCGCTTCCTATCCTAAAACTCTGGTACTCCTGTATGTGAACAATATTCACAGACTTGTCACAGCTCATACTAGTTTAGTGCAGGTCAGGTAGCAACAGACGTTCTCACTTGACAATATCAACCCAAGCAACAAGCATGCATACCGTGGGGCTGATGATCCTCGTAAATGGGTCGCCGAGTGTGGATAGCATCCCACTGATCTTACTGTAGGCAGCATCCGCTGATTTCAGTGGAAATATCTCTACCATAGTTTGCTGTAGTTTCTGATCCCAATCTGCACGCTTGGCAAAATAAGTACATTGAAAAATAACTTGTCCTATTTCATTTGTCTTCAGGTGGTGATTTTGGTGACGCAAAAGCTGTGAGCTCCACCCTTTCACTCTTGTTACAATACCAACCAAACACTAGCTCCTATCACTTCTACCAAAAGTTCAAAACTAGCAACTGAAAACACTCCGAGAGAACCATTACGCAAAATTGGGGGTTGTACCTTGGTGGTTG
This sequence comes from Miscanthus lutarioriparius, assembly GCA_904845875.1. Taxonomy (NCBI): domain Eukaryota; kingdom Viridiplantae; phylum Streptophyta; class Magnoliopsida; order Poales; family Poaceae; genus Miscanthus; species Miscanthus lutarioriparius. The sequence goes on from CAJGYO010000019.1 coordinate 47,299,232, forward strand.
AAGGTAGGATCAACAAAGGTCTCACGGATCAGCCCCCACGTCTCCACCAGCGTCCTCTGCACTCTGTTCACCTGCCACAATAACCCAAACAAACAATCACCATGTAAAGTCCGTATCTTTCTTGGAAACGCGGCGGCCGTGGATCACCGGCAGCACTGGGAGCTTCAGGAACCCAACTCACCTCGCGCGCCTTGGAGACGGGAAACGCGACGGTGAGCGACTCGGCCCGGGCAGGCGGCGTCGGCAGCGGGGACACATCACCGGAGAACCCGGTCAGTGACACCACGGCCGCGGCGGCGAGCCCCACCGCAGCCTGTCCCAGCGCCCGGCCGCGGTGATCCGGCCCGGAAGCCCGGACTGCCGCCTGCTGCGGTGGCGGAGGCTGCTCTCGGCCCAGGCCGGCGGACCGCACCCGGAGTCTCGCTCTCGCTCTCCCCCCAAGAACCGCCGGCCGCGGCAAGGCCTTTCGGACCCGTCCGGGCAGCGAGCGCGGAGCAAGTGTAGCGACGAGGGAGCACTCCACCATTTCCATGGACGCGACGCGGGCGGCGATGGCGAGCTAGCTTGTCCCGAGAGCGCGCAGGATATAGTACAAGTGGGCGCCGGAGACGTCCACGAAAACACCCCGAATCTTTTGGCCGTGCGCCGTCTCGTCAGTTGAAGTAGCTGGGCTGGTGGACAGGAGGAGATCCGTGTGGACGGATCTTCTCGCGCGTCCACGTCGCGGGTTCACCGTCGCACACGTATCTCCGGTCCGCCGGGTCGAGGCGTTTGGGTGGTGGTGCGCGAGACAGATATTGGGTACTGTTTGTTGGTGGTGGTCTACAGAACTGATGGAGGAGAAATACTCCTGCAGATAAAAAGATTCCCCGAATCTCCTCTTATCTTAAAATGAATCAACTTCTAAAGTTATTCTAAATTAAATTATTTAAAATTTAACTAAATTTAGAGAAAGTTAACTAACATTTATGGTATCAAATTAGTATAAATTAAATAATGATAAAGAAATATATTTTCGTAATATACTTTCTCTTCTACGTGGTGTGGTGATACGTGACTCAAGTTCGATTATGGTTCACATTCGAGGAGTTTGGATGTTTTCAAAGCAACACGTAGGCTATGTCGCTATGATGAGCGGACTCTAAAGTGTGGATCCAATGATGTGTAGAAATTTCAAGGGCTGAACAGTAATGAAGTATAGATAGTAGATGTCTCTACTTGCATCTAGAGCGATCTGGTTGATCAGAGCTACAAGAGGCTATGATGTCTGACATCGAAATGTTTAGTAAAGCTAGTGGAATAATTTTTGTATGTTACTCAGACAATGGTTCAATAAAAATTGTAAAAAAAGATATAACAGAAAAAAAAAACTTGAAACAGGATCACGAATAAGGCATGGAGTGGCCACAACGTCATGCAGGGGTACTAAGGCCACGCCCAACGCACCACGTTAGATTGCTACCCCAAGTTTCACGTCTACATCAACCAGCCATATCATCTCAAGTGATGGTTCCGCAGGGTGTCAGGGACTCCTGCAGAAGCATCAGTTGCTTCGTCTGACCAACGGCAGAAGCAGCAGTCAATGGAGAGTGCGTGGTGGCAAGGAATTGCTCTAACATGACGTGACTTCCTCCGAAAATCAAAGCATGGGAGACTGAGAAAAGGAGAGAGCTGTGGGACCGAGATAAAGGTGGAAGCCGGTTCTTGCGTTGGGTTGCTATTGCCCTCAATTTATTTGCTCCTACATGGATTGTAACTTTTTGTTGAGGCCAACGTTTGGTGTTGCCTGTGTTGGTGCTGCCCTAATCAACCATTATCCTTCTAATATGAATTTACTATTTTACCCTTAATTACATAAAATAATTCTTTAATATAATAATAAATATTTTTTGATATAGGTCTCATCAATTTAGTATGCATTTGGTACCCCTCAGTACTTTTCGCTTGGTACCTTATGGCACCTCTGTTTTTGTAACCACTCAATCGCTCGTCAACCACGATTCTCGTTTCTCCAACTATAGTAAATTTCTCTTAAATTACACACTCGGGAAATCAATGATCATATACCTTCGGATCTTCCTATGCCCTGTTCGTTTGCAGACATTTAGGAGATTTTTTTTTGGCCGTATAGATCGAAGCATGCACTAAATAAGCGTATATGACTAAAGCAACAACAGGCAAACACCAATCCATTTTAAGGAAAACAAAGCGTTAACTTGCACTTTTACATGTCAATGGCTGACACTAACTTTGCCAGTGCATTTGGTCCCCCATGTGAGATTTGGTGTATTAATGACAAAGAAATTTATGGATTAACCGAGTTATTGAGAATTATATGTAGGTGTTAATCCTTTTGGATTGTGAATTATGAAATACTAGAAGCATATCTCGCGCGTTGCTGTGGAAATTATGGATATGGTTTAGAATGAAATTAGACTATTTTATTACTTATACAAAGGAATAACCTATTACAAATCAATTTTAGTGGATTGTGTGGCACGTTGACATAGACAACAAAATACTTATGTGTCTTGCTGTTGTGAATATCACATGTGCTAGTGGATTTTAATTGCATTTGATAGTGCATTGCTGAGGTAGACAACTTGCATGTTGAGATATATTACCAGCGGAGTTTTGAATTATAAGAGATATAGATGACACCTTAATTCTTAAAGAAAAACAGAGTTCTACTTGATGGAGATTTAAATTTGTTTTATATTTTGAAATTGAGTTTAGAAAAGGTCACACTATAAGAGGGATGCAAATTACATTGACTTGAGGATAGAGTGCTCAAATAATGATTTAAATTTAATTGAGAGACACATAAATACAGTAAGAGCACTTTGGGCAGGTTTATATGGTTCTGCATGGTCGGAAGTTCAGACGGGTATCCGGAGTGCGGCATGTTTAGCAAGGGGAGGGGTCAGCGCTGCGTCTTCCTGGTCCAGGCGAGAGCATGGTGTGCGAGGTGTCCGCATGAGCGAGCTTGATGTCATGGTGTGGACACGGCGGTGACATGAGGTGCTAACTTCCTGACTTTCTATGGACGGTCGGGCGAGCTCGCGGCCATGGCTGATTCAAAGCCCCCTTCTCTCACCTGTATCTCCCAAATTAGTGGACAGAACTCCATCGTGAATCATTAGTGGACATCTTTATTTTAAGCAACCTAGGTAATTAGATACACAGATCAACAGATCAGAGGGCTCAAAGTTTAATAAACTTGCTGTTTTCGGAAGGTTCAGAACTGTCATTCGGATTTCGGAGTGCAGCTTCAGACATGGTTTCAGCTTGGTTCAGGGATATTGGAAATTGAATTATAAGGCTCAAACATGTTCAGATCTCAACGAAAGTCTTATGTAAACTTGGTGGTATATACTACTAATCATGTGTATACATTGGATTGAGTTGTTACACAAATTTGAAAGAAATTAGGTTGACAACGCGGCACAACTATGCTGTTTTTCAGAACTTCAGAGTTACAGACGACAGTGCAGTTTCAGTTTGTGTTTGCGATTTTAGAAATTGGATTTGTAGTTTCAAAATTGATCAAAGTTCATTGAGATCATTTTGCACGTAAACTTGTTGATACAGACTACTAACTTTGCTTAAACACTTGGGTGGGTTATCTCACAAATTTGTGAGAAAATTAGCCAAGAAACAGTGTTGCCATGTTGGTTTCAGGGACTTCCCTTTGGCCCAGTGCAGCACACGACTCTTTGTTAGCTTTGGGAGGTTATAAAATATTCAAACAAGTTTATAGGCAATAATTATAAGAATTGAAATATGTACTAGAGTAATTTGGTTACTGCACTTTGTCAAGTGTGGTTACTTATAACACAGTTAATGCTTAATGCTTCATACATATGAAATTTCTGCTGTTTAAATCTCTCCCCCTTAAGGCTCTGGTCGGTTACCTGGGATTGATTCCCAGCCAAACCTTTCCTTCACAAATTTATACTATGGAGGAATAGTTTCAGGCCCGGAATGGCCCCTTCTGGAACAACCGAACGTGGCCTAAAGGTATTGATTATATGTCTTTAACTCTTTATTAAATTTAGTTAAACATATTCCCAGAGTTGATTTAGTAACTTCCATAGGGTTTTAATATGTGGTGCAAACCACATACTAGGTAGAAACATATAAACCAATTCAAAAGGAATATTTCAGTTGTTCAAAAAAAATCTCAAATTTGGCATCTAGTACATACAAATATGTAAGTTGAGAAGCAAACTCATTTTTCAAAAATTCATACAAAAATGACAAATTAGGTGCATGTGCACTAGAAGACAAAATCTTTGTCTTCTAGTGCACATGCATCTAAAATTCGTCATTTTTGTCTGAGTTTTTCTAGTTTGAATTTGTATCCCAACTTTTACACATGAATACATATTTATATGCACTATAGATATACCGAATTTCAAAAACCTTTGAACGACCAAAGTATGTGTTTTTTGAATTGGTTTTCATGTTTCCGACGTGGTTTCCACCACATATTTTCCCAACTTAGGAACTTCATCAACAAGGTCTTCGTAAACACACGTGAGACATAAAGTACCATCTTCATGCACAAAATGCTTTCAAAATTTTCAGAAATATGCACATGTATCAACGAATGATGCCATGCTTATGAAATGCACAAGTTTAACACCTATCCTGTTAATAGTACAACAACCAGAGGACGAGCAGACGTGAAGAATAGGGAGGCTGAAGATGCACTTAGATGTTCTATGTGGCTCAAGCTTACTTTTAAGTTCTAACATTCTCCCCCTAATCCTTATGTTTGGGACTGATGTTGACCTTTTCCGATTCTTGCCCTGAGTTCATGGAAACAAATTTGCACTACGTCTTTGTTACGAACTTTCAATGTCTGCGAGTTAGCCTTTTGTGCCGACAGACTCAGTAGAAATGCTCATGTTGTCCATGCTTGGCTTCACGGTGTCGTACCATCATCTTTGTTCAGTGAATAAAGGATGTATTTATCACGAAAATTTCACTCACTTAATTAAATGCTCCATTAGAAGAGAATTTGCTGTATTATTGTGATTTTTAATAGGAGTATCGATGATCATCTTATATTGTCTTTTAAACAGTACTATTTCCCTGGTATTTCTTGGTCTATGCGTAATGATTCTTTTGGGGTAAGGGCGCACGATTAGGGATGGATAAAAATTACGGCTGTAGTACTTGATGGCTGGAGATTGAAGAAGCAACGTGGAGCATCGGATGAAGATCGTATGGTCCTGGTCCATGGGCCGAAGTCAACCTGACGCCTAGCGTTTGTCATCACCAATGATGAAAAGAAATCTGCCGTCTCGTTCTCTTTTCGACTTTTCCAAACTCAAAGCGACATGAAGGGCGCCGTTTATGCAGATAAGTGTCCGACGTGACTTTTCCCATCATCTCGTGGACTGCTCACGAGTCGTGTTTAACTTACTGTACGAGGATCAGGTGCGGCCTACTATGCGATGGGGCGGATGAAGCTTCTATTCCCGTGAAATGAGATCAAAATCCTGAACACGTGAACAAGTCGTTCAATGTTACGTCAAAAAGTCTAGTTCTAATTACAATGCTAAGTCAAATCCTCTTTAATTTAACCGTTTTTTAAAAAAAATACTAATGTTTATGATATATCAATTAATATTAGAGATTTCTCTTAATATTATTACATTTTATATTGTCGAATATTTACAGTATATCCATTTGGAATATATTGAGACTATTTCCTGCATAAACTTAGTTAAGCATAAAATTAGTTTTGACATTGACCCGATGGAATTTCCACGGTGCGGCATGGGACTTGCAAAAATTCTCCCGAATTTTAGCTTCTTTTCAAGTGATGGTTATTACGTATATTTTATGTTAGATTTGCGGCTTTAGTTCGTTGCAATTTCTACGTGCATAATTTTGCAATTTTCGTATCCGAGAATAGAAACTCCATTAGACAAACCACAAATCGAACAAAATCTGACTTATGTCGGCACAAGTACAATTAACAATCTAATTGTTTTTATAGTGAGAGAATGACGAAAAATTGATATGTTATGGACAAATCATGTAGCTGCAAGCCCCAGCTACTAGCCTACTACCCTCCGAGGCTGACAGCCGGCTGCATGATCGCTGAAAACCAACAATCCAAGACCTCCAGGCACCGCGGGCAGCACCAGTACTCCGCAGGGGCGCCCGCATACGTCGTTTGAACTTTGAACAGACTAAAAAATTCAGGCGGGAATTGTCAAAAGCTAACTACGTCGTCTGAACAGACTACAAAATTCAGACGACCGGTAGATAGGATATAGGAATTGTCTAACCGGAAATGTCTCAGTAGCCGCCAGTATTCTCCTGTGTGTGTCCGTCCCCAGCCCGCACCGCGCCGGGATCGACCCTGTCCTGTCCAACGGGCGTACTGACTGCGCAGAAACCGCGACGACATGTCGTGACCTCACTGCTTGCGTTGCCTGCCGCGCGCGCGCGGCGGAGCAGCAGAAAACTAAACGACCCGCAATACATATATAAGGCTCTTCTGTTGAGCTTCTGATTCGCATCAGTAAACCATCATCTGCTTTGTCAAGCTTAGTGGCCAGAGGTTGCAAAAAGAGCAATCAGTCACGAGTTACTAGTAAGCAGAGGCTGCAGGTTGTACGTGATCCATTGCATTGCATTGCGAGTTGGAGAAGCGTGCGGTGATGGCGGACCGGCGGAGCAATGGCGGCTCGCCCCCTCGCTGGAGCTTCGCGTCTCAAAGCAGCCATTTTGCGGCGATGATGAGAGGAGGAAGCTACGCGCCCCCGAGCCTCTGGCGCCCGTCGGCGGTCGGTGGTGCCGCCCTGTCAGTGTCCACACCGCCGCTGGCAGCGGTTGTGGCCTCAGCGCCCGCCGAGAAGAACAAGAAGAACTTCGCCGCGGACTTCCTGCTGGGCGGGGTGTCGTCGTCGGTGTCCAAGACCGTGGCGGCGCCGATCGAGCGCGTCAAGATGCTGCTGCAGAACCAGGACGAGCTGATCCGCACGGGAAGGCTGTCGGAGCCGTACAGGGGCATCGGCGACTGCTTCGGCCGCACCGTCCGGGACGAGGGCGTCCTGTCGCTGTGGCGCGGGAACACCACCAACGTGATCCGCTACTTCCCCACGCAGGCCCTCAACTTCGCGTTCAAGGACTACTTCAAGGCGCTCTTCAACTTCAGCAGGGACAGGGACGGCTACTGGAGGTGGTTCGCCGGGAACATCGCCTCGGGAAGCGCCGCGGGGGCCACGTCGCTGCTCTTCGTCTACTCCCTCGACTACGCCAGGACGCGCCTCACCAACGACTACAAGGCGGCGGCCGCCAAGGGCGGCGGCGAGAGGCAGTTCACGGGCCTCGTCGACGTCTACCGGAAGACGCTCCGGTCCGACGGCGTCGCGGGGCTCTACCGAGGGTTCAACGTCTCGGTGGTCGGGATCGTCGTCTACCGGGGCCTCTACTTCGGCATGTACGACTCCTTCAAGCCCGTCCTGCTCACGGGGAAGCTGCAGGACAACTTCTTCGCGAGCTTGGCGCTCGGATGGATGATCACCAATGGCGCCAACCTCGCCTCTTACCCGCTCGACACTGTCCGGAGAAGGATGATGATGACCTCGGGGGAGGCCGTCAAGTACAAGAGCTCCATGGACGCCTTCGCCCAGATCGTCAGGAACGAGGGCCCCAAGTCGCTCTTCAAAGGCGCCGGCGCCAACGTCCTACGCGCCATCGCCGGCGCTGGCGCGCTTGCCGGCTACGACCAGCTGCAGCTCATCTTCTTTGGCAAGAAGTACGGCTCAGGTGGCGCCTAAACAATAAACAGGGAGGGATTCATTTCAGTAAAACTCAATGATTAGATGGATGATGACGAAAAGGGCATTTGATTCCTAATATATCGTTTTTTTTACAGATTCAAATATTTGTACAGCTCTAAATTCACAATAAGAAGCATTCAGAATGCTTCCATTTGTTCGCTCTGATTGATTTTTTAAAATTCTGTTTGTAAGATTGCAGTGATGTAATAAGTACTCTCAGAAAATAAAGAGGGAACTCAAGTTGCCTGCAAGTGTTCACTGTTATCAACTTTACAGAGGCATCAGCGAACTCTGCTGACAAAATTCAGAGGAACCAACTCTTATCAGCACAAAGCCAGCCTGCCAAACAGAGTAGCTGTTCTATGCTACATCTTCCTGAACCCGAAGCCAGACAGATCAGGTTCTCAGTCTCAGGGCAGCGAACTATAAGCTTGGCTTCTGAAATCTGCATATGCCACAAGATGCCATGCCATCTCCTGTGCATATGCAGTCAGTATGACTGCGGTCCACCAAAGATTGGCCTCATGAACCTGTCATCGAACTTCCTCCAGTAGATGTGAACCGTGTGGACAGGCCTCTCCAGCATCATAGATAAGCTCCTCTTGGCCTGCTCCAAGACAATACCGCTGCCTGACGTGCCTTCATCAGCCGATAGAAACGGCAGGGTGAAGTCATCCTTTGGGGAGTTGCTGCCTGTGCTATGGCCTCTGGACAGCGCCCTCGAGTGACGCGGGAGCATGGCACTAATGAGGGGCCTGGTCAGGAAGCCAAACACCTGAAATCATGGCCAAGTTTCAGCTTTCTCAAGTCTTCAACTATGAACTGATGACATGAACTCTGCATTCACATGTTACCAGGTCCCTTAATTAAGATACCAACCAGAGTGGTGAAGAATACGACAACGATTGTGCTGGTGATGATGGTGGCATGAACTGGATCCGATGTTACACCTGAGAATGTGAACTATAATAATACATACAAGGTTGATAAGTCAACAATTACCTTCAAATCAGATATAGTTGCTTCCAGAAAATATTTATATAGTCAACCAAAAGACAATAGCTAGCAAAAACATTATTAGTTACCTGATTGTATGCTAGTGCAATCGAAACAGCACCTCTCATGAGCCCAGCCCACCAAATAACAACCTTGGCATGAGTAAAGAATTTCGAGGGTGTCATCTCATTGACATTCTTACAGAAAAGATTATAAATTGCTTTTCAGTCAAAACCAAAAAAAAAAACCTGGTGCTTGAATGTGATCGGGGTTCTCTCGGAACTTCCACTCATGGTATTTGACAAAATGGATATTGGGAAAACAAATGCCGCTCGTCCCAGTAATATGAGTAATATGACGATGCCAAAGATACCAATGGATGTCTTAAAGCTGGAAAAGTAAAAAAAAAAAAAAATGGCTTTGAGGCATGATTCTAGTTAACTAGGAAATAATAATTAGAAGCTACTCCCTCCATTTCAAGTCATAAGTCGTAGTCTTTATTATGTATCAAGACATAGTCTATATCTAGGTGCATATGTACCTAGAAAAGCTAGAATGAACTATAATTTGGGATGGAGGGCGTACTTTGGGACAACGGAAGACAGAGAGAAGAGACTTTGTGCTCTGTTGCTCACCTTTCCTTTGATGTCTTCCACTTATCAATGTCAAGAGCATCCATACCAACATAAAGAAAGATGAATGCCTCAGCAATGAAAGACAATGTTGAAAATGTTACGAACGACGTATAGGAATATGAAGTAAAGAATCAAACCCGGAGGAGCAGATTTCGTGGAAAACCCCTCCATGTGAAGGGGAAAAACCAGACAAGGCCAACAATCTCACTATCTCACACGCCTACAGCAAGAGAATCAAGTCTCCACGAAACCCTAGCAAGGGTGTATATATCTGAAAATGGCACCCCCCAAAACAAGATGGGCGGAGCCAGACTCCGCCACGCGCCGGCCCAAGCCTCGGCATGACGGACCTCGCTTCGCTTATTGGCCTATAAGTGAATTTGGAACAACTCCAACAAACTCCACCTTGAGACAAATTCATCTTGTATCATAAATCAACCATTCATCTGAACATACCAAAGATAGAAAATTGGTGCCAACAATAGTCTCTTGGACTATCAATTAAACCAACTAAGCTTGAGTGCTCAAAACATGAACAAAGCTTTGTCATCATATCGGCGAGGATTATCATGAGTACTAATCTTGCATACCTTCAGCTTACCTTCTTCAATCACATCACGCACAAAATGATACTTGATATCTATGTGCTTAGTTCTCTCATGGAACATCGATCTTTAGTGAGGTAAATTGCACTTTGGGCATCTGATTGCAAACTTATGCAAGATTCAACTCCACAAAGCTCGTACAAACCTTTCACCAAATTAATTCTTTGCACGCTTCACAAATAGCCATATATTCTGCTTTAGTAGTAGACAAAGCAACAATCTGATCAGTAAAGTAGCCCTCCAACTCACAAAGACAATGGAAGAAACACATAATTTGTAAGTGATCTTACTCCGGAGTACATAATCAGAATCCACATAGCCAATAATTTATCAGTTCTTCCAAACTTTAAACAGGAATCTACTTTGTGCCTCCGAGGTGCCTGAAAAGCGAATCCAATGTTCTTTGCCGAGGATTAGACATATATCTACTAACAAGACTCATAGCATATGACAAATCTGGACGAGAGCAAACCATGGCATACATCAAAGACCCAATGACACTAGAATAAGGAACCCTTGACATGTATTCAATCGACGCATCTGTACTAGGACACCGAAGCGGTGACAAAAAGTGAGGTGCAATAGGGGAAGACCTTAGCATTTGCATGTTGAAATGAAGAACTTTCTTGATATAATTTTGTTGACTAAGAAATAGCAAACCAATTTTACATCTCTACTAATTTCCATACCAAGAATTTTCTTAGCACTACCAAGGTCTTTCATATCAAACTCACTACTCAATAGCTTCTTTAACTTAGTGATTTCAATCTTACTCTTGGCAAACAATACAGAGCATATAACAACAAATATATAGGTGATCCATTAACATGCTTGATGTAAACACAACTATCATACTTAGATCTTTTAAAAGCGTGTGCTAACATAAATGAATCAAACCTTTTGTTTTTCGACGAGGGGTGTTTCAAACCATACAAGGATCTCTTCAACTTGCACATATATTTTTCCTTGCTGGGCACTATGAACCTACGGTTGGTCCATGTATATGTCCTCCTCAAGCTCTCCATGCAAAAACGCAGTCTTCACATCTAACTGCTCAAGCTCAAGATCATGTGAAGCAACAATACTAAGGAAAGTACGAATTGAACTGTGTTTTACCACTGGAGAGAACACATCATTGTAGTCAACACCCGGAATTTGACTGTAGCCTTTAGCAACTAACCTTGCCTTATACTTTGGAGGCTCGCTTGGAGATAAACCCTCCTTTCTCTTGAAGATCCATTTGCGGTGATGGTCTTCTTATTCTTTAGGCAAAGGTACAATCTCCCATGTCTCGTTTCTTCTCAAGAGAGCGCATCTCCTCATGCATAGCAGAAATCCAATTCTCAAGTATCACCACAACGAATAGCTTCTTTATAGGTTCTTTGGCTCATGAACATTCTCCACTGTTTCAAGCACAACTCAAAGCATAGTAAGACAAATTACACTCTTCAATAAGACGCTTAGGAGGTGCAATTGTCCTTTTTGACTTGCGTTGAGCAATAGGTAAATCCTCCTCTAAGCGCAAAATAGGAGGAGTTTTTTGAACATCATCATGAGCATCATCCTGCAACATCATTATCATGGTCACCATGCTCATCAATAGGCTCCACCGCACACTGTATCATCATCAACATGCTCCACTGCATGCGCATATATCTGCAGCTCCTTTTTCGGAACATGATCTCGAGGGCAACTGTCAAGTAAACATCATGATTCATTGAAAACAACACTCCTGCTCATAAAAGTCTTTCTGTTTGAGATTCCACAATTTATAGCCTTTGACTCCCGAACTATAACCAAGGAAAAGACACTTAACAGCTCTAGGCTCTAATTTTCCATTATCAACATGAGCATAAGCGATTGCATCCAAAAACTTTCACCTGTGAATAAAGTGCAGCAGACCATACCTCAATGGGAGTTCTTTTATTTAGTGGAATAGAAGGCGACATGTTTATCAAGTGCAAGATATTAGCACTTCAGCCCAAAAACGCTTGCTCATCCACGGCATTAGACAAAGATGCAACGGGCCTTGGACATGATGGTTACATTCATGCGTTCGGCCACACCATTCTGTTGTGGAGTATGGGGTATGGTGTGATGCCTAACAATGCCTTCCGATTTGCAATAATCATTAAATTCACGCGAACAAAATTCTCCACCATTATCAGTACGAAGCAATTTTACCTTCCTTTCAGTTTGCCTTTCTATCATTACTTTCCAGTTCTTAAAAGCGAAAAAAAGTATCATCTTTACTTTTGAGAAAATAAGGCCAAACCCTTCTAGAGTAATCATCAATAATTGTAAGCATGTAACGAGCACCACCAAGTGAGGACTTACGGGAAGGACCCCATAAATCAGCATGAACATAATCAAGAGTACCTTTACCAAGTAGTGTTGAAATGTACCCTTTTATGCTTCCCGAAAATACAATGCTCACAAAACTTTATTTTACTCGAAGTGCAGCCATCCAAAGAGTTTCTCTTCATCAATTACGCCATACCATGGTGACTCATATGTCCCAAACGCATATGCCAAAGGTTAGTTTTACTAGGTTCATCATTAGTAAAAGTTGTGAGCGGAATCGAGAACCGTGTAAAGTACACCCTCTAAGGACATATAACTGAGAATTAAGATCACCTTTCAAGCAAACAAGAGAACCTTTTGATACCTTGAACGCCATCGAACCGGAATATTTGTAACCTTCTACGCATCAAGCGTGCTCAATGAGATAAGATTTACGGACATCCTCGGTATATACGACAACGGCGTGTCATGCCATCATAGATCTTGATCAAACGAAGATCCAATCCCCACAATGTCACACGGGTTATCATCTCCCATCCGCACAACATCCCCTTTACGTGACAAAGCTTATCTGAGCTAAACCAATTTACTGTTAGTGCAAATATGAAATGAACATGCGGAATCGAGAATCCATTCATCATGACCAGCAACACAACCACAAATACTACTACGGACAATCTCGGAATCATCATCGAGATGGAAGTGAAAACAGAGACCTTACCGGCCGACTTGTTTTTCCTCTTCTCCTTATTACATGCTTTTACGCAATCCTCAATATTATGATTTGTCGACTTGCAATAAACAAGAACTTTTTATTACCATGCGGCTTGGACTTTGAACGGCCTCTCCCTTTCGTAGTTCTTTCTTCCATCATTGCCATTATTGGAGGATCTTTTGCGATTCGCCTCTCACATGCAAAGCATCGCCCTTGGAGGACGACGTCCCGTCATTCGCACACCATGCCTCTCATCTTCTCCCTAGATCTGGAGAGCCTCATAAACTTCCTTTAGGGTTAGTTCATCACGGCTCAAAAGTATGGTGTCACGAAAATTTGCATACGAATTTGGCAAAGAACATAGCAGTAAAAGACCTAAGTCCTCATCATCATACTTCACCTCCATCGACACTAGGTCGGCGACGATCTTCTTGAATTCAGCGATGTGGCTCATCACTGAATCCTCCTCCTTCATCTTTGAGGGTGAATAGCTTCATCTTCATCATCGCATCTTCTTGGTTAGATCCTTGGACATCTGAGATCGATTCTAGTTTGACCATAGAAGAGCTAGTTTTCTCTTTCAGACACTCCTGCAAAATATCATTATGAAGATGCAACTGAATTAGGGCGAGCGCCTTCTGATCCTTGCGGATCTCTTCTGGAGTCCACTCGGCCTTCCTCTTTCCGAAACTATCCAGCGCCTCATCATAGTCATGAGTCTGCGCGAATCCCCGCATCTTGACTTGCATATAGCGAGAACCGCGTGGTCGAAGTTGGCGGAAGATCGAACTTCATCGACGTCGTCATGAACCCTAACAGCAACCAAAGCTCGATACCACTTTGTTTACGAACGGCGTATAGGAATATGAAGTAAAGAATCAAACCACAGAGGAGACACACGATTTAACGTGGAAAACCCTCCGATGTGAAGGGAAAAACCACGGGGCTTGACCAAAGCAACAATCTCACTATCTCAAGAGTTTTGGGTTACACGCCTATGGCGGCTTACAAGAGAATCAAGTCTCCACGAAACCCTAGCAAGGGTGTATATATACTGTACCGTACCGCGGGGGGCTCCGGCCCAAGCCTCCGGCGACGGGCCTCCGCTTCGCTCCGTCAGAAGCCTGGCCTATATCCTGGAGTGAATTTGGAACAACTCCAACAGAAAATATATGCCTGCAGTCACATCCATAAGACAAGGATTATTTCACAACAGCATAAACATTTCTGAAAATGGATCCAAAGATACCAAATATGGCACTCGATTGTTAACAAATGTTTAAACAACGATTCTTGAGCTCACTTTGTCGTGATTCTTGAGCTCTCTGTCACGTTGTGCCATGCATAGTGGGACATGACAATCCCGCAAAAGAACACGGTCAAAATTCCACTCAGCTCTAGCAACTGCCGAACGGGATGCATGCAGCATCTTCAGATGAATTGTGGAAGAACAAATTTGAAGTACTAGTATCTAAATTTGGTAACCTTACCTCTGCCAGCATATATGATAAATAAGCCATGAGAGCCATCAAGGCAACCTCTCGATCAGTCGAATGCCTGAAAAATAAGGGGAAGAAATTTCAAAGATAAAAGAGTAGAAGATGAACACAAACCAAATCTATTCGTAGCAACTATTACTCACCTACCAAAATACAGAGCTTTGAGAACATATGCAGTCGCTAGACCGATCTGACAAATTGTGGTAAAAAGTTTAGGGTGTACAAAGAAAATGGCACTACTGTGTATATAGCGAATACTCCTACTTGAGATATGGAGAGAAAAACAGTTCTTACTGAGATTCCGATGATCGTGCTGGTTGCGAAGAGATAGAGGAAGTCAGATATCAGTTTTAGCACAACCCCACCTTTGAGCTTACTGACATCGAGATTCTTGATAACATTGAAAAGAACAACTGCTGTTGCATCGTTGACAACTCCTTCTCCAAACACCAAGCTGTACAGCCTTGGTGTCTCATCTTGGTTTATGACCTGTGTTTCAGCTCCGTGTATTAAGCATATGGAAGTGGAACACGTGTCAAAGAAGGTGTGCCAGGAATTCAGAAAGCAGGGTATAGCAGACCTGCAATGTGCACACGGTATCTGTTGAAGAAAATATGGCTCCCAGTGCTGCAATTACAATTTACACATGAGATCAGTACTAAGTTCATGAAAAACATGGGACAGTTTAATAAGAAACAGAAATAAAGGAAGACAAACCTAAATAATCTACCGCACCAAGCTCTCCAAATCCGACTTTCGGGAAGAGCCAATAGCAGCCTGATATTAACCAGAAGTACATGTCATAAACAGTCACCAAAGCTGAGAAAGTTGTAAATGGCGAATGCGTTTTTATTCACAATTAATTTGCTGGGATCCTAGATTTTACTAGTTATAGTATTATATTGTATAAAAAATGACCTATAGATACAAAGAGCTTACGAATCAGTAAAACCTACCTGCCGAAACTATTGCACCTGAAATGAAAACACCGAACACGCCGAAGGACATGATGGTCATGAAGTTGTGGAAGAACTGCTTCTTCTTGACCTGAAACCTGTAGGCAAATAGCAGCCATGTCCACAACGCTCGACTAGGCATCTGATCGAAGCTCACAGTCATGCCATTACAAATCTACCTTGCAAGTGGATCAAGCATGCATACCCGGCATTGAAGATTATCGGTGGAAGCACGTAGATGAAGAAGAGCTGCTCGTCGAACTTCAGGATGTGCGAGTGCTTCCCTTTGGTGAGCAGAAATATGATCGCCCCTATGATGCACCCCTGCCAAAAGAAAAATCGTGGAAATAGTTGTTGACAGGGAAACAGTGAATCGTTAATACTGAGTGAAAATTTGGCGTGGCGGGGCTTGGATTCGTACGATGATGAGGGCGGTGATGGACTCGTTGACCCACTTGTTCTCCTCGAGGAGGTGGCCGGCGACGAGGCACAGGCACAGCACCGCCGTGAACACGCAGATGGACACCACCGTGGTGCTGCTCCCACCGGTCCCATCCGCCGCCACTGCCGTCACCACCAGCTCTTCCCACCACGCCGCCGCCATGGATTCTCTGTCGCTGTCTCTCGCACCATGTCCTCTGTTTTTGCTGCCGCCGTGTGACGGACGATTTTGGCGCGTAGGCAGGGGCCTTGGAAACGGCAGTGGCGCAGTGCACGTCACAGCAGCACGCGTGGATGGACCCTGGCACCGTGCCTGCGTGGTACGTGATCCCAGGAGCCACGTCTGTGGGAGGAGTCCTGAAGGGCTGCTGCCGTGTTACATTTCGGCCTGGGCACGCATGCTTGGGCGGTTGGGCCGTTCGAGATGAGCTCTAAATCTTTTAAAGACTGACACTGACAATCCACATTTTTATAAGTTGTTTTCTATTTTCTTTAATTAACGAAACGACGCTATTTCATTCTTTATATATTTTTATTACACAATACACTAAGACGCTCACAATACACGCACACTCAGCTCTATAAAACCCACACACGTATCTCTATGAGCATCTTCAAAGACTGAGCTGGCAAATCCTCGAGATTGATGAAGTCACCATAGGCGCCTCGCTGTCGACGAGAACATCGTCGATCACCAAAAGCTCAATTAAAGAGCTACTCCTCTCTCCCTATTTTTCCAGCCCTAAATAAAAGCTCTCAACCTAACAAATGAGAGTCTAATCTCTAAGGGCAATGACCTTTGAACAAGCCATATCTCATATATATATATATATGCACTTGGCTATGCACTCAATCCAAATACCCCGAGAGGTAAAACCATCCAAGTTTTTCTTCATCGATCCAATGGGCCCGAGGCTTTTTCTCGATCGATTCGCCTCAACACAAGCTTCGAGATTCCACCACGTGTCCTTCGATCTGCCACTCCCCGATTTTGAGGCCCAGACCAGTCAAACCTGCAATTGATGGTTTTGAGACCTAAACCACCAAATCGTCCATGCCTGGTTTTGAGGTCTAAACCCATAAAACCCTCCACCGATGGTTTTGAGGCCCAAATCATAAAATCGTCCATCCCCGGTTTTGAGGACCAAACCGGTAAACCCTCTTGCATGCCTCGCAAGGCGTGACTAACTGATGTTGACACGTGTCCAGCTAGCCTCTACCAACCTTTGACCTTTGTCTTCCTTCTTGACTTGACCGATGCCATCTTCATCACCCACATAGATGAATGTTCGGCCTCCGCCAAGTGCCACGATGCCATCGTCCTCCTCCTTGACTCGGTCGATGCCATATTCATCACTCATGTACTCTTGCTCTTCATTTGCCCAATGTGAGACGCACATGATCCGTTCTCCAGCCTCTGGTCCCTCAGTCCAAGCTTTCTCACCTGTACTTCACCACTCCCGATCCATCACGCATCGACTCTGCACTTGACCTTTTCCATTGTTGTCGATCGTCTTGATGCACCCAACACTTGTCAGGGACGGAGGCAACGCTGGGGCAGGGGGGGCTCGAGCCCCCTACCACTCCCAGGCATGTGGAGCCCCCCTGAAGCCCCCCTTAAAATTTCACGTATATATGAATTAGATAGGAGGGGCTAGGATTTACTGGACATAGAAAAAGACATATTTTGCTTATTAGGCAAGCAATTCTATAGATACAGAGGATTTTCCCATCAAAGCCCAAGGCCCAATTTAGGGGTGAAAGAAACCTATCCACCGTATCCCAATTTCCCTTGCACGGTTCCACCGTGACTCCCTCGAGTCCTAGCGGACGGCGGCGGCTTCTACGCGACTCCGTCTTGACTCCCAAGTCCCAACCCTAGCAGAGTAGCAGACAGCGTCGGCTTCTACGCACGTCGCGCAGCTCCTAGACGCAGCCAAACGAGGTGGACGGGCGCCGGCGGCCGACGGGCAGGCCACACGTCGTAGCGACGCAGTCCGCAACTTGGTATCGCTAGGGGGCGGGCGGCACAGCATCAGGCGGCCGTGAGCAGGCAGCAACACCAGCACTGCAGTATGTAGCAGTGGGGCTCCAAGCATCTAGGCGAGCAGCAGCCGAGCAGGTGATTTTTTAACTGTGAAACTGAGTCCGTGATTGAACGATGGAATGTTTGATTCATGGTAGATTTCAATTTTCAGATTTCTAGTATGTCGAAAAGAACTTTGCGCAACTACTTGTCACCAAGTAGTGGCTCAACTCCACATACTAATGAGAGCACAAGTCAACCGAAAAAAACTAGGACAAAGTTTAGTCATTCAAACCTAATTGCTGACCCTGGAAATCGCAAACCAATCGATTACCCTGGAAACCTAGGGCAGAGTTTAGTCATGAATCGATGTTTTCAATATAAGACTACTTCAAGCTATTATATTTGTCTATTGTGATGGGTCATAGTAGAGCTAAGTTGCTGTAGCACTTTTGTTTAGCTCATCCTAAATTTTTTTCTGGCTTCATCCCTGACACTTGTATATTTACAGGGCAAGAGATATGTTGCATGACACACTCGATGCAACACAACACGACACCTCCGATTAGCCATTAACATAGTCAATCATATATGAAATTAACTCAGAAAAACCTAAAACCTCTCAACTCTTATATCAATCATTCAAATCACGCATGAATGCGACCAAGACACTCTCTCACATATGTAGCATCCACATGCACGTACTGAACACCTGAACTTTTAGAGAAAGATGGCTTGGTAGCTAGCTAGTACTGCACCACACCATGCACACACCTCTAGGTAATGAGTAGTAGCAAGCCGCTTGACACCTGGTTAGTTAGAGACTCGTATTAACTCAACGTTTCTTTGATATCACCAGTGATATGGTATGGTACAACGTGTCACTGACACGGTCAGCGAAGAGAGACGTTGGAAAACTTGGCCCATCACCGACAAAAAATAATATTCTTTGAAGTACTCCCTCCATCCAATATATATAAGGGCGTCCTCGACAGTATGAGATAGCAGTTAGCTTATACATGTCATGTCATTGTCACTTTATGATGTAGACTTCATATATAAATGTTTTTTTATTCTACATGTTCTCTCCCCCCTCTCATTCTTTATGAGCAGGCCCACAACCTGTCTCGTTTTTCTGAACGAGATAGGTGTGGAGATAAGAGGTAGTCTCTTCTCTTTTCCATCTTCTCTCTCTTCCGTATCAGAAAAATAATGACATGGATTCCTATAAGCTAGCTAAAGTGGCACAGTTGGGGACGCCCTAAGTTGAACCACATTTGGTTCAAAGACCAAGAAACATATTTAATTCTCTCTCTAAACACTAGTACTACGGCATCGATGTGCATGCGTCTTTAGATAGAGCACGTCTTATATTATGGGACTTTGAATAGAAAATGGTTACGTCTTATGTATTAGGACGGAAGGAGTATACAACAAATAAGAGATGTGTATCAAATTACATGCGTCTCTAAAAGTGTACCCATCTCAGTTGTATTTTCTAGAATAGACGGGATTGCGTCTCACCTTTCTTCTTAAGAGTATCCAGGATACTCCCCCGTGTGTTAAAAAAAAGACGGGATTCAAAGAGCCGCATCTCTGAAATTGTACTCATCTCTTATGTGTTCCTTAGAATAGACGGGCTTCAAAGAAGGGCGTCTCTGAAATATTAGAGCCGGTGTTAATTCATCATAGACTGGTATCGTTCCTACGTGGCTCTGGACAGACAAAAGAGATGCCCGGTGGATAGACATGTCTCTAACACAATATCTGATGTACATGTCTTCTTTGTGCTTTCTGTCGTAGAGATGCCCGGTGGATGGCCTGCTCAAAGTTCATGGCTATTGGGTTTGCTCGTTAGAAGCTGTGTCGAGATCACAGTGTAAAGTTGAGAAATGTTTGGACTACGTCGTTTCAATTGGTTATTATTAAGAAATCATTTACAAAGTTTTAATTGGCTATTAAATAGGTAAACCAAGTTAGTATTTTATTTTATCAAAGGATCAAAGTACATTTCGAGCGGCCTCCATCCGGATCCAGTGCGCCGCCGCCGCCGCGCAGATGGCGCGCGCTCGCCTGCTCGCTCCCGCCTCCGCTTTCTCACGAGCACCGATTCCTCCGCGCGCGCGTTCGCCTGCTCGCTCACGGCCTCGAGGGCGGAGCGGTCATCGCCGGATGATCTCCTGCTCGACGAGCAGGACATCGATGTTCCGTGGCACGGGGACCTGGCGCCAGGCCAAGAGCTTGAGCAGGGTGGACTTGCCCATGCCGTTGGGGCCGACGAGGCCGTACCTGCGGCCGTGCGAGATCCGGAGGGAGGCGCTCTTGAGCAGCTCCTTGCCGCGCGCGGAGACGGAGAAGTTCTCAGGCACGATGTCCCTGACGTTGTCGTCGACGGCGCCGTCGGCGGCGGAAGAGAACCGGGGACGCGTGCGCCGATGACTACGGAGAAGGCGTCGCGGTCGTCGCGGAGCGCCTCCTGCCTGGCGGCCTCGGCGGCCGCGGCAGCCACGGCCTCGCACTTGTCCTTCCTGGCGTCCTTCTGCGAACCAGTCTGAACTCTGAACACTGGATGAAAGTGGCAGCTTTGAATTATCCTGAACTGTTCATTTTTTTTTGCTGATTCACTGCATCTTGTTAAACTGTTTTTTTTGCTGATATGAAACTATTCTCTTAGGTCTCGTTGGGCTCGCTGAATCTTGACTGAAACTGGCTAAAAAATACTGTTCTGGCTGAATTGTTGTGAGAGAAAAATACTATTCCGGCTGAAAAAAAACAAGCCGAATATGGGGTAAGCCGAACGGAGCCATCGGCCCTCTAGTCCAACTGGTTAGCGCGTCCCGGCGACACTCCTCAGGTCTTAGGTTTAACTCGCCGTGGGAGCGAATTTCAGGCTAGGGTTAAAAAAATCCCCTCGTCTGTCCCACACCAAAGCACAGGTCTAAGGACCGGCCCGTTCTCACAGGGCAACGGTGCCGCTGTGTAAGGGTGGGGCAGGGGTTCGGAGGCTTTCTGAGCCTGCGTGAGAAGTTCTTCTTCTTAATACAATGCCCGAGGATAATCTTACCCTCGCAGGTCCAGCATCTGGAGTACCCGTACAACCTGCCTAATGATATGGGTCCAAACTGTCTGCCTAACTAATGAGATATGATGGATGATGCCACCTTATTGTTTTGTTATCAAATATAAATGCTACCTATTATCTTTATTAAGGACTGCTATGATTAATATATGTTCTCAGAAAACATTTATGTATTGCTAATTTGCTATGATTAATATATGGTTATCTAGAAACATATGTATGAATATTTGGTTCTCTGGAAAGCTAGGCGTTCCAAAGTCTTGTGTTTGATGCAAACATACTGTCGACTATGCATACGAGGCTATTGTTGCTGGCCACAGTTGTTCTGCTTCTTTTTTTATGCTGCATTTAAGTCATCCTTTGTATAGAAACTACTATAAAAACCATGGGTTGAGAAAGATAGTTTCTACTTAGATATTAATTATTGTTTTTCTCTTTTGGAAACTATGTCAAGAAACCATGCTTTTGGGACTGCCTGATGTATTTTACCGGTCTTAGACGATGGGAGGTGGCACAACAATTGACAAGATAATTCTGTCAAAAAAAAAAACAATTGAGAAGATAAAGGTCGCCGATTCCAGAACTGGACCACCTTGGCGATTACTTTTCTAGCGGAAGAGCTGGCTGAGCATATAGTTGACCGGAAAAACTACATTGTTAGTAAAATTTGGACAATTTGATAGAAAGCATTGTAAAACCCTGATGATCTGGAACGAAGACATGTAGCACCAAAATTCCTTTCGGTGCAAAAGGAAACCATGAAAACATGCTGACGAGTGGTGATTGAGGTTTATTGTTGCTATACATACCGTTATCGCAAAGACAATGGCACCACACCATTTATTTCAGCTTGTTCTCTTTCACAGAATACTATTGAATCGTTCAAAACATCCGAAATTTACTGTGCAAGGCACCAGCCGAACACAGTGTAAGTCTAGGAGCAATTTGCAAGAATAGCACCGAGGGCGAATTCGTTCCGAAACAAATTTATGCGAACTACTCCCTCAGTCCCGTAAAAGTTGTAATTATAGAGTTTAAATTTGTCTAAAAAGAATTGCATACATAGATACTATCATTGCAGGCTATCACATCAAAGTGGGACCTGCACCTAGATGCTGTTGAAACTTTATGCCATGCTTGTGCTGGTACTTATAATGATTTTAAATCCAAACCGTCAATGCATCAGAAACCTTTATGTAAGGACAGCGGAGTCATTTTACACTCATCTTAATTTGCTCCTCAAATCCAACAATTGTAATATTTTTTTTGAGTAAAGTCCAATTTATACTCTTCAACTTTCATCAAAGTCCGGATTTCAACCTCGAACTTCAAAACCGAATAACTTTGGCCCTTCAACTCTAGAAACCGTTCAACTTTCAACCTTCTGGGCGGTTTTACGGGTGAACAGTAACTTTTGATATTTTTGGGAAGCGCCGAAATTTTATATTATTTTTTCGAGCATCTTAATGTCCTCAAATGAAAAAACTCAAAACTACAAAGTTGTAGATCTCATCGAGATCTACAATTTACATATAAAAATTATCTTCATCCGACATCGTATAGAAGATTTTTCTATTTTTTAAAATCTGAGTCTCATCACGCGACAAAATATAGTGCTGAAATTTTATATTATTTTTTCGAGCATCTTACTGTCCTCAAATGAAAAAACTCAAAACTACAAAGTTGTAGATCTCATCGATGTCTACAATTTGCATATAAAAATTATATTCATCCGACATCGTATTGAAGGGTTCAATTTTGTCGCGTGATGAGACTCAAATTTCAAAAAATAGAAAACCCTTCAATACGATGTCGGATGAAGATAATTTTTATATGTAAATTGTAGATCTCGATGAGATCTATAACTTTGTAATTTTGAGTTTTTTCATTTGAGGATAGTAAGATGCTCGAAAAAATAATATAAAATTTCAGCACCATATTTTGTCACGTGATGAGACTCAAATTTTAAAAAATAGAAAACCCTTCAATACGATGTCGGATGAAGATAATTTTTATATGTAAATTGTAGACCTCGATGAGATCTACAACTTTGTAGTTTTGAGTTTTTTCATTTGAGGACGTTAAGATGCTCGAAAAAATAATATAAAATTTCGGCACCTCTCGAAAATATCAAAAGTTACTCCACAAGGTTGAAAGTTGAACGGTTTCAAGAGTTGGAGGGCCAAAGTTATCCGGTTTTAAAGTTCGAGGTTGAAATTCGGACTTTGGTGAAAGTTGGAGGGTGTAAATTGAACTTTATGCTTTTTTTTTTTTTTTGAGGACGGAGAAGAGGGCTTCAGATGTTCAGAATCGGTCCTTTATGAGCTGAGGGCTGGATCTCAGATAGTTACGCGGCAACTACCAATGACATGAGCAGCGTGAGACGTTGCTGTGCGGAGGCAGTTGAGCAAGTGATGAACAGTGGACGAGTCTCTCGGCAGGTGCAGCCGAAGTCATCCGGCGGGCGCCCTGCCCGTGAAGACATTCAATTTCAGCACAAACGAAGCTTTCTTCAATTGGTCACGTACTACTCCATGTGCAAATCATTTTGATAGAGTTCGCGTGGCTTTCCTGATGAAGTTTTCTGCCAAGATTTTACTCTTTTTTGGGCAAAAAAATTGCAAGTGAGCTCTCTGCTATCAGATTGATTTGCAGAGCTCACGCCATCTACTCTGCGAACTGGAAGTGTGGCTTACACGTTCACCCGATGCGTCACACTATGTCCATTCCACGGAATTTTTGCGCCATTTATTTTTGTTTTCCTAAAAATGAAATCTCGTCGTTCGTCAGGGACTAGTGCACAGATTTGAGTAGGAGTTAAGTTTATACCAGCAGCAGAGGCAGGCATCATGATCATACGAAGCATTAGGAGTTAGGACTAAAAGGCATAGCGTCGTGCGCGAATTTCGTGCGTTGCGTTTGCGTCAAGAATGGAGCGCGCGAGGTGCCGCTAACAAATGTACAGCCCCTGCTCCCGTCCCTGATGACGCCTGAACTAAAACTGCTGCGCGAGTGCGCGGCCGTCACGTCCGGGCTCCGGCGGCCCCTGCCGCTAGCTGCCGTTCTTGTGCTTGTGCCGCCCCTCCCTTTTCTATCTCTAGACCTTCCTATATTTTACTGCCTGCAGCTCCCTCTCCGGGTTCGGTTGGTCTCCGAGCCAATTCCGTCTCTCCTTTTGGTGGACGCATCTTGGCATCGGCGCGCCTCTGAGCGAATTCCGTCTCTCTTTGCTGCAGACGACACAACAAGCAAGTCCAGAGATGTCGTCGTCGCACGGGCCGTGCACGGCAGCCATGTCGTCGGCAGCCGTCGGCGCTGTCGTCACTTGTTGCTCCGCCGCCAAGGACGAGGAGGAGCAGCGGCAGCGGCTGCAGGGGGCAGCTGAGACGGAGCGAGGGCGTGCGGAGGAGGAGTGCAGCGCCGCCGCCGCCGCCGCCGCAGCGGAGCAGGAGCAGCCAGTCGAGGCGGTGGGCCGGAAGCTCAGCGAGGCGTCGCTGTGCGCCACCACCAACACCCACGAGGAGGAGACAGAGGAAGAGGAGGACGACGAGGAGGCGGCGGCGCCGCCCAAGGACATCGACCTCGGCCCCCGACTCAGTATCAAGGAGCAGCTCGACAAGGACAAGGTGCGTGAAACAAGTCAATTTTCCTTGCCGACGCAATTCGCTGTACCGCTCCGCTTGATTTACGTACTTCTTTATTTCTTCTTCCTCTGTTTTAGGTCAGTTACGCCTCAACTAATTGCTGCTTAATTATTTTGCTACTACTAATCCGTCGCTCACTTGGCTGTTACCTGTTGTTGGCCCTGGTGTTACTGATGACGTATAAAAAAGGATGATGAGAGCCTGAGTAGGTGGAAGGAGCAGCTCCTGGGCAGCGTCGATTTGAGCACCGTTGGAGGTACTTTTCAATCCATACTCTCCGTTCAAACCTCTCCACATTTTTTCCGTGCCACAGTGAACAGTCACTTTGCCTACGTGCTTAGACTGTCTCCAATAAGAGACTTGGGCATCCAAATCTAAAATGGGTATCAGAGAACTAAAATTAGCCTCCTCTAACAGATTACCTAGAGACTCATTTTAGGTTGCCTGATAGACAACTCAAATATGAGCATCCTCTTTCTAGAAACCTATTTATAGAAAAGACTCTTTTTTAGATCCTGTTGTTGGAGAAAATGTCGAATGGGTATTGAACCCTTTAACTATACCGCTATCAAAGATCAAATGGATCTTATATTTTAGATATTGTTGTTGGAGATAGTTTTAGCTTTCCTGTTCGCCCGTACCTCGTTACATTGTGTTCAGTATATCCGCTCGTGCAAATATTTACACCTTGAACCGCAAACAACAGAAAGGGAAAGGTGAAAAAAGAAGACAGCATCTGATCTGATAACCAGCAAGCAACACTTTCTCTGTTTACTTTGGAAATAAGATTAAAAGATGGCATTTTCCTAAAATGCTGCAAATTGTTTGATGGTTGCCACTCTTTTCCAAATTATAGTAAAGGTACATAAGCTCATCACAACATTCAAATACTTACTCCATTCCAAATTATAAGATGTTTTGACTTTTCAGTTAATATTTTTTATTATACACCTATATATATACACTATATTTAAAAAAAACTCGACCCGTGGGGTGTAAGACAGCCCCCCGGACATTGTGCTTAAGAAGAAGATCTTCTCACGCAGGTTAAGAAAATCCCCGAACCTCTACCCCACTCGTACACAGTGGCACCGTAGCTCCCGTGAGACTAGGCTAAGTAATCATATAATTTGAGAAGGAGAAAGTAAATCTTACCTGTGTAAATATCGTCGAACAACTGAACTAGAACTAGCAAATTTTAAGATCGATGAAGTCACCGCAGAAAACAACTATTGATGGAGAACCAACCCTACACCGTAAGAAAATAGTGTCATCAAATCTTAGAATAAATATAAAAATATATTTACCGACGGGTGGCAGAACAAGGGTGAGCAAGTTCCACCGAGTAATATAACCTGCAGAGGTACGCTTAGTTCTCCCCATTATGTTGAGAATACATACACGTTGTCCAGTTCAGAATTATTGTCAAGTACAAGTAAATTGTTCACTAGGGTTGCGTAGCGAAGCTACAAGCCGAAAGAAATTAAAAATAAAAAAAAAGAAATTGCACACATATAGGACCACAGTGATTTCAAAGAGAGTAGTAGCAAGATGGCACTGAATTGCCCTTAAGGCCTTTCCCAACGTGGCACCTTGGCTTGTAGTTCCATCCAGCCTCTACCTCCACACCAATCATCCATGTCATCCCGAGTTGTGGCTCTGCGACGTGCCAGAGCATTCCATAGAAGCTGCGAATGCTCCGACTGATAAAATGCACAAGCCACTACTTTTAGACGAAAAGCTAATAGCCTGTTCGTTTGGCTGTGACTTATCATAAACGATCGTAAATTTTCAGCCGGAACAGTATTTTTCTCTCACACAACCCAGCCAGCAGTACTTCTTAACAAATCATCAACGAAACGAACCAGACCAACCGAACAGGCTGTAAGTGTAAGACATTTGTGAGAGAGAAAAGGCATTGAAAAAAGTCTTTTCATTTAGGACTTAACACCATTATCGCTTTAAAGCAACAGAAGTACCAAATAGGAAAAGAAAAATAAAAGGGGTAACAAATATAAAAAAAATAAGTTGGGTGTTAATTAAATAGAAAAGCAAAAACATGGCAGCTAACTTTTGATCGAGGCCACTAGCTTTAGCTGCCCTAATAACCAGCCAGACGTTTCTCCTATGAGAAAAGTGAAAAAGTGCGTCATGTCGGGATACTGCAGAAAAGACCGTATGGCGTGCTTTCACGGCCTTTTGACCCAAATCATTTGCAACGGAAGGTTGCTCCAGGCCGCACTTTGCTGCGACATCTTTCATTCATTCCAGCTGCCTAGGTATCTAATTCTGTACTTTATTCATATGATAGTGCTCCATTGGGTGGTCAATGACAATGCCCTCAAAGGCTGTGAACGACAATGATGCAGCGTCTCCAAACTGTGCCACAAGAAACAGCACAAAGCATAATGATGCATATTTTCTTTTCTTTCTACTAATAACAGAGCAATGCATGTGCCAAGATGAAATCGGGAACTTCTTGCTTGTCTAAACTCTGTTCACTATGAATGAATTCTTTCGATCTGGTTGGGTCTGTGCGTTGGACAGAATTGGTGCATAGTACTCGATCTTTTGAGTCTATTGTCGTGTTCGGTTCCAAGTTAAGCTCACAACACGACAAGAGTGACGAATTAATCAAACTGCAGAGACGCTGGAGCCGGACGTGAAGATCACGAGGCTGTCCATCCTGTCGCCCGGGCGGCCGGACATGGTGCTGCCGCTGCCTGCGGAGCCCAAGAGCAGCAAGGAGCCGTGGTTCACGCTCAAGGAAGGCAGCGCCTACAGGCTCAAGTTCACCTTCTCCGTCGCCGACAACATCGTCTCCGGCCTCCGCTACACCAACACCGTCTGGAAGGCCGGCATCAGAGGTAGCTACTAGCTAGGTCCTTCTCCTGGAGACTGGAGGTGATCTTGGGATAGTTTTGATGAATTGCACTGTCTGTCACAGTGGACAACACCAAGGAGATGCTGGGCACCTTCAGCCCCCAGGCCGAGCCTTACACCTACCTGACGCCCGAGGAGATAACCCCGTCTGGGATCTTTGCCCGCGGATCATACTCTGCAAGAACAAAGGTAGCCCTCCTGGATGGCTGGAACATTCATACACCACTCTGCAGTGTTCACTTACGCCTCTGCATATGTATTCTGCAAGTCAATGAGCAAGAGATGTTCCTTTTTTTATTTTTTTGCTTCAACAGTTTGTCGACGACGACCGGAAGTGCTACCTGGAGATGAACTACACCTTCGACATCCGCTGTGATTGGACGTCAACCTGATGAGCAGCGTGCTTTTCAATCACTCGCTAATTACTCTGCTACTGCTTCACGTGGGCGTACTGCGTACACGCTTTGGTTATGACTTATCAAGTCCCAAACTGTTGGGCTTGCCTAATAAAATGGTAACCGGATTGTTTCTAGAGTTAAGAAGAAAGTGATTTTGTTGGTTACTTGGATAAACTATATAGGCGAACTGATTCTGTGCAACAAGTAAATCAGGATAAGCTAACTTTTCTTTAGCTCCCAGCATTTTACTTCATTTATTTCAAAGATAACTTGTGAGTGATCCACTAAAATAGCGTTTGATAAAGCTCCCTAGAATCAGCCTGGGAGCTGAAGCTGACAGCACAAGTGAGGCATCAGGAACTGATGTGTGCAGTTCATGGGCAGAGCCAGGGCAGGTGCTGCAGCGCCACCCCCAAGAAGAGAACATAGTTGTGGTGTATTATTCTCTAAGACATGATAACTGACGACATGGAGCTGTTGCAATTTCTACGAATCATCTTAGTAAGATGATCCATGAGCAGGTCTCGAGCAATCAAGCAATGAAAGAGCAATTTGCAGGGAGCATGAAACTAAATTTAGGTTTTTACTATCATCTAGACTCTACATCAAAATCATATGATCTTCAACAAAACTGACATCGTTTAATTCATTCATTCATACTATGGTTGCTCACTGGATATTTGATCGGTCAAAACTGATCTGTTTGAAGTTCATAAAACAAAAGATAAACTTGTAACACACAAGCCTAAACCACTCTGCAGTAAAGACTGCAAAAAACAATGCTACCCTAGCACAAGTTCTCACTGAAACTCAAGCGTCTACATCATCGGCTTCTTTCTCTGCAACTAGCATAAGCATCTCCAGTCGCCTGTCGAACAGAGCTGCACTCTCATCCCTCTCGTCGAGCTCAGCACCCTCTGCTTCGAGCCACTTCTCACGCAAATCATCAAGAATGTTGCCTTGGTCGGTGTTGCCTCCAGTCCCAGGTGCACTAGGACGAGTTGTCCGCAGTGAGTCATCTCCGGATGGTGGCGGAAGTGTCAAGAGCAAGGCCCGGAACTCTCGGGTGTCTGCGAACATCTCAAAGTTGCAAGCAATGATATCCAAGATATACTCCCTTATTTTCATGACACCATATCTGCGTTTAGGAGTAAAATCTGAAATTCAGTAACAAACTAGATAAGCTATTCACAGCAAGCATCAAGAATATTGAGCAGTCGTACATGTCAGACAGCATCAACCAGTGGCACAGTTCTGCAGGAGAAACATGTTCCAGATATGGCAACAGCATATCAGCTACGACCCGCTTAAGGGGAAACAGCAGGTACCTTGATGCAACATCAAATAGTTCTTCAGCCTGCCACAGTTGTACTTGAGTTTAGTTTCATGAAGAAAGTAAATCAGTATTGTCATTTAATAAACTCAAGTTTTGTACCCCTACCTGATCAGGATCCAAATGCTCTAGCTTATCAGTATACCTAAAAGTTTCGCAAGAAAAAAAGTAGGCCAGAAAACAGCATTAGCAATAATAAAACAATAGTGGTAAAATATGTAAATTACAATTGGATCTTACATGTATTCGAGCATCTTTTCAAATGCTTCTGCACTTAAGTCATGCTCCTCAAGAACAGGAACGTTCTGAGCAGCTTGAAATCCACAGTTACCTTCAAGGAAATCAACAGTTCGAGAAAGCCTGGCTCTGAAGTACTCCGACCTCGAGGCCAAAATTACCTGATGACAATGGAAAACCTTATCACCTACTTTAATATAAAGATCGGCAAGATCATCATCCTCCGAGTTCCTTATCATCTCATTGGATTCCTCACTACAATAGCCTTCTCTTGAGTTCGCTAGACAAGTCTGCAGAATACGCTGCAAGGCTGATGGAAGGCGATCTTCCTCAGGCAAGGATTGCGCTTGTAAGATGAACCGTTTCTGTGAATTGTCCAAATCCAGTTCTCTTGCTGATTTGTACTCCGCATACTTCTGATGCACAACTTCTTTATCCAAAATCTTTTGCAACTCCTCACACTTGCAAACTTTGCATGCCCGCGCCAAATTTTCCATGTCATCGACAGCTACCTCCAGTCTATCAGAATAGAAGAAATGGATGAGGCTGTATAAGGCGCCATAATACAACTTTTGGTTAGAAAATCTCACTTCCTTCCTGTCTTTCCAGTCTGTCTTGAACTTCTTTTCAAAGAAAGGAGATCGGGCACAAAGGATGACCCGATGAGCTTCAACAGGCTTTCTGTCCACGTAGAATGTAATATCTGGAGGGAAAAGGCAAGCACTTGATGGATCATGCTTTGGCCCAAATCCTGCATATTCAGGTATATATATGTTAAATCAACTTCAATATGCAATAGTAAAGCAAAGTCCGCATTTAAACTTCTACACATTGCTGGATGAAATAACCAAAGCAGTCATCACCTTTTTACAGGCATTTTGCATATTGCTAGATGAACTGATTACACATGATGCATTGGTTTGAGAAATTCA
Organism: Miscanthus lutarioriparius; assembly: GCA_904845875.1. Classification (NCBI taxonomy): domain Eukaryota; kingdom Viridiplantae; phylum Streptophyta; class Magnoliopsida; order Poales; family Poaceae; genus Miscanthus; species Miscanthus lutarioriparius. Next base: position 47,329,723 of record CAJGYO010000019.1, read on the forward strand.
GATCTTATCCACTCTTAATAACCTTATAGACTGACATTGGCATACACAAGTAATGAACGGTTAAGAATTCGAATATTGAAGTAACTATTCTTAAGATTCTGGTAAACATAGTTGTGCCTGAATTGGAAATCATATTTGAGAACCCCAATATCCCAAATTCTGAATTGCATCCTCAATTCCAATCTTTCTACTTGGCATCAAAATAGCTCAACAATGAGCAATCCAAGAAATGCAAGAAAATAAAGTTACATACTTGCATTCAGACTTATGCACATTGTGCTGGATAAAATAAGTTATGCAAACATAATTCTTGTCCTACTAAACATTGCATACAGCAAGATGAACCTATTGCACATTACAGTAAGCATATTAATTACAAAATGAAGATCATTTTTTACTCCCAACGATCTTGGCATATCCATGGGATAAATGAGTAGCAATACAAACATTATTAAAAATGAGTCATCCTTTCCTATGATTAGTGGAGTAATGGCCCAATTTCTAATATAATCTTTGGACTTACCATCAACACAGCTCAAGAACGAGAATTCAAAGAAAGGCAAGCAGCACTCACCGGCGGCCGCGGCGAGGGCAGCAGTTTCAGCGCCGGCGCTTCCCTGCAGCATCTCGAGAAAAGCGGTGCGGTTGGCGGGGCAGGCAAGGAACGTCGCCCGCAGCGCGGCGGGGAGCGGCGCGAGCGGTGGCGGCCTGGCCTCGAACGACTTGAGCAGCCAGCGTAGGCGCAGGTTGAGGGCCGCGTAGTGGCAACGGTCGCCGTCGAAGGTGCGCTCAGCGCAGACGGCGCCGGCCTCGAGCAGCATCCGCGCGGCCTCGGCGTGTCCCGCCAGGCAGGCGTAATAGAGCGCGACGGAGTCCCAGCGGTCGCGCGCGTTGACGTTGGCGCCGGCCTCGAGGAGGAGGGCGAGGCGGTCGCAGTCCCCGGCCCGCGCCGCCTCGAAGAGGTCACCGCCGGGGACCTTCTTGAGGGGCACCGACGGCTGAAGGTCCTCCGGGTCGAGTTCGACGTCGATGTCGAGGCCCCGGAGTTCGACGTCGGGTTCCGAGTCCATGTCTGTCCGGATTGGCAGCGCGGCGGCCGGCGGCGGTGGGGGATAGCCCACAGAAGACAGAACTGGTGCGCAGAAAATATCCGATGCGGACGCGAACGCGAGGCCCGGCGCCGGAGAGGAGATTTCATTCCGTGGAAATTTAGAAAAGAGTTAATTTAATCATGCCATTACAAATAGGGTTAATTGGATTGATGACGTTATAACGTTTGCGCTTCAGAGATATGACACTATAACTTAGTAATTCACCTATTTTAAACTATTTCATTGGTTCTCTATTCAATATATATCACTTTCTACGTTCTCAACAACATTAGACCCGGTTGACGGTAATTTTGTCATAGTTTTACATGGTCAAAACCGTCAACTAAGTGTCATCCTTGGGAGAAAATGAGCATAACATGATCATATTTATACAGTTAATTTGTTTTAACATGTACACGGACTATTTGAGTATGCAGGCACAACATAGGAAAAAGGAGGGTAAACCCTAAGACCCCTTTGGCCCTCAATCCAGGTGACAATCTTCCAAACATGCTTAGAAATGTTTGCAACCATTGGATGGAAGTTATGCTTTCTCTAGATTGGGGAGATGACACAGATTGATGAACCCATCAACAAGAAGAATTCAACGTGACAACATCAAAACTCCACTCATACCTCACCATGACAAGTGGGCCTAGATCCTAGACGAAGGAGGGAGGCCCAGGGCCAGTGGACCCCCCCCCCCCTATGGTCGGCCGACCACCCTGGTGCACCCACCCTGCATGCCTCCATGCAAAGAAACACACATCCACTCTAACTACAACTAAAACACAATGTTATCAACACAAACCTTAAATAATAACAATTTTGCATTTTTAGCATGCTCAACAACTATCACTTGTATTGAGATATTTTTGAAGTGGACCAATTGCAAATGTAGCCAGACATCAGTGTGATTATTTCATAGGAAGCAAAACTGCAAGTACGTAGTGCAAAAGAAAAGGAAATAAAAACACAAAAATGGATGAACCATGAGCTCATCCATACATCGCTCTTTTGACACAAGACTATACATGATATTTTATTTTATTTATAGGAACATGAAAGTCCATAAATGATGAGATAGACATTCCAAATGCCAGTACATGCACACTACCATACATGGCAATAGCTGGATGCAAAGACCTTATACTAATAAGGCACTTCATGCAACGTACAGAACAGTCCATGCACCATGTTTTATACCATATAGACATTATTTGCATCACGAAACCACCATGCAACATTCAAATGTATCATCAGCACTTATTGTTGTTGGACATAGAGAAACTTATGTAGTAGTGCTTCTTAGTTTTGGCCACCGTGGTGCCCTCCACCACCATATCCGCCTCCATAGCCCCCACCTCCCCCCTACCATAACCACCACCGTCATATCCTCCACCATAACCACCACCGTATCCGTATCCAGGGCCACCGTGTCCATATCCGTAACCTCCACCATATCTGGGTCCATAACCCCCACCATATCCAGGCCCATACCCTCCACCATAGCCATGGTGGTATCCTCCACCATATCCACCACCACAGCCACCACCATAGCCAGGTTGTCCATATCCACAGCCATACCCACCACCATATCCATATCCTCCATTGTATCCACCTCTCCACTTCTCATCCTTTAGTCTAGGTGCACCTCCTTGTTTCACGTTCTTCCCCTCAGCTTTTGCATGCAAGAAGAAGCTATTGTCACTATATAATCATTTAACAAGCTAGTGTGGCTCATACTTCAAATTTCCTTTCACAAATATTCCAAACATAAGTTAGCTGTCGATAGAATATCGTCGGCAGTCCTCCAAGGGGTATCCCACGAAGGTAGATTTATCGGCAGTGGTGCGCGTAATCAAGAACGAGAAGGCAACAGAGACACAAGAGTTAGACAGGTTCGGGCCGTTAGCACGACATAATACCCTACTCCTATGGCCTGTTGGTTTGTATTGGCTATCGTATGATATTGCGTGTCATCAGATACCTTAGGCTAAGCCTAGGATCCGTGTAGGATATCGACTAGGGGACCCCTGCCCCTCCTTATATGCTCTAGAGGGGTAGGGTTACAAGGAAAGTATCATATTTGGTATTATACAATATCTTATTGTAGCCTTGCGGTGCACGCCGAGTAGTGCCGTGCGTCGTAAGCCTTGGTCTTGTAGGCTGGGCCACCTCTGATGGTGCGGCCCATGTCTTGTCTTATGGATACTGGGGGTCATACCCCCACAACTAGTCCCCGAGCGCCATGCATCCGCTGAGCAACACCGTCTTGAGCTTGTCCGAGCTATCCAACTTGTTGCTGATCATCAGGAATAGGTGTCCGACCAGTTTAACTAGGAGCCGAGCTGTTGAAGCGGGTATCCGAGCAGTTGAACAGGCGTCCGAGCAGTTGAAGAGGCGTCCGAGCAGTTGAACTGTCATCCAAGCTGTTGTCCGAGCAGTAGGAACGACGTCCGAGCAGTTGAACAGGCGTCTAAGCAGTTGAACAGGCGTCCGAGTAGTTGAACTGTCATCCGAGCTGTTGTCCGAGCAGTGGGAACAGCATCCGAGCAGTTCAACTGTGAGCAAACCCAGACTTACTCGAAGTTGAGGTTTGCTAGAAGGATGTAAGGGGCTCAAGATAAAAATTTGAAAATTCTCCACCTTAGGCGAAGTGTAGCCACTTAGACTCCGTTTGCGATGAATCATCCATAATTTAGTCAATAAGGAGGGTAAATCAACAAAAGAGCACTACATTCACCGCTAGGTGAAGTGTAGCCATTTAGTCCTCGAGCTTGCTGAAAGATGAAGAATGAATCTCGTAGCAGGGTCAAAGAAAAATAAGTCTAAAAGCTTGCCGACGTCATCTGACTTGTGCGTGTCAAGACCCCAGACGTGCTGCCCAAGATCAGCATTCTGATCCGAACAGCATGGAGCAGCTTGATAGCACACCGATGAGACATAGCAAGACCCGGCCGCCAAGGAAGTCCCTAGCCTTAGCTGGCAACTCTTGCACGAAGAATCCGAACGCCGAGGAGTCCCCAGCTTAGTTGGTAAGCCCCTAGCATAGCTGACGATGAAGCGCGAGCGACGAACAGTCCGGCCAACTGGTCGGCGGCAAAGTAAGCATTGAGTAGAAGTAATCGGCGAACAGTCCGATCAACTGCTCGGCGACAAAGTCCATAAACCTAGCGGTCCGACTAGTTAATTGGCGGAGAAGTCCGAGCACCAGGTGGTTCGACCACCAAGGGAGTCCCCAGCTTAGCTGGAGACGCTTGCACAAAGAATTTGAACACCGAGGAGTCCCAGTGTAGCTGGCGAGCCTCCAGCGTAGCTGACGATGAAGCCCATGCGATGAGCAGTCCAACCAACTAGTCGACGACGAAGTGAACGCCGAGCAGGAGTGAGTGCCGAGCAGTCCGACCAGTTGGTTGGCGGTGAAGTCCGTCCGATAGGTGGTCCGACCACCCAGACGATGATCATCCTGTCCAGTCCCTGAGCGTAAGCTCATTGACCGAGCCATGCCCCTACGAAACAAATGTGTAGAATGGGTAGTACATGATGTAAAAATAGAATATATGAACTCCGGAGAAGAATCAACAATGGTGATGAAATAGCGTATGTAGCTCGGCGATCAGTTGGTGTGAACACTTAGTGCTATTTTGAAGATGTGTTTATATTTAACACAAACCGTTTGACCAATTAGTGTGTAGCTGAGTCTCCAGCCCTATCTAGCCCGTTAACCATGACGCGGAGCGTGGAGCCCGTGCGCGTGTAGGAAGAACAAAGCGTTGCTAAGGAGCCGCTGCTGACCACCCATAACGCAGAGGGCAGACGCTCGTGCACGTGTAGGGAGAAGCCGGAGACAGGGCCGTCTCTGGGAACATCCTAGCATCAACATGACTGTTTGGGGATTTGCCTTAGGCTTAGCTATATGTCATCTTTAAGATGGTATACATGAAAGAAAATCGTTTGGAGAGGAAACATGGATTAAACAGCTCGGAGAAACATCATTGCGATATATGAAGATTGGAGAATATTTAGAAGAATATTAAAGCGTGACTTAGCTTTAGACAAAACGTCTGGTCCGCGGCGTATGGCGTTATCTGGTCGGCGAGCACCCAGCGGGCGATGAGTTTTTGATCTCTTCTGCTCTCGACGGCGGTGAGGCCCCCGAAGATAGTGACGACCACTTTGTCGTGATCTTGGAAGGCATTATTGTTGTCCTCAGGTGGTCGGCGAGCTTCTGGCCGACCTGATCGATGGATGCGATCAGATCGTTGTTGTCGACCAGCTTCCTCGAGTAGCGGGGCAGCTGGCAGTGAGTTGTTGGTGAAGACGACCTCGGAGGCGGTTCCGAGATCGGATCTACCGTTGCAGGCGTTGGTGTGGTTGGCGTAGAATCGATTTGCACCGGATTGATGATCTCTCCGTCTCCGTCAGCATTGATGACCCAGGAGATCAATCCGACCGTAAAAATCTGGTCGGGCTTCGGAGAGGATGAAGAGCCTGAAAAGTGTACCATCTTATTCGTCATGGAAACAGCACGCACACCCCCACCTGGCGCGCCAACCGTCGACAGAATATCGTCGGCAGTCCTCCGAGGGGTATCCCACGAAGATAGATTTATCGACAGTGGTGCGCGTAATCAAGAACAAGAAGGCAACAGAGACACAAGAGTTAGACAGGTTCGGGCCGTCAGCACGACGTAATACCCTACTCCTGTGGTCTGTTGGTTTGTATTGGTTATCGTATGATATTGCGTGTTATCAGATGTCTTAGGCTAAGCCTAGGATCCATGTGGGATATCGACTAGGGGACCCCTGTTCCTCCTTATATGCTCTGAGGGGTAGGGTTACAAAGAAAGTATCATATTTGGTATTATACAATATCTTATTGTTGCATTGCGGTGCACGCCGAGCAGTCCCGTGCGCCGCAAGTCTTGATCTTGTGGACTGGGTCATCTCTGATGGTGCGGCCTATGTCTTTGTCTTATGGATACCGGGGTCGTATTCCCCGTTAGCTTTTAGTGTGCTTGTCCGACTGATTAGCGTGTGCTATTATCCTATGCTTTAGAAATGTCTATGTAATTCATACACACACGTGCACAGAGAGACTGAGAGCAGAGAGATAGGTACAAACCGTTGGCCTCAGTAAGCTCTCTAGCATATGCCACATCCTGGAAGACAATGAGAGAGGCCAGAAGAACACTGAGAAGAACTAAAAGCTTGACCGCCATTTCTAGTTAAACCTCTCGCTGATGAACTGCTAAACTCACATGGGATGCGGAGATGACATTGCCCTAGCAAGGTATTTATAGAGGCATAAAGCAAGGGTATGCATCTCGTGCATGGACGTATCACGCATCATCACCTATCGTTGATCCGGCCAAAGTTTCAACACTCAATAAGTGAACATGCCCAAGTCGTACAGTTAGCTGTTAGCGGCTCTGCGATTGGACTGAGCAGAGCTAGCACGTCTCGTTTTCGACTTGATTACTATCCCAATGGAGCCGGGCATTGACAATCAAGCAAGCACTATCAGTTTGGGTTTACATACGTGTGGGTCAGGGTGCACACCAAGTTGAAAATTAAGGTCAACTAACCATGCAAGTAGAAGCCATTGTCCCCTATCCGATCGAGCATGATCGATCACAATAAATAAAGCTACCAAGATATGGACCCATTAGAAAAGGACTATACGCCTGCTTTATGCAGTGGGTCGTCCAGGTTTATCACTAACAGTTATACACTTCTATAAACAGTTTTAGTTTCTTCTTGTGGTTGCTTAGTTTCCTGGGTTCGTTTCGTTTTGGATCAGAGCCTTTGGCTGGGTACGTATTCACTTTCTCGTGGACATTTTGCAAAATTAAATGAGGTAATAAGGGTACGCATCACAAATATTAATTTGATGCGTAGCGAGAGAGACTTTAAAAAAATATTAGTTTGATGTTCCAACCTATTCTGGGAACACCTCATAGACATTAAGCTTTCCAACGCTCACCTTATAGACATGATCACAGAACAATGACGTTTTACCAAATGATTTTAAATTAGTATATTAATATTGTAATACTCTGAATTCTACATGAAAGCATCTAGGCTCCTAGTTGGGTTTCGGTAATTAATGACAATGTGTGATTACTGTGACTAATGTGTGTTTTACAGAGGCAATTTAGTTAGGTCATGGTAATAGAGATCGATTGGGCAATCATGGTGGTCATGCCCCTACGATGAAAATCGTTTCGGTTTTCAAAGGATGAATGACAAGGTTAAGAATGGACTAGTTCTAAGTGTCGATCGGAGTTGAAGAGACACTTGGAGTAGTTTAGGACTTTGTTTTTCCTTTGGCCGTACTATTAAGGGGGTATAGACGGATAGCTTGACCTAGGTGAGTCTAGTGAGTTAGGCGTGGTGCACACTTGTTAAAACTAGCACTAGGTAGCTCCAAAATAGCCCTTAAATCTAATGGAGCAAACTTCATTCACATATGATCGAGAGTTGGAAGTGAATGGAGGGTCAAATACTGACCGGACGCTGGCTCCGGTGTGACCGGACGCTGGCTCAGGATCCGGTCAGTTCATTTGACCAAAGTGAAAACATCTGGTGCGACCGGACGCTGAAAGGTGAAGTGACCGGACGCTGAGGGCCAGCGTCCGGTCGACTCCAGTAAGGTTCTAGAGAGGGAAAATCACGACCGGACGCGTCCGGTCAGTGCTGACCGGACGCTGGCCAGCGTCCGGTCACACTGTAAACACTGGAGTTCGGGGTGTACTGACTGGAGCGTCCGATCAACATGACCGGAGAGTCCGGTCACCCCGTAGATGCACATAACGGTTCGTTTTTCAGCCGGTGTTATAAATACAACCTCCACTCGTGTGTGGGGGTACTTTTGCTCATTCCAACAGCTGAGAAACACGTTTGAGAGTGTCAAGAAGAGCAAGGTCCTAGTGACATGATTGAGATTTGAGAATCCCAAAGAGAGCCCCCATTAGTGAGATCAAGAGTAGCAAAGTGTGCATCCACCCTTCTCATTAGGCTTGTCGTGGTCAAGTGAGAGTTCGTGCTTATTACTCTTGGTGATCGTCATCACCTAGATGGCTTGGTGGTGATTAGGAGCTTGTTGATCATCCGGAGAGCTTATGGATGACCCAACTCAAGTTATGAGCGATTGTGGGTGATTCACCGCGAGGGAGTATCGAAGAATCAACCCGTAGAGAGCACTTGATCCTTGCGCGGATCAAGGGGGACCTACACCCTTGCGCGGGTGCTTCAACGAGGACTAGTGGGGAGTGGCGACTCTCCAATACCTCGGTAAAACATCGCCACTTTCTTCCTCCTCTCTTTACTTTGAGCATTTACTTTGAGCAATTCAATTCTTGTCATTTACATTCTTAGAATTGCCATGCTAGAGTAGGATTGGAACATAGGTTGCAAGTCTTTTGTGCGGTAGAACAATTAGAAATACTTTCTAGGCACAAGGGGTTAATTGGGCTAACCGTAGGATTTAATTATTGCAAAGAAATTTAGAATTAGCCCAATTCACCCACCTCTTGGGTATCTTGATCCTTTCAATTGGTATCGGAGCCTTGTGCTCACGTATTTAGGCTTAACCGCCTAGTGAAAGATGTCTCATGGGGATGGACCTCCTCCTATCTTTGAGGGGGTTGATTTTCCATATTGGAAAATCCGCATGGAGGCGTATCTAGAAGCTCTAGATGTTGGAATACTTAGAGTCGCATCACAAGGTTTCCCAAAATCTCGGGATGCCGCACACCCACAAGGCGATGAGTTGAACTACGAAAAATGGAATGCAAAGGCTAGAAACACCATATTTAGAGGCATTTGTAAAGATGTGTTCAACCGGGTGAGGAACCACAAAGATGCCCATGCACTATGGTCGGACGTTTGTGCGCTCCATGAGGGAACAAAGAGTGAGCGTGAGGAACGCTATCATCTTGTCATGAAAAAGCTCAACTCTTTTGAAATGCTTCCTAAAGAATGTGCTAATAAAATGTATTCACGTTTGAATGTTCTTGTAGAGGAAGTCAATGGGCTTGGACTTACTCAAATGCAACCATCCGATGTTGTAAGAAAGATATTGAGTGTCCTCTCCATTAAAAAATATGGGCATATTATGACCGTGCTTCATCAATGTGATCTTTCCACCGCTACACCGATATAAATCTTGGAAAAGATCAATGCTCATGAGATATACATGCACATCATGCCACAAGATGGCTCATCCTCTACCAAGAAGAAAGATAAGGACTTAGCATTCAAAGCTAGCCAAGAGAAGGGTAAATCAAGACTTGAGTATGAGAGCTCAAGTGATGAAGAAGTTGATGATAAAAGTCTTGCTCTCATTGTGAAGAAAACTGCCAAGATGCTAAAGAAGCTCAACAAGAGTGGCATCAAGATCGATGGCAAGAAGAAGAAGTTCTTCACAAGTTCTAGAAGGAAGCCCATCTCCGAGATGGATTGCTACAATTGTGGAGAACTTGGTCATCTAGCACACCAATGCACCAAGCCCAAGAAAGACAAGTTCAAGAATAAGAACAAGGGCAAGAAAGATGACTCAAGCAATGAAGATGAAGATGAGAAGAAAAAGAACAAGCCATACAAGAAGAGAGATGGCAAGAAGAAGAACTTTCACAAGAGGAAGAAGAGTGGAAAGGCTTACATCGTCGGTGATTGGCTCATGGACATTGATTCATCTAGTGGATCATCCGAAGATGATAGTGACGATGAGAAGGTGGCTGCCATTGTTATTGACTCATCATCTTCACCGCCACCACCGCCATCATCCTCTACACACCTATGCCTTATGGCCAAGGGTGAACGCAAGGTATCAAATGATGATGATAGTAGTGGTGATGAACATGCTAGTAATGATGATAGCGATAGTGATGATGATGAATATGAGTCACCTACTTATGATGATCTTGCTAGATTGCTAAAATAATACACTAAGATCATTATAAAGACTAGAGCTAAGAATAAAAAGCTAGAGTCTAAAAATGATGCTCTTTTAGCAAAATGTGATGTAACGGAAAAAGGCTAGTGTTGAGCTTAGAGAAGCAAATGATGCTATGTCATCCAAACTCAAGGAGCTCAAATCTTCTAAGAAAGAGCTTAAAGATAAACATGATAAACTTGAGTGGGTGCACAAAGAGCTTATCACTAGCCAGAACAAGCTAAAAGAAGAATACACTACTCTTAAGATTAATCATGATAGCCTTGTCATTGTTCAAGAAATTTTACCCAATGAGCCACATGATGCTACTAACCATGTTGTTAAGATTGATATAGCTACATCATGTGATGATTTAATTGATGAGAGCATTGAGTAAGGATCTAGTGGCAAAGGCAAGCAAGTGGTTGAGTACAATGATTATGATGAGTATGTCAAGCTCAAGCAAGAGAATGAAAAGCTTAAGAAAGAGTTTGAAGTGTTCAAAACCTACAACACCATTATGCTAGAAACCCTTGATCATGATGGTGATTTGGTCCTTGAGAATGAGAAGCTAAAAGATGAAAACAAGAGACTCAAGGAAGAGAAAAATGATGATGCACTCAAGGAAGAAAACAAGAAGCTCAAGTTGGAAAAAGAGCATCTCAAGATTGGATTGAGCAAGTTCACTAGAGGCAAGCATTTTCAAAGTGAGCTACTTATGAACACCATCATGAAGATGGATAGAAGTGGCATTGGGTATATGGCAAATCAAGAGAAGAAGAAGGCTCAAGCTCAACAACAACAATCAAAGCCAAAGCCAAAGCCAAACAGATGTTTTGAGTATGGACAAGAACGCCACTTTGCTCATGAGTGCCAAACTCCACCACCACAACCTTTGCCCAAGCATGCTAGACCCTTTGCCTTCAATGCTCACTATATGCTTAGAAAGGATTCTAGTGGAAAGATGAAGGTGATGTTCTTAGGACCTCCTAATAAGAATAGGCCCAAGAAAATTTGGGTTGCAAAGTCACTTGTTGAGAAGGTGAAGGGCCCTCAACAAGTTTGGGTTCCTAAAGCTTGATCTTTTGTGTGTAGGTGAACTACAAGACCGGTGAAAGTCATTGGGTTATTGATAGTGGTTGCACACAATATATGACCGGTGATCCTCATATGTTCACCTCACTAGATGAAGAAGTAGATGGACAAGAAAGAATGACATTTGGAGATAACTCAAAGGGCAAGGTTAAAGGATTAGGTAAAGTGGCAATTTCAAATGATCATTCTATCTTAAATGTGATATATGTTGCTTCATTGAGTTTCAACTTGCTATTCGTTGGACAATTGTGTGATCTTGGCTTCCAATGCTTGTTTACCGAGAAGGAAGTTGTTGTATCTAAGAAGGATGATGAACAAGTGATATTCAAAGGATTTAGATACAACAACCTATATCTAGTGGAGTTCACCTCCGAAGGTGCTAACTTGAAGACTTGCCTATTCACCAAAACAACACTTGGGTAGCTATGGCATAGAAGACTAGCTCATGTTGGGATGAGCTCACTCAAGAAGCTAATGAAGAATGATTTGGTGAGAGGGTTGAAGGATATAAAGTTTGAGAAGGACAAGCTTTATAGTGCATGTCAAGCCAGCAAACAAGTTGCAAATACTTATCCAACCAAAGCTTTCATGTCAACCACAAAAGTGCTAGAACACCTTCATATGGATTTATTTGGACTAACAACATACAAGAGTTTGGGGGGGAAATCTTTATTGTCTTGTGATTGTTGATGACTATTCAAGGTATACATGGGTATTCTTCCTTCTTGACAAATCCGAAGTTGCATCTTGCTTCAAGAAGTTTGCCAAGAGAGCACAAAATAAATTTGAAGTGAAGCTCAAAAAGATTAGAAGTGACAATGGGAAAGAATTTGACAACACAAACATAGAAGCCTATTGTGATGAAGTTGGAATCAAACATGAGGTCTCCGCAATATATACTCCTCAACAAAATGGTGTAGTTGAGAGGAAGAATCAGTCATTGATCACTCTTGCAAGAACAATGCTTGATGAGTACAACACCCCCGAAGCTATATGGGCGGAAGCAATCAACACCGCATGCTATGCATCTAACTGCCTATTCCTTCAAAAGTTCCTTGGCAAGACACCTTATGAGTTGTTCAATGGGAAGAAGCCGGACGTCTCCATCTTTAGGGTGTTTGGTTGCAAATGCTACATCTACAAGAAGCGGCAACACCTAGGGAAGTTCCAAAGACGTTGTGATATTGGTTTTCTTGTTGGTTACTCATCAAAGTCCAAAGCATATAGAGTATTTAATCATGCCACCGGCTTGGTTGAAGAAACATATGATGTGGAATTTGATGAATCTAACGGCTCCCAAGGAGCACATGAGAATCTTAATGCTGTAGGTGATGAACCATTGAGGGAGGCTATGAAGAACATTTCGGTTGGGGACATCAAGCCTAAAGATGATGAAGATGATGTACAAGTAATTGGTCCACTCTCTTCATCAAGTGTGCCACAAGATGGTGAAAAAGATGGGAGAGTAGAAAATGAAGACACTCATGTCTCCCATGAGCAAATGGTGGTACAAACACAAGATGTTGATGCTCCACAACCTCCTCCTCAAGTGGTCAATAGAAGAAGTACACCTCTACTACAAGATCATCCACAAGATCTCATCATAGGGAGTCCATCAAAGGGTGTAATGACTCGCTCACAAAAACTTGCTTCATTTATTGCTCATCACTCTTTTGTCTCTTGCTTTGAGCCTACTAAGGTAGAAGAAGCTCTTGAAGATCCAGATTGGATAAATGCTATGCATGAAGAGTTGAACAACTTCACCCGCAATGAAGTTTGGACTCTTGAAGAGCGGCCAAAAGGTGCAAGAGTCATTGGAACAAAGTGGGTGTTCTGAAATAAGCAAGATAATCAAGGCGTTGTTGTGAGGAACAAGTCAAGACTAGTTATAAAGGGGTTCTCTCAAGTTGAAGGTTTGGATTTTGGAGAGACCTTTACACCGGTTGCAAGACTAGAAGCCATTCGTATCCTCCTTACATATGCATCACATCATGAAATGAAATTATATCAAATGGATGTGAAAAGTGCATTTTTAAATGGCTTTATTAATGAACTAGTCTATGTTGATCAACCTCCCGGGTTTGAAGACTCTAGATATCCTAATCATGTTTATAGGTTGTCCAAGACATTATATGGGCTTAAGCAAGCCCCAAGAGCTTGGTATGAGTGCCTTCAGCACTTCCTCATTGAGAAGGGCTTCACCATTGGAAAGGTCGACACCACTCTATTCACCAAGAAGCTTGATGGGCATATCTTCATTTGTCAAGTGTATGTTGATGATATCATTTTTGAATCATTAAATGAAGAATCTTGCAAAGAGTTTGGTGAATTGATATCGAAGGAGTTCGAGATGTCAATGATTGGAGAGCTTACATTCTTTCTTGGTTTCAAGTCAAGCAAATGAGAGAAGAGATTTTTATCTCTCAAGAGAAATATACAAATGGTCTTCTCAAGAGATTCAAGATGGATGAATGTAAGCCAATCAAGACACCAATGCCAACTAATGGACATCTCGACCTAGATGAGGGAGGTAACAAGGTTGATCAAACTCTCTACCGCTCTATGATTGGTAGCTTGTTATATTTAACCACATCTAGTCCCGACATCATGTTTAGTTTGTGTATGTGTGCTAGATTTCAAGCCAATCCTAAGGAAACTCATTTAATTGCCGTAAAAAGAATCCTTAGGTATCTTAAGCACACACAAAGTATTGGCCTTTGGTATCTCAAAGGAGCTAGATTTGAATTAATTGGCTATTCCGATTAAGATTATGCCGGGTGCAAAGTTGATAGAAAAAGCACATCCGGAGGGTGCCATTTGCTTGGTAGATTACTTGTGTCTTGGTCCTTCGAGAAACAAAATAGTGTGACCTTGTCCACCGCCGAAGCGGAATACATTGCCGCGGGTGTTTGTTATGCACAAATACTTTACATGAAACAAACTTTGCTAGACTATGGTGTAGTTCTAGAAAAAGTACCTCTTTTGTGCGACAATGAAAGTGCGGTAAAACTTGCAAATAATCCGGTTCAACACTCTCGCACCAAGCACATAGATATCCGCCATCACTTTCTTAGAGATAATGTTGCAAAGAATGATATATCATTAGAAGGTATAAGGACCGATGATCAATTGGTGGATATCTTCACTAAACTGCTAGATGAGGCAACATTTTGTAGATTACAGAATGAGCTCAATGTTCTTGATTTTAGCAACTTTACTAAAAGATGAGCTTGTGTTGTCCCTTGCATTGCATTGTAAAATACAACATGTTTAATCTTTGGTAATGCATATAGGGCTTGTCTAACATGGTTAAGATAACCGTCGAAAAGCGTGTGAAGAAGCTTAACCTTGGATCAAACTTGACAAGAAACTAGATTTACTTTCAAGTATTGCATTGCATATGCATGATTGTTGTTTGTCGTTTATCTTAAATTGCCCTCTTATTGCCTATTTTCTTAAAAAGATTTATAGCCTAAGGCAAAATATTTTTGAAAAATATGAGGGTTTGAGAAAGGTCACTCACATTAGTCCCAATTGGTGTTTATTTGGATCTTATTGGAGTTGGGACTTGATTGGGAACAAGCAACGCGAAGGACATTGAAGATTTGTTAAAGAAAGAGTACCGAACGCTGCACCGGACTCTAAAGTACATCGTCCGATCAGTTCACAGGAGGTGAACTGCTGCTGAGAAGAAGTGACCAGACGCTAAAACAATGTTCTCCCAGCGTCCGGTCAGATGGTGGCTCTGCGTCCGGTCGATCGAAGACGAAGACAAAAGCTTGCACCGGACTCTGTCTGCGTCCGGTCGGTGTTCACCGGACGTGTCCAGTCGTGATTCTAGAGGAATTGGACCTCTCTGGAATCGACCAGACGCTGGGTGGCAGCGTTTGGTCGCTGCCACCGGAGCGTCCGGTCAATAGGAGTCGTGCGGATTTCAATCTCCTTTCTTCTTTCCTTATCCAACTCCGTCGGGGGGCCCTTTTAACCGTCGCGCCGTCGTGCCTAGCTCCGCATCCGTGCCTAACCCTAGCCGCCGATTTCGCCGCACCGCCCCGAGCCGCCGTCTCCAGCACCGTGCATCCATCGCGCCGCTGCGCCTTTGAGCCCTGCCTGCGCCGTGCTGCCCAGCGCCACATCGCACCGTCGTGCCGTAGCCCCTACAGCGCCCACGCCACTGCACCAGAGCCGCCTAAGCCGCCGCACTCCAACACCACCGTGCTCCCACGCTGCCGAGCACATCCACTGCCCTAGCCACCGCCGCACCACACCGTGCCAGCACGCCGCCGAGATTCATTGTAGCAGCTCCTCTGCGCCAGTGCTGCTCCTCGCGCCTTCCATGACCAGTGCTGGGCCGTCGATTCACTGCTCATCGCAAACCCTAGCCGATCCGGTGGTTTCCCGATTCGTTCCTCTTCCCATTGTTTCGCCGGTTCGTCAGCGAGTCGGTGCCGTTGAGGTCTCAGTGGCAGTTGTCAGTCAACTCGGGGCCAAGCTCGTGAGTACGGATCGAGGCCAAGCCTCAAAAGTGTCAGTGGCACTTGATCTTTGTCAGAGGTAGCAGTTCTTGTTAGATGGCTCATGTCAAGAACGCCAGAGGTGGTCCAGGTGATGAGGATTCGAGGCATCCGCCTCGCTTGCCTGCAGATCCAAAAGGCAAGGTGACGAAGAAGACTGCAATAAAGAAGCACAAGTACCCAGATGCAGAGATAGCTAGAGCAGCAGTAGTTGCAGAGGCCACAGAGCATGCCGAGAGAGGAGGTGCTCGCAGTGGTGTTGTCATTGCAGACCAGCTTTCACCAGAAGCGAGGGCTACACTTGAGCAGGTTGAGCGCCTTCATGGTGGTCCAGCTGGGACTCTCATGATTGGTGGACGACGTCATGCTATTGATGAGGGTCAGCCTTAGGGGGAGTCACAGCAGCAGGCACCGCCAGCAAAGCAGACCTAGGAGGGACAGCAGGCCGAGGAGACAGAGCAGGCACCTCAGCCATAGCTTTGCCACTCTGGTCGTACCCGTGCTCCAGTCATGCCGAGGGCAGATACACAGTGGAGGGGTTCTCGTCCACCACCCAGACCACAGGGTCCGCCCCTAGTGACACACTTGGACTTGAGGGCCACCACGGCCAAGCAGGTGCAGCAGCTCAGGTTTGTGGACTTTGAGCAGTTGTTCCCACCGAGGAGAGATGACAGAGCATCAGAGGGCTTCTACACACCACTCCAGGAGGATTTCTACAATGCATACCTTAACAGTGGTGCTATATTCAGATCTTAGAGGGTGTGCCACATTGATTCTATAGTTGCAGCAGCTGGAGAGCACATTCACCCCTACCTTGCATATCTGCCGGGGCTGACAGATTTGATTGGACGGACTGGATTATATGTTCCATCTTGGGTTCGTTAGTTCTATGCTTCTCTCTAGATTGACCCGCAGCATAACTATATTCACTTTGCATTCAGAGGCAGAGATTACCGGATGACGAGCACTAGGGTCAGGGAGATACTCAGGCTTCAGGAGCAGCCAGTTAGATTACATGAGGTTTGCTATGGACAGACAACGCCTCCTAGACACCCTCATGGTGGTTTGGTGCCCCCTACAGATTTGGTTCACCACTGCTTCATAGAGCCCTTTGGCGAGGGGTCGCGCAGGAACCCCAGTGATCTTACTCCTACTGCTCGCGTGCTTGAGGCTATCATGAGGAGGACATTGCTTCCGAGGATGGGGTATCACGAGGGTTTGACTCGCATACAGTTGTGGCTTATCAACTCTCTAATGCAGTAGATGGTGTTTGACATATGTGATCTTCTTCTGTCAGAGATGGAGGACACTATTATAGAGGGCTTCAGAGGTCACGTGCAGCTGCCATATGCCCACTAGATCACTTTTCTTATTCACAGGGTAGTTACTGTGAGGCCACCAGAGATGCTTGCTGAGTACAGTGGTGCTATGATGGAATTCCCTGCATACAACATGACTCAGATGATCCGTCATAGCACGCCACAGGCACCTAGCTAGCCACGCTGTTGTCCCGATGTGCCAGAGTCTGTAGCCCAGTAGGATGATATTATCAGGGGCATTGCAGCTACAGAGGAGGAGCAGCTTGCTTAGTAGGAGGGGATGGTCGTGAGCGACCCCAGTGACAGTTCTGATGATGACTACCAGCCCATTCCTCAGATGCCTCCACGATGACATGATAATGAGGCCGACAGCTCCAGTTCAGCGCCACCTGCCCCGCAGATAGACCCCGCTCTCCTTGCTATACTTGAGCGGATGAGACAGGACCAGGCATGCCAGGCTCAGGAGACAGCTGCTACATTTGCACAGTTCCAGACTCGGCAGGATGAGTTCCAGCGCCAGCAGCAGCAATTGGCTATTCAGCAGCAGACGTAGGCTCTACAGCAGCAGTAGCAGGCCATGCATCAGCAGCAGATCCTCATGCAGCAACAGCTTCTTGGATTTATGCAGCATGTTGTGACTGCTATTGGGGCTCCACCGCCACAGCCTTTGCCCCAACTTGGTCAGACTGCCACTACTTCTATGACTCCAGCGTTATAGCCTAGTGGGCTTCAGAGTCAGGGACAGCCACCCGCACAGTTTGCTTCTCCTACAGGGCAGGTGTCCCAGTATTTTGCTTCGCCAGTGCTAGCCCCACAGTTCACACCTTTTCAGACGGGCTTCACACTGGCTGAGACGTCCTCGCTGCTTGTGCTAGAGACCATAGTATCTAGGAGCCTTGGTGCTTCATTCAGTGAGTTGACAGGGCAGCCCACTCCTCCATACTTACATGTCCTAGGTCCTTCTTCCATTGCACCTATTACCGGGACTATAGAGACGCTCCCTTCCTCAGTCGCATCATCAGAGCCGGCTGCTTCAGTTATACCAGTACAGCCTACAGCAGCTCTAGTCCCTGATCCGACCCAGACTGCTACAGCATCGCTTCTAGCTACAGATGGTTAGACAGCCCAGAGCTCCAGATCAGATGATGATGGCACCCGGTTCCAGCTCGCTCCTCATACCTCAGCGCCCGGCTCGTCCGCTGTAGCCCCGTCGACCGACCCTTAGGTTTTGGTGTTTGACGCCAAACGGGGAGAGGGTTCAAGTATGTTAGCCTTAGGGGGAGCGACATATCTAGGGGGAGCTTAGTTATTATATTAGCTTATCTATTACATTTGGAGTTTTTATGTGTGATACACTATTATGCATTCGTCGTGTGTTTACTTGTTATGCATTAAACTATATTTATGTGATAGTGATATCTACGTGATCGTGATATATGACATATGTGCTCTCTACTTTGAATCATTTATATGTCATATCACTTGTGCTATGCTCATTTGCTTTTGCTTCCGCGTTTTACTCCGATGCAAATGAGCTTTATTACTTGTACTCATGCTTATTTCATATCTTTTGAGTACATCATGTTGGCTTGGGTCATATAAGCTTACCTAACACATTTGTTCTTATTGCTAAAAGCTTATATGATCCAAGCATGTTAAAAACCTCATCTCTTTCACATACTCGAGATAGTATTGTCATCAATCACCAAAAAGGGGAGATTGAAAGCATCTAGGCCCCTAGTTGGGTTTCGGTGATTAATGACAATGCGTGATTACTGTGACTAACGTGTGTTTTGTAGAGGCAATTTAGTTAGGTCATGGTAATGGAGATCGATTGGGCAATCTTGGTGGTCATGCCCCTACGATGGAAATCGTTTCGGTTTTCAAAGGATGAATGACAAGATTAAGGATGGACTAGTTCTAAGTGTCGATCGGAGTTGAAGAGACACTTGGAGTAGTTTAGGACTTTGTTTTTCCTTTGACCGTACTATTAAGGGGGCTATGGACGGGTAGCTTGACCTAGGTGAGTCTAGTGAGTTAGGTGTAGTGCACACTTGTTAAAACTAGCACTAGGTAGCTCCAAACTAGCCCTTAGATCCAATGGAGCAAACTTCATTCACATATGATCGAGAGTTAGAAGTGAATGCAGGGTCAAATACTGACCGGACGCTGGCTCCGGTGTGACCGAACGCTGGCTCAGGGTCCAGTTAGTTCATTTGACCAAAGTGAAAATGTCTGGTGCGACCGGACGCTGAGAGGTGAAGTGACCGGACGCTGAGGGCCAACATCCGGTTGACTCCAGTAAGGTTCTAGAGAGGGAAAATCACGACCGAACGCATTCGGTCAGTGCTGACCGGACGCTGGCCAGCGTCCGGTCACACTGTAAACACTGGAGTTCAGGGTGTACTGACTGGAGCGTCCGGTCAACATGACCGGAGCGTCCGGTCACCCCGCAGATGCACATAACAGTTCGTTTTTCAGCCGGTGTTATAAATACAACCTCCACTCGTGTGTGGGGGTACTTTTGCTCATTCCAACAGCTGAGAAACACGTTTGAGAGTGCCAAGAAGAGCAAGGTCCTAGTGACGTGATTGAGATTTGAGAATCCCAAAGAGAGCCCTCATTAGTGAGATCAAGAGTAGCAAAGTGTGCATCCACCCTTCTCATTAGGCTTGTCGTGGTCAAGTGAGAGTTCGTGCTTGTTACTCTTGGTGATCGCCATCACCTTGATGGCTTGGTGGTTATTGGGAGCTTGGTGATCATCTAGAGAGCTTGTGGATGACCCAACTCAAGTTGTGAGCGGTTGTGGGTGATTCACCGCGATGGAGTGTCAAAAAATTAACCCGTAGAGAGCACTTGATCCTTGCGCGGATCAAGACGGAGCTACACCCTTACGCGGGTGCTCCAACGAGGACTAGTGGGGAGTGGCGACTCTCCGATACCTCGGTAAAACATCGCCGCGTTCTTCCTCCTCTCTTTACTTTGAGCATTTATTTTGAGCAATTCAATTCTTGTCATTTACATTCTTAGAATTGCCATGCTAGAATAGGATTGGAACATAGGTTGCAAGTCTTTTGTGCAGTAGAACAATTAGAAACACTTTCTAGGCAAAAGGGGTTAATTGGGCTAACCGTAGGATTTAATTATTGCAAAGAAATTTAGAATTAGCCCAATTCACCCCCCTCTTGGGCATCTTGATCCTTTCACTATAAAAATAAGGCATTCCCCTCGCCGACTAAATAGAAAAGGAAAATTTAACATTCCGAACTGTTTAAAGCAAAAATTGTTCAGAGAAGTCAAATTCGAGCTTGGAAATTAATTACAATAAAAAAATTATGAATAGCTAAGGGGGCATTCGGCTGGTACAAAATTCCGGCAGAATCCACTGTAGCCGGTTAAAAAACACTGTTCACGCTCTCATAAATTCCTCCAGATTCCTCCAAATTCCTCTAAGCGAACAGGGCCTAAATTGACTAGTTTTAAGTAAAAATAGGCCCATGCTAGTTTTTTGACGATCAGAATGATATAGTTAAAAATGGCATGTTCTCAGCCTTGATGCCGCCTCTGTGCAATCTCTGGCCCAGGCCAGTATTGTCTATCAAGTTTGTTTTCCCCAAATTCGATCGAAACTCCTCTCATGCCCTGGGAAACTTGCAGATTATGATTTGGGAATGTTTGGTACTAGGATAAACCAAACCACGTATATCAGAGGATCATGGTCGATGAGGTACACAATACACTATTGACCAAAAGCCAATCTACTAGTAATTTTCCCTAGTTTTAGCTCTTCCATCTCCTTGTTGTCCAACGCCTCTCTTGATCAGATTCTTTGGTGTTCTAGGTGGTTAGGTGGCCTTTCCAATACTAGGACTACCTAGTTGTGCTCCTTCCGAACGTGTCTTCTCGAGAAGTGTTCACGAGCTTTCTAGGTGAAGAACCGGTGTCAGATTTGCATGGCCATCCTGATGGTCAGCCTTGCTGCGTTTGACCTTTCTCCACTGTAAGAAAAATGACACCTAGCTAGGTCATTTATGATTTTGGTAATTGGATGACAGCATGATATACAAGGTCTTTAGTTCAATGGATGCATGGATGGCTTGGACCAAAGACGATGTGAAGATCAAGTGATCAACACATCAAGCAAGGACAAAGTGCTTCTATACATCATAGAAGACATGTAAGAAGTTCAACTCATCAAGTGCAAGAAGCCTAGGCAAGAAGATGCCAATAAATAGAGCAAGTGGGCACCAAAGTGCACCTCTGGAACCCTCCGGTGATAGGCACCGGAGCTTAGGCTATGCCTACAAAGATGAAATGGTCTGATCGTCTATACTCACTGGATTTCTTTGGTGGTGTACAGTTGCCCAACACTGAAGCTTACTAATGATAACATGTTGAATAGGTTTGGATTGGAGAACCGGGTAGCTAGGGAAGCCCTTGTTTGACTCATCAATTGTGTTTTAACTTGTATCTTAACCACTCACTCATTCATAAATGGTCAAGCAAACCTAATGCTTCTTCTTCTTCTTATTCTCCTTGTTATTATTGGACCTCATCCTCTAGATCCTTATTTAGTCATTCTCAAGTAAGGTCAAGTACCCCTAGTATTGAGAGAATCTTCACTTGCTTGGCCACCTTCTTGGCATGTGCTTGTAAAACTTTTGGGTACACATCACTTAAGGAGCTTTCAGATCCTTCTTCTTCATCGCTATCTTTTTTTCACTTCAACTTGATTATTGACACCTCATCTTGTCATTGGTTGGGCTAGTGAGGCTCTTGACACTTGGTCTAGGTGAAGAACACAATTTTTTTGTTAACGCCCGTGTGAAACCCATGAGCCACAATCATGTTGATAGCCTGATTGTGTGTCATGTCATCAACACCACTATCGTGTGGAGGATGAAGATGACCAAATTGTACCTAGTCTTGCAATGAGATTGAGTGGTCTTCCATGCGTATTCGCCATCTTAGATTTTCTTCACCTAAACCATTAGTTTGTTTACAAGAACATTTAGCCATAACAACTTTTCATGTGATTTTTGTGCCCTTGTTGTTTCAAGCTATTGAGCTTCTTAATGAGAACATGGTTTTTTCATGGTCCCTATTGATTGTATATCATAGCTCTTGAGCATTGGTGTAAGCAAAACCATGATTATAGACACTATCACAAAGAGAAGACAATATGGTTCATTTCGCAATCACATCCAATTCTCTTGGCCTAATTCTCAATCTATTTTCTATCCATAGTGACACAACAAACATCAAACCCCTATGCCTCAACGTGTGCTTCCATAAGCACTTCCCATCGTGGAAAACCTATGCCATCAAAATATGGAGTCCTATCGGTATCCACCCATTCTCTCGACATATTTAACTATCCAGGCATTGAAGCCTACTTGTTTTGGTGAGCTGGTTTCATAAATTTAATAAGTCAATTAATTAGCTAGCGCTATGAAAGGTGTGAGCCTTGACTCTAATACCAATTGAAAGGAACATGATGGCCAAACAAATAGGAGGGTGAATTGGGTCACTAAAAACTTGACCAAGGGCTTCCCTAACTTTATCTACACTAGATAAACTAAAACAACTAAATAAGAAGATGGTTCTCTTCTTACAAAAGGAAAAACATTTTTACGTGTTAGTACTATTGATCATGTATGTCATTCATGCCACCAAAACAACTAATGATATAGCGTAAGGGCCAAGTTTACAGAGGATAGCTTCGGAAGAGATCATAGGTACTCCTTCAGGGTGCACGAACCTCAAGATAAAACACGTGTCTCTCGTGCATGTTCCTGAGCTCGTGCTTGTGACCTTGTTCTAGTTGACTTGATATGTCGCCACATGTACTCCATCTTGTCTTTCTTAGTGCAATCTTTTAGGATTCTAAAGATCCATACTCATCTTTCTATTCAAGTAGAATCAAGAGAAGCAACTCAAAACTCGAGATATTCCTCACTTATGACTTACTTGTGCCTAGATCATCCCTCTTGTACTGGGATATACTTCGGTCCTAACTGGTCGAGGCATCTGGATGTATGCCTGACAATCCAGATTGTTTAAGTTTGTCGCAACTTGTTCTTCATAAAAATGACTATTCAAACACACACCCCCAGCCACCACTGCCACCACCACTAATCCACATCTAAGCCCTGTTTAGATTCTAAAAAATTTCACCCCAAAGTGTCACATCGAATCTTACGGCATATGCACGGAGTACTAAATGTAGACGAAAAACAAAACTAATTGCACAGTTGGGTGAGAAATCGCGAGACGAAACTTTCGAACCTAATTAGTCCATAATTAGACACTAATTGGCAAATACAAACGAAAGTGCTACAGTAGCCTAAACTAAAAAATTTCGCCAACTAAACGCGCCCCTAATATCCTTTCACTGGTCTGGTACTGTAGATTAAATTAATGTTTGGATTTTCATTCTACTGCTACTACTTAATTTAACTTGACATGGTCTGTCAGCTTCTACTATTAGTGGCTAATCCATTTGTGATGGCAGGCTTGTATTTCTAGTATTTTTTTTTTCTGATGGCCTAGCTCCTCTTTCCAGCTCTCTTGTACGGCATGTTAAATATACTAGTTGGCCTCGTTTCCATTTCAATTGTTAATGCACTTATGGTCGATTTATTCTAAATTTTATTGGGTCACATTCTCAATTATGGTAGAGAAGACAAGTGATTTATGAAATATTTTTTACAAGACCATATGTGTCCATTAACAAATCATGAAGGTATCTTTTGCTGATCAAACTCATTTATTTATCTTTGCCTGCAAATTTTTTATTGACTCGTATTCTTAATTGTGGAACAGAATACAGGTGATTTATGATTTTTTTTACAAGAGCATATGTCCATTAACAAATCATGAATGTATTAGGTATCTTTTGCTAATCAAAATCATTTTTTATCTTTACCTGCAAAACTTCCATCAAATGTCTAAGATTTTGAGAAACTTGTGTCCCTTGTGTAATTACCATTCCCAATGAAACTTGCGCGTCTTGAAATTTATGGTAATAGATGATCTGCTATTTTAAGTAATACAACTTGTTTCACTGTCAGATAATTGGATTATTCTCCAGGTCAATCTTGGTGTAATGCAGCTTGTATTCTGGCACTGTTCTAATGTTACAGCAAAAGTAATTATTATTAAATAATATAGAATTGATTTACAATGCAGTTTGTGAGCTGCAATCATTTTTGGCTGAAGCACTTCAACGATATTTTTTAAACCTCAGCAAGTATAGAAACTGCCTTCTGGAATGCCTTGCAAGCATAGTGTGCTAACAGAATATTTCAGTGTTGATATCAGTGTAATTTAATACGTTTTCCTACGCGAAATTGTGATCATTTAGGTACTAGATAGTTTCCTAACTACACGATATCTGTTTGATGGCCTAGAATGCTGATTTATATGTTGTCATACAGTTTAGATGTTATAGGTAGATATATTTCTTTGTTAAAAAAAATGTAGCGATTTCAGAACTAGAAATAAGATGTTTGGTAATTCCTAAACTAGTCATGCCTTGTGTAACACCCTAAAATTTACAACATTTTAAAATAGGGGAAATTAATTTATTATGTATTTTTGTGAGTATTTAAATTTAGGAAAAATAATAAAGTTTATCAAATTAAAATCAAATATAGGTTAACAATTAGGTTTGTGCATTCATGCCGCTGCATGTTATTTTGTATTGCTTGGTTTGAAGTCGAATTTCGAATTGAGTTGAAATTTCATTTTGAACTTGCTTTGGAAAAATTAGAAAAAGGAAAAACTTAAATTCCTTTCTCTTTCCTCTGTTTGGGCCCGTAGGCCTGTTTTTCTGCCGTGGCCTTTTCTTCCCCGCGCCGGCCTGCTTCGCTTCTTTTCCGCTGAGGCCCGCTCGGCCTTGCTCTGGCGCCGGCCCAGCTTGCTTGCGCGCCAGCTCTGCAAGGCCCACCAGCGCAGCCCTTTCCTTTTCCTTCTCGGGCCGCTGCTCTCCCTCTCCTCTCCGCTTGGGCCGAAGCCTAGCTTCGCTGGCCCAGCCGGACGCCCAGCCGTGACCCGTGCAAGCTCCCTTCGGCCGCTGACCGCCCGGGCCCAGGCGTCAGACCCTCCTCCTTCCTCCCATCGTGGCTGGCTCGGACTCCATCCCGTGCCGTCACTCGTGTCCGCCTCGGCCACGATCTCCTTGATGCCATCGCGCCCAAGTAATTACGTCCCCTTAAACAGCGCCTGTGCCTCTGCCTTCCTATCCCATCCCGTAGCGAGTTTTTCGCCCAAGCAAGCCGAAGCAACGCCTCGCCCTAGCGTCGCCGCGACAGACGCCGACCACCGCCGTTCACCGAGCGCCGTGCCGCCTCTACTGTCTCCCGGTCCTTCGTTTCGGCTCTGGTGAGATCCCCATCTCCTCCTCTTTCTCCCGGGTTTCTCCGTTTGAAAAACCGAGCACTGTGGAGCCTCAACCGCGAGCTCCGGCAAGTCACTCATGGCTTCGCCGTCGCTGAACTGGCCGACGGCACTGTTCCGGCGTGTTTGCCTCTTCTTTCTCTCTTTTCAGCCAGATCAGATCTAGACCGTTCAGATCTAATCCAATGGCCCAAAATCGGAGATACCCCTTTGATCGGAATTTTGCAAATACGCCCTTACAATTATTTTCGACTTAACCCGCAGTCCAAAGCGCGTTTACAGATTTCGTTTTCTCTTTATAAAAGTGTATTTTGGTTCGGTTTTATTGAAATACGTTTTCAGTTATTCACAGTTTTGCCATTCAACTTGTTTTAGCCATAAAATCTTCGTTTTAACTCCGATTTAATCTGTTCAAATTGCGTTAGGTTCATAATTAAGTAATCCACATGTTTATGTTACTGTAAAGTAGATTTCCAACTTTTAAAATTTGAGATTAGATTTAATCTATCATTTTGCTATAGGAAAACTTGTTTAATTCATAACTTTTCCGTTTTAGATCCTATTTTTGTGATCTTCGCGTCTGTGTGTTCGTAGCGAGACGTAGATTCATTTTCTAAACTTTTCATCTTGATTTTATGCTGTCGGCATATTGTTCTAATCTATAGCCTTGTTTGCTTTGCATGATTGCTCCTGGATGCTTGTATGTTGCTGTGGTTATCGAGTATAGACGGTGAGCAGTTCGTGGGAGATCAAGGATACGACTTTGACGAGCAGGACCAGCAAGAGTACTTTGCTCAAGGCAAGTATAGCATGGGATCATCCTTATTTCCTATTCACTTTAATTCATTAAATTCATGTTACATGTGTCGCCTTGATAGGAATTCCCTAGAATTGAACTTTTACCTTGTTACCTACGGGTTATGCATTTGGGTAGCTTTGCTAGTGCTCAATTAAACCATGATCTTGTAACTTGACTAATGGTATATGCAATAAACATTAAAATATGACTTTTAGCAACATGGAAACAGGGGGCTAGAGTGTTTAGCTACTTTCTAAATGCTTCAGATTCCTCTCCCTAAGGACTTATCTGTAAGTGATCATCCGGGACTTACAGTACAGCTATGAGGGCTACATGGCTCTAGCTTTAGCTCAGTATGAGGACCTTTTCTAGTTTGTTAGTGGTTACCTTTATTGGCGTAAGAATAGCTTGCCGAATCGGGTATAGGACAGCCTCTACTCTTATGTGTATAGCCGTGAAGGAATTGTGCCATTTGACAGGGGGTTCCTATAACTGTTTGCCGAGTGAATCTAATGGCTCTAACTTGTTAAACGAACCTTTGAAAGGCTTCATAGTGACCCCTGCCTTCTCACCTTGAAAGTGTTTTGGGAGTAATTAACCCGGGCATATGGGTATCACGACTCACAGCGAAAGTGTACAACCTCTGCAGAGTGTAAAACTAATATATCAGTCGTGCTCACGGTCACGAGCGACCTTAGAACATTTACAGAATAGATGAACACTAAGTATTACTTGTTTATGCTATTCATTAATCATGTTTACATTTGATCATGTGTTTTGCATTGGGAATTGAAACAACTTGTTGCTACTCTTAAGCTAAAATTGTGACAATTAAAAGTTGAACGCTATTAAACCTATGTCAAGCCTTTTGAGCCTCATGAACCCCGTATTACACTTGTTGAGTACGACATGTACTTACGCTTGTTTATTTTCATTATTTGGATAAAAATCCCGAATGGGTAACAGATGGCTTTGGGTATAATGATTTTCCTGAGGACTACTAGACTTGTGGTCAACCAGTCGACGTCCCTGTGAAATAGAGCTTCCGCGAGAGATATTTTATTATTTCCGCTATATCTATGTGATAACTCTGTCTTATTCGTGATGTAATAAATATTTTTGATGATACTATTCATAATTTATCGGCTTATGTGTGTGACTGATCTCTGGGCGCACATAAGATTTTGCACTCTATTTTATCCTTAAAATTAGGTGTGACAGATTGGTATCAGAGCTGTGTTGACTGTAGGACGCAAGCCTAGTTAACAATGGTCGTTTTAGCTTCTTTTGCTTCACTCATTTCATGCTTTCTATCTCACCCTTGTTATTTGCTAAAGTTTTATGCTTCTTTTGCCTTATTCTATTATAAAAATTATTGCTTCTAATCTAACCTAACTAAATCTAATTCTGTAGATGCCTCGTGCCCACAAGACTGCCCGCATCAGCACTGGAGGGTACTACCCGCCTCATGGTTTGTCCATGGAGCCTGAGGAGGAAGAACCCCAAGAATAAGAATTTGATCCGCCAACACCTACACCTGAGCCAGTCTAGGAGGAACCCCAAGAAGTCGAGGTCATCCACTTGTCCGATGATGACGAGGAAGACGTTATCGAAGAAGATGAGCCGATCCCGCCCTTGGGGTGGACAACAAAGGTGTGGTATAAGCCGGGATGTGAATCCTCTGTTTCACATCACCGACTCATGAGCATGCTTTAGACCTACTACAGCGACTGGGATGCAGCTGTAGAATACGTCTGCGAAGAACATACACACCCTCTTGAAGACACCTATTGGAAGACCAAGGTGTGCATCACCATCAAGGATGAACAGAAAGGCGCATATCAGCTGGATTCAAACTATGCACACCTTGGTCACCGTGCTACCATGGAGGACGGCATAGAAGATGCAGCCGCTGAAGCTTGCATAGACCTCCGTGGACGTCGATTTGAGGACATGAAGAATGACCAATATCGATTCCTCCCTCACCAACACCAAGAATTGGAATGGGCGGTGATGGACCCACAGGGCATGGATCCAACAACCCAGGCGATGGTACACTTTGGCTATGAGTCCGTGGCTAAGATTCACCGAATAGAGGATCAATTGAAGGCATAGCAGAAAACTATAAAAAGACACCGACAGGTGATTGATGAACAAAGGGTGTGCCTCAACTTGCCAAATATGTACGGGAAGCTACCCCATGAGTATCGCCCATAAATATTGGAGTCCCTGTTTATGTAATAACACGATATTAGAACGAGTTAAGTTGAGTCTAGTCGAGTCTATTAGTGCGGTGTGGACATTGGTGTGTTTAGTTGATTTGTTATTATGTTTATGAGTGAGTTGGATCTTTGTAATGAGTGCTGGAACTTTGTGAGCATGTCCGCAAGTTCCATAGTTAAGAATATTAAAGATTGGGTCAATAAATAAATAGTTGGGTTTGTTACATCTTCTTCTCTCGGAATCTGTTTTTCGGAGCAGTCTGACTTTATCTTAATGCCAATTAAAATCTTCACGACCAAAAATTATGAAATTTTTATGGGAATAACTAGACTTAAGTATCTTTCCAATGCCTCTAGAATCACCCCAATATCTGATCTGGTTCGTGAGATATCTCTGTTTCAAGTTAAAGTTTGTACACAGTCTGGAATCTGGAAATAGTTTCGGTTGTATCCTGTTTTTGAGTAACCTAACGACAGAATCTGGGAATGTGGTCTGAATAAAAGTTGTAGATAATTTCTTAATCTTTCCAACCATATAAAGTACGCCTTATTTGGTATTCTGGAACTCGAGATATGACTGTTTTACAGAGCTGCTGATGTTGAGACTCGTCCAGAAAATTTTTAGAATGTATTCTAACTTGGAGATTTCTAAATTTTGAATGTTTGATAGAAGATGTCGGGAAGAGGAAGAAACCGAGGTCGTGGAGGTGTTCCCCCACATCCACCACCACCACCGCCACCGTCTATTGAGCAACTCTTGGCAGTACAGACACAGATCATGCAAGCGTTGGTGCAGAATCAGCAGAACCAACAGGGTGGTGGAGCACCACGTGATAAGCGTGGTGAATTCTTGAAGGGCCGCCCCCGGTGTTCTCTCATGTCACTGATCCACTGGAAGCAGATGATTGGCTTCGTGCAGTGGAGAGGCAACTCAACATAGCACAATGTGATAATCAACAGAAGGTGTTGTACGCTTCAGGACAGCTCCAGGGAGAAGCTCAAGACTGGTGGGAGTCATTCGAGTATGGACGTCCGCCAATGCTCCTCCTATTACCTGGCAGGAGTTTAAAGAGAATTTCAGATCCTATCACATACCTGAGGGACTGATAGAGCTCAAGCAGGAGGAGTTCAGAGCTCTGAAGCAGGGATCCATGTCCGTCGCTGAGTACCGTGATAAGTTTGCTCAATTGTCACGTTATGCTCCAAATGAAGTGGCTAATGATGCTGACAAGCAACGCCGCTTTCTCAAAGGTCTGTACGATGGTCTACCATCTTAAATTTACTTGCAGACTTGCAGTCCAGGAATGGTACTGTTAAAGCAGTTGATGGGCAATTTTTTGAAGAACAAGAATAGTTTTTTGCTCTTCTCCATAGCTATTTGCATATTTGGGACACAGACAATATAATATTATTGCTGCATTTGACATCAAATCTTCGACGTGTTATATTTACTATACGTGATGACAGAGATGTGTTCTGAATTCTGATTTACTCCATATGACATCAAATCTTGGATGTGTTATATGAAATTCTCCAAATTGAATTAAAGCTCATGCGTGCTGATGAATTTGAAGTTCCGTGCCAGCTGTGACAGTGAAGCTAAGCTTTACATGTAATTTTGACGGTTTCATTGCGAAATGACTGGAAATATTTTTTCCTGGTGGTTTCGTTTTAAGGCATTAGCTAGTATACAACAATTTCCACATTGGATATATTTCCAGTCCTTTGTGCTGCTGCAAAATGTCACGTTTACTTCAAACAATCTCCCAGATAGATTTTTTTTTTAAACTTAAGATCAGCCCAAATCTGGTGACCTGGATGAAACCATACTGAGACGGCCGGCTAGACCCAATCCCTGAATTCCACAGATAATGATCAGCAGACCACAAGTGGTAGATACCTTCCATGCAATAAGTCCGACATACAAATAGCGATGTACATTCTTCTTAAAGCAGCAAATACAAATGATGACACAAATAACACGAGACAAGATCCCTCACTGCTTATATTAATTGTTCAGTCACATGAACATGGATGATTTATTTAACATAAACTAGCATATGGAGTTGTTATTCTTAGTTCCGCCCACCATAGTGCCCTGCACCACCATGATATCCGCCTCCTGGTGCTGCACCAGTACCACTACCGTATCCGCCTCCATAGCCCCCACCTCCGCCGTACCCACCACTACCGTATCCGCCTCCATAGCCCCCACCTCCGCCGTACCCACCACCATTGCCATTTCCTCCGCCAGTGCCACCACCATTGCCATCGCCGTATCCAGGATTGCCATTGCCACCTCCATATCCCGGGGCCGGGCCACTGCCATACCCACCTCCACATCCACATCCACATCCATGGCCTCCATATCCAGACCCATAGCCACCACCATGGTCATGGTGCATGTATCCTCCACCATGTCCAGGCATGTATCCTCCACCATACCCAGGCTGGTTGTTTCCTCCGCCATATCCAGGCTGATTGTTTCCATACCCTCCACCACCATGCTTGTATCCACCAAACCACTTCTCATCCTTGATCAGTCCAGGCTCTCCTGCAGGCTTCACATTCTTCACTCCAGAGTCTGCATGAATGAAGAAACATGAAGCACACAAAGATATGTCAGTTCCCCATGTAATTTCTTCTTTAAAATGGTTCTACGTAATTCATGCACACAACACACACAAATAGAAAAATTAGGGAGAGAGACGGATTAGCAACCATTGGCTTGTCAGTGAGCTCCCTGACATACACAACATCCTGGAAGCCGAGCAGGAGAGAGGCCAAAACCACACCAAGCAGAACTACAGACTTGTTGATTGCCATTTCTACAACTCTTGCTGTAGTGCTCAACTGCGACCTTTGGGGTGAGAATATGGAAGAGCAGTGGCCTGCATTTTATAGAGTCAGCAAAGCATGGTTGCAAGCTGTACAAGCCTCCATGGCTTAACGGAGCTAATGGACGGGATGCTGGAGCCGAAGTAACTCAACCAAAAATAAGTGCACTGAACGGTTGGCTGTTACCAGCAGAACCGTGATACACATCTCCACGCCAACTTCATTACTGGAGTACTAGCTACTATCCAAATGGAGCCGGGCATTTACAATCAAGTACCAGAGCTACATGTGTTGTTGAGAGCGGGCATGGCAATAAGTTCATTGTTCCCCATCGCTCCCTCAACAGTGAAATCAATGACGTTTAGAATTAGAATTAGACTGCCTACGTATGTGAAATATAGTACTCCTACAGTCCTGCATATTGATAGTACAGTTGTATAACAGCTCTTTGTATAGTCGAGTTAACTAGGCTGGCACAATTAATTCCACTTATCTCAGACCACTGGTGAGTGAGTGAGTGACCACAGGTTGACACAATAAAAGATGTAGCATGTTTACCACTAGGGGATGCAATGGCACAAATTAAACTGGCCAAAAGGAAAGAACGGGGGAAACAAGTCGCGCACGACTTTTATTCGATGTCCTCTAGGATGAAGCAGTCAAAGTGGGTTTTTACTGTATTCTTTATTTTGTTACTAGTATGAAATGTAAATTAATTGATACATTCAACAATAATGATTGGTTCAGTTTTCAGCCTGCTGGTCTAGATGCCATTAGAAATACAACAATTTATTCAGATTACAGTTTGAATAGGACGTGTGGCATCTAATTAAGGGCATCATATAATTAAACAATGGTCTTCCCTTCAGGCCCGTGTACCTCACGCTTTGCAAGGAAACCACCACCAGAATACATGGCTTAGCTTTCAAAGATCGTGCAAAACTACTATGTAGATCATATACGGATCCTAGAAGAAGAAATGAAGCTCAAGATGTCGATTTGAAATAGAGCAATCCGAAGCTCAATACCGACGGTGCAGCGGAAGCCTATACTAGTAGCAATTCTTGAACGTCAACAATGTTGATGATAGCAACCAATGCAAAATCAACAGCAGCAGCAGAGTGAAAAATACTATAACACTTCGTAGGGCAGTATGTAGTAGCAGAAGTCAAGGAGCAATGGTGGTCTATGGCTCACTACTGCAGAACACACCATCCCTACTCGCCCATTACTGCTGGTGTGTTAGAGCTGACAGTGAGCTAGCTTCACTGCCAGATCGTAAGCCTAGGATATGAATAATTATTAAGATCCTATCACTAGTAATGAAACGATTTTACACACTGCATATTTTCATCTTTCAATCGCCGGTAGGAAAGGCCAATGGAAATAGTGACATTCCACTAGCGTTAGCTTGAGAACCATTAGTGTAAATAGATTTACACAAACGGTTGGCTTTATATAACGTTACCACCAGTAAATCATTTTACACAAGTGGCAGGCTTAAGCCAACCACTAGTATTTTAACACAAAGGTTAGATGTGAGGCTTTCCCATGAGATATATAGATGGTATAACACGATACGAGAGCGATGAATCCTGATATGGGTGGTGGTGATGTAGGAGATTTGGAGATAT
This sequence comes from Miscanthus lutarioriparius, assembly GCA_904845875.1. Lineage (NCBI taxonomy): Eukaryota > Viridiplantae > Streptophyta > Magnoliopsida > Poales > Poaceae > Miscanthus > Miscanthus lutarioriparius. The sequence goes on from CAJGYO010000019.1 coordinate 47,362,575, forward strand.
TATTTGTCTTTACCCTCTCTTTGGAGACATATTCTCTAAAGTGAGAAGATACCGTGGTGGGGTGCACAAAGTAACCCGGGTGTGGTTTCTGGTGGGAATGTACAAGAGGTGAGTCTTTGGTCGAAAGTGCTCGCTTTGGCCAAATTAAGAATTGTTATGTTGCTATATGGGATACGTGCACTCTACATGCCACTTATGAGGTCGAGCCCATTCTATTGAATTAGTGCGGACTAGCAGTGCTATGAGAGTGAGGGTAGACATGGCCACAGGGCCCTGGGTGCACCATGTGAAGGGGAGACTGCTCCTGCTACCCCAATATTCATGATCCTAAGCCTGTGTCATGTCTTATGCTACTCTCTTGGGAGTAGCTCGGTGACATTTGGCTAATTCTTGAGCGATGGCTACCTAGACATGGGCTACCATGGATCATAGTGAAACAAACACTACGGAGTAAGAACTGTACGTATATATAGCCGCGATCCCAGTCATGATTATTCATGTGGATGGTACTCAGCCTCCTAGCTCCTCTTGTACTGCCTCAACGCCCCCCCCCCCTGACCCCAAGAAGCTATTGAGACGAGGAGAAGCTATCGAGACGAGGGGAGTGTGGAGGCTTGCTCATCTCTTAGAGAGGGTTTGAGGGTGCTGTGAGAAAAGTTTTGAGTGGTGAGACTTATCATGAGACCAGGATGATGAGAGTGAGAGTAGGAGATGGTTTGGAGAATGAGATATTGTATTAATTATCATTATACTTGCGCGCTAAGGATGTAAACTATAAAACACAACTATTAGGATCTCTAGATTCCTTTTATTTCTATTTCCATAAAAGTTCTTTGGTGCTGACCATTTCCTGAAGTGATGGGAATAGTAGGTGGTTTTGTTCACACTCAAGTTTGCCTATGGAAATCGACTCCACCAAGCTTCGCTGCAGTGCATCTAGATATATGATGTTTCATTTATTTTAGCCTATAAGAAGGTTTGTACCCAAAACTAAGTTTTCTAACCACATTGATGTACTCTGATGTTTGTATGGATTTGTAATTAGTTGAAAAGTGATTGCTCGTGAAGCTGAGGTATCCTAAGACTATCACCAGACACAACAACATAAAAAAAATGGTTTGTTTTACTGCCTGGTACGTAGGTCATATTTCCTTGCCTACCAACCCTAGGCTGCTCCTCTGTAAATCTATTAATGATTCCAGAAAACAAAAAAAGGTGAAAACTAAAATAAATTTGAAATTGTGATCTCTAGTCCCACATGACACATTTCTCTGTATAGTTACTTGTGAATGAGCATAAGATGTTATAGTTTTATACTAGCATTTTCTAATCTTGTATTAAATATTTTGACATGAATGATATCAAATGAAAAAAATCAACTCTAAAATTTTAGACATTGTCAAGCACTATGACTTATGTATAGTATAGGGCATGTCTCCATCTAGGATTATTTGAAAAAAATAGGTAAAATGTGAGAAATTAAATTGAATATTTGGGATTCTAAATGACCATAACTAAAGAAACTTGGCAACTACAGAGTTGTAGATCACCGTCAACCAAACTACAAATTTGGTACTGACCATATCAATAGTTGAGGTCATGTCATTTGGAAATTTTAAAACTTGAATATCAAAATCTAGGAATTTTAAACACATATTTGGGACTCTTAACGACTTTAACCAAAACATATTGAGAACTAAAACTTTGGTATAGACCATATCAACATCCGAGATTACTCAAAAATTCAAAAATAAATTTCTATTTCTGAGAAATTAAAACAAAATTTTAGCGCTTTAAACAATTTCAAATAAAAAAACTTGTCAATTACAAAGTTATGTATCGTGTCGATCTCTACAAATTTGATATAAAGTTCATCTTCATATGACTTTATATGCAAAAGTTATAAATTGTTTTTTTATAAAACTATTTCTAAAGACATGGCTCTTAATAGTTTTGCCTTTGTTAATCAATTTCATGGTACCCTTACAGTGTCCACCTTTGTAATTAAACAATTAGTAGTAGCGAGTATCTTAAAACGATCACCTCTGTGAATAGTCGATTATACATTATTAAAGACAGTCTCTATTTATTTTCCGGACATGTCTCGTAATATTCTTCTAGTAGTGCCTGGTATGGTGCTATGGTAAAACCGGAGTCGGTGTCGATGACCATTTCCACACCTAAGCATACGACCAAGTGCATGCGCACTAATCTACCGCCACGTCTAGAGCAAACGCACGTACTCCTACATGAGCGAGTGACTGCTATGGTGCCAGTGTTTTTTTTTTTTTTTTTTTTTTTTGCGACTTGCTATGGTGCCGGTTGGGGCAGTCTACATGTGGTGTATTCCAATCGTACTGTTCCTGCTAGGCTCTGTCGCAACTCGCAAGGATCAAGGTGACTTGACAGCTGGCCGTTGGGCAAAGAGAGAGAGAGAGAGAGGAGTTGTTTTGTCCCTTCCTATTCTTTATAATTTGTTGCCACCGGTTTTCTCAAATATCTCCGTTTCTTAAAAGAGTAAAAGTTGTTCAAGTGGTCATTTTTTGGCAGGTCAGCCAAACATAATGGCTCCGCTCGCTTCGCTGAAAAAATAAGCTGAAACATTGTTCTGACTGATTTGTTGTGAGAGAAAAATACTGTTTCGACTGAAAAACAAGCTGAAAAAGATGGATTATAAGAGAAACGAACATGATTTTTCACTTAATTTGTTGATTAATTGTTACGTCATGTCCACGTCTTACTCATGCATCTATCGATGAATAGAACAACCCACACATCTGCGTCTAGGGACAAAAACGTTACGGAAATATCCCGTATCGAACCGTATCGTTTTCTACATTTGATCCGATCGAATTCGTATTTTGGGACAAATTTAAATTCGGTTTGCAATTCGGAACACGAAATTCAAAATCGGAACGAAAACGGTTTAACCATTTTTCAACCGTTTTCTACTTTTTCTACTTTTAATTCGGAATATCCCGAATTCGAAATTTGGTTTAAACTGAATTCGGAATTCACAATTTGGCCGCTGACCGCCCGGGCCCAGGCGTCAGACCCTCCTCCTGTTTGCTTACACAGTTTTTATGGAAAAAAAACTATAGAATATGAAGGGACAAAACTATCCCTTCTCCCCTGTTTGCTTACACAGTTTTTATAGCTGGGAGCAGTAATGCTTGTTCTTCTAGTTAAGAGAGAATCCAAAACCCTGGACCCCTCCATATAGTTTCTTTTTACAAGAACACATTAGTTCATAGAAAGAACCAGGTTACATCAAGGCCCCTGGTAACTTGGTGGACACGTATCCATCCACATATTGGAACGAAGGACATGTGTTCGCTGACCGGACAGGAGACGAACACAACAGTAGCACCACTGAGGAAGTCGCCGGCGAGGGATTCTAGAGGCGCCAAGGGCCCAACGAAGCTGGGAGGAGGGGCCTTACAAAGCAAAGGTTTGAAGCAGTTGGGGAAGTCATCAATGGACGCCATCACCACTGAATCGGGGATGAAATTTGAGTCGTCAACGAAGACTACAAGAGCGGCCTCCTCAGAGCTAGGGAAAGGCATCCTGCAAGGCGAGATGCTGCATGGACATGTATGGCCTGAAGCTACTTCGAGCAGTGCTACTGAAGGGGTGGCGGAGGCGGAGGCGGAGGCGGATGAGTCGGAGGAAGCGACTGGGGTGATGATGAGTTCAGGGTTGACACCATGGACCAGATTCACTCAGGAGGTGAACCGATTCATAGGCATAGCCTTCAAATCGGCCCCAGACCCAGCCAGACTAACGATGACAACGAAGGCTCTTGAGCAGAAGCAGGTGAAGAGAGGCAGTGATGGACCTGCTCGAGGGAGGAGCGTGAATTTGTTGAAGGCCTTACCGTCACTGCCACTGTGGACGATCAGACCAAGGTTGAAGACGATGCAAGCGGCGCCTAGAGCAACAGTGATGGTTGGACAATGGCAGCAGCGCAAACAAGACACCACCATACAACTATAACCGGAGGGGAACAACTAAAACTTAAAATAGAGACCGGACATTACTACACTCGGACCTTTCACAGCCACATCGTAATCCCCATCGTAGTCCAATTTTGGCCTCCGCAGTAAGCTGTCGACAGTGATGATCATAGCCCTCACCGTCACTATCTGAGACCATTTGCGATGTACACTAGTACCACCGCATTGGCTTACGATTCGTCTGTGCTAAGGTCCTCACTTCCGTCGCATTGGAGCACGACCCGTCTGTGTGGGTATGCACTAACACCGCCGCATGACTTATAATCCGTCTGTAATCAGATCCTTATTCCATCGCATTAGAGCTCGACCCGCCTGTGTTGAGGCGATCACCGTCACTTCAACGTATGAACCATCTGGTCATAGGACATGGTCACCGTCGCGTTGCAGTACGATCCACCCGTGATGATCCTTTAGTCGGTGTCGGGTTACTAAATGATTCGGCGGTGATACACTATTGACCCCTGCCGTATCAGACGAATAGCGGTGGTGATGGCCGTCTGCTTCACCAACGGTGGGTATGTATCCAATTTTCATAATGTATTTACTAATTCAGTTGGTCCTTAATAACTTGCTGAACACACACCATACAGATTTAATCGTTACACATCATTCATCATGTCCACAACGAAGAGTACTTGTTATAATAACAATGCTTGACACTAACATAACAACTATATCAACGGATGAATTAACACAAACGGTACATAGATAGCATAATAAAGGTTCTACTCCCTACAGACTTACGTAACAAAAATGAGGTGTGCTCCGCATCTTCAGATTGGCACTCCTTGATCAGCTTGGTAGCCAATACAGCATGAAACCCCTCTTCTTCCTCCCAAAGCCATTGCAGGAAAATCATTCAAAAGCACTGAAACTCCAAAACCTACACAATGCAAAGCTTTACTGCTCTGAATAAAATTGGACTATATATATAGACTCAAAACAACTCCCTACCTGAACAAAGACATGTCCTAACAATAAAATACAACATATGCACCTTCACTGCTCTACTAATGACTCCATGAACAAGGGAACATAAGGTAGATAGTGAGGTCCGTTCAAATAAATACTCCAGGTACTTCTAGGATAGCGCCCGACCCGGGCAGGGAGGACATGAACTTTTATACGGCTCATGTCATATGCCATTAGTGTTTTGTTCTCCCCAACAAGGAAAATCAAATTCCATTCTAGGTGAACTGCAATCACTCTGTAGTTCGCATTGGCAACCTCGAAATCGAGTCGAATATTGTTCAGTCCAAATAGCTGCAGCGTGTTCACCGTATGCTTCAATGTCCATTTACTAGTACCATAGTCTTCAGAGATCCAGATTGAAAGGTCAAACCTATTGAAAATATCAGCAATACATAGACACAACTGACCCTGATCTCCATAAATGGACATTGCAGGGCCTGGTGGCCTAAGAATTTTCCTCCATGTCTTTTCCTCCATATCAATAGCAACTATCTGGGACACCTCCAGCATGTGCATAAAACCATTAAGAAACACAGTTCCTGAAAATTTACATACTAGAATATCCTCTCCCTATTCAGATTCTTTACACATCCATGCTCTAGTTTTGGATGAGTAGATGCTGACAACTAACACCCCAGGCAACTTTCCCATTGTTCTACCACATGCAAGTGCGAGGAGATTGTGGGATCGAACCCCAAGCGAGCTGAACCATAACAAAGCTTGCTATGTGGTAGTACACTGATTTGCTAGTCACCAGATTGCAGACAACATAGCAAAGCCCAATGCACCAGCAGAGGAGGAGGCCTCTATAGCAATCTGAGATGACTAAATCCTCAATGGGGAAGGGCAAGAAGAAAAAGGAGGGGTATTCACCGGTGAAGCTGGCGAATCGGCGTTTGCCTTTCCAGTTGCCATACATGAATTCGGTGACAAACTGGGGCAGCTCCTTACGGTACTCGGATTCGGAGATGAGGCAGTACCAGGAGCGACACACACTTGCAGCTGCACAAGGTACGGGCAGTGAGGTGGCGGAGGATAAGGACCAAGACTTTGTCTATCAGGATGTCTACTTTGTTCCTCTTGTTGGTGGCCTCCTCCTCCATCTTGACTAGGATCTGGTGGAGCGAGGTCGGCGATGGAAGCGGTGGCGCTGTTGCCTGAATCAGAGTAGGAGCGCCTATGGGGATGTGCTCATGAGCTCCTTAATGATAAGATGGAAGCTTGATTCGTACTCATAGGAGATAAGAGGGAAATAAAAAGCCAAGAAATTAACATGGATAAGGGAAGTGCGAGAAAGCATTACCCTTTCCTTTGGATCTTGCAGTAGTGAGCTCGAGTGTGGGGGGTACAACCCCGGTTACCCATGGCAGACTACATGGGCTACGCTCCCCGGGGTGGTCCAGCCCACAAGACAAAGCCTTGCGGAGCACGGCGCTGCTTGGTGCGCCGCGCAAGACACCGGGAAGATATCCTGAAGATACTACGAGATCTGTTAGGATACGTTCGATCCCATGATTCACGTAATCTGTTATTACTTTTCGGTTATCTCCTGGATCTAACCGACTTGTAACCCTGCCCCTCAGACTATATAAGGCGGGCAGGAACTCCCTCAAAACACACGTAATATCATACGATTGCCAATAAAAACCAACAAACCACAGGAGTAGGGTATTATGTCGTGCTAACGGCAAGAACCTGTTTAACCCTTGTGTCTCTGTTGCTTTCTTTTTCTTGATTATGCGCACCTCTACGACAAATCTACCATCGTGGGATAACCCTCGGTGGACTGCCGAGCATCTTTTGTCGATAGTTGGCACGCCAGATAGAGGTGCACGTGCTGTTTCCATGTCGAACAAGATGGTACATTTTGTAGGCTCTTCTTCCTCCCTGTAGCCTGGCCAGATCTTCATGGTCAGATCGATCTCCTAGATCATCAACGCTGACAGAGACGAAGAGATCATCGAGCCGATGCAGATCAATTCTGCGCCGACCACCCCAACACCTATGACTGTAGATCCGATCTTGGCACTGCCTCTGAGGTCGTCTTCATCAACAATTCGCCACCCGCTCCCCTGCTACCCGAGGAAGTGGATCAACAACGACAATCTGATCGCATCCATCGATCAGGTTGGCCAGAAGCTCACCGACTGCCTCTCCATCGTAGAATCGGCTCTAACCACTCTAGTTCAGCGCCGACCACCCTCCGACTCAGATCCATCGGAGGCCGATCAGGAAACTCCAGGGGTTATGGCCCTACCCTTTGGGCTCACCAGCATCGCCGCCTCCTACAAAGATGCCCTAAGGGGCAAATTCGCCGACCAGGTGGGACACAACTATCCTCTCACCGACCAGCTCTCACCGACTGTCAACATGCTGCACATCAGCCGACACCCTGAAGCATCCCTCCACACCATCTTGGAGGAGAATCCAGACTCCGAGTCCAAGGGCTCCACAAAGACTATCGCCGAAACTACCGCCGTCCAATCTCCTTTCCCACCCTTCCGAGGAGGTGGGATTTTTAACGTCAGTGTCGATAGCCCTCCATGAGATGGAGAAACCGACGAGGACCGCGCCGCTCGTGTCAACAGGAACGCCAACAGTGCGCAGCGCCGAGCAAATGAGGCCGCCATTGTGCTAGCCGAGGCTACTCGTAATGAACAGCTTGACTCGCAAGCGAGGCCACGCCCACTCCAATGCAACCTCGACGATGAATTCGTCCGTGTCGACGGCCACGATGTCTATAAGACCCCAAGCGCCAACTTGGCCGTGGCCACCAATGAGCTCACCCGGCTCAAGCAAACGCTAGAAGTCGCCATGGTTGCCACAATGCTCAAAGCTGCACACTGCCAGGTCAATGAGGTCCGCCAGGATCATAGACCTTCCTACTCGACGAGCTCGATTCGCCGATTCACCATACCTTTCTTCTGCTCAGAGACACTTCTCAGCTGCTCGGAGTTGCGCTCTAGCTGCTCGGAGACGGTCGTTAGCTGCTCGAATAAGGCGCCCTTTTGGTATTCTAGGTCCCACGTGTTTGATTCGGCAAGATCCCGTTCGCGCTGGGACCTCTGGACGTTTTTCTCCATCATTTTCATCGCCTCCTTTAGCTTCACGTTCTCCTCGGCGAGGGGCTCCATCCTCTTGATTAGCTGCTACCGTTGTACGATAGTTCACGCTATGCCCTGCAAAAGCACCAAGATTATAAAGAACCCCATTCTCCAACGCCAAAGACGGACATCGCCGATGCAATACGGACCTTGATCTGCTTCATAGCTGTGGAAAGGGTGGACCGTAGCCTCTTCACCTCCTTGGAGGTGTCCTTCTCTTCCACGACCACCACTTTATCCCCCCGCTTGTGGAGGATCCGAACGGCTTGACGTCATGATTCTTTATGCTCCATCTCCTCGACCTCATCCTCTTCCTCCGCAGTTGGTGGTGCTCCCCGGGGGCTTGGTGGCAGCATAGAGCATCCGACCACGCCCTGCGACGTCTCAGGGCGCGCCGCTTGATCCTATGACCCTGCCGGCCTCTGCGCCTTAGGCTCCAACACGACACCAGTAGCTCCCGCTCCCACCTCCAAAGATTCGGCGGTTCTCGCCGTTGCTCCTAGCGTCTCCGTCGCATCGGCCGCCGTCGTCGCCAATCGTTCTCCGCTGCCAACTACATTAGCAGCGGTGGTCGACTCCTCCGCAAACCATCGAGCGCCTGGGGACTCTAGGATGGAGTCCGTCAGCATGGTCTTCGCGCCCGGAACAGCCTCCGACTGCTTGCTAGTCTAGACAAAAAGATTTAGATCCTCCATGCGCCTCGTTCTGCATCGGATTAGCTCATCAATCACCGCAACTATAAAGATCAGATAGCAAATGATTCTAAGGCAAGGATACTTACATGTTGGCTTCTTGGTAGATGGTTCTGAACCGGTGCTGCCTCCCTGAGCACCTAGGCATGGCTCTGGGGTTGACCCGCATGCCCTGGGCTGGAGGTCTTGTGGCCCCTGCCGTCGGCCTCTCCTCCACCTGCTGCTCGGGGACTCCCTCCCCTCCCTTCGACTGCACCTCCGCGTGCTTGTTGCGCGGTGGCACCTCAGTGCTCGAAGGACGAGCTACTAGAGCCCCGTTGTCATCCGACCACTCGAACATCGTCGCACTCTACGTCCGAGTGGTCTGATCACTACCAAGCGAGTGCCACCCGGCTTATGGGGAGCTACACCCGCCGTTTTCCTCTTCTTTTGGGATGGCTCATCTCTCGCCGCCCTTTTCCCCTGGACTTTCTACGATACCAGGGGGACTCAACTTCCGACCAGCACCTTCATCTTTGGATTCGGACAAAGTGCTGACGGCACCTTCCTCCGGCTGAGTGGTTGGCCTGGCATCTACTGCCTTCGGCCAGTTGCTAGTCGGCATGCCCTAGAAGTACGCCGCCCATTCCAGCAAATGGATCTTTCCACAAGTGAATCAGTTCACTACTCGGCACCGATATGGGATAAAAAACACCAGGACCAACAGTCAAGATTGTTAGCTGCAGGGGTGGGTTCGTGCAGTTGAAGGCTTTTGGCTGCCCTGACACGCTGTACGGCATGTTTGGAGTGAATAGCTTAGCGGCCTGGTGTAGCACAGCCTCCTTCGTCAGCCTCTCCGTCCTCTCCCGGGTGTCGTCAGTGTCTCCCTTGAAGTCAAAGCCTGCGTGGGCCCTCTCTTTGCAAGGCTGGATGAGGCGCACTATGAAGCTCACCGCAACCACCACTCTGTTACCTTCATGCCCCTCATCAGCTCAAGGAGCTCCTTCACCTGATCCATATCAGCACTGGTCGGCTTCTCCGACCAGTTCCTCTGGTTCTCTAGAACCTGGTCGACGTCGCATCTGATGGCAGGATGGCTTTGCTTCATGTAGAACCACCTAGCATTCCACCCCTTCAGCAACGTGTTCAGCGGCACAGTAATGTACTCTCCCGCCATCCCATCGCGGAGCTATAGATACACACCACCGACCACTCTTGAACCACCCCCGCCCTTCTTCTTCAGCCATAATAGGTGTTGGAAGAGGTTGAAGTGGGGCAGAATGCCAAGATACGCCTCGCAGAAGTGGATAAAAACAGCAATATACAAGATAGTATTCGGCTGCAGATTGCACAGGCTTACTCCCCACTACTCCAACAGATCATGCAAGAAAGGATGAACAGAAAGTCCTAATCTGCGCCAGAAATAATCTTTGAAAACTACGACTTCATCAGTATATGGCATCGGGTAGGGCTCACCGTCGGCCGGACCCCATCCGGCGGTGACTCGCTTAGGGAGAACGCCCGCTGCCACCATATCATTGAGCTCTGTCTCCCCCATGAGGGACGGTACCATTCCTTGTCACAACTCATCCCGGCGACCGCCTTCTTCGTGTTACCACTTCCCCTCTTCGCGCGCCATCCCTCAGATCTGGATTGGAACTAGCGGCGAAAGCACGTGTGATTGCAGATGGGGAGCGCAAAGGCTGAGGAGGAAGATGAAGTGGCGAAGTGGTAAAGGTGGGAGCATGGAGTGCGGCGATGCAGTTATAAAGAAACCGTACCCACTTTTCACATTCAAGGGTTTTTGGGAAACCACACCATGATTTGCGCCTTTCCGAATTCCCTGAAGCGGTGTGGTGGGCCGTTATCTAGGCTTACGCGCAACTATAGCGCATATCGCCCATTTTTCGCCGCAACTTGGAACTGCACACCGAATATTCATCGACTTCTCCGCAATACCATCAAGGCTTAGTAACTTCTACTATACAGCCATTACTCTGGCTTTTTCTCCATGATTTGATTTATCCAAGGCTTCCACTTGTGGCTCGGGGACTACGCCATCATTATGACTTGGTTTCTCACCACACTGCGGACTTTCTTTTGGTTACTGTTGTTTCTGACCCTGGCACCACGTGACCACGTCACCTACTATCAGGTTCGGGGACTAAGTGGGCACACTTCACCTTGTGGTGAATGTGCGCTTTTCCTTTTAGGGCCTCACCCATGGACTGGTTGCCTGCTCGGCTGGTCTTCTGCATTTCTTCTACTTTCTAGACCCTGGCACCATGTGACTACGTCACCTACTGTCAGGCTCGAGGACTAAGTGGGCACACTTCACCTTGCGTTGAGTGTGTTTGCTTTAATCTAGAAGACTCCGTGCCTCCTAAAGTTGAAGACGATTATCTCCCTTTCTCGTGGTCGGACTCTAAGTGGGCACACTTGGTCCACTTCGAGGAAATTTTTGATTTTGAACTTGAGCTCCTTACATCCTTCTGGCAAGCCTCACTTGGATAAGCTCGTGCTCGACCGGACAGTTAAGTTAGTCAGCTACGGTCCACAACTACTCGGCGACTCATTATGGTGGTCGGACCATGAGTTTGACTACTCGGCTTTGTTTACACCTGCTCGGACAAGCTCAAGACGGCGTTGCATAGTGGATACAAGGCACTTGGGGACTAGCTATAGGGGGTACGACCCCGGATACCCACGGCAGACTACATGGGCTGCGCCCCCAGGGGTGGTCCAGCCCACAAGACGAAGCCTTACGGAGCACGGTGCTGCTTGGCCCGCCCCGCAAGACACCGGGAAGATATCCTGAAGATACTACGAGATCTGTTAGGATACGTTCGATCCCATGATTCATGTAATCTGTTATTACTTTTTGGTTATCTCCTAGATCTAACCAACTTGTAAGCCTACCCCTAGACTATATAAGGTGGGCAGGGACCCCTCAAAACACACGCCATATCATACGATCACCAATACAAACCAACAGACCATAGGAGTAGGGTATTACATCGTGCTGACGGCTCGAACCTGTCTAACTCTTGTGTCTCTGTTGTCTTCTTGTTCTTGATTACGCACACCTCTACGACAAATCTACCATCGTGGGATACCCCTCAAAGGACTGCCAAGCATCTTTTGTCGACAACAAGCAACCACAATCATCGGCCCCAATGGTGCATAGATGGTGGCTCCAATAAACTCCTCCCTGGAACCCCTTGATCCTCATAGGGACAATGTTCGTTGACTTCTTCAAGAGAGAGATGAGGCCTAGGTGTTGTTTTCCATTGTGACTTGCGATCTTGGGTGAATGGGCTTTCACCTGAATGCTTTGTAGGATGCCCTTACTATCTCAGAGAATAGGGCCAACTCCGTCCAAGTGAGACTGGTCGAGGCTGAAGCTAGAATCTCAGGTGAGATTTTCATGGGTGCACTCTCGTCTTCTCAACCTTGACTTCACAGACTTCTGACTACTCTTTTTCCAAATTTGCCAGCCCTGTCGGTGCAGCTAGAAAGTCTTCAATTGGCTGCAGACTATGCTGCACAATCAGTTAACGCCTAGGGTGCTATAACAGTGGTTTGCTTGCATGATATCCCAAATCGTGCAAGGGAGATCGCTCTTCATGGTGTTCGCCATGGTGCTACTGTTGCTTTGGCCATGGCGCAAGTCCGCTTTGGATTCGAGCTTGGACTTCTTCCCCTTGGTTTTCCTGCGACCGATCGTCCTAAAGATCACGAGAGCTTGATTGAGGACTTCTCCAACGCTGCTAACACCATAGCTTTCTCTTCTCCGACCGGAGACATTGTGAATAAAGTGTTTCTTGGCCCTTAGATTGTAACAGGGAACTTATGAATAAACACCTTATGTTTGAAGTGGTCTTCTCTTTTTGTTTCCTCATGTATGATGGATTTTGTTTTATTATTTTTGCTCTAAAGGCAATGCGTGCCGCATCGGCTATCTTTCGTCAGGCTGAATCATGGTTGCCCTATTTTTGTTCTAAAGGCGATATCCTCCCATATCGGCTATGAAGTCCGATGGATATTCAATAGGCTAGTTCAGGCATCAACCCAAATACTAGGATAATATTTCTTGAAATTTTTTCCATTGAGTGCTCTATTGAATTCTTCACCGTCTAGTGTTTCATAGAAGTAAGCACTGCCGGGTACGCATCGAGTAATACGATATGGCCCTGCCCAATTAGGCGACCATTTGCCATATGCGTTGTCTTTAGTTCCAATTGGCAAGATCAGCTTCCAAACTAATTCACCTTCATGGAACTGTTTGGCTTTAACTTTTTTGGCATAATATTTGGCGATCCTTAGCTTGTGAGCCTCGATATTTTCCAAAGCACGAAGCCGATGACAATTGAAATCCTCAAGATCATCCATCATCAAAACATTGTAATCATCGATTGCTAGGCTCTCTTGAAACTCAACAGGCCGTGATCCAGTCCTGATTTCCCAAGGAAGAACAGCGGTATGTCCATAAACTAGCTCGTAAGGAGAGCACTTAGTCGACCCATGGCATGCATCCGATAGGCGCATAGTGATTCATTCAGCGTCAAATGCCATTTTCTTGGCCGATCAATTATCTTCTTCTTGACCAATTTGATCAGCGTTTGATTGGTCGCTTTTGCTTGTCCATTGGCTTGGGCGTAGTAAGGAGAAGAGTTTAGTAACTTGAATCCCATATCAGTAGCAAAATTCTCAAACTCCTCAGATACGAACATTGCTCCTTGATCGGTAGTGATGGTTTGAGGAATCCTGAACCGATAAATGATATGCTCTTGGACAAAGTCAATCATGTTTTGGGATGTCACTATTTTTAGTGGGATTGCTTCAACCCACTTGGTGAAATAATCTATTGCCACCACTATGAACTTATGACTTTTGCTGGATGGTGGATGAATTTGTCCGATTATGTCGATTTTCCAACCTCTGAATGACCATGGCTTGATTATAGGATTCATAACTGAGGTGGGCTATCTTTGAACATTACCGAATCGTTGGCAATCTTGGCACCCTCTGTAATATTCAAAGTAATCTTCCAACATTGTCGGCCAAAAATAGCCTAACCTTCTAATAATCTATTTCATCTTGTGAGCCGATTGATGAGCTCCACAAACTCCTTCATGAACTTCACCCATGAGGACCTTGGCGTCTTTTGGATTCAAATATTTGAGCAACACCCCATCGATAGTCTTATAATACAGCTGATCATCGAGCAACACATATTTGATTGACTTGTATTTGTGCTTTTTGGAGACTTTCTGTGATGGGCTTTTAAGATAGTCCATTATTTCACTCCCCCAGTCGTTAGTGACGATCTCGTTGTTGAAGATTTCTTGAATTTGCCGATAACCAGAAGCATTATGAGCTAATCAATTGGCTTCTTGATTTTGAGCCCTTGGAATATGCTTGATGGTAACCATGGGGAACTCATCAATCAAATCTTGACACTTCTCATAATAACTCCTCAGGATATCGTCTTTGCACTCATATAGGCCGATCAATTGATTAATTATTAATTTAGAATCTCCAAATATTTCAATAGCATCGGCCTTTACCTCTTGAAGAAGTTGAAGTCCTTTGAGGATGGCTTCATACTCAGCTTGATTACCAGTGGACATTGGTTTGATGAAATAAGCAAATTCAAAACTTGACCCTCGGGGTGAGATAATGACGATACTGATGCCGCCACCCTTCCTACATGATGAACCATCGAAGAACAATGTCCAAGGCATCGATTCCACATATATGATATCAGATCCATGATGATGTGTCATAAAATCAGCCGTTATATGCCCTTTGACTACATTGGCCGACTCGTATCTCAAGTCAATCTAATATAATGCCAGAATCCACTTTCCTACTCTTCCATTTAGAATCGGCATTGACAAATATGCTTGATTACGTCGGCTTTAGACACTACAGTGCACTCAACCATCAATAAGTAATGACGTAATTTAGTGCATGAGAAGTACAAACACAAGCATAACTTTTCTACAGGAGAATATCTTGTTTCTGGATCCAAAAGCCTTCTACTTAGATAGAAATGACTCGTCCTCTTCCTTTAAATTCTTGTATCAAGGCCGATCCAATCGTATGGTCATCAGCCGACACGTACAACTTAAAAGGCTTACCACGCTGTGGAGGGATTAGTACTTGTGGACACTTCATATATTCTTTAATCTCATCAAATGCCTTTTGTTGTACATCACCCCACCTAAATTCTTGGTCAGCCTTTAGCTTCAACATGGGAGAGAACGACAACATCTTTTCTGATAAGTTCGAGATAAATCTCCTAATAAAATTAATCTTGCCAATTAAAGTTTGAAGTTGGGTTTTGTTTGTCGGTGGGACTGCTTCATCAATGGCCTTCATGCTCTTTTGCCCAACTTCAATCCCCCTTTCATGGACCATGAAACCTAGGAACTCTCTAGCTGATACTCCAAAAGCACATTTGCTTGGGTTCATCTTCAAGCCGTGCTTCCTCGTGCACTCCAAAGTTTCTCGTAAGTCAGCCAAATGTTCTTTGTAACTCTTGGATTTCACAACTACATCATTCACAACTACATCAACAATGTAAATCTCAACTATCCTGCCAATCAACTTATGAAAGATATAATTCATAGCTCGCTGATAAGTTGCACCAGCATTTTTTAGGGCAAAAGTCATAACTACCCACTCATATAAACCAAGAGCTCCAGGGCACCTAAAAGCAGTTTTAGGAACATCCTCTTCGGCCATGAAAATTTGATTATAGCCCGCGTTGTCGTCCATGAAACTGATAACTTCATGTCCTGATGTTGCATCTACCAAAAGATTAGTTATCGGCATAGGGTAGCCATCCATAGGTGTGGTTTTGTTCAGATCCCTAAAGTCGATGCAAACCCTCAATTTGCCGTTCTTCTTGAGCACGAGGACTATTCGAAATCCAATCCGCATATCGACACTGCCGGATAAATTTAGCCTCATATAACCTTGTAATTTCCTTCTTAATATCCTCAAGTAATTCATGCTTAAATCTCCTTGGGGCCTGTTTAAATGGTTGATATCCATCTTTAATAGGTAGTCGATGTTCCATAATCGATCGGCTAAGGCCAAGCATCTCGTAATATTCCCAACCAAAACAATATTCTTTTAAAAGATTTACTAGTTCTTGCTTGTATTCAGGATCCAATTTGGCACTTACATACGTCGGCCTAGGTCTATCGCCAAGTCTGATATCGACCTCCTCTACTAAATCGCCCGACGTAAATCCCAAACCTAACTTCGCTTCTATATCATCGATTGGGGAATCCATTAAGAAACATCTTCAGAGTCGACTGCTTGGATCGGCTGTTGACGTCCATCAATGATTTTGACGACGCCTTCTTTCACAATTTCGCTTTGGAGGTGGTTGTATTGCCTCTGTTCATACCCTGCGGGCAGAGCGAATGATACATTAATAGCAGCCGATGGCTTACCCCTATCAGCTGTTTGTTTGACATGCCATGTCCAAGGTCTATTATACTTCTGAGCTTCTCATTCTCTGTTCCTCAAGCATTGAACCCTTCCCTTTTGGCTCCTTGTCTGATCTCCTAGACACCATTGGCCTTCTTGCCAAACATACTCTTTCTCTCCATCATGACCGGTCCAACTATGATCATATGCACGCTTACCTAGCCGATCATGAACTCCTTTATTTTTTACGCGCCGATCCATGTCGTTGGATTAATAACTCAAACGTTCATGGATGGACCAGCGGTTGGCTTGAGATTGCCTAAACTTTGCATATTGATTACTGTACTCTAGGCAGTTATATCTTGTAGGCAATTTCAAACATTCGTTCCAGTAGTGTCTGAAGAAAGGATAACTCCAATGTAGCTCAGCTTGCTCTCTCTCATACCTTTCTTCTTCGCACCGACACTCATATTCTTCTTCTTCAAGCCGGCGTCGGTAGTCCTTTTCCTTCTGGCATTGCCATTTATTCAACAAGATCCTGGAAGTCATGGGAGGACATATAGCACCAGCTCTAGACATTTCACCTTGCTCATATCGACTCTTGCTGATCGTGTTGCTTCTTAGATTCTTCATACTCATTAGCTGATATTTGAACCTTGGGGTCAACCAACCCGTCTTCTTTGGCCTTAGCTGACATCAAGATCTTTGTCTTTCCCTTAGCCAATTGGAACTCTACCATATACACCCCTAGGAAAGGATGCTTATCTATATCCATCATTGGTTTCTTAGCTGGCTTAAACTTGATCTTTCTTTGCTCGATGGCCTTCTGGATGTGAAAGCATAAGATTCTGCATTCGTTGGTACTATGGTTGGTAACATTGTGGAACTTGTAGTATTTCTTTCCTTTGAGTTCTTCAGCCAAAAGGATCACATGATTTGTGGGTAATCTTAACTGTTTCTTCTCTAGCTGGAAGTCAAAGATTACGTCGGGTTTCTTGACATCAAAGTTGTAGGTGTTCTATATTTTCTTTACCCGTGGACAAGATATAGGAGCCTTGCCCATGTCCATTCAGCAATCCAACTTTTGGATTGTCTCCATCAGAGTCTGCATCATAGGGGTCAGTCATAGCAGGAGTACCCTTCAAATACTTCTCTTTGCGCAGGGCTCGATGCTGATTCTCAAAGGCAGACACTCTTTAAACTAAATGAGCCAAGCTTTCAAACTCTTGGCTATCAAACTTCTCTTTGATTAATAGAGACATCCATTGAAGGGCCAATTCAGCCAATTGGCCATCAGATAGGTTCAACGAGTAGCAACGGCTCCTTACTTCTTTGAATGTTTGAATGAACTTAGAGCCTGACTCATTGTTTTCTGCCTCATGCTTGTCAAGTCTGTAATCTTCTTTTCTCCTATCCCACTGTAGAAATATGCATGGAACGTGTTCTCTAGATCGGCCCACCCAGTGATTGAGTTTGGTTCTAGCGATGAAAACCAATTGAAGGTCGGTCTAGGCAGGGACAAGGTGAAGAATCTTACTTTATGTGCCTCTTCAACAGATGCTTCTCCAAGCTAGACAAGATAGCGGCTGATATGTTTTATGGTTGTCATCTCATCTACCTCAGTGAATTTGGAGAAATCTAGGACTCTATAGCATGGTGGGAGTTGCACAATATCATACCAGGTTATGTATGGGCGTCGGTAAGAGCCAACATATCCTTTAAGTTTTAGACTGAACTGGCTTTGCATCATGGCAGTTATTCGATTAACAAACTCATTAGCATCCATGCCAGCACTATCTTGGCTACCCTTGAGCCTACGCTTGAGATCCTTATACTTGAACTTGTTGATTCTGAGCCAGAGACATCTGCCCTTAGGCCTGATGCTGCTGAAGTTGCTGAGCATTATAACTGTAAGGATTTTGATACCTAGGATGTGGCATGAGCTCATATGTGTTGGCATCAGAAACTAGGTGATATCCCTCTAGATAGTCAATCTAAGCATTATGAGTAGCATATCCTTGTAATCGATTATTGAAGTAATTAGGATCAACATTCTTGATGATCCACTGCATTGATGGAGTAATTTTATGGGCTGACTGAGGCGTTTGATAGGAAGTATAGAATCTTCCCTGAGTTGACCGTTGCACATCCTACTGAGTGGATGGAGAGGTTGGCTGCTGGACCGAATAAACTTGATTTTGTCTAGTAGGCTGCTGAACTACCTACATGACGAGGGCACTTGGCGATTGCTGTGCTATTGGATGCCCCCTATCATCTGAGCTTGCCCCTGGCATCGGTAGGGCTTGACCTTGCCCCCCTACGGCTGGCAGAACTTGATTTTGCCCCCCTGCTGTTTGTAGGGTCTGATCTTGAGCCTATCATCCTGGAAGCTGCTATATTGGTGGCTGTTGGAACTGCCTACCATTTGGCTGCTGACTAGAACCAGGTATGTTGCTTCCCATAGCTAAAGGATTAAAGCCATTAGAGTATGCTGGCCCAACTTGATCAACTAGCACTCCAAAGAAGATTTCTTTCAAAACATTACCAATCGTGTTGGCCAACACCTTATTATGGTTTGTAAAGGCTTCATGAATAGTCTTGTAGACCAAATGAGCAGTAGTCCTTGCTTCAACATCTTCACCTTATCCGTGTAGGAGGATGCTTAGCAGGGCAGTCTTCTGAATGACTGAATCATATGTCCTACTGTAAGACAACAGGCACTTCTCTCTGAATTCTTCCATCGCCTGCTCAATGAGCGCCTTCTGGTCATCAGGCAGGTCTTCAAGGTTGACCTTGAGGATCATCTGATTATCCATGTCGACGATTGTGGTACCACCGGGCGTGCTAAGATCATGTGGACAGCGAAAAGCGATGGATCGTCCTCCACCATCGGGTGCAACACACATGAAGCAAGCCAAGAGAAACCACGTGGAGCATATTCCGAGCTCTCTTCGGGCTTAGGAGTGGACACTGGACCAGATGGTCATGACCGAGGGCATGCTAGTCAATTTGACCCTGTAATTGATAAGGAGAGAAAGTTGATCAGTAATTTAAGGCGGAACATGCTAGTATTTGTCCAGATAGTTCCAAATATATGGCTAAGTGGCCAGCAAGATAAGGCTATCGACTAAAGAGTCGATATCCAGCATGTTCATGATATAATGTAAACAAAATAAGCATATCGACAATTATTATTTACTCAGTTACATGGATCTAACTTAGCCGATGATCATGAAAACATGCAAGAGGTGTAAAGATAACCGTGTAAGTGTTCAAGTGAGAGACATACTAGCTTTTTATCTAGCACAAAAAACAAGTAAAAGCATATAAACAACCAGTACATCCTCGACAAATAGGGCTATCGGATAAAATAGTTGATTCCGGTGATGTTATCTTATAGCATGCGATCACTCATCCATTGGATATAAATAAACCTATAAATGACTAGGCCCAATCTATTGTACCTTCAACAGGTCGAGTCATCTGATGCAGCATTAACAGTAGGACCCTAGATCAGAGACTAGCAATCGATAGATCTATTTACATCTATAGGACACCTCCTTGGGCAAAGATTGGCGGGTCGTGCAGAAGTTCAAACATAGGGATATGTATGATATGAATGAAATTGAGCATCAAGTGCACCAAGATGATCATTGTTCTAACAATGAGCATGAAGTCCTACTGGGTGATGGTGATCAGGTTATGCATGAAACTAGTCATGATGGAGAAGGCACTGTCATTCAAGCCAGTTTAGAAGACCTTCTAAGAGATAAGATGGAAGCAGTTGCCATACTTGAAGGCAGCGAGGATGAAGATGATATTGGAAACCAGTATTGCAGTGACGATAGTAACTATGGCGACAGAGATCACATGTCTGGGATGACGATGACTTGTAGGAGATTTCATGTATAATCTTAGGGAAAACATGTATTCTAAAACTGCACTTTGCTTTGGATTTCTGGCTTTGTATTCTGAACATGTTTGGTATGCTTAGTTGTTATAAACTTATGCTTCAGCGAACACATAGGCTTTGCCCGCCGGGTCAGCATTGCACTATGCGGACTGTCTGTTGTGTACAAGATATTCCATTCAACTGCATAAGCCATTGACATAAATCATTCCTTTCACACAGCATGCTTCAACCACTACGGCAAGATCATTAATCATTTTGACCAGCATGCCAAGTACGTATACTGATACGTGCCTGGTTTACCAAACTGAGGCACAAAGCAACCCTTGTGTTGTTGCCAATAGTGAATTGAATGCAGGAAGAAAGCCTCCACAGTTATTGTAACACCTCTGGTGTTTTGACCTAGCACTAAAATTTGACATGTCATCATATGCATTGCAAAGCATTCATAGAGTAGAAAATTTTGAATGCATTCACTAAATAAGGTTTATTTCATAATGTTGTTATTTCATGTGATGTGATTCAAAACCCTAAATAAAGATCATGACTACAAGGGTCAAAATTCATGTGATCATGTGAGGTCATATGTCATTTAACTCAAATAACCCTAATGGGCCATGTTACTGGTCAAAAATCAAAATTTAAGTAAAAGGAAGACAAATCAAATTTGAATTCAAATTCAAATCACAAAAGTCCTTTTTGCCCCTTTTGATTAATTCAAAATCCATGTGGAATTTGGGGTTGAAGCAAAAAGCAAAGTTGGAGATTATTTTATGTGGATCAACTTTGGTATTCAAAGTTTTTCAAGTTTACATATAAAATTTGGAGTAATTTTGAAATGATTCAAATGCTCAAATGCACCCCAAATTCAAATTTCAAAATGGAGCCAGAATTTGAAAATATTCCTAGAAGCAAAGTTGTAGGGTTTGAAAAATTGAATAACTTTCATTTTTGGAGATTTTCAACTTCTTTAGAAAATTTGAGAGTAATTTGAAAACAATGGACTCAGTGGCAGTTCTGTAAATAATTCAAAAATCAAATCAACATCGTCTGTTTGCCACCGGTGACACGCCGCTGTTCGCCGCCGACCTTCTTCGCCGCTTTCACGCGCGGTGACACGCCGATGCCTCCGTGGTGAGCTCGCTCGTGTGCTGTCGACACCGCACGCCTTCCTTCTTTCTATAAATAGGAGCACGCCATCGTCGTTCCTCAGTTTTCCATCGACTGCTCGCCACCGGTGTCCTGACCGTGCTCGCGAAATTCGTCCTCGCCGTAGTACCTGGGGTCAATTGCGTTGGCCAGAAGCTCCGCCTCGCCCTGCCACTCATTCCCGACCTGCTCGCCTCGCCTCTAGCCGGTCAGCGCCACCACGCGACGCCGTCTTCTTCGGAGCCGACCGGAGCTCCGCCATCATCGACCTCACCATGGTCCCGTCGATCCAGTACGTCTCCACCTTCACCGAGTCTACCTACGTGATCACGGTGAGCCCCTGAACGTGATGATCATTTCGCTTTAGTCTCTACTGCAACGTCGCCGTGGTTACGCCGTATGCCATCGTGCCCTGGCCGCCATGCCCAGCGGGGAGCTATCTCCGGTGCGT
This sequence comes from Miscanthus lutarioriparius, assembly GCA_904845875.1. Classification (NCBI taxonomy): domain Eukaryota; kingdom Viridiplantae; phylum Streptophyta; class Magnoliopsida; order Poales; family Poaceae; genus Miscanthus; species Miscanthus lutarioriparius. Next base: position 47,384,297 of record CAJGYO010000019.1, read on the forward strand.
CTCTTGCCTTTTTGTAAGCGGGGATCGGTTCGGGGAAAAGAGTAGGTCATGTAGGTGCGGTCTGCTTCGCCGGAGCTTCGCCGCCGGCGCGTTTTGCCGATCGGAGCAGACAGCGCCGCCGTGCGTCCTCTTTGGGTCACTGACGAGTGGGGCCTGGCTGTCAGTGATAGAGAGGAAGAAGAACAGTGCGATTTTGTATTTTCTGAAATTATGAATAGTGCTAAAACTTTGGGAATTTGTAGGAAAATAATAATAGCTCCAAAAATTCTAAAAATTTTTGTGTAGCTTCTGTACATGCTCTAGTATGGTTTAAAAATTTTAAACTTAAAATTTGAATAAAATTTTAATGTTCAAAAATTCAGTCCATTAATTGATAAATGCAATTTCCATGATTTTTGTAGGCCACTGTATAATTCCAAAAATTATGAAATTTGTTTTGGTACACTAATTTGTCATGACGAAGCTTACATAAAATTTTCAGGTCATTTGGAACAAGTTCATTTTTGGGCTTAATTCCAAATTTATTCAAAAATAAATAAAGGCAAACCCTAAGTGTTTGATTAGTATTGGATCTTGTTTTGGTCATGTTTTGTGACTAGTAGGGTTTCAAGATCCATTTGGTCAAATTACATGTGTGGTTCTTGACGGTAGGATTACAAGTTGGTTTTGTTGGCTTGCAACTGTACCGTGAAGGAAAATCATTTGCGGGGTGTTTTTACATTTCATGTACCGTGAAAGCATCATGTTTACATCATCATCATGTTAAAGCATATGTTATCATTTCGTGTAGAACCCGAGAGTGAAACGATTCTAGTTGAGCAAGTCCTGGAAGAATCCCCGGTTGTCACGGGATTTGATAATTGTGGTACTGATCCGGAACCTGAGATCGTCAACGAAGGCAAGCCCCGGTTTATGCATTAAACCATTACCTTGTTTACTTTGAAAAGTTTATCACCTATGTTACCTATTGCATTAAGTTGATTTACTTCAAATGTTGCCAACTTGATGCATTGCCTACCTTGTTAATTGTTTACCTTCCTTGAAGATGTTTTCATTTACAAAGGCGTAGAATGCTTATAATGCTTATGGTAGGTTTTCAAAGTAAAAGTTTCGATACAATCAAAGATGGCATACCTGGCCGAAGAAAGAAAGAAGGTAGAATGAACTAGAGACTAGTTGGGTGACTTATCTTGAATGTTGGGTAATGTTGCCGACTATGTCGCTTAAAGGCCACTCATTGTGGATCTTCTGAATGAGATACTTTGTAGTACTGGTCACATACTCTGGTAAGCCTACTTCGGCTAATCCGATACTAAGACGAATGCCCACGCACTGGGAGTGATGAGATGGCGGGAGTAGCGTGTACCCTCATGGCTTGAATGTGGCTGGATTTGAGGCATGCTGTGCCCTTGGGTGGCGTGGAGACGGCTTAGTACGGGAGGATCCGGTAGCAAGGTTGATATATGCAAGATTAAGTTCTACATATGTCGTGTGATAAGGAATCCCCAGCTGGGACTTGAATCAATTTGAATTGCCGGTGCTCCGCGGATATGGAGACTCGATTCATTACAGAAGCAATGCAGGACTGGTGAATTACTAAAACATGAGAAAAAGAATGGAATGAGAAGGATTGGAACATGGGATATGAACACTTAGTTGGAGATATTGAACTAAAGTACTTAGGAGTAAAACTTAAAACTAGGATCAAGAATAGTAAGCTTTTGGCAAAGAACTTTTGAATCTTTCTACATCCTTACCTTGACCTAACACCTGCATCCCTAAGACCTTCGCCCTTTTTTGTTGGGTCAGTCTTGTTGAATACTTTTGTACTCAGAGTTTGTTAACCCTTGTTGCAGGTGAGTCGCATGCGCAGGCTTATTTTGGTCCCTGCTGCATGTCAGTGTTTGAAGTCGATGACGATGAGGAATGATGAATGGCCTTTGGACAAGGCACTAGTTTGTGTGAAATAAATAATGGTAATGTAATATTATCCCGCTACTATGGTTGTATGACACTTATGGTTATGTAAGTTTGAAACAACTGGTTTGTAATATTAAAACTTAAGTCTTCCGCTTTATAATCTCTGGTATGTATATTGAAAACTATTGTAATCTGCAATGACTGTGATTGGGATCCTGTTTGGAAAAGATTCATGGACGATTTGGGTTTCCCGAGGACACCCAACAGACCTGCTAAGTTGTTGGGAACTTGTGTACGCTATCTGAGGTCTGTTGAGACATCAATAGGTGCACGTGGGCCCGATTTCTTAGGAGGTTCTGCCACAGTTATTTCACTCTAAAAACACAGTCACAACAGTTGAGGGGCAGACTGAAGAGTGAAGAGGAGTTGCTTTCGTAAGCAATTTCTCTTGGTTGGTTTTGCAGAGTCATGCATCAGCTAGCTAGAGATGGCTACACTTTTTATTATCCGACGAGAGATCAAATGGACAGCGGCGGACTTTCTGGCATGTGTAGTAAAAATGCAACAGCGATGTCTCCTTCGTTGTGCATTAGATCGAGGCGACACTTGTTCAGATGAACTCCTCGTTGTGTGGTTCTTGCAAATTCAACAAATTTTATCGAAGACATGAGTTGGGTTCACCACAGATCAAAGTCACTCATGACTACTACCACTACTAATATGTTTTTGGTTCACCAAACCGAGGCACAAAGTTACCCTTGGGCGCTTGGCAAGAGTGAGAAGTGTCTGGCCCGATTAGATGGACGATGCTCAGACCATCAATTTGAATTGGAGCGAGGCCATGCTTTATGTATACACAGGGACGGTAGGGCTTTTAAGGCGAGATAAAGATTTATTTTTCCAAATCGCTACGCGTCACCTCGGGTGCCGTCGCACTACCTCAGGAATCGCAATCGTATTACACCGGGGAAGGCGTGTGTGACCGAAGATGCAGGAGTAATGGCGTACTGTTGACGGTAGTTAACAACCATTATAAACCATCAATATAACATGAGTAAGGGTATGAAAGTAATCACCAACAAAGGTTTAGGGGTTTAAAATAACAAATTCCATGAGTTTTGGTGAATCTGTATTTTCTGCAGGGTTTATCCAGAAAACCAGCAAGGTAGACCTAGATGTTAGAATTAATCATGCTTAATCATCGCATAAACAGCTCTAGAAGGTTCTAGAGGACACCACACCGAAGCAGATGGCGAGGGGCCACCAGGTGGGACCGGCCAGTGCCACCTGTAGGCCGGCCGGTCTGGGGCCCCACCTGTCAGCCTCTGTCTCGTTATGTCGGTTCTTCACCGCCTCCTAGATTGCATCTACGCCATTTATTCAAGTAGGTTTGATCCGATGGTTCAGGATTGACGCTTCGGCTTATATATATTAGCCCCTACCACCCCTCCCATGTCATCAAGAGAATCAAACCCTGACCAAGTCAGTTGAGAAGACAGAAACCCTAATCATCCTCAGAGATCCACCATATTTTAGGGCATAGCTAGCTAGGCTAGGTCTAGAGGGAGGCAAGCTTGAGTTGGATTCTGATCTTGTCAAGAGCGTGGCTTGGTATAGCTTCTGTACCCTCTCTCATTTGTATCTCTCATTACTTTTATTTGTTTGCTACAATTATTATGACAATGTTCTTCATATCATTCATGTTCCTAGTTATAATGTCCATGGTATATTATCTGTGCGCTTGTAGATTCCTTTCATTTATATATTCTTTCTAGTCACATGCAATATTAAAGTACTTCTTAGTGTCATTCTAGAAGTGGCACTAGGTAGTACCAATAAGTATTTCTGGCACCATCGGTAGGGATGACAACTTAGTAAAAGTGATGCTAAGGAATGTCAACAACATAGGGTGACTACTTAAAATAGGTGACACGTTAATAAATATCAACAAGCATTTTTGGCGCCGTTGCCGAGGAAGGTAGCTAGGCAAAAAGGAAATATTGATAAACTTATACTTACTGATGTGGTCAACATAAACCATTGACCTCTACTCAAACAGACTTACCCTTATTTTGTCTACTTTGATATCTTATGCAGGGTAATATATGACCAGTTTTGACCTTCCGACAAACTACGTTGAAGATTCAGAAGCATTAATCAGGAGAACTAGAGCCAAACTCAAGAAAGTCTTAGCTTTAGAATCGGAAGACAACCAGATAAGGCGAAGCTTAACACTTGATTTCGAAGCCATGGCTGACAAGACTCTGTGAGTTCTCTCCTCCAACTATAGCCAACATCCATACTGGAGCAGCGAAGTTCTTTCCCACATGCAAGACCAATGCTCTGCGTGAGAGAATTTTAAGTTTCCAGCAGCAACATGATGAATCTGTCCCTAAGGCATGGGAACGCTTCCAAGACTATATTTCAGAATGTCCTTATCACGGAATGAAGAATTGGCTACTCATGCAGACCTTTTACCACGGGTTGACCAACAGTACCCATGAGAACATGGCTACTGCTGCTGGAGGTGCTTTCCTATCACTCACAATCCCAGGTACAATAGCTCTTGTAAAGAAGATGACCTCCAACTAAGGTTGGAATGAAGAACGTCTTCAGTCCCGCAAGAGAGGCGGAGGTATGCATCAACTCAAAGAGGTAGACATGCTATCTGCCAAGATAGATCTACTCATGAAGAAGCTCGAAAACCGAGCTAATGAAAAGCAAGAAGTCATGCACATTCATGATTCCCGCATGACGTGTGAAGAGTGTGGCAACACTGGGCATTCAGAGAATCAGCAAAAGAGGCCGAACTACCAAGGGAACTACCAAGGTAACTATCAAGATAATTACCAAGATAACTATCAAGATAATAATTTCAATAATTTTAATAACCAACCACCCTTGAGAGAGTTGATTTCTGGCCAAGCTAAAATAATGGAGGGCTTATCTAGAAAACTAAGCTTTCAATGATAAAATCTTAGAAAACATAAATAATAGAATGGATAGTTTCTCCTCTGCCATTAAGAACCAGTATAGCTTTAATAAAATGATAGAATCATAAATAGCTCAACTGGCGACTGTTGTTCCTCCAACCGACAAAGATAAGATTCCGGGGCAACCAAAAGATCTAGAAACTGCAAATCTTGTCGATATTTTTATTTTCTTTCGGCTAATGCTTACTTTCATTCATTAGCAGGGTGTCATCGACAGAGAAAAGCTAGACTCGTTCTACTTACCCATGTATGGCCCTTCTGATAAGGAGCTAAGAGAAATCATCCAAGATGAGGGCTCCTTCGTGATCAACAAGATACTGGCCCGTGATGTCATTAGTGACATGGACAAAAAAAAGAAGCTCCATGACCCCAAAGATGGTAGCTCTCGCAACTAGCAGCCTGTTCGTTTCGTCGTAAACGATCGTGGATTATTTACTGCTGGCTGGTTTGGTGTGAGAGAAAAATACTATTTTAGCTTATAATCCACGATCGTATACGAGCAAGCGAACCGCCTGTAAAGCTGCGTACGAACCAATGATCGCGCAGCACTTCGGGTCGCAGGGACAAGTGGTGGAAGAGTTTGAGAGAACCGTCGAGTGGCACGTGAGTGCAGGCACCAGGCAGCCCGAAGGCTGTTTCTCCGGGCTTTATCCTATATATGTCTCTCTCGAAAAGAAGGTATAATGGGTGCTTTCTGTCTAATGCTTTGGCCATTGGGTGTCAGCAGACAATTTGCACACAAAAAAAACATTTCAGTTGTTTGTGGGAAATATGTTCTAAAGAAAAGGAACAGTTCTACGATTCTACTTCTACCTGAGTAGAGCGGTGATAAGCTTCCGTTCCGTGCCGCAGGCATCTGCTTCAGTGGACGTTCATGCAAGCACAGATGCGTGTGGCCACTGGCCTGAAACACATACACATGCAAACATTTGATTTAATGGTCACCACAACAAACACATAATGCATTTTAGCATTTTTGAATGCACATTTGGTACAGATATGAGGTTTTCGCACATGAAGCATTCGATGCCATAACTTGTATTGGTGCTCCTTTCATTTTGACCTCTAGGTCATATTAACCGTCCAATGTACATCATGTGACAGAATGCATGTTTTGTTTTCAAAAGTGGATTCTCCACTGGCAGTCTAGCTCTTCAGCAATGATTCTATAAACAAGTTATTTACTACAGAGATGTCTGTTGACCATTTGCCTAATCTTCATCTTTATCTCCAATAGCATACCCTTGCTGTTGGTTCCAGCAATCCAGTTTGTGTCTGATGAAGTGGAATGTTTCGATATCAATAGTAGAAAACCCTAAGGTGGTAATGAGCATTGCCAACTAGGGTCTCCCTCTTTTCCATATAGACTTTGCAGTCGGCATGACTGCTCCTTTATCAGATTATATGTTGAGGGACGATCCCGTGCCACCATAGAAAAGTTATCATGGTACATCTGCATGCCTTCAACCATCAACTGCCAAATAAGAGCGCCACCTCCTGCCTGCAGCTTTTTTGCTGAATTGTATAGTTTATCATAAACAACTTTTAGAAGAGTGTCTCCATCAACTGTGCTGTTAGCTTCTGCATGTTGGAGGTAACCTACTTCAGAAAACAGGACAGGCTTTCTCAAGACATATTCACTGTCATTCAAGTGTGAATCAACCCAGACAGAAAGGTACTTGACTTTTTCTTCCATGCTTGCCTTTGGTAGCCTGGAAAAAAGATGCATCAATGACATGGTACAATTAAAATTATTCAGTACAGAAAATGGAATGATACAGACCAGCTATCAGGATAAGCATGAACCGAGGCAAAATCAATATCTTTGACAGCTGAGTTCTGTATGAAGTCAGAGCAGAGTGAAGCTGCCCAGTCTCCAGGATTTACACCCAGCCTCTCACCTCTCCCAGGGCCATAAAATCCTTCAATACCAACTGTAATGAGATGCTTTGTGTCCAAACTCTTAATATATGCTGCCATTTCTTCTATCCAAGCCTGCAAATTAACTCCAGGTTTAATTATAAGGAATTAATGATTTCATATGCCCACTTTCTAAGCAAAGGGTGTCTTCAAACAGTACGCTACCTGAATATGAGGACCCGATGAATTAGATACACATCTAGGCTCATTCATGAGTTCCCAAGCAAATATAGCAGGTTCATCACAATATTTGATTCCACTGTAAGAGTTTCTTCTGGTTAATATTGCCTGTCAATAACAATAATGTAGCTTCGAGATGAAATAATGGGATTTCTTTGCCAGAAATAGTGAAACGGCTAAAAGCTATCTCAACAGGTTAGATTGGAGAAAATACAATCTTCTTAAATAGGCACTGAAGCGAAAAAGTGTTTTTTACAGTGGATAGCATAAAGCAACAATCTTCTTAAATAGACAATGAAACGAAAAAGTGTTTTTTTTTACAGTGGACAGCGTAAAGCAACACTAGAACACAACATGCCAAACATGATGGTATGGCAAAAGGTTAATAAAACAAGTATAAAGTTTCAATGTGTTAGCCTGAATGATCTTTATTTAAAGAAGAGGATCAAACATGTGTGCGTCAAGGGGTAGTAATTCATTAATATGGACATTTCATAACACTGGTCTTGCATAATTAAGTTCAATGGCTAGATGGGTAAGAAAATAGGAGTACAGAAGCTATATTGGCATATTTAGTATAATTGCACCCTCTATGCTGTTCACTGCATAGACACAACCATCACAGCAAACATTTTAATGCAGGCCACAACTCAGGCTCCACTAAGAGCACCTCCAACGGTGATTTATGAGCTAGCTCTAAGCATATTATTTCATATTTCATATTTTAATAGAAGAGAAGAAAAGTTATCTCTTGATCAAGAGCAAGTCTCATGCGCACACTTCAAGATCATGTGAGATTCTCATGTGGGGCTCAGAAAAGCAAGACCGCATGTATATGTGGCCGCATGGGCTATCTCAGCCATCGTTCTCCTCTGCAACATGAATCTTCAAGCATCTCTTCTCTCTCTCTCCTCTACTGACGGCGTCGATAGCACGGCCGCCCATGGCCTCCCAAGACGACGCCACGCCCCACCCTGGTAGCTGCAGCTCTGGCGTCGCCCTGGCCTTTGCAGCGCCTAACCGCCGGCCCTGGCCTCCGCTCGCCGACCCCAGCCTTCGCCGCCCTCGTCTCCAGTGCGCGGCGGCGGCCTCCCCGCCCGGCCCGGACCCCAGCACGCGCGGCGGCGGCCTCTCCGCCTAGACCCCAGCACGCGCGGCGACAGGCTCCCGCCCGGCCCCCAATGGCAGCATGCACGATCGTATGAAACACATTTATATGAAACACATTTATTTGATATGAAACACATTTATTTGATATTTAATCCTGTTGCTGCCACTATGATAAGAATCATGACTTGCAGCAAAAATCAGTATCAGACAATAGAAACTACGACTCATTGCAGTAAGTGTCACTCTGATAATATCATCTTAAATTCTTAATATTGACATATTGTGAAAACATGTTTTGGTTAAAATTTGTTATATTGCAAAAGCCCATTAATAAAGTAACCGACAAAAAATACAGTGAATATAAAACTAATATAAGCATGGTAGCACAATAAAAAATGAAGAAAAAAAATATGTTTAATACATGACGATTACCTTTACATACTCCATGTAGTAACCTTTAATAGTTGGGTGAGAGAAAAAGGAATCCATAGAATTTGTCACATTAGCACCAGCTGCTTGTGCCCACTGAACATACTGAGCCTTCCCTCCAAAGTTATCAAGATTGTTGACAAGGCATAGAATCAATCTAACATGATTTCTTCGGGCCTCATATATCACATAATCCAGCATCTACAAAAATAAAAATAAAAACTATACACTTCACAGATGCCTAAAGCCAGTCAAAAAGAAGTACAAACATTTGAGAAAGGGACAAAGTCTAGAAATTGTAGCTAGCCAGGATGTAAACAAATTGTACTTCGAAAAGCTCCTAAACATAGTTGATATTCTACCCCCATTGTGCAAGCATTTGAAACTTCAACTCATTCTTAACCAAGGAAATATAAACTGGTTGTTTCCTCAAATGACTGTAAGTAAGCTAGTGATATTGCTCAAGTCCTGTAATTATTAATCCATCGATTTAAACAGTCACCAATTGTTGGAAATTGTCATTTAATTATTTAACATTATTAAGAGACCATTTATTGTATATAACTATATTTGCATCATTTACCCTAGTAAAATAATAATATGCAAAGATATCCAGTGACTGAAATATCAACTTCACTAACTAATGTTTACCCTTTTTCCTCTTTGGTGCATAGCATAGTTGTTGAGATTGTCAAAGGACAGGAATGTTGAAGCTTACAAAAATTAATAAGAACATTACAGATTGGGATAGTGCACATTCAGAAGCGATTCAAACTACTTGGACCTCTTAAACGTATTAGGTGCTTTTCTTCAAATTTGTTGAGGTTCTTTTCGTCGCACAAAATTATGCCAATAAGATTCGTACAATCACCAAAAACATTGTAGTCCAATGGATGTAACTGTTATCTGGTTTGTTAGTAACCGATTGAATTTGTAAGATAGGTTATCAAACAAGGTTACTCCAATCAGCTTATGCGTGTCATGATCATGATACCAAGCATTCCGATAAGTCACAATGTTCTCATGGTGTCATAACTAATAAGCCCATCGAGTGGCATCATCCACGTGCTTACACACGCACCTGTTTGGCTGTTTGTTAGTTACATTTCGACGTAACGTATGGTATGCTTTTGGCGCAGGAGAATCATTACAGGACATTCGTTAGTTAGATTCAGAAGGCGGAACCGGTTCTACTCTAACTGACAGTCAAAAACAAATTGCGCCGTCCGCCGTCCCGATAGCTTTTGTAGAGGGAAAGAGAAGGGAATGAAGACGGAGCAATCCGGACCTGGAAGACAGGCTCGCTGAACCGGCCTGGGGAGATCTGCAGCGCGCCGGGGCCACCGTCGCTGAACGCCCATGTGCGGCAGACCGTCAGCCCCATGCGGCGACCGCGGCGCAGCATCTCGGCGGACAACGCGGGGGACCGGGCCGAGAGGAGCCAGTACGAGTTCCAGCCGTTGACGTAGATCGGCGCGCCCGTGACGGCGTCGACGAAGTGGGTGCCGGCGCGGCCCACGAAGGACATCGGCGGCTGCAGCCACGGCATGGGGAGCTTGAACCCACCGGGGCCGCCGGCGGAGGAGGGGCCGCGGCCCGGGAGCCAGTTCAGGTAGGCCAGGGCCAGGAGGAGCAGGACGCCCAGGAGGCTGTGCATGCGCGTCCCCCTCCACATTGGTCGACCGCCGCCGCCGCCGCTGCCCACGCGGCGCAGTTGGATGTCGGGATTTTCGCGGTGTTTTGGCCGCGTTTTCGCGTGGTTCCGGGGCCCCTTTGCGTTGCGGCCGCCTCAGGCACTGGAAGAAGCGAAACGAGTCGACTAGCTGAGCTGCTCACAGCTTCGGAGGCGTCGGTGACGCTATCACGCGGACGCCGGCGCGCAGGGACTGTTCTGGGCTCCGTCCGGGCAGCTGACGGACGATCCGGATCGATCTGTGGGCGGCTGGAGCTCCAATCGTTTGTTTTGAGAGAATTTACTATGGAGCCAAAAAAAAATTATATTCCTCCTTCTAAGACATTCTCGAAATCGGAATTTCTTATTAGCATCTAATTGAATTTTCCTCCCTAAATAAATGACACTACCGCCTACTTCCTTCACTAACCATCAAATTCCTCTACCGAGGATGTTGTGGCCACCAAAATAACTCATATGCCACTTTTTATATCAGACTGTATGGTGTCAAATAAAAAAAAAAGTATTAATGTCCTGGATGTGAATAAGGAAGAGATTAGTGATAATATCATAAACATAATTGAGGTAAAACATGGGTTTTTTACAAATGAAGGCTGTAAATAAATATTTAGCAGATTTTAAATACTAAGATAACATTTGTGGCACATTAATTGCATGCACAAGCTTCACAAATAATATGAAAACCACGATCAAATGAGAACGGTCTTTGATAGTTGAATTGCCCAAAATTTTCGGCGTGTGAGTTTGATGCTAAAATTAAACTCGTGCAACTGTTTGATGGTTAAATTCATTCTGAAATATATTTGAACAGTGTAATTATCTGATACTCCATATTATTAGAACTGTAATAAAGTAGTTCAAATAGATTATTAGGAGAAAAACGACCTACAACCGGAAGTTCTTCTTTCCTTCTTTCTTCTTCTTTTTTAGGAAGTTTGCTAGTACAACCGGAAGTTTAACAAGCCGTCCTCTCGACTCAATCACTACTACACCTTCCTTCTACGCTTCCACCGTCTAGGCGTCCACCCCAAATCAACCATGGCTTGTCTCTGTCCCCTTCACCTCCTCCTCCCCCTCCTCCTCCTCACCGCCGCCGCCGCGGCGTCCGCCAGCGGCGCCGACGAGGCGCACGTCTCCGTCGCGGTCGCGGAGAAGGGCCTGGCCTTCGCCAAGGACGTGCTTATCGGCGAGGCCGTGCGGTCGCTGACCCCGCTGCGCCTCCCTGGGGTGGAGAAGGCCGTCCGCGTGCCCTTCCTCGGCGGCGTCCGCGTCGCCGCCTCCAACATCACGCTCTTCCACCTAGATGTCGGGGACAACTCCACTATCTTCCCCGGGGACTCGGGCCTTCTCGTCGTCGCCTCCGGCATCACCGCCAACATCAGTATGCACTGGAGCTACTGCTACGATTCGTGGTTGTTTCCCATAGAGATCGCCGACAGCGGAACCGCCTCGATCCTGGTAATTGGGAGGGGGTGGGGGTATCCATAGCTGTTGCTGATTGTTCTAGATTTTTATGTGAAATTGTACTTAGATTTGGTAGTTCTACTACTTCAAACGTTGTATAGTTGGCTGTGTTGGTATGCGTATGCCTACTATCACCACCGTCCTACCCCATATGTCACATTATTTACCCAAACTGCCACCAAATACAAATCAGTTTCACCCCTGTCCTATTCTTCGCTTGGAATCGAGGTTACCTTATATAGTTATATTTACATATGTTTTTTTAGATAAAAGTTATATTTACATACTCGTCGTTCGTAGGGGATGGGGGCGTGCGCTGCACCACAAGTTGGCCAACGGTCTCTGCGGCGTTGCGCAGACCGAACGGAAGCGCTATCGGGGTGCTCCGGATGAGGTATTCCGGAGAGAGCGGCTCTCCTCCGATAAGTTGCGTCATGACGTTGGCGAACGAGAAGGTGAGGCGGTGCAGGTCCTCCCGGGACGGTCGGGGTCCCAGGAAGGCGCCAAGCTGGCGCTCTAGCCTCCTGAAGCCAAGGAGCTGGTCGCTCCCGGGGGCACGGGCCTCCGGTGCGTATAGTTGCAGCTCCTCAAGCGCCTCGGCGATCGCGTCGAGGCCGGCAGAGTGGAGGGGCTGGACGGCAGCGGGAACCTACGCCAACTCTCCCTCTGTCGCAACGATGAAATCCAGGTTCCCGAAGCGCACGTGCACGCCCGGGACCCAGCTGACGCCGTGACTAACCATCCGAGGCCTGATGTGGACGTCGAGACGCGCAAAAAGCCCCTACCTGGCGCGCCAACTGTCGGTGTTTTCCGACCACCGACGAGTAAATTTGTATTTGCGCGTCTGGCTCGGATGTTGTGCTCGGAGGACACAAGGGTTTATACTGGTTCGGGCGGAACGTCCCTACGTCCAGTTCGCTACTGCTCGTGTTACCGGCACTTGGTTTGCAGTAGGGGTTACAAACAGGCGAGAGAGAGAGGATCCCAAGTCTCTGGTGGAAGGAGTGAACGGGTGCTGAGAGCTCGCTTGCCGCTCAGCCGTATGCTCGTGTCGTGCTCTTGTGTCCAGATCTCTCCCTTTTCATGGGGCGCCCTGCTTCCCCTTTTATAAGCAAAGGGAAAATGCGGGTTACAGAGGAGGAAAAGGAGAAGAACGAGAGAGAAGAAGGCTTCCAGGGTTGCCGAGTCCTTCTTCTCCTTCATGCGGGTCCCGGCGATTCTGTAGATGTCAACAGGGACGGCTCCATGTCGCGGCCATGTTCGTCACTGGCGCCATGCGCAGGCGTCATCTTCCGGTCATGGCATTCCACTCCGTCCCGGCAGACGTCGTGGTGAACTGACGCGCCTGTCAGCGTCCGTACGAGGATTAGGCAGAACAACACCAGCATGCCCAACACCGTTCTTGATGTGAATCCCCAGGTATGGCCCGTCGTGGGCACGGGTTACATCGAGGCGTGCCAGCCTCTTCCCTGGCGTCAGAGTTTTGACCCAGGCCCATACGCTTGGACCTGGAGTGGTTGGCGGCGGTATGTGTCCCCGTCGGACGAGACGGAACCCGCGTACTCGAGGTCGGGCGAGACGGAGCCCGCGACCTTGGGCGAGATGGAAACTGCGTCCTTGGGGTCGGGCGAGATGGAGCCCGCACCCAAGGGGTCAGGCGAGACGGAGCCCGCGGCCTCGAGGTCGGGTAAGACGGAGCCCGCGGTCTTGGGCGAGACGGAATCCGCGTCCTTGGGGTCGGGCGAGACCTTTTAATACGCCTCGAGCCATCCGGGGAAGTCAGCGTGGGCGCTAACTTCCTTGCTTTGGGTATCCCTAATATCGATACCCAACACATATGTAAATGTTTGACTTACTGTGCTGTTGCAATGAGGGGACAGTTTTGCTTCTTATAGAAATCTGAGCATACAGAGTTAGCACGTGTGGATATACTCTCTTGATGAAGTTTCTTTATAAGAAATTCTAACAATGGTCTGGTGAACCTCTTAAGAACACATCTTGACTAAATTTTGGCTTTAGGAGGACAGTTATCTTCTTAGATCCTTTATTAGTTCAATCCCAATTAATGGGACGCAAAGAACATTTAGTCAGTTGATATTAGTGTACATTGGATAGGAATGACATCATCTAGTTTACATGCTTCTATCAAATTAGTGTGGTTGCCTTTCTTCCATGAATCTTCATTAGTTTTCATATTTAGTTAAGTTGTACTTCCCCTATTTCTGTCAAGAATAGTCTTCCGATAAGGCAGCAACACAAGTGATACATGGCATGTCCTGTTTGAAGTTAGAATGGTGGATCATGCTGCAAATCTTCCAGTATTTGATTTTTTTTTCAAGATATCAATCATCAATCAGTTCTAGATATGCTTGTGTGCTTCAACAAAATTTTTGATGGACTATGTAAATAAATATTTGAATAATCATTAACTCATGGTATAAAACAATTCTGGGTATAATTGTTCCTAGGTCGTTATTTGGCTGGTTACTTTCGAATACTATTAGTTTGGCTGTCTATGATGACACAGTACCTACTGGACATCGGTAACTTGTCGGTTATAGTCTATTTATGGCTATTACAATCTTTGTTTACCCCTTAATTCCACTTCTTTAATAGTTTGATCCTCCAGTGGGAAAAAAAAAATTTCTTTTGTATTCCAGCAACAACTCTTGATGGATAATTTTCTTCTTTATTGAGGATTTATCTAGCTATGACTTATGCTACACTGTTTTAGTATGCTTACTGCTCTACCTTTTAAGTTTTGACATCTTTTATTCTGCTTACTGAGAGGAAGAAACTATCCTTCTATATTTATAAGGTTCAAGGAATGGAAGTTGGGATAACCATGGTTATAAAGAACAACAATGGGAGTTTGGCTCTGTCTGCTTCGCAGTGTGGTTGTTATGTGAAGGACCTAGTGATATCCCTGGATGGTGGAGCATCTTGGTTTTATCAAGGGTATGCTTTCCTTTTGCAACTTTGTAGATGAATTCATGCACTGTTTCTTTTAAAAATGTGTCAAGGTAAAATTGTATTAATGTCTGAGGATTGAGTATTTAGTGTTTTTTTTTTACCCGAAAAAACAGCAGGGGAAGCCCCCACTGTTAGTGTTCTGAAAGTGATCTCTCATTTAGTAAAGAATACTTTACTTATCTTTTGCTGCAATACGTGGTTGTTTCTATGGTTTTACCTACATTCGAGTGAGATCTGCATGTTTTATGTGCCTCTTGGCATGCACTACATCTCAAGCTCCTGGACAAAAATTATGATATTTGCTGTATTTATTTTTGCATTTATCGCATTGATTTCACTATACTTTAAATTCAGTAAATGTGTCATACTAACTAAACTGAGGGTAATATATCGAGTAAAGGTAATCTATTCTATTGAGTGTTTTTGTTTAGTTTTGAGTCCTTTCCTTGGATGCTTACACTTAAATGTCATCTGCAAAGAGATGATATTGGTGTCATTTATTTACATTGGTATTGCACATTTGTTTGCTTCTGCTGGGTTTCAACTCTAGCCTACCCCAACTTGTTTGGGACTTAAAGGCTTTGTTGTTGTTGTTGTTGGTATTGCACATTTGTACATACGCATGTAAAAACATTTTTTTTTCGAACTACGCAGGAGAGCTGCGCGTCATTTTATTAAGGTAGAATAAAATACACGAGTCTAAATAGACCCTACTCAAGTACAAAACACCACCAACACACACCCATTCACTTAACTAAAACAGGCGCGCCACAAACTAAATTCTTGTCGACCAGACAAAAACCGCCTGCCTTATACCCCCACGGCCGGCTCCCTGACCAAGAGTTCCTGGAGCTTTCTTGCTCCAGCCCTGCACCAAAGATTGCCCTCAGTGCTGACAGCCCTAAGAACCTTCTGGATGCTTGGCGTGGCATTTTCAAACACACATGAGTTACGGTGCTTCCACACCTCCCAGGCTATCAAAATTATCAGGGAGTTGAGACCCTTCCGTTCCTCCTTGGACACTGACGATATTGCCTTCCACCACCATTTAGAGAAACGAGATGCTGTAGGTTCTGGCGATAGAGAACTGAGACCCAAGTGTTGGAAGATTCGAGCCCATAATTGACGAGTGAATACACAACCAACCAGGATATGATGAATAGTCTCCTCAGCTTGATCACACAAAGGGCAAGCCTCAGGATGGGGCAATCCCCTCTTCGCAAGGCGATCGGCCGTCCAACACCGATTGTGGAAAACCAACCAGATAAAAAAATTGCAACGAGGAGGCGCCCAGCTTTTCCAAATTCTTCTACAAGGACCAAACCTGATGGCTCCCACAAAGAAGGCAGCATAAGCTGATTTACTTGTGTATAAACCAGATTGGGCTAGCTTCCAAGTAAATTGATCTGGAACCTGTTGCTGCAAAAAAAATCCATCCACCAAGTCCCAGAGCTGCAGGTACTCGACGAGGACTGGTACAGTGCGAGCTCCCCTGATGTCATCTACCCATTTTCTGTTCTGGAGTGCCTGAGCAACAGTACGTCTCTTGGCTGTACGTTTGGGGACAGCATTAAACAGGTTGGGGGCCAACTCAGCCAAGGTGTGACCGTTTAACCATCTATCTGTCCAGAACCGAATTTTCTCACCATTCCCTACTATGGCATCTACGGCAATATTGAAGAGGGCCTGAGCCTTGCGGGGGACTTGTACTGGAAGACCAGCCCATGGTCTTGATGGATCAGTTTTCTCAGCCCACAGCCATTGAATCCTTAAAGCGCAGCCAAGGAGTTCTAAGTTATGGATCCCAAGGCCACCATATTCAAGAGGCCGCTGCACCCTTTCCCAAGCGACCAAACAATTACCACCATTAGCCTGCTCCTGGCCTTTCCAAAGGAAGCCTCTCCTTTTCTTATCAATAGCCTTCAGAAACCATTTTGGCAAGTCCATGGCGATCGAAAGGTAAATGGGAACAGCTGTTAAAACTACTCGAACCATTACCAATCTTCCCGCTCGATTCATTAATGAGGCTTTCCAGCCCGGCAAGTAATCTGCCACCTTGTCAATTATTGGTAGCAAATCCTCCTTGGTGGGTTTCCCAATTGTGAGAGGGAGCCCAAGATAGGTGCATGGAAATTCCTTGATGGTACAGGATAAGATATCAGCTGTAGTGGCCACTTCATCAACAGAGCAATGAATGGGAGAAATCGAGCTTTTGGACAGATTGGTTCGGAGTCCGGAAGCATGTCCAAAACGGTCCAGCAGCTCTTTCATCAAATACAAGTCATCACTTCTTGGCCTTAGGAAAACAACTGCATCATCAGCATAAAAAGAAACCCGATGCTGGACCTGCTGCATAGATAATGGCTGCAACAATTGCTCCCGAGTAGCATACTCCATCAAGGAATTTAGGACATTCATGACAATAATGAAAAGCATGGGAGAGAGAGGATCTCCCTGCCTGAGACCTCGCCTATGAAAAATTGTCTCACCCGGCTCCCCATTCACCAAGACTTGAGTGGAGGAAGTTGACAGGAGCAGACATAAAAGATTCATCCACCGCTGTCCAAAACCCACATGGCCCAAGACTTCTAGCAAGAATGACCAAGAAACAGAATCAAAAGCCTTAGAAATATCAAGCTTGAGGAGAATATGAGCCTCTTTTTTCTTGTTCTTGTGCAGGCATTTAACCATCTGCTGGACAAACATAAAGTTATCATGTATTCGCCTACCCTTTACAAAAGCAGTCTGGTTTGGGGATACCAGATTTGGTAGGACAGGGGCCAACCGGTTCGCCATGATCTTAGTCACCAGTTTGGCAAAGCTGTGCACCAAACTTATAGGCCAAAAATCCTTTACTTGGACAGCATCCTGCACCTTAGGCAATAACGTGATGAAGGCACTGTTCAGGAGTCTGAATTTGAACACATGGCCTCGATAGATAGCATCAAGAGCCATTAGCAGATCACCCTTGATAACATTCCAGCAGGATTTATAAAATCTACCAGTGAAACCATCTGGCCCTGGGGCCTTGTCCATGGGCATGTCTTTTATAGTTGCCCACACCTCTTCTTCCGAGAAAGGAACGTCCAAAAGAGAAAGTTCATGCTGCTGTATGCCTATCTCACCCAAGTCAATAGTGTAATCTCTATCTTCCGCTTTTCCTAGAAGATTTTCATAGAAATTAAAGACGGCAGCCTGTTTATCCTCCTGTGATACTGCTATCTCCTCACCAACCTTCAGTTTGGGGATAAAATTCTTCTTTTTCCTGAACCTTGCTTGCTGATGGAAAAAAGATGTATTGGCATCCCCTTCTTTGAGATATAAAATTCGAGATCGCAACCGAGCAATTGTTCTTTCTAGGGAAGCCAGACCAAGACAGTGGAGCTTTAGCTTTTTCCGCAACCACTCCTCGTTTCCAGTTAACTCCCTAGAATCTCGTTCAATTTCTAGGCGATGGAGGATTTCCTTGGCCATTTTTAGTTGGAGTTTGATGTTTCCCACCTTCCTCTGTCCCCATTTTTGTAGCCCTTTGCTAAGCCTTTGTAACTTCAGAAATAGGCGCTCAACTGCACAATTTGACTGCACAGGAGCCTCCCAGTTCTGTTTAACGGCTTCTTGAAAGCCAGGCACCTTGGTCCAGAAGCTTTCAAAATGAAACCGCCGTTTGCCACCAGTGTGTACTTTGAGGCCAAGGATGAGTGGACAATGATCAGATACTCCTGCTGTCGTACTTTGCAAAATAGATTCAGGAAAGATACCGTCCCATTCTACACAACAGAAAGCTCTGTCTAGCCTGACCAAGGTAGGTGATTGCCTCTCATTTGACCATGTATATTTTCGACCAAGCAGGGGAATCTCCTTTACCTCCATATCATCCAGAAAGCGCCTGAATCTGCCCATCATTGCTCTATCTAAGTTTGCATTGTTTTTGTCAGCGGCTTGATAAATGAGATTAAAGTCCCCAGCTACTAACCAAGGCCCATTGCAAAGAGCGCGAATATCCCTGAGCTCCTGCAGGAAGAGAACCTTCTCATCATCACCTTGAGGCCCATAAACCCCAGTAAACCACCAATTGCGACCTTCTTGCTCGGAAAACAGGACTGAAACTGAATAGGTGTCCACTCTGGTAGCAATGGCTTGGCAGGAGCACCCTTTCCAGGCAATTAAGACACCACCTCTAGTTCCATTGGCCGGAAGGGCAATATGATTATCGAAAGATGATCCAAACACCGAGAGAAAAAGACGCTGAGATAAGTCAGCAACCTTTGTTTCTTGGAGACATACAATATCTGCATTACTAGAAAGGATGGTGTCCCGGACTGAATTCCGACGATATATAGTTTACCAGAGTTCCGTGGATTTTATATAGTTGGGCTTGGACACATCAAGAAGCAAAAGTTCATACTTAATCCACTTTGTTGTATTGTCTACTTGTCCGAAGGTTTATAAATGCTTTTGAAGATCATATTAGAGCTGCAGTTGAGAAGGCAATACCTGAAAATATCATTGAAGGTGCTGGGAAACTGGACTCCTTTCTGCAAGGTCTCCCCAGGACCATCAGTCTGGACGACGTTGCTGCCTTCAACATGACTTTCATTAATGATCCACACTATGGCAATTCTTCAATTGAGTTCGATATCAATGGGTTGGTTACTTCAGCAGTTGCTAAGACAACCAATCTGCAGAAGCATCCACAGCTTTCTTTGGCTTGTGGTGGTGCATCAAAAATGCTTTTGCTTTCACTTGACGAAGATGTATTGAATTCAGCATTAGAAGTTCATTTTAAGGTAAGAAAGAGCAACATTATGTAGGATACCATTTTGCTTCTAGAATGTTCCATATTTGCATTCTACAATTATATATTGACTGAAACTTACATGAACACATTTTTGGCTTCAGGCTGGTTCAATGCATTGGGTTGTTGACAAAGTCCCTGATCAGTCTCTACTGAACACAGCTAATTGGAAATTTATCATTCCTCGTTTATACTGGAATTACCCAAATGACGATATGCTGCTAAATATTTCAATGGCCTCATCCCCAGTGATAAGGATTACATCAGAAAAAATTGAAGCTACCATTAACGCAGATATGGTAATTGATGTTGTAGATGGCAAGGAGATAGTTCCAGTTGCATGCATCTCAGTGGTAAGAGCCATCAAATGCTAAAATCAGTATATGATGTTTTTTAACCATTGCTCCAAGAGAGACAATAAAGAAAAATAATTCATTAATACATACTTTTAAAAGATCGTCTTAATTTCAGACTATTTTTTGTTAATTCTTTTAACCAATCTCTTTGTTATTTATTTACCATATATTTGTATTGTATCTTCCGGTCGTGTTTAATCATATAATTCCTTGCAGATTGTCAGTGCTTCAGGTGTTGTGGATGCATTAGGCAATAAAGTATATGGTAGAGTTGGATTAGATAATTTCTCCCTTGCGTTGAAGTGGAGTAAAATTGGGAACTTCCATATGTCTTTGATTCAGGTAGTCAATCTCAGCAATCTTTGTGCATTTTTCTCTTGTTTATTTGACTTGTTTTTAGGGTCATGATTGTTGTAGTCATCAGAAGATTGTTGTCAAAGAATGATTTGTTCTAATCATGCTTGGTTTGCTGAATTGATCATAACAAAATGTTACCTTTTCAGGGAGTGATTCGTGTTTTCCTGAACACAGTATGCATGCCCTATTTGAACTCACGGCTTGGGAATGGATTTATCTTGCCCGTGGTTCACGGTTTCACACTCCAAGACGTCTACGTTTTAACCTCTGCTGAGCAGCTGACGCTTTGTTCTGATGTCACCTTCAACGCAAGCAGCTTGACGAGTTTATCACGTATGTGATACAGGGAAGTGCGTGTCTGGGCCGCAAAGCAGGCCTTGCGCATTTCATTTTAGCGTTGAAGTACAACACTTGCACATATGTGTATATTATTGTAAAAATACATAACATCTCGTTATAAATGTTATTGACATTCAATTCTACCAATTCATGAATGATGTACATACGAACTCAGACATCTGTGCACATTATCTTAGGTAATCAAAGTTACCCACAGCACAAAATCCTTTACAGCTCTGGAATGGAGGTTGGATAAGATGAACAGCTTATAAAAGTGGAGGATTTTAATTGAAAAGGAAAAAATGATGGCATTAAAAACCCCCGATTAAAAACCCACCGGACATGAAATTTTCTCCATATTTTAAATGAAATGAAAGTGAGGTTTGAGTTTCCTGCTATATATTGGAGTTTAAGTGTGTGGACGGTCCTCAAATTTGTCATGAACATCAGGTCTATCAATTTTAAAACTGTAGATCAGGGTACATAAACTTGTTTAAAATAGTTGGTACTCCCTCGGTCTAGAAAAGAATGCAATTTTCACGTTTTAAAACCAAGTGCTTTCAAGTTTGACCAAATTTATACAAAAATACATTTATAATATAAGATAAATATCCTTAGATTAATTATGAAATATACTTTTATAATAAATCGATTTAAAAACATAAATATAAATAATATTCACTATAAATTTGGTCAATGTTGAACTACTTTAACGCACATGGATACCATAGTTATATTTTTTTTGAATGGGTGAGTATTTCACTGTAAATCATATCCAAACTTCAAAGGATGAAGTGGTTCATTCGAATTTTCTAAAAATTTTGCCTTTTCGAGGGGAGGTAACTGGTCACCGAAAGTTACACGCCGTAGCCAGAAAAACACGCTGCCACCGCAGCTCTCACTCCTCACCGCCGCCGCCTCCTAGGGCCCCTCTCCTTCCTCTCGAGTGCGTCTGCCGGTGATAAGGAGAGGGGAGACAGGACATATCTCTTTTTTTTTAGTTTTTATATCTAGTTGCTTAGGGTTTAGCCTAAATATATCTACCAACGAATTCATATGATTTTCGGTCCGGATCTTGTTATCTGCTATGACTTTGGTGATTGCTACGACGAGATCGTCGTTGCATGCGTCGATTTTATCGGTAGATAACCAACTGTGGCCATTATTTGCAAGGAGAGGGGTGCTCCTGGGCACTCCCAACGAGGATAGTTATCTCGGGACATCGATCTCATCGTCGATGGTTGCGGAGAGAAAATCAAGGATTGGAGGTGATCTTTTTTCATCGATTTAGATGCGTCTTGGATTGGTTTCGAAACGTAGATCTTGCGGTATGTCTAATGTTTGGGGTTGGTCGTTGGATTCGACAGAAGTGTACTTTGGCTCCGGCGTTCAATAAGACTCTATTCATCTAGAGGATCGGCTGCATCGAGGAAAGCCATCGGGAAAGAAGACGATGAAAAATCTATATAGAATATCATATATTTTTTATTTGATTTTTTCAAATGTAATTTGGGAAACTATGCCGATTTTTTTCTCAATATAATTACCTTCCTTCGGAAAAAAAAAATGTTACTGGTGAGATCAGTTTAGCTGGCGGCTGACACTCGGCCCCCCGTTAGGCCGTTACTCCTGTTCACCACTTCTCCTACAGTCGCGATTTCGGGCTTTCGGCGTCGCTGCTGGCGCGACGGCGCCACGCCAAGCAAGCTTTCCATCACCACCTCCACCTCCCCATCTCTTCCAAGCAGGCGCCACGGCGCCACGCCAAGCAAGCTTTCCAAACTCCCCGCCTCAGTTCTGGAACCTTCCAAAACCCCTCTCCCGTCCTCGCTCTCCTCCTCCTCCACCTAGGGTTGGTTCGCCTCCGCCTTCACCGCCAGCGCGCGATGGGGATCGGGCGGAAGCGGCGGCGCGGGGCCGGGGAGCTGGGCCGGGTGGCGGAGATCGTGATGGTGCTGGCGACCGCGGGGAAGGCGCGGGGGGGCTGGGCCCCGACGGCGGCCGAGAGCGCACTTGTGGCTGAGGCGCGGGGATCGCTGGCCGCCGCGGTGATGGGGGAGGTGGAGTTGCGGCCCAGGGAGCTGTTCCCGCGTGAGGCGGTGCGCGCGCTCGTCGAGGACCTCGGGCTCACCCGCGCCAGGGATCCCGCGGTCTTCGGGTATCGCCCGCTCAAGGCCTCCATTGCAAATAGGGTCCGCCTCACCAAGCGCAAGGTTTGGCGCTGACACCTCTTCTCTGATCGTTTATAATTCAGCGCTCGTTCCCTTTCCGGCAGCACTGCGTATCCTTGATTCAGATTTTTGGATAGTTAGCCTCACCTTGTGCATGAGCGACTGGGCCATGATTTTGTTATTTAGCCTCACTTCAAACTATATCTGATTCGATGCAATGAGTTGGAACAGCAGCTAGTTTTATTACTACCTGCTTTATGGCAATGCCATATAGGGTGCGTTTGGTTTCCTTCCTTAGTTGCAGCCTCGCTAGGATTGGAGCCTGGGCAGCCGAAGCATGCTTCTAGCAAGCCAATCTGTAGTTGTTTGGTTGCATGCATAGTCTAAGCCTGGCTAGCATTTGGTGTGTTTGGTTGTCAGGTTTGCATTGCATCGGATTACCTCTTCTTTATTCCGGTAAGGTTACCCTTGTCAGGCATTTCATCGAACAGCTGGTTTGCATGCTGTCTCGCTGCACGCGGCCAAGCGGCGCGGTGGCGCGATCACGCGCTCGAGTGGTGGCGCACGTGGAGAAGCAGACGAGCATGTGCTCCAGCGGGCGGGAACGAGTAGCGTATACGGGGCCGGGCCTGCGAGATCCGGAGCAGCACGGCGACCGCCACCAGGAAGAAGCCCGTGGAGAGGAGCAGTGGCTAGAAGAATGACACCACGGCGCTGAGCCTGGGCCCGACGGTGGAGATCGAGACGGCAGCCGCGGCCATGAACCCCACCGCTACAGCAGCCTGCACCCGGTGCTCCCACATTACCTCGCCGAGCTTCCCCTTGGTTGCCCATGGCCGGATCGACAGCGAAGGAGGATGGCGAGTGGCGGGTGGTGGCCAGGCGCTCCGGCAGGGAGGACGAGCAGAGGACCACCGGCTGGGAGGACGAGTAGGGGACCTCCGGCGGGTGGTGGCCAGGCGCTCCGGTAGGGAGGAGGAGCAAAGGACCACCGGCGGGGAGGACGACCAGGGGACCTCTGGCGGGTGGTGGCCAGGCGCTCCGGCGGGGAGGACGACCAGGGGACCACCAGCGGGGAGGACGAGCAAGGGACCTCCGGCGTGTGGTGGCCAGGCGCTCCAGCGGGGAGGAGCAGGCGGATCTCACGTGCCTTCTCTACTCGACCGCGTGCGAAGGACCGGGAGGTGACGGGATTGGAGACCGGGCACTGGCCAAGCCTGGCTCCCAAAAACGGCCAGCCCCTGCGTTTTCCTAGAGCCAGGCTAGAGGGTGGTCGGTGGCTTCCTGGAGCTTGGCTTCGGGCTACAAACAGGCAACCAAACGGCCCAAAGGTGGCTTCCTGGAGCTTGGTTGGGGGTTAGCAACCCAACCAAACAGGTCCATAGTGACACAGTATAGGGCCACTGACTTGATGCATACTAGTGATATGCAGGGCCTTTTCTTTCGAACTAAATTATTTTCATTTAGTATGCATTGTATGCTAAACCAAGAAATGAGCAAGCCATGTATTGCAATTCACTGAACGAATGCTAGATCTAGTATTTCACATCAAGATATTATAGTATGATTTTGCACATCGTGAGCATCAAGACTACAAATGGAACCATGTACAAAGTTTAGGTATAAATACACTGGGCATCGCATGACAAAAATGAATAATTGGATATATTTTTTCTCTGGATATGCTAGTGCTTCTGAATTTTAGGTTTCCATTTGATTCCCTTATTTGTTATGATAAAGCTCTGGGTATAATCTCTCATCGCAGTACTTCAAATATGCTAATCTGTTATATATACTGTAACATAGTTAAATTGTACCATCATTGGCTCAGAGCATTCCATACAAGTTTGATGCCTCTTTACTGATCTTTTATTCTCTTTCCTTATTCATCCCTTAAGTAGATGGAAGGGAAGGATGCTTCTGCCCCTTCAACTACTGTCTCTAAATTGACAGCCTCAAGTGCAAAAAATGGATTCCAGCATGGAGCTTCTAAGGTCACCAGTGGATCGCCCAAGACTCTGTCAACCCCGATGGTATCCCAAGTTATCTCGAAGCATCCCCTGGTAAATGGAACACTAGCAGGGGCATCTTCTGTAAAATTACCTAGCAATCCTTCTGCTGTTTCACTGCCAACAGGCTCTGCAGATGTCAAAAAGCAAATTGTTGTTAATGGTTCAGATTCCACACAAAACCGAGGTACTCACATGTTTTAACCATCCCACTATCCAGGCTATAACGGATCTGCCCATAAGACCACTCATGCTTAATGTTTATGTATGAGATGGGTCTATTTATACTTGTCTAGATCCATTTGCAATTTGGCAAACTTGACTAATTATGAAGGTGGATTTGTTCATAGAAACAAAATGTAAAATCCTGACAGAATACAAACAAACAAAATAGTGAAATGACAAGAGGCCCTGTCTGCAGTGAATCTTTTTATTTCTCTTTGTTTTTAAGTTTAAACTTATAGAAGAAGGTTGAGAGAACACATGTATAATAACTTCTCAGATGTTAGGTCATTTTGTGTTGGTTTGTTTCGCTTAAGAAAAAATTGATCACAGCTGCACAGCTCATGTTTGGCACTTGATATGTCCCCATATAAAAATGTGACCATGCACTAAGATAAATATGTTTCTTTGGAAGCTGTTACCATCCTCCTAGAAATAGTTCCTTCCACTGGTACATCACAACATCATGCAAATTGGCATGTCGTGTAGCTCTGTAGTCTGTACTGGTCATGTATATTTTGCAATATGTAAACCTAAGATAAGGCACAATGCGATAGGAGAACAGTTTCCTTCTGTGCCGTATAAAAGTCCATGATACTTAGAATTCATAAACATAGTGAGTACATATAGTAGGAGTAACATACTCCTAGGAGTGCAAAATGTTTACCTATGTTTATTGGTCTGTAGAGAATGAGAGAGATATCCTGATTGCATGATTTGTTTTTCAGAATCCAATCTATGAATAAATTAAATGGACAGTAACATTTTTTACGTGTGCTTGCCAATCTCTGAATGGTGAACCTTTGTTCACATAGCATTCATATTTTTAAATCAATGTCACCCCTTGTATCCTAAATGTTAGGTTGCAAATGTATTTATAGAATGATTACAGTACCATTGTTATCTACATTGAAAAGGAAACTGCTCTACAGTCTTGTGCCTATTCTCCGCATTGGAGGGAGGCAAAAGCAGATAGGAAGATATAAATTTCTTTATTAGCTTAACTCATTGGGGTGGGAGGTGTGGTCATGCACCAACCTCCCAGGTTCGAGTCCTCTTCAACTCAAATTTGTGTGCCTATTTTCTTATTATTATTTGGAAACCCGCCTAGGTCCTCCCAGGTTGGTCTCATTTTTAACTAGGAAGTCAGCCTAGCTCAACTGTTTGGGTGGGTGGTGTTGTCATGCACCGAACCATCCAGATTCGAGCCCTCTCCAGCTCAAATTTGGGTGCCTACTTTCTTCTTAATGAAAAACTTCCTAGTTCCTCCTAGGTTGGTCACATTTTCTCTCTTAATGCAATGATACACAGATCTGTGTATTCGACAAGATAAATATTTTACGGGAAAAAAAATATATTCACACTTAGGCATTACTGTACATTTCGATTTTGAATCCAAGACTTATTTTTTTGAATCTGCTATTATTAGGCAATAGGAGATTGTATATTGCATATATTAGGCAATAGGAGATTGTATATTGCATATTTAGGCAGTCCAGTCAATTAGGATCAGAGATTTACTCCTGTCCTTGTATTTGTAAACTGCCATATATAGCAGCAGCAGCTGCCCTATAATAGAGGCGCCCCTCTCCCATTGAGAGTGTGGCTTATTGCCCCAACATCATCTTCTACATGGTAATCGAGCAATCTGATCTTGGCCCTCCTCTCCTCCCTCAAGCTGCGCGCCGCTCTCTCCCGAAAGTGCCGCCTTAACCTTGCTGCGCCGCCAAGCAGCAGTACGCGCCATCATGACCACAGAATCCTCCGCCACCTCTCCAGCCATGGCTGAAGCCATAAACCCAACCGTTTGCCCATATGCTATGGTAAGCGTCAAGACCCACATCCCCATGACCTCGAAGTGCGACCCTCCAACTACACCAAGTGGTCCACGACTTTCAACGCCATGTGTGGCAAATTCGGGCTGCTCTCGCACCTTGACGTCGTCTCCCCACGCCCACCGATGATGCATGGGTGCAGGGTGACTTCTGCATCCGCAGATTGGATCTTCGCACCGTCTCCGACTCCGTCCTCAACCTCGCTATGACCGGCGCCCGGCCAGACCGCCCGCCCGCCAGCTACGGACAGCCATCGCCGCCCTATACCAAGCTAACAAGGCGCCCAGCATTGTTTTCCTAAGTCACGAAGTTCCACTCGTTGACCCTGGCGACTCCTCCATCGGCGAAATCATGCGTGCGCGCATGAAGGAGGCTGCCGACAATCTTCGCGACGTCGGGCAGACCATCACCGAGTCCAACCTCGTCCTCAACCTGCTCCGCGGCCTCAACGAGAAGTACCAATCCGTCGCCGACAACATCGCCGCCAGAACCTCTCACCTTCTTTGTTGCCGAGAACCAACTCCTCCTCAAGGAGGCTGCGTCTCAAGAACGAGGACAAGGTCCGCGCCGCTTCAACCCTTCTCGCGCCTTCACCGGCGCCCCTAGTGCGCGCCCCGGCCGAGTCCTCAAGAAGAGAAGTCGCGCCCACGCGGCAAGAATCGCGCAGAAGAATAAAGCGCGCCAACAACACAACAGCGGCGGCCGCCGCGACAACCCTCGGCGTGATAAAGAAGCGTCAGCCACAGGGTTTTGATCCTTGACTGGTGCGCGTGTCAACCCCGTGAAGCGCGTCATACCTCCTCGAGGGCGCGACGAGGCGGTTCCGGCACCTGGCAGCCACACATGGCAGCCCCCACGCCAACAGGGGTGCTCGGTGCCTCTCCTCAGCGCGCACTGGCGTTCGCTTCGCCGAGCTTCCTCCAACAACACTTTGGTGGACCGACATGGGACTCGGCCGACCTCATTCTGCGCCTGCAAAGACTTGACTATCGAGGCAGCCCCTCATGGGTTGTTGACTCGGCGCTTCATCCCACATGGCGCCCTCCGATGGTATGCTCCTCCGGCGCCTACCCCCTCCACCTCCTCTATAACGATGAGGCAATGGCACTAGCATTCCGGTCACGTCTAGAGGTCACTCCATCCTTCCCACCGCCACAAACAAACTTCTCCCTCAATAACATTCTCGTCGCCCCCTTCCTCGTCCAGTAATCTTTTATCCGTTCGTCAATTCACCCGTGAAAATCATTTGCTCTCTTGAATTTGACGCTCTTGGTTTTTCATTAAGGATACCCAGACGGGGACGCGTGATTCATCATTTGCAATAGTACCGGTGATCTCTACACCATACCTGCTATCCTCCGATCACATTGGCGCCTCTTCACATGCTCTCTCGGGCTGTTTTGTCGACCTCGTGGCACCGGCGTCTTGGCCATCCAGCCCTCTTTGCATTACAATGATTAAATAAAATACATCTTTGTTTCTTGTAATAAAGTAGACCGCTCCTCTCGTCATTCATGTCAACTAGGCAAGCATATCTGGCGTCTACCCTTGATGCCTCTCGGTCTTGTTCTCATGCCCCGTTTGACCTAATTCATTGTGATGTTTGGACCTCTCCAATACCTAGCATATCTGGTTTTCATACTATTTAGTCTGCTGGATGATTACAAATCACTATTGTTGGGTTTTTCCTCTTCGACGCAAATCCGAGGTCCACCAACACTTAGTTGAGCTCACCGCTCTTGCACAAACCCAATTTAACCTCCTGTAAAATGCTTCCAAACCGACAATGGCACCGAATTCAATCAATCTGACCACCACCACCTTCTTCGCTGCTCGGGGAACACTTCTCCGTCTCTCACCCCATACACTTCCCCTCAAAATGGCAAGGCGGGAACGCACCATTCGCACCCTCAACAACTCAATTCGCACCATGTTGCTCCACGCTTCCATGCCGCTTTGCATCTTTGGGTGAGGCCCTTCTTTGCACCTTGCTACTTACTCAATAGGCGCCTTCCTCCTCCATATCCCATGAGGTTCCCTTCACTCGCCTCCATGGACAGCCACCCACCCCACACCACCTTCGTGTTTTTGGGTGCCTATGCTACCCAAACCTCTGTGCTACCTCCCCACATAAGCTCGCACCTCGCCCGCATGGCATGCATTTTCCTTGGGTATCCATCCTCTCATAAGGGTTATCGATGTCTTAACCTGGAAACTCAACGCATCATTATTTCTCGCCATGTTGTGTTCGATGAGACTGTTTTTCCTTTTTCCACCGCCAGCGTCCTCCCATTCCCTCGCTCCCTGGATTTCCTTCTAGACAACGATTCGGTTTCGGTGCCTTGCTCTACTGTTCCTGCAGGTGGAGGTCCCTCCTCAACGACCACGGTTGCTCCGTCCACCCTGGACGGTGTGCAGCCGCCCCCTGATGATGAGCCGGACCCGGCTCTTCTCCTGCCTGGGGGGCGCGGCCCTGTGCCCCCTAGCCCCAGTTCGGCTTCTCCACCACCGGGCGGGTGTGGTCACGTGCCCCCGCCTGGCCTTCCTGTGGCTCCGTTCCCACGGACCTACAGTCGACGACCCCAGCCGGTGCCAGCGCCATCGGCTGTCCCTACAGCACCGGCGCCTCAGGCTGCAACCCCATCTCCGCCACTCACGCGCACCAGGACCGGCGCCATCCCGCGTGTGAGCTACGAGGGGCTCGCTGCCACCTCCTCGCCCTCACCATCGCCTTTACCGGCGAACTACCGCAGCGCCCTGGCCGATGCCAACTGGCGGGCTGCGATGATGGCTGAGTACCAGGCACTCGTCGACAACGACACCTGGCGTCTTGTTCCGCGCCCTCCTGGCGCGAACGTTGTGACGGGCAAGTGGATTTTCCGGCACAAATTCCATGCCGATGGGTCCCTCGCTCGTCACAAGGCCCGCTGGGTGGTCCGCGGGTTTTCCCAACGAGAAGGTATTGACTACGACGAGACATTCAGTCCGGTGGTCAAACAGGCTACCATTCGGACTGTTCTCAGCATTGCCGTCTCCCGCGCCTGGCCGATCCATCAGCTGGATGTGAAGAATGCCTTTCTTCACGGCCACCTCGACGAGACGGTCTACTGTCAGCAGCCACCAGGTTTCGTCGACCCCGCCGCTGCAGATCACGTCTGCCTCCTGCAGAAGTCCCTGTACGGACTGAAGCAGGCCCCGCGTGCTTGGTACCAGCGGTTCGCGGCCTTCCTTCAACAGCTCGGCTTCGTCACCTCCGCCTCCGACACGTCCCTCTTTGTTCTCACTGAGGGGACGAGTCTTGCCTACTTGCTGCTCTACGTCGACGACATCATCCTCACCGCCTCAACTCCCGCTCTTCTGCAGCGACTCATGGCCCGACTCCAGTCTGAGTTCGCCATGACCGACTTGGGTGCTCTTCACCACTTCCTCGGCGTCGCCGTCACCCGCACCCCCGACGGCCTGTTCCTGTCACAGCGACAGTACGCCGTCGATCTCCTCCAGCGGGCGGGCATGGCTGAGTGTCATCCTACGTCAACCCCTGTTGACACTCAGGCCAAGCTCTCCGCCCATGACGGCGACAAACTGTCAGACAAGGACAGCTCAGAGTTCAGGAGCTTAGCAGGGGCTCTTCAGTACCTGACTCTGACGCGTCCTGATCTGGCTTATGCAGTTCAACAGGTGTGTCTCTTCATGCACGCCCCAAGGGAGCCCCACCGTGCGCTGATCAAGCGCATTCTGCGCTATGTGAAGGGCACGCTATCCTCCGGTCTTCACATTGGCGCCGGCTCCGTTCAGACGCTGACCGCATACTCTGATGCTGACTGGGCTGGTTGCCCTGACTCCAGGCGGTCCACTTCTGGTTTCTGCGTCTATCTCGGCGACAACCTGGTCTCCTGGTCCTCCAAACGCCAGACCACGGTCTCCCGCTCTAGTGCTGAGGCAGAATACCGTGCTGTGGCTCACGTTGTGGCCGAGTGCTGTTGGCTGCGGCAACTCCTTCAGGAGCTCCATCTTCCGCTGCCCCAGGCCACGGTGGTTTTCTGCGACAACGTTAGCGCCATCTACATGACGGCCAATTCAGTCCACCACAAGCGCACGAAGCATATTGAAATTGACATTCACTTTGTGCGCGAGAAGGTGGCTCTTGGTGAGATTCGGGTCCTTCATGTTCCTTCATCTCATCAGTTTGCTGACATTATGACAAAAGGGCTCCCAACGCCACTGTTTCAAGAGTTCAGAACCAGCCTGTGCGTCCGCAAGCCCCCCGCTTCGGCTGCGGGCGGGTATTAGGCAATAGGAGATTGTATATTGCATATATTAGGCAATAGGAGATTGTATATTGCATATTTAGGCAGTCCAGTCAATTAGGATCAGAGATTTACTCCTGTCCTTGTATTTGTAAACTGCCATATATAGCAGCAGCAGCTGCCCTATAATAGAGGCGCCCCTCTCCCATTGAGAGTGTGGCTTATTGCCCCAACATCATCTTCTACAGCTATACACCCAACAAGAATAAAGCTTTTGGTCCCAAGCAAGTTAGAGTTGGCTAGATACCCAACAAGATCCACAAAACCAAGTTACAATAAAGGATAGTAATAAAATAAATTAGTAACTACTCCCTTTGTCCCTTTTCAAGTGTCCTCACATATTGAGGAGTCAAACGTGTTCAACTTTGACCAATATATTCAATAGATTATTAATATTTATGGTTCGTAATAGGTATCATTAGTTTAATCATTGAATATATTTTTATAATACACTTATTTGGAGATACGAATGTTACTAATATTTTCTATAAATCTTGTCAAACTTAAGAAAGCTCGAGCACGAAAATCTAGGTGACACCTTAAGAAGGGATGGAGGGAGTAGCAGTGAAAGATTTTGAATCTTCTGTATCTGAAATTATTTTCTCTATGTCAACTGTAGGTGAAGAAACTATTGTAGAGTTAAATAAATCAGGTCATCACACTACCAGTTCCAATCAAATTTCCTTACAGAGTTCCTGTCAAGCAGAGAAATCTGTGGCCAAAAAGGGACGTGCTGTTCACCCGGTGACATCAAGTGTTGTTATGGGGTATCAAGATCCTAAGAGGGAATTACCTATTCAAAGACAATCAATCTTCTCCAACCACAAGGCAATATCAAAAAATGTTGAACAGGTTCTGCACCGACCTGCTAATCACTCTAGCTGGACTGTGCCTTCAATTGAGTATATGAATACTAGACTGGACTGTCAAATATGTAAAGTTGCTATCATGAATATGGAAAGTTTGCTTGTTTGCGATGCCTGTGAGAGGGGCATGCACTTAAAGTGCCTTCAGCATTATGGGAATCAAGGCCTGCCAAAAACTGAGTGGTATTGTCCAACATGTGTGGCCCATTGTAAGGGCAAACCCCTCCCTCCAAAATATGGCAAGGTTACAAGAACTATAGTTGCACCAAAGACTTGTATGACTGGTGGTGCACAGCCTTCTCAAGTAGCAGCAGAAAACCCAACTGAAACGGGTGGCAGTAGTTGTAGTAAAATTCTAGCAGGCAATGGAAGTGTCATCAATCAAAACACCAACAAAGTTGGCAGCCCTGTGTGCAAGAGTGGTACATTGGCTTTAGATGCTGGTTCAAAATCACCATCAATCTCTGGTGCTGAACCTCAAAAGGAAAATGTTAAATACGAGGAAACCTCATCTGTAGAAAAGGAAGGAAATAACCCACCTTGTGGTGGCATACCTACAGAAACTGCAACATTATACAATGGAGATCAAAGTACCAGAGCATCAACATATGGTTCTGGCAATCTGTCAGGAGGGTCTCATATGCATATCAAGAGGAGTTCTGCAAATCCAGTAAATTATTCCAATCTGCAGTCTACAGAACTTTCTGGCTTAAAACATACAGACCATTCTTTCATTGTTTCTTCTATAGAGACTTGTGAGAACACCAGAACACCTTACCGACATCCAAGCGAAAATGAACAGTTGCCTAGCACTAGAACATCAACTGATGAAATACATCAAGCAGATGGAGTCACTAATGATGGGATAGGAAAGCCACATAAACACAAAATTATGGCAGATGATGCCATCTCAGACCATGACAATGCTCATCAGGTGACTTCAAATGGACACATCTATTCTAAGCGTGAAACTGTAGGGGATTGTAAGGATAGATACTTAGGTTGCAGCACAGCTAGTATTGTGGATTGGGTTGGTGATGGCCTCAAATCTATTGACAACAAGACTTATTATAACTCCTGTAACATTGATGGCGTAATATACAGTCTTCATGATCATATTTTGATTGCCACTGAAGGTAACAAGTCCGGTCCGTGTAAGCTGCAGGTATATGTTTGCTTTCTTATTGCCTCTTAATTACTTTGTACTGCATGTGTCATGATATTGAAAGGCTATCATTTCCCTCTTGAGTTTATACCAACCAGTATTTGTAGTAGAGTGTGTGGTACTACTCTTTCTACAAACACAGGCAGGATTGCTAATCGTCTTACCTCTTTTACAGTCACTGTGGCAAGAGCATGACTCTGGTTCTATGCTTGTTTACAGTAGAGTGTGTGGTAATATATTCTTTCTGAAACACGGGCAGGATTACTAATTGTGTTGCCCATTTTACAGTCACTATGGGAAGAGCATGACTCTGGTTCTAGACTGGCTATGGTCAATCCTTATTTCTTAGGCTCCGATATTCCACAATCTATTAGCAAGCCATGCGTTGAAGAGGATGAGGTGAGCCAACTAACTATTGTGATGAAACTGGAAACCATTGGAATGTTTACCTTTCATAAGTATCGTGGAATCTCACCTGTGTCAGTATTTCTTTTAGATGACGTAAACAACCTATATAATATTGTACAGATACACAATTATTAAATCATTAAGAAATAAATTTATCAATCATAATGTAGAGTTTTTATTCTTGATGCTATGAAAAATCTTCTGCCAATTAGCTAGATCTGAGCTTTCTCATTTTTTGCTTGTAGCGATATAATATATTTATAAGCCTTGTATTCAGGAGGATAGTTCCTATAGTGATAGTTGATAAATTTTACTGTAATAACTTTCTGGTTTGCTTATTCCTGTTGTCTTCTTGAAGGTATATGGTTCAAACGATGAAAGAACTGTATTAGTTTCTACTATTTGTGGCCCTTGTGAGGTACTTCATGCTGACAAGTTTAGAGAAGAGACCAAGAGAAGACGTCAGTTAGACAGTTCAGGTTGTAGGTTGCATCCAATTTTCTTCTGCAGGTCTGTTTCGTATCCTTTAATATTTTCTATTACCTTACTTAGTGAACATATGTATTTGTTTGCAGAACTGGTTGCCCGACCCAAAACCATTTGGTTATTAATAAATGTACTCATTTATCAATGAAGAAAATCATGTGTAGCACTAGAAATAGATCATGCTGCTGCTGGTTTGGTTGGTTTTGGTAGTTAGGATTTTCTCCGTGGCTAGTCTCACATTGATATAGCAAAGGCGGATACATGAATGGTAATTGAAAACTTAACCAAGGGCATAGCACTGCTAATTAATGACCAAATTTGTGGATGGTTGAGTTTGGTTTATTCCTTCCTCAACACTGGCTTAATCCGTAACTGTATTTTTCTTTTGCCCTTGAAGAAGAGAGTTGAACAAGAATGATATCTAACTAGTTACACATCAAGAAAATGAAGGCATCACTGACTTTTATTGTCATTTTGTTGTCAGAGATTGTGTGTTACTTTTGCCCTTGGAGCTAGTAGTGATCAATAACGGCACCAATATCATTTCCCATCTTGTTGCCACCCCTTTTGTTGATGCTTCCTACAACGGGCTGAGAACAGAAGCCCAGTCTGAGTACAAAAACCCACTCACACCCCCAAGAACAAAAAACTCGCCACAAACAAAGAAGAAAAACTTGACCAAGGACCACCAGAGCCTAAACCATTTTGCATGTTACTTCACATGGAGTCAGTTTTAGCATGTCTTCGGTGTTACCCTTGATATAAGCATACATTACATGTTTCAGTGGCTTTTTCCTTCAGAAAAAGAAACTAATCGCTAGGCTGCAAATTTCCAAGGGATTTCATTGCTTCTGAAGTTAGGGACTAACACAAACAGGGAGGATCATTGCTGTGGTTATGATTGGTTCTGATCTGGATGTATTTGCTAAGTTAGATTGAACTCATTAAGTGTCCACTGGCTATTAAATGTAGCATCAGTGGCATTATTCATCAAATCAAGAATAGAAGATATTTACCTCTCAAGCTCTTAATCCT
Organism: Miscanthus lutarioriparius; assembly: GCA_904845875.1. NCBI lineage: Eukaryota > Viridiplantae > Streptophyta > Magnoliopsida > Poales > Poaceae > Miscanthus > Miscanthus lutarioriparius. The sequence goes on from CAJGYO010000019.1 coordinate 47,419,330, forward strand.
GCTCCCTAGTTGATGCCGCTTTCTCAGTCCTCACTATCTCTGCCAGCCTCATCCTGCTTGTCACGACGCGCCAACCCTGAGGCAACTAGATAATGGCCCTGTTTGGATCTACTTATTTTTTTAGATAAAGTTTGGATCTACTTATTGGGGATCAACTTTTTGAAGTCTACTTATTTTATAAGTTAGCTTTTGTAAAAAGAGAAGCAGGGGAAAAGCCTACCGTTTGGCCAATCGCTTTTGATGTTGGAGAGAAAGAGGTACGGCAGCCTCCTTGTCAATGCCGAGGAGGAAGACTAGGAATGTCGGATGGCCCATCGCTCCACCATGGCCGCTTCGACAACCCACCACCCACCGTATCCGCTCTAGTTCCACCACCGGTCCACCGCTAGAGGGTTCCCACTCACGTGATGTCGCTGCTGCTCAAGCTCGGTTGAGGGAGCTCATTGGAGAGAGGGAGACGAGCGACTGCTCTAGTTTCGGCAAGCAGAGCACGTTGGAGGGAGCAAGTTTGAAGGCTGATACCACCACTTTTGATGGCGCCACGAGGAGATGGGCGCGAGTGGGGCTGGAAGGCGGCGTGAGGAAGACATGCAAGCCCACGAAGCACTTTGCTTTTAAGTTAAGCCACCCAAGAAGCCGATCCAAATAGGGCCGAAGACCTGAAGCTTCCCCCTCCAACATCGTAGATATCACCTTTGATCCCTCAACCTCCCACAAATTCCCCAACCAAAATTCTTACAAAAGTTTGCACATTAGTACAATTATTAACTACCGCAGTTGAAAAGGTTGGCTTTTTATTTTTATATTTATATTTGTATTTTTATTTTTATTTTGCAGGTGGAATTATGATCAATCCACAAGCAGTCTGTATAAAGATTACAATGTTGACAATTAAGTAGGTTTCTGACATTCTTTGTTCTTTTGAAGAATTATACATCTAGTTATTTCAATGGCAAACCAAGGGATTAGCTGAAATCAGGTTTGTGGTATGCTACCTTGATTGTGTTCATGCAACTAGTCTATGATATATACCAATTAATAAGATGTCCTCCACTTCTCTTTGCAGGACTGTAAAATTTGTAAGATGGGGTGTGGCTAGAAGAGGGTAGTTGGCTGGCCCTATTGCTATGTCATATCAGTCTGTATATATTCCTTTTCTGTGTACCATAATATCCTTGTAAAAAACTCACCTCTCTGGTTGCTCGATTATAACTAATAGCTATTATTACATCGTATTGGGGTGCGGTTGATTGCTACCACCTGCTTATTGGTACAGGCGAAGTTGTTTCTGTAGAACTTTGGTGAGTTCCTGGAGGGAATTTAGTGGTTTGCCTGCAACTCCTGCATTCAGCTGTTCCCTTATATAGCATCCAGTAAAATTCTTGATGTAAGCGCGCTCGACATGATCCTGGAGTTAATTGTTTCTTTTCTTTTCTTTTCCCTTTCCGTTTGTTGTTCAAAAGTGGTCGGTGCTCTTGCCGTCCAAGGTGCTGAAGTAATATTGCCACGGACGTATGTGCATTGCAAAACCTTCCCTGCTGTTGGCAGCAAAATGGTTGACATGCTTCTTCAAAGGAAAGACAACATAATGATGGAATGAAGTTTGATGCCCAGAACGGTTCTCAAAGTGGAAACTCTGCCCGTAAGGCCTGTTTGTTTGGGCTTCTTGGAAGCTTCTGGTAGTCAAAAACTTAAAGCTGAAACAAACAGCCACCTTCGAAGGCCAACTTTGTAAAGTCAGAAAGATCACCAAAACCAAGAATATATACTGGAAGTTCAGGCCCCGTTTGGCAGAGCTCCCATAACTGATTCCGTGAAGTGATTCTCTCAAATGAACTAGGAGCAATGTTCAAAAAGGCGCTCCTAGGCACTCGCCCAGGCGTGCTTACGCGCTAGGCGGAGGGTTGCCGCCACACCTAAGGGGGTAGGCGGAGGGATAGGCGGTGTCCACCCAAATCTGGAGCCGCACTGCATGAGGGAGGAAGCCACGCCACGAGCGGAGGCCACCGGTGGGGGAGGAGGACCGGCAGATTGTGGGCGGAGGTCGCCGGTGGGGAGGGGGACTAGCGGACGGCGGGCGGAGGTCGTTGGTGGGGGGGTGAGGCGGGCGAGGCGGCCACCCAGGAGGAGACAGAGAGAGAGAGAAAGCAGAGACCCGTGAAGCGGTGGACGGAGGTCGCCGGTGGGGAGGGATCGACGAACGCAGCTTGCGCCGCTGAAGCATGGCTGTGGCAAGCAAGGACGGCGGTTGTATGCTTGTGCGGCGGCGGCGGGTGACCGAGCAGAGGAGGAAGGGATAGGCGGACAAGGTGTCGTGGGACTTGGGCTTTGGACCGTTTACTATTTTGTGGGTATATACTAATGTCTAGAAAACGCCTTGGGAACGCTTAGGCTCTAGGCCATCGCCTAGAGACCGCCTAGCGTCTTCTTGAAACTTGATTAGAAGGTTGAGAGCTGAAAAAAGTAGTTTCTCCTCGTTCCGTGAAATGATTCTTCATCATAATTTCAAGTGTTTATGCTAAAGAATCAAAGAGAATCACTTCCAACCACAGAATTACTCTTCTCAGATAATCAGCTCATCGAGCTCTAAAAAACAGGCCCTCTGAAAGCTCATCTTGGGTGGCTTCCAACAAATTAAGGGGGGAATTCCCTGTGTGAAATTAAAAAAGATCGTAATGCCCTGTGTATCCCTGGAAAAGTTCAGCGATCTTCAGCATCACTACTCCAACTTTTTCGTGTCCTTCATGCCACTTCCGTCAGTTTGGGCTCTAACGCCGTCAAACTGCATGTGTGAAAAGACGAAAATACCCTTAAGTCTAAATATGTTATTAATTTTTTGAGCATCTTAACGACTTCAAATGAAAAAACTCAAAACTAGAAAGTTGTAGATCTCGTCGAGATCTATAATTTTCATATAAAAATTATTTTCATTTAATTCTGCAAAAAAATAATATGATTTTTCTAAGATATATTAATCATATCAAATCATTTTTTTCAGAATTAAATGAAAATAATTTTTATATAAAAATTATAGATCTCGACGAGATCTACAATTTTCTAGTTTTGAGTTTTTTCATTTGAAGTCGTTAAGATGCTCAAAAAATTAATAACATATTTAGACTTAAGGGTATTTTCGTCTTTTCACACCTACAGTTTGACGGTCTAAGAGCCCAAACTGACGAAAGTGACATGGATGATACGAAAAAGTTAGAATAGTGACGCTGAAGACCGCATTGCGATCTTTTTTTAATAGCACACGGGAAATTGTCTCCAAGCCACCGCTTAAGTGCCCAAACGTTATTCATCGGGCCTCTTCTTTCCGCTCTGCTCGGCCTCTCACCGATAGCAGCACTGACTTCAAGCCTCTCTGGCCGCGCCGCCCTCTCCTTGGTGAAGCTCCAGCCTGCAAGTGGAGCCGCCATGTCGACCGCCAAGCTGAGTTACAGAGGAGCGCCGACGCCTACGGCCCAGGCTCGGAATGCTGCGGGCGCCGCTGCTCTCGCCTTCATCACATGACCTCGTCTTCTACTCCGGTGGGAGGGGTAGCCAGAGGGGGCGGGGAGAAAGTTGTTGGCAGACAAACATGTTAGCTTTTGCACAAGCAAGCTTTTAGAAAACCAGGTTTCAGAAAGCTCAACTTGCTCTAGCTCGTGAAGTGTTGCATAGGCTGGAAGTGGCCCAAGATAGGAGGACTCTATCCATTGGAGAGGACCGACTGCGAAAGGAATTGAAGCGACTTTGCCTGAAGTTAGCGTCTTTAGAACGAACTGTTGCTAGACTTCGTTCCCGGGTCAGGTATCTAAAGGAGGGTGATGCTAATACATCCTTCTTCCACAAGCAGGCTGCTTTTCGGAAGAGAAAAATTTTTATCTCCAAAGTCATAGATGGTGATCGGACTATCACTTCCCAGGAGGATAAACATAGGATATTGTATGATTTTTATGATAATCTGATAGGTTCAGCCCCGATCCGAACTGCGTCCTTAGACCTACAATTCTTTCATCGGAATTCTATGGATTTGTCAGCTCTTGATAATCCAATCATGGAGGAAGAAGTTTGGGAAACTATCAAGTCTATGCCATCAGATAGAGCCCCAGGTCCAGATGGGTATACTGGCAGATTTTACAAGGCATGTTGGCAGGTTATTAGAGCAGATCTCATGGCGGCAATTATCACGGTTCAGCAAGGTCAAGTAAGGAGGCTTGGACTGTTAAATGCAGCTTATATCACTCTGATTCCGAAGAAGAATGATGCGGTGGCTGTGAAAGATTTTTGCCCCATTAGCCTAGTGCATGACTTGGTAAACTTTTAACTAAGATTCTTGCTAATCAATTTGGCCCCTTATTGGACTCGTTAGTCTCTTCTAATCAAAGTGCATTTGTACGGGGAAGATGCATTCATGATAACTTCATTCTAGTGCAGCAAACAGTTAAGGTGCTACATCGACAAAAGATGCCTAGCCTCTTTCTTAAATTGGATATCTCCAAAGCTTTTGATTCGGTGTCGTGGCCATTTCTCTTAGAAGTGCTACAACATTTGGGTTTTGGAAATTCTTGGCGCAATTTGGTGGCCAATCTATTATCCTCTTCATCAACTCAAATCTTGTTGAATGGAGAACTGGGAGATCTAATACATCATCAGCGAGGTCTTCGACAAGGGACCCTTTATCCCCATGCTCTTTATTTTAGTGATGGATGTCTTTGAACAATTTATTTGTAAAGGCTGACAAGTGAGGGTCATTAAATTTGTTATCCCCAAGGGTGGCTGGACAAAGACTTTCTCTGTATGCTGATGATGTTGCCATATTTATTAAGCCAATTGAAGAGGAGTTGCTGCTCACTAGAGATATTCTCAAGGTATTTGGTGACGCTTTAGGGTTATATACCAATATGCGAGAAAAGTAACATCATCCCCATCGGTTGTGCGGGAGAGTCCTTGATGACTATTCATGATATTCGCCATGTACTATCTCGGTGTTCCCATGCAAGTATTTGGGCTTACCACCGTCAAACAAAAAGCTTCTTAAGAGGGACCTTATGCCATGGATTGAGAAAATAGGTGACAAACTCCCGTCTTTTGGAAGGCGCTCTCTCATGAACAGGGCTGGTCGTGCCACATTAGTCCGGTGTGTTCTTTTCGCCATGCCTATTCATTTGTTAATTGACATCAGCGTCCCGAAATGGTTCATCAAGGCAGTAGACAAAATCGGAAGGGGCTTCTTATGGCAAGGAAAGGATAAGGCTAATGGAGGTTGTTGTCCGGTGGCTTGGGAGAAGGTCATGAGACCATTGGATCTTGGTGGCTTGGGCATACCCAACTTGGAGGTGATGGCACTGGGCTTTTTACAAATCAGGTGGCAATGGTTTAAAAGACTAAAAGCGATCGTCCATGGTCTGATCTGGAAGTGCCTTCGCACTCTAACTCGCTATCCCTTTTGCCATTGCGGTCATGACGAGGTTGGGAATGGTCGAGAATACTATTTTCCGGACTGATCGGTGGCTTCACGGGTGTTCGATTGAAAATCTTGCGCCATCTATCTATGCTTGTGTTTCTCCTAGAATTCGCAATAGCCGGATGTGGCTACAGACTCTCACCAATGTGCAATGGCCAAGAGATATTCAAGGAGGCCTTTCTGGACTGGTATTAGAAAATTCTTGCAGCTATGGATTGTCTCTTGGGATTTACCTTAATCGACCAAGAGGATCGTCACACATGGAGGCTAGATTCAAGTGGTTGCTAGTTTTCCAAATCTGCCTATAAAGCGTTTTTTACGTGGTCTTTGTGACCTTTGAACCTTGGCATCGGTTATGGAAGTCCTGGGCCCCAAGCAAATGAAAAATGTTTTTGTGGTTGGCAATCCGTAATAGATGTTGGACGACAGACAGGCTCGCTAAGAGGGGCCTCTCTCATCCGGATAAATGCCCCCTATGCGATCAAGAAGATGAGACAATACAACATCTGTTAACATCTTGTGTGGTGGCAAGACAAGTTTGATTTAGATTATTTTCTATTTTGAACCTAGCAGATTGTGTCCCCCACCATAACGAACTAAGCTTTGCTGATTGGTGGCGCAAGACTATTAACTGAGTTAACAAGGAGCACAGGAAAGGAGTGAATTCTCTAATTATTCTTGGGGCCTGGATTATTTGGAAACATAGAAATGCATGTGTTTTTGAGGGGGCCTCACCTTCGATTAACTTGATTTGGAGTGAGCTGAAGAATGAGCACAACCTTTGGTGTTTGGCTGGTGCGAAAAAGCTAGAAGGGCTAGGTTTGTTCAGACTAGGTCCTTCTAGTTAAGGTCGTGTCGGGTTTGTTTTTATGGGTCTTATTATTGTGTATGTGTAATCGCCTCATTCATATTTGGTCCCTGTATGAGTGAGGATCCTGTTGGGGACCCCCCCTTTTTTTCATTCTCTATAATACAATGAAACGTAGCTCTCCTACGTTTTCAAAAAAAAAACTCTCCCTCTTTAGTTTGTAACCACTTGTAATAACTTCTAAACTCTTTTTTCAATAAATCATCAGTAGGGGTGCGCCCCCTCCTGTTTATTGTCAAAAAAAAGCTAGAAATAAAAGATGAAGCCCAAACAAACAAGCTCTTAGCCTGGTATTTAGTTGAACTGGCCAAAAATGTTGGTATACAGTTTCAGAAATAAAAGTGATATGTAGAAGATATGTGGATATGAGGCCAAAAATCAAGGAACCCGATAGTTCTAAAAAAATGATTGATAAATCAATGGGCTTTTCAAGTCGCTAAAAAAGTAAGGAACATATTTGCTGGTTTTCTTCGACGATTTTCAATATCTCGCTACTAAAAGATAGAGGACTATTTTGCATCAGGAATTCTAAATTATTTTCGAATCATCTAGGTCACTTTTATACTTTTTTTCTCGGGAATCCTCTTTTCTCCTTAGCCTTCCCACGTCCTTCCACCTCCAAATTGCCTGATTGGATACACACGCGTATCTTTCCGCGTGATTGGATTGATTTCCCCAAGTGCGGAAAGATTGAGAGTTAGGATAAGGAGATATTGGAGATAGTTTTTTTTTAATCTTGCCAAAAATCAAGATTGGGAGTGAGTTTTGGAAACTCTTGGAGCATGGTTAATCTGGGAGCTAGTGGATGGCTTTGTTCTACAACAAGATATTCAGGCTCACTGTAGGTGGAAGTTGACATAATCTGGCTCTTGTTCTAGCAAGTTTGCTTATGCTGCTTTCTTTGTGGACACCCATCAAGTTTGTCCCTTGAAAGAGGATTTGGAAATGTTAGGCTTTTTTGTGCTGCAAATTTTTCACTTGGCTGCTATAAACAACAGATGTTGGACAGCGGATTGCCTCGCTAAGTAGGGGGTGCCCCATCTGGCTCCTTGTCTTCTTTGTGATCAAGTCGAAGAAACAATCAATTATTGATTTTATGTGTTTCCAATCTTCAAATTTGGTCCCTGGCCCTTGGACCTAGTTGATGTAACACCTTTGGCAACTGAACAACGCTTCTCTACCTAGTGGGGACACATCATCATGAGTACTCTAAAGAGTTACGCAAGGGCTTGAACTCCCTAGTCATTCTTGTGACCCGGGAGGTTTGGAAATGTAAGAAGTCTTGTGTTTTTTAAGGGGCTCAACCTAGAATTCCTATCCTCCAAATCATTAAGGATGAATATGGTTTATGGTGCATAATGGGTGCGTCAGGTCTTAGGAACTGAGTTCCTTTTTAGGTCGTTAATCCCAACAGCATAGGCTGACCCCCCCCCCCCCCCCCCACCACACACACACCCCCTATTTGTGGTGAGTTTTCTCTCCTTTTTTTATAAGAGCATCTTCAAGAGACTCTCAATATCATTTCTAAATTATAGGAATAGAGATTTTGGTGAAAAAGTACCCTCCAATAACTTTTCTAAATGGTCATACAAATATAGCTATCTTCTATTCCGGATTTTTCGCTAGCTAAAAATAGAAGACGAGAATGATTCTCTAGAGTGCGCATAAGATATAGAAAAACTGTTGAAGAGTAAAAAGATATAGAAAATGATTTTTATGCAAATGACTCTCGAAAATGATGATTTAGAGAGAGACTTAGAAAGGCTTTTGAAGATGCTCTAAGGATGTGACTATGTGAGTGAGTTTTGTGCTCAGGCTAGACTTTGGTCTGTGTCTAATGTTCTCTTTTTGTTTCTATTGTAATAAGCAATGACACGCAGCTCTGTAGTTCGTCAAGATAAAGGCACAGTATTGTCTAGCTTTGAACTCTCGCACCACTATCAAACATCGTTTTCTTTTTCTAAAGGATTAACCAGAGAAACAATTACAGATAGACCGTCAGAGGATGATGAAATGACAACAGCCGGAAGGCAACGCGATCAGGACGTGAATCAATCCCTTGCGAAGACACATCGGTGCGCACCACCCGAGTTCTGGCTCATCTGTTACCTTACTTCAGCGTTTCAAAATTAAGTTTTTTTTTTTTTTGTGGTATACAAATCATGAAAGAGACAAACAAAGCAGGCACTGCATCAACCATCCATACCCAAAATACCATACCAGACCACAAGAATATGCAAATGAATACAATGGCTTACGTAGCACAAAACTCTGAATAAAATAATTGAATTTGACAATTCCTGTAAGTGTCACTTCAAAAGCCCACACGGCTCGCTTATTATCTCCTAGATTTGTGTGGTAACCCGTCTTGTATGTATGCAAACTGGCAATATATCCATGGGTGGTATACCAATCTTGTATATGTACAGATGATGCTTCTGACAAGAGCACGGTGATGCAAAGAGCTAATGAGGTTCAGCAGAAGGGTTTGTCAGAAGATCCAGTGCACGTTTCAGGTGATCCACAGCAACAGATACGTCGTCGAATGCAAGAGCACCGACAGCAAATCTGGCTGCCTTGTGAGCCTCAGCAATCTTCTCAACTTCAGGCTGGTAACTGCTATCATATTTATACTGGCTAGCTGGTGGCGCAGCTGGAGGAGTAAGTTGAGGTGAAGACTCAGCAGTTGAGTGGTAGTGTGTTGGGGCGGAGGAATTCGAGGCAGGAGTGTACGATGTAGCTGAAGGGCCATCACTTGCAGGATAAAATGAAGATTGATGCGTCGGGACAGAAGGTGCCGTGCTGTCCTGGAAACTTGGATATGACTGGAAATTAGGGTAGTTGTATGGAGCAGCTGGGGCTTCAGTGGAGTAGTAGTTTTGAGAGGTGTGCTGAGGGTCAATTGTGTAGGGTGGGGGTTCGTATGCCTGAGGGTAAGCCGAAACATCTGGTTTATCATTGCTGTGAGGATTGTAGCCATCATTGGAAGGATGATCTGTCCTGGTGTAAGGAGGTGGGGAATAATTGGAAGGTGGTTTGTGGACCTCATTGGTAGGGTAATCTGTGCTTGTGTAGGGGGGAGATGAATAATTGGGGGATGGTTTGTGAAAATCAGAAGAAGGGTAATCTGTTGCCTGGTACGAGGGAGAGGAATAAGATTGTGATGGAGAAGGATGCTGGGATTGTGAGGGTGGTGGGGGTGAATAGGGTAACTGGGTAGAGGGATGATCATTGAACTCTGTACTTTGGCGAGGGACATTATTTCCTGGCTGCACAGCAGAAAAGCTATCCCGCCTACTAAAATCCTGTGCACAAAATGATATATAAAAAAATTAAAGCTGCTTTGTTCAATGAAACCATGTAAAAATATCGCAAATCACAAGTACTAAAGAGAAGCTGGGAAATAACCATGTTGACAGGTCGAGGTGATGCTTCACTGCCTTGGTGTACACTGCTGAAGGAAGGACTTTGCCCCATATCCTGTTTACAGTACCAAACAATACAAAAGTTGAGAACCAGTGAATGCCAAAATCTGCACAAAATACTGAAGCATAATCAGTGTTTACTGTACAGTTTAAGATCTTTCAAGCCTAATTAAATGACATATATGGAAGCATTGAAGAAAGGTTGGAGGAAATCCTTACTGAATGTAAGTTACAACTAAAGTTAAATAGACAAAAATATTACTGCCATGTGTCCGTTCATTTGAAATGAGATGGTTTGGACATGTGTAACGGAGACCCCCAAAGGCACCGGTGCGTAGTGGAATCCTAAGCCAGAATAGTAACGTGAAGAGAGGCAGAGGAAGACCGAAGTTGACTTGGGTAGAGGCAATAAAAGGAGACTTGAAAGGATGGAATATACCCAAAGACTTAGCCTTAGATAGGAGTGCTTGGAAGACAGCTATTCACGTGCCTGAACCTTGATTGCTTCTGATGGGTTTCAACTCTAGCCTACCCCAACTTGTTTGGGACTTAAAGGCTTTGTTGTTGTTGTTGTTGTCCGTTCATTTGAAACAGGTAAATTAAGGTAACAGAATTCTCCAGAATCTATGCTTACATGAATTAAGAGTGTTGACAATATACATTTAAGGAAATTGAATGTATGTTGGATGGGTAATACATTTAATATGTAGTCACTGATAAACAGAAGCAATCTAACAAGATTTGAGTAACCTATGAGAAGGAACATTAGGATTGGTGTCAGCAACATTGAAGCAAATTATACTGCTATAGTAGATAGAAAGAGGCAATTTCACACTAGCTAAGAGTGAGAGCATGGCGATAGTCATTCAAAAACCACTGCTAGTGAGTCGGGATAGTTACTTGAGAAATGGTGGTGGTATTGACAGGCGCTTCATCTTTATCCCCACCAGGTGGTCCAGCTTCAGGCTTCCGGCCTTCTTTGAGAGCTTTTCTTATTTCAGCAGCTTTCCAGATGGCATATTTCTGTTTTTGCTCAACCTGCTCAAGGCAAAATAAAAGCGATACAGATATGTTCATTGAACCTTTCCGTATAGGTCAAGGAGCATTAAGATTATATAGTAATAAATGCATTAGTAGGCAATAACATGATAAACTTACATCAGGTTGAAGCTCGCCAAACTGGTTAAGAATCTCAAAGAAGATGCTTGCAGCATAGAAGGTTTTAGCAGTGTTTCTGCAAGATTAATTTGGCATGCATTAGTAAGACTTTGTAAAAGGATGATACCAGAATGATTGAAGCAGAATGGGAATTTCGCGAGGTGTGATACATGTCAGCTCGTCCAGCACGGTCCTGTTTATCTGCTTTAGCAAAGACGTTTAATGCAAATCCCTCCAAATGAAGATTGTCGTCAGGCCCCAAAGTCAACGATTTCTTGTCCTGGAGGATGAGGAAACATATTTAGACTAAGAGATGAAATGGAAAACATATGAATTTGTCAGGCATATCAAAACCAGTTGCATGCTACATGCTACATTTGTGTCATTGGTGCATGAGTAGGAGAAGTTTAATGTCACAGTTACCCCACATATAAGGCTACACTACAAAAGCTGTTAAAGGTAGTGGGACAGCTGCTGAATTCATATAATCCATTGTTACAACTATTGCAAAAGGTCAATCAGCATCTAGCAATAAACATCTAGTTCTAGGGGACAAGAAATTGCAGTTACAAGCAGCCATAAAGTAGTAGAATTATAGATATGCTGGTCCTATGCCAGTCAGTGTGAAATTGAAATCAGTGTTTCTTCCATCATAAAAGCAAAAGCCATCTGAATAAGTTCATATTGTTTTCTTAGGTATTGGTGTATTGTCAAATGTCAAGAACACAAATATAATATGCAGATATGATCATCAACCCAACCCACACATCCATAACTTCTCCAATCGATAGACCTCATATATTAGTCAAATACTAAGCAAAGACATATAACCATATTGGTTTCACTAAACCAACTAAAAAAGGCAAGACACCAGCATTCCAATTTCCAGACAGCAAGAGATTGATTCGATCTAGTGCTGGCATGAAATGTGATTGTATAAGACACAATGAAGTTCATTTGTGGTTTAAACTTGTTTTTTTAGTATCAACGAGTGTTTATTAAAAAAACTACAACTTCCAGATTTTTACTAAATTCGTAAAGAAGTTCTGGGCATGCTTGCATCGTGCCAGATTAACACTGGTGAAATCTGTCTTCACAAATTGTTACACAGCATGATACCAACAAGTCAAGCTCAGCAATATAACAAAAGTCCTACCACATGAATGCTAAAAGTAGACAAAGCACAAACCCCCACTACTCAAGTATCCTTGTCACAGACATTGTTTGGTTCAACATATCCAAAGCGAACCTATAATTCTATACTGATAATTCAACATATATCTAAACAGGACCTATACCCATAATTCTATATATACTGATGATTCAACATGTATCCAAACAGAACCTATATTGATGGAACAGTCAATTTTTATTGATACCAGTTGCACAGAAAGCTTGAAACATTTTACTAAGCCGCAACATCCAAAATGCTTTTCTGGTTGCCACCGTAAGGGCGTATAATAGATAGATCTAAAATGGAAAATTAATCACAGCAATTGTTTAATCCAACTGAACAAGAGAGAGGAGACCCAGATGTAGGCACGTGCCTTCTCTAGCTGGTTCATGAGGGAGATGAGGATGGAGTTTGTGGTCTTGGTGCGCTCCTTCTGGGGTATCCTCAACCCCTTCTCCATCGCGTAGAGCCGACCTGCCCAAATCCAAATTCGAATCAAAACCCTAACCAATAGGATGCGATTGGGAACGAACCCGACGAGGAGAGAGAAGCATCTCTCACAGTAGTACGCCACGAGGGGCTCGTGCTTCTGCAGCTCGTCGGCGCGCTGCAGGTAGGGCAGCAGCCCCTTGGCAGGCTCCGACTCGCTCCCCATCGGAGGCCGCAGGTGCCCAAGCGCGAGCACGGCCCGGATTTGGCGGCTGAGATCCCCGGAGGTTGGAGATGACGGCGGAGTGAGCGGCGGATTGGTTTGGTTTGATTTGGATGAGGAGTCGTTGCAGCTGCTGCTGCTTCGTCGGCAGGGAAACAGAGGAGAGCGGAGAAGCTTCCGATCGTGGTGGTACTTTTGCAGGGAGGCACCCCAGGTTGTCACGGATTGCAACCCAGTCCTCCCGCGGCTGAAGCTGGCAGCTCTCGGCCGTCCGATCTTCAGGATGATCGGTTTGGGCAAGACAGTGACCCATTTTTTTTTTGTAATTTGACCCTTTTTTTTAAAAAAAATTATGTTTAACCCATCGACACCGTGGCCTACGGCGCCGAGGTAACATGTCTCGGCGCCGAGATGTCTGGCCGGGAACAACAGAGCATCTAAGTGGCGCTGACATGGCAGGTATGTCGGCGCCACGGATCCTGACGACGAGGTCTGAGCCACAGATCTTGGCGCCGACCTCGAAGCCAAGATCCCTATCGCCGACCTCGGAGCCACAGATCTTGGCACCGAGGTCTTATACCTATACAGCGCGCCCTCTTCTTCTTCATATCGACTCCGGCGTGAGCTATCTTTGTCTCCGTCGTTCTGGCCGCCGCCCGCGCCAGCACCTCCGGCCACCTACGCTACCGCAGTAGGCCGCGCCACCACCTCCGAAGAGCTCCACGCCCATTTTGCTCCCTCGATCGCCCTCGTCGCCCCATCCTCCTCCGCGCACATCGACGGCGAGGCGGCCCCGCCTCTCCCCGGCGTCCCCATCGGCCGGCGGGCCGCCTGCACGGCCGGCCGTCAGCCAACTCAAGTAAGATAATTTTTTTAATTTTCTATAATTTTGTTTTACAATTTAGTTAGTTTAGATAGTTTAGTTAGCTAATTTAGTTATATAGTGATGTAATTTAGTTAGTTAATTTAGGTATTTAGTGAGACAATTTAGTTATGTAGAGGTTATATATTTAGCTCATTTAGATAGATTGTTTGGTTGTTAGTTATTTATGTAGTTTTGTAGGTAGTTAATTTAGTTATTTAGTTTATTTATAAGTTAGATAGTTAGGTAATTAAGTTATATATTGATAGTACATGTAGTAACTATAGTTAGTAAAATTACTTATATAGTTAGATAGATAGTTAGGTAGTTTAGATACTTATTTATTTAGATAGATAGTAGGATACTTAATTATGTATGTAATTTAGTTATACTCTTATTAGTTGAACCCGTAATAACTTTGATGTTGTGCATACCAACTAGATGGACAACGTAGTCACCCTGTATCATGAAAGAAGTGTGGAGAAAAATGAGTTTGGGAATATCAATTTTATTGGAATGCAAAGGGTGCCTCTCATGTTCGATGATCGGTCGTTGTTTTATGAGTTGTTTGATAGTTCTCGTGATGAGCTTCATTACAATTCAAATGAGGATGGCATCTCAGTTGAGGGGGTACTTTACTATGGTAAATCAGGTGGTATTTTTAGGCGGTTGGTCCCAATTGCATCAGAGGCTCAATAGGACAAATATGTCAAAACTGTCATGAAGAATGAGTCTTAATGTTTGGATTTGGTTGTGCGGAAGTTGTTCAATGATCTCACCCCTCATGGGTATTCACCCCCTAATGGGCATTCACCCCCTCATGGGTTCTCTTCAGAACCAGAGAATCCAGCACTTTCTGACCCTCCATTACCTAACCGCGAGGTGGATGTGGAAGATGTGGTTCTGATGCCTCGAATGAGGTTGGAGTATGTCCTGATTGTTAGTGCAGAATGTCGGTCCGATGATGGAGTTACTGTCCCTCAGGAGATTCCTTTGACCCAGAATCATCCAAGTAAGTGATGTAGTAACACTTTCACTTTCGCTATTCTTCCTTCATTCCATTCCTTTGTCTCAATTCTATCCATATTCATGCTTTTATATGCAGGAGACAATCCTGATAATGATGGTTGTCCTCCTGTGCCTCCATCAACTAACGTGGATCTAGAGTTTATAGTCTCTAACAGTGTGGATGTTAATATTGCGGATGATGAGGAGCCTTATGGCACAGCAAGAGCCATTGATTCTAATGATGACCGCCCAGTTGCACATTTGTGCGAACAAGAAATGGAGCTCATCAGGCGTTTATGTCCTGATCGTGATCCACTAGTTCATGAATTCAGCGACCTAAATCATTCTCAACATGCTTATAGAGAAGAAAGAGATGATGAGCTGCTAGAAGCTCCTAAGGCCGGTGACAGATTGGAAATTCAAAAGAGTATGGCCTTTAAGGACTTGCCCACCTTGAGAAGGTGGTTACAGGAATATTCTATGAGACATAAAAGACCATTCAAGGTAAGGCACTCTTATGTGGAGCGTCGTTACTATGGCAGAACCGCCCAAAATAATATGCTTTCGAAGACGCTCGTCTTCCACTAGACACTAAGCACCTCGAAAGTGAGCTACATCGGACAGTTCTGTCGAACACACCCTAAGGGAGAACTTGAAACAATCCACGTTTTATATCCAGAATCCAATAATGAGTACGAGCTTACAATACTTAGTACATTTCATACAACAAGAGTTCTTGGAAATCATTTATTACAATACTAGAGTTCAGAGTGCGATAATTGAATAGCGGGGTGAAAATAAACATCTAGCGGAATCGATACAAGAATCCGTATGTGCCCACCAGAAGAATCCTCCACACAAGAGCTACTACTCAAGCTGCACCTACAACAGGGGTAAAATAAACCATGAGTACACAATGTACTCGTAGGACTTACCCGATTAGTGGGAATAGTTCTTGACTCTCAAGGATATGATAGGCAATATGGGTTTGTTGTTTTCTTTTTATTTGCGAAAAGCTTTACTAATAGTTTATCCTTACAGCCAAGTTTTATTAGCAGTCATGATTACTTTATTAGCTAACCATTCTAGATAAGCACCTATTCTACTTTCAAGTAAGGGTTGAGCAATCAGAACCATTTTATCATCTTTCATCTTCTAGTTCTTACTACAGAGCTAGACCATAGCCAAGTCGCATAGTCTTACGGAAATGGCAATTCACGAACCAATGTATCCCAGCTGGGTACCCTGAAACACATGTCCCGTTTGTACCCTAGACACAAACAAGACCAACCCATTTCACTCCTGTCACGGGGTCTCGATCCCCATCCAAACTTAGACTCTAAGTCCCCACACTTGAGACCCGGTCTCAGTATGGTGCTTAGACCTCCACCTTTTCCGCCTCCAATCAGTCGGTCCGAAAAGAGCCGAAACCCATGATAAGAGCGTAACGAGCCTTCCCGCTCCCATAAGCAAGTATATGCTCAGGATAGTAAGTCTGTGACCTGACTACCATCCATAGCAATGGACGGTCCTTAATCGACACGGACAGGGAAAACAGTGTAACCAAGCTAAGCCCCGTTGGCCACGGGACACAACCTGTTACACCCACCAATGTACATACCATATCCCTGTCCTGTCTCTATTTTTTCCTTTTATCATTTTATCATGAGAATAATTGTAATAATCACCTATTATGAGTAACGACGGGTTACTCACGCTACCGAAACCTAAGCATAGCAGCTAATCGAACCTATACTAGTAGGACTCATAGGACAGGTATATCTATGCATGTGGTTTTCATAAAATTCCTGTAACATAAATACACATCACATATATATATATTCAGTGATTGTAAAAAATAAGGGTTATGCACCGGGGCTTGCCTTGGGCAGGCGCGGTGTTAGCTGAGTCAGTCAGTGGCGGCTCTGGGACCTCCTCCTGTACGAGAATCTCCTCCTCGTATTCCTCGACGATCTCCTTGAACTCGTGATCGCCGATGGTCGCGATCTCCACCAACTCGTTCTCTACATGCATGCGATGATGATGCAACACTTAGCATTTATGCAACAGCAACTCTTAAAATAAGAATACGCATACTAAGCTACTAAGCTAGCTCTAACAACTAAGATACTAAGCTAACTATTATCTTTACCAAGCAAAGTGTTGGGTTCAACTAACAAACACCTAGTTTTAAAATAAAGGATATATCTTTATTTCTACTAATGATTTAATGCGTATTGAAACAAAGAGCATTTAACTATCCTAATGCTTGGTCTATTCTAAGGCTATAAAAATTACAGTGAGCGCATAATAATACAATGAAGCTACCATAAAAATTTCAGGACCAAAGCTATCACCAATTTACCACAAAAATTCCTACAATATTTAACCTAACAATATTAAGCACTCTCAAATGATTTAATAGCTCATGGTATCAACATGTATATATATGAACTAAATATACTAACCGATAGAGCACAATTTTAGAAACCTAACAAAATTTGTTTCACAATTTTTGGACACCAACATGATTTTATATGGTTTACCAAAGATCAACTCAAAAATTAAATTAGAAAACTATTTCTAATTCCTTATGAAAAAGAAAAACGAATTCTCCCGCGTGGCCCATGCCATACAGCGTGCGCGCGAGCGCACGGTGGCCCGCGATGCGGGCCATGCGAAGACAACCCATGCAGAGATGGCCCGCGCTGGGGAATCTCGCGCGCACTGACAACTTTGCAAAAGAGACCTCGCACTTCTCCCAAATTACAACTAAGTCCCAACACTATTTCCCCCCTCTCAAAACTTCTCACTTAACCCCCTGGCCTTTCCCTAATTCACCCGCGCACATCCCCGACGACTCAATGCATGGAGACGCGTCGAGCGGCGGCACTGGGCGCTTACGTCGGCCACCTGGGACCTGCTCGAGCCCACCTAACAGGTCGATCACCATCTCTGACCCGAGCGGCTACACTAAGCGGTGGTGTGGGTGACGTGATCGGCTGGGGAAGGCTGTAGCGGCGCGCGGCCATCCGCAACGGCGGCGTCACTGTTCCGGTGGGCTGGGCTAGCTATAGGCCTAATTGGTTAGCGCGTGAGCATCAGGAGGCTACCATGGACCAGTCTGAGGTGACGGTTGGGGCGGAGGATGACGGAGGAAGGCTAGCCATGTGCATCTGAACCATGCGGCGGCGCACCGCGTCAGTACGGTCGCATCCGCGATGAAGGGGGGGCGGTAGCGGTTTGGCTAAGGTGCGTAGGGTGAAGAGGGAGTCAAGGCGATGCTAGTGGTGTAGGTGCATTGGCTCAGGAGGGACGGTGGGAGGGCTGCCCACATTCACAGGTGGACACAGCATTATCGGCACGGTAGCGGAAGAAACTCCAAATTGGAGCTTGGCCATGCTCTCTTCAAAGCTGGGTGGGGTCGGGCAACGAGATGATGTGATGGTGAAGACGTGGATGCACTGAATTGAATGGAGGTGATCGGTCGCTGGGTAAATTGAATGGCACGGCTCATGGCGACAGCAGAGGGAGAAAGAGAGAAAGAGAGAGACGGGGCGCGGCAGGTGGGCTCGGCTCATCCTTGCCTTGGTGGAATGCGGTCGGCGAGATCATGAAGGGCCACACGCAAGCGCTAGCAGGCAGGCGCGAGCGCTTCCGTCCAGCGTGGCCCGTGCGGCGGCAGTGTCTTAAATGACAAGGTGACGGCGAGCCCGACCACGTACGCGCGGCAGAGGCGACAACGCACGATGTGAGGACAGCGACAGCATCACGATGCAAGATGGGTCGGCAGTGCGGTGAGGCAGCAGTGGGCGGATTTGATGGCGAGGTGATAGCACTGGCAGTGACTTTGTCGTGGCACGGGCGGGCGGCAGCAGCTCTATGCGGTGGGGCCAGCGGTAGTCGAGCCACAGCTAGGCTAGAGGCGGCCACGGCTGGCCATGCGTGCACGCGTGACCAATGCGACAACGCCGAGCGCCCGAGAGTAGTGACCGCGCCCACGCGGCCAACCAGCCCGAAACTGTGTCGTGCATGAATTTTAAAGTGCCTATAAAAACTAAACAGTTGCTTCAGGAGCCAAACCATGTTCACCATGAGCTATAACACAACAACACCCCTTAACCCAATCTCTCAAATTAATTTGCTAAACATAGCAATGTCTAGCTGTTGACAGACTTGGAATTTTTCTAAGTTTTTGAGCTGAACTTGATTTCAATTTACAATTTCTAGGCTAGTAGAAATATTAGCTAGTAATATCATTTTTCGACAGCAAGTATTTCACTGTCATCTATAAAGTTTGTACTTTAAATTTTATTAAAGTATCTTACACATGTTCTATAGCATTTTTGTTCACTAAAAATTAGTTTTAAACCCTACTTGATATATATGAACTATTGAATCAAGTTTTGTTTAACATTTTTATTGATCATTTTCTGTTACCAGAAATTTATCTACAGAATCTATCACATGCATTAACACATAAACATGATGCTCATGACATATTTTAGTAAATGATTTAGTCTGTAACACCGAGCGTGTTACAATTCTCCCCCCCCCCCTTAAACAAAATCTCGTCTCGAGATTTCATGTGAGTGCCTAGTGTAGGAAAAAGATAAGAGTGAGCTTTTAACATAAGCTATTACCTCGGCACACCGGGGAGAAGATGGGGATAATGCTCCAGAATATAAATCTCTAGCTCCCAAGTTGCTTCATCCGCTGAATGATTTTGCCACCGGACTTTATAAAATTTCACCACTTTGTTTCTAGTAACTCTCTCTTTTTCATCCAAGATTTTGACAGGATGCTCTGTATAAGAAAGATCAGGTTGGAGAGGGAGTCCTTCAATTTCCACCACTTCCTTAGGAACTCGTAAACACTTCTTTAATTAGGAAACATGAAAGACATTATGTACTACTGACAAAATTTTCATAAGTTGGAGACGATAAGCAACTGTACCACATTGCTCCAAAATCTTATAAGGTCCGACATAACAAGGAGCTAACTTTCCATGGACTCCTAACCGATGCACACCTCTCATTGAGGATACCTTTAGGTACACATCGTCACCAACTTCAAACTGCAAGGGCCTTCTTCTCTTGTTCGCATAAGCTTTCTGATAGTCTGAGCCACTTTCAAATGACTATGAATAACACTGACATGTTCTCTTGCTTCTTTGATAAAATTAGGTCCAAAGTAACCACGGTCACCCACTTCAACCTAGTTAAGAGGTGTTCTGCATTTCTTGCCATACACAGTCTCAAAAGGTGCCATACGAATGCTTTCTTGATAGCTATTGTTATAAGAGAACTTAGCTAGAGTCAAGCATTCATCCCACTTTTTTGGATAAGAGATGACACAAGCCCTCAACATATCCTCAAGTACCTGATTAACTCTTTCTGTCTGACAGTTAGTTTGTGGATGATAAGCTGAACTTCTAAGAAGACGAGTACTAAGACATTTATGGAGTTGCTCCCAAAAACAAGAGACAAAGACTGACCCTCTATCAGAAACAATGGTAAGAGGAACTCCATCCAATGTTACAATCCGATCAAAATACAACTTAGCATGCTTCTTGGCTGAATACCTTATATTCATCGAGAGGAAATGAGCAGACTTGGTAAGGCGATCCATAATGACCCAAATAGAGTCATACCCCTTTGCCGTGCGGGGCAAACCCACAACAAAGTCCATGGAAATATCCTCCCATTTCTAAATAGGGATAGGCAAGGGCTGTAGAAATCTAGGCGTACGCATATGGTCCGCCTTAACCCTTCCACAAATGTCACATTCTGAGATGTATTTGGTAATGTCTTGTTTCATATTTGGCCACCAATACAAGTGACGCAAATCATGATACATCTTGTTACTTCCCGGATGAATGGATAATTTGGAGTTGTGAGTTTCACCCAAAATTTTTCTCCTAAGCTCATCACTTGAGGGAACCACCAATCGATTCTTGAACTTCACCACACCTTGATCATCAACACTGAAATGAGGATCACACCCTTCGGCAATTAACTTCTTGATATGCGGAATTTCTGAAGCATCTTGCCTTTGCTCTATAATAATTCACTCAAGTAAATCCGAGACTAGAGCAATATGGTTGAGAGACAAAGATTCTTGTTCAACTTGATGCGACTTCCGACTTAAGGCATCAGCCACCACATTAGCTTTTCTAGGGTGATAATGAACTTCTAAATTATAATCTTTGATTAACTCAAGCCACCTCCGTTGCATCATATTTAACTTGGATTGAGTGAAAATATATTTGAGGCTCTTGTGATCCGTAAAAATGTGCACTTTATTTCCCAACAGGTAATATCTCCAAATTTTTATAGCGTGCACAACTTCAGATAGCTCTAAATCATGGGTGGGATAATTCAACTCGTGTTTTTTTAGCTGACGTGAAGCATAAGCGATCACACGTTCGCCTTGCATAAGCACACATCCTAGTCCAGTCCTAGAGGCATCACAATACACATCAAATGGCCTATCAATATCTGGTTAGACAAGAACAGGAGCAGAGGTAAGAAACTTCTTCAGGGCTTAGAAAGCTTCTTCATAAGCCGGACTCCATACAAACTTGACATCCTTCTAGAGCAACTTAGTCATTTGTTGAGCTATTTTGGAAAAATCAAGGATGAAGCGTCGATAATACCCTGCGAGACCAAGGAACTGACGAATCTGATGCACTGACTTTGGAGATTTCTAATTTAACACATCCAAAGAGTGCCATCCTTCTATACAAAAATACCTGGACAACCCCATGGTGAAGAACTAGGACGAATGAATTCCTTCTCCAACAATTCTTCCAACCATTTCTTTATTTCTACCAGTTCTTTTGGAGCCATGAGGTAAGGACACCGTGAAATAGGAGCAGTACCAAGTTCTAGCTTAATGGAAAACTCCACATCCCTATCCGGAGGTAATCCAGGTAGATCTTCAGGAAACACATCTAGAAACTCACAAACCACAGGAATAGAAGCAAGAATAGGAGAAGCTTCAGTATGAGCAATGGCTGGCAAGGTGGGGACTGAAGGCATAAGGGGAGACATTCTATCCTTAGAAGAAGGAAGCTTCAAGTCAACAATTCTCTGCCTAAGGTTTAGGACTACCCCATACTTTCTCAACCAGTTCATTCCCAAAATTGCATCTATGCCTTGCTCAGGAAGCAACATGAACTGGAGATAATAAGAGTGAGTTGGTAGCACTAGTATCACCATGTCCGTCTGAGTTTTAACGCACAACTATGCACACGGAGCTCTGATTATGTGGCAGAACCGCCCAAAATAGCACGATTCCAGAGGCGCTCATCTTCCACCAAACACTAACCACCCCAAAAGCTGACTACATCGGACGGTTCCATCGAGCACACCCCAAGGGTGAACTTGAACCATCCATATTTTTCCTCTAGGATCCAATAATGAGAACGAGTTTATAATACTTAGTCTATTTCATACAACAAGAGTTCTTAAAAATACATTATTACATACCAAGTTCAAAGTGTGGAATTTAACAGCGAAATTAAATTAAACATCTAACGATAAGATACAAGGATCCGTCTGTGCCCAGCAGAAGAATCCTCCACACAACAGCCATTCCTCAAGCTGCACCTACAACATGGGTAAATAAACCCTGAGTACACAATGTACTTGCAAGACTTACCCGACTAGTGGTAATATTTTTCTGACTCCAAAGGATATGATAAGCTTTATGGTTTGTTGGGTTCCCATTTTGCAAAAAAGCATTACTAGTAGTGAATCCTTATGTATGTAGTTTATTAGCAGTCATGACTAATTCATTAGCTAACCATTCTAGGTAAGCACCTGTTCTACTTTTAAGCAATAGTTGAGCAATCAGATCCATTAATTCCCTTTCATCTTTCAGTTCTTACTATGGTGCTAGATCGTAGACAAGTCGTACCGTATTACACGGTGATTCGCAAACCAATATAGCCCAGCTGGGTATCCCAAAACACACACCCTACTTGTACCCCAGGCACAAGCAGGACCAACCCACCACTCTCCTGTCAAGGGGTCCAGGTCCCCGTCCAAACTTGGACTCCAAGCCCCCACACCTGAGTCCCAAACTCAGTGTGGTGCTTAGAAGTCCACCATCCCCGCCTCCAAGCAGTCGGTCCAAAAAGAGCAAGAACCCATGACAAGAGAGCAATGAGCCTTCCCGCTCCCATAAGTAAGTATGTGCTGAGGATAATAAGTCTATGACCTGACTAGAATCCAATGCAATGACCGGTCCTTATCCGACACGGACAGGGAAAATAGTGTAACCAAGCTATGCCCCATTGGCCATGGGACATAACCTGCCCGGTCTCCATTTTTCCTTTCACCATTTTATTCTGAGAGTGATAATAATAATCACCTATTGCGAGTAACGGCAGGTTACTCACGCTACCGATAGCCTAAGCATAGCAGCTACTCGAATCTGTACTAGTAGGACTCATAGGATAGGTATATCTATGCATGTGGTTTTCATAAAATTCCTATAACGTAAATGCACATCACATATATATATTCAGTGATTATAAAAAATAAGGGTTATGCACCGAGGCTTACCTTGGGCAGGCGTGGTGTCAGCTGAGTCAGTCAGTGGTGGCTTCGGGACCTCCTCCTGCACGAGAATCTCCTCCTCGTATTCCTCGACGATCTCCTCGAACTCGTGATTGCCGATGGTCATGATCACCGCCAACTCATTCTCTACATGCATACAATGATGATGCAACAGTTAGCATTTATGCAACAACAACTCTTAAAATAAGAATACGCATACTAAGCTACTAAGCTAGCTCTAATGACTAAGATACTAAGCTAACTATCATCTTTACCAAGCAAAGTGTTGGGTTCAACTAACAAACACCTAGCTTTACAAATTAAGGATATATCTTTATTTCTACAAATGATTTAATGTATATTTGAAACAAAGAGCATTTAACTACCCTTATGTTAAGTCTATTCTAAAGCTACAAAAATTACAGTGAGCACATAATAATACCTTGAACCTACTGTAAAATTTTCAAAGCTACAGCTATCACCATTTTGCCATAAAAATTCCTACAATACTTAACCTAATAATATTAAGCACTCTCAAATGATTTGATAGCTCTTGGTATTAACATGTATATATATGAACTAAATATACTAACAGATAGAGCACAATTTTAGGAACTTAACAAAATTGGTTTCATAATTTTTGGATACCTACATGATTTTATATGATTTATCAAAGATCAGCTCAGAAATACAGATGAAAAGCTATTTCTATTCTCCACAAAAAAGCTAAACTGATTTCGGCCCAACGTGGCCCACAAGGAGCAACGCGCTCGCGCTCGCGCGCGGAGGCCCACGGCTGTGGTGTGGCCCACGCGCAGAGGCGGCTCGCGCTGAGGAAGCCCGTGCGCGCTGGTACTCTTGCAAAACGCCCCTAGACTATGAAACCCTCAAATCTTTCTCCTCTTTACAACGGCAAGGCCCTCAGCCACCCCTGCGCGTGCCGGCACAGCAGGCGCGGTAATGGATGGTCACGCAGGCCAACTAAGGCACGCAGCGGCCCCGTTAGCGGGTTGGCCTGCATCTACGGTCCTAGCGCCTACACTTGATGAAGTTATGGGAGCAGTGGAGCTTGCGGGAGCGGTGGCCACGGTGAGCGGCCGTGTGCGACCGTGGCGACGTTGTACCAGACATCCTAGACCACCGCGTAGCTATTGGCTAGCATGTGAACAACCCCAGCTTACCCCGGTCATAGCTATGGTGATGGTTGAGGGAATGGTCAGCGGATAAGGGCTAGCCGCGAGCGACCGAAGGGGTGCAACGGCGCTTCAAGTCAGCGTAGCCATGTCAGCAGCTACGGCAAGGAGGTAGAGGTGCAAGTGAGGCACGCAGGGTGAAGTAGAGGTGGAGGTGAAGCTCGTGAGGCAGGTGGATTGGCGGGGAATGGTGCGGTGGGTGACTGCCCTCGTCCACGGCCGAATCCGGCCTTAATGGCATGGCGGAGGGAAAACTCCAAAATTGGAGCTCGGCGTGACACGGGTTAAGGCGAGGTAAGGTCAGGCAGCTAGACAACTCATAGGCGGAGCTAGAGAGGTAGTGAATCGACATGAGGTGACTTGTATCTGCCAAATTTAAGAAAGTGGCCTCGCCGGCCATGGCGACAGGGAAGAAAAGCCAATGAGGGGGAAGAGGTAGGTCTGGCTTGGTCCATCCTCACCTTGGCGGGGAGCGGTCGACGCTACCAGGGTGACACATGCACAGGAGCCAAAGCCAAAACATCTACGTGCAGGAGGTGGGGTAGCGTGGCAAGAGCGGCGACAACACCGTTAATGACAAGGCAACGACGCGAGACAGCAAGGGGCAAACCCATATGCTCGGAGACGCGATGGGCAGCAGTAGCAGCACATCGCGGTGACGTGACGACAGCGGCAGTGGCTGCGCTACGACGCGGCATGGTGGGCAGCAACAGCGCGATGACGTGATGACCACGGCAGCAGCTGTGCTACAACACGGTACAGAGGGCAGCAGCAGCGTGGCCATGGTAGCATCAAGGGTGGCAATGTGAGGCAGGGCAATGGGCACAAGATGGGGTAAGTGGCCCGCTATGACTAGCCTCAGCCAAGCCAAGGCGGCTCGACCGACCCAACGCGATGGCATGATGCCCGAGACGCGAGGCAGCAGTGGCAGATGCGACGCTAGCGTAGCACGGGATGGGGCAGGCGACAACAGCAGTGGCTTCGTCAAGCTATACTAGTCACATGGCATCTTCTTCTTCATGGCCGTGCCAGTCTCTGCTTGGGGGGAATCCGCATCCACCCCGCCGTCGTCCCCGGACTTAGCGTGCGCGCCACGTCTGGGCCCCTTAAATAGTAGCCGTGGGTGCTGTGCCACCCTTAGCTATCCCTAGAGCAGCCGCCCTGCCCCAGCTTCGCTTGCCACCGCTCTGTTGGATCTCGTCGGGGAGAAACCAGAGCCGCCGCCATTGACGCTGGCCGCTGCCTCGCCGTCGTTCAAATCCATCTGCCTTCCTTCGGTTTGAGGTGATGGGGCCGTAGTTGCCCTTTCCCCTCTCTCTCTCGGTCTCTGTGTTTCTCACACCGCCACCGATCTTCGCAGGAAGTCGCCGCCCGCCCCATCGAGCTGTACGTCATCATCGTTCATTCCCTGTCATCTAGAATCACCTAGGTGAGCTCGCCTTACCATGCTCTATCTCCTGATGTTTTTTCCGTTGAGTTTGGAGCTCGGAAACCCGCTTCCGGTGAAGTTCCGGTGAAGTGCTCACCGCCAGTCATGGCGTCGCCGCCTGGAAATAGTGCGCCGGCGACCTCATCTCTCTCGTGTCCTCACAGCCATCCATCCACCGATCTATGGCTGAGATTAGAACTTACCCTTTCATTGGCATATTTGCAAAAATGTCATTATAAATATTTAAGTCTTAACCCGTAGTCCCTGTCTTTCTTTCAAAAGAGACCCTCGAATTTTTGTTTATAGAACCCGTAGTCCATAGCACTTTTTCTAGAGTACGTTTTCTTCTTTGGAAAGCGTAGTTTCATCGGTTTGGATCCAAAATACGTTTTCACATATTTACAGTTTTGCCATTAATCTTGTTTTAGCCATAAAATCTCCGTTTTAACTCCGATTTGATCCGTTTAACTTACGTTAGGTTCGTAATTCCATAATCTACATGATTATACTACTGTTTAGAATGTTTTCAACTTTTAAAATTTGAGGTTAGATTTAATCTATTATTTTACGAAAGGAAATCTTGTTTAATTCATAACTTCTTCGTTTTAGCTCTGATTTTTGTGATCTTTGCGTCTGTGTGATCGTAGCGAGACGTAGATTCATTTTACAAACTTTTCATATTGATTTTATGCTGATTGGTGTATTGTTCTAATCTATAGCTTTTGTTTGCTATGCATGATTGTATGGATGCCTGTGTGGTGCTGTTTGACCTCGAGTAGACTATGAGTTTTGTGTTGGTGATCTAGAGTAACTCTTTGAAGATCGATACCAGCAACGATACTTTGAATGAAGGCAAGTATAATATGAGGCTCCTTGTTACCTATTCACTTTAATGCAATCTCAATTCATATGCATGTGTTAATGAACAGCTTGGAGTCTACCTACCTTGATATTGATTATCTTATCCTTGATTTACCTATGGGTTTTGCATGTGGGTAGTATGCTCAGTTTGCTCCAACTAATATTGATTAAGGAATACCACTAAAGATATATGCAATATGGTATTAAAAGATGTTTTTAGCAACATGGAACCAAGGGGGCTAGAGCATTGGGTCTTTTCTTATGGTGCTCTAGTTTCTCTCCATAAGGACTCATCTTTAAGTGACAACCCAGGACTTACAGTACAACCATGAGGACCACATGGCTCTGGTCTTAGTCTACTACCTTACTCTTTCTAGTTTGTAGCAGTTTACCAAAAGGGCAAGAGGGGCATACCAAGCTAGGTATGGGCCACATCCCTAGGGTGTGTACTATGCTATGTGTATCAATGCCACTTTTGGAGATGACTCCATAACACTTGGGAGATGGAATCCTTAGCGTCTGCTCCTTATTGGAATGACTGGGGAAAAGCTTCGTAGTGTACCCTGCCTGCTCACCTTGAAAGTGTTTTGGGAGTAATTAACCCGGGCATATGGGCTACACGACTCGTGGTGAAAGTGTACAACGTCTGCATAGTGTAAAACTGGTATATCAACTGAGCTCACGGTCATGAGCGGCCTGGATCCTTACCGAATAGTTGGGTACTCGGGTGGTTTGGGTTATGATTAAAATTGCTAATATCTCTAATTATTCACATTTGGGAGCCTAAGCATAACTTAGCAACTTATGATTAATACTAAAATATGACCAACTAAAAGTGCTTACCCCAGTTCAGCCGTGTTAAACCTTTTGAGCCTGCATCCCCTCATGTTATGCTTGCTAAGCGGTAGTAGCTTACGCTTGTTTCATTTTAATACTTTGGCAAAATCCCAGATGGGTACTAGATGGAGGTTCTTCAGTGGAGTTTTTCAAGAGGTGTTAGGCTTGTGATCAACTAGTTGACGATTCCTGTGGTGTTGGAGGCTTTGCCCGAAGAATGGAGTTATAGCATATACTGTAAAGTAAGATTATGTCTTTTGTAACAAATACCTATGCGCTATGTAATAGAGGCATTGTCTTTGGTATTACCCCTTCATTTATAGCTATATGTGTGAATTGAATTTCTAGGCACACATATGGTGTGTATCTAGTTCTGTCCTTAAAACCAGGTGCTACAAAATGGTATCAGAGCTATGTCAACTGTAGGACGCAAGCCTAGTTAGAAAATGGTCGTTTTAAGGTTCAGAATTTGATATGAAATCCTTAGTCTATAAACCTTGCAATTTTCTTCTATGCTATATTGTTGTCTTTGCTGTTCATCTCCTCCTTGCTACTAAAAAAACTCTTGTCCCTATCTCCATCCTTGCTTTGAGTTGCTTTTAGAGCTATCACTTACCACATTCTTGCGTAAAATGAAGGTGAAGCTATAGAGTTTTTAACCCTTAATACAACAAGAACGTTAGTAACGTGAGTAGAGTCATTGAGTCCTAATGCTTGAATTGTGAACCTGTAATGTTTGAATGGTTGTCTTGATGTTCATGCTTGATTTGGATCTTTGTAATTATTACAATGATTTTGTGGGTTATGCTCACAATTTCATTTAGTTTACATGATAAGGCATAAGGACCAATGATTAAACAGTTGGGTTGTTTTTTCTCATCTCTATGCGTGTTGTTTTCCAAGCGGTCAGTGTTCATCGGGGTATATCTCGAAAGGCAGATGCCCAAAAGTCATGAAAGTTTTATGGATGAAAGTAGACTTCTGTATCTTTCATATGCCACTGGAACCACCTCCATATCTATTATGGTTGGGAGTTATGACCTCTACAAGTTGAAGTTTCTGCACTGTCTAGGAGTTTGAACAGTTTCGGTTGTGTTCTGTTTCTGACTAACTTAACTACAGAATCTGGCAAGGTGGTTTATACGAAAGTTGTAGAGAATTTCATAAGCTTGCTTTTGGATTGTGGATACAACCAATAATTGTGCTAAATGTTGTAAATAGATGGTTTCTACCAGGAGAAGTGCTTCACGAGATGCTAGAAGGAATGCCCCTAATGCTAATCCACCGCCACCAAATCCTCCAACTATAGAGCAATCTATGACGATACAGACTTAATTGCTACAGACCTATGTTTAGAATGTATGCATCAACCCACATCAAGCACCACCAAGGGATAAGCGTGGTGAATTTATGAAGGGACATCCACCGACATTCTCTCATGCAAGCGACCCATTAGAAGCTGATGACTGGCTTAGAGCTGTAGAGCGGCAACTTAACATAGCTTAGTGTAATGACCATCAAAAAGTGCTTTTTGCATCCGGTCAACTTCAAGGAGCAGCTTCAGACTAGTGGGAATTATTTTAGGTTGGGAAAGATGTAATTCAGATTTATTGGGAAGATTTCAATACTGCCTTTAGATCTTATCATGTTCTAGAAGCTTTGGTGGAGATCAAGGAGGAGTTCCTCAACTTGAAACAAGGTTCCATGACAGTGTGTGAGTATCAGAACAAATTCACTCAGCTATCACGTTATGCTCCAGGAGAGGTGGTTAATGATGCTAAGAAATAGAAACACTTCTTGAAAGGATTAAATGATGGACTTCAACTGCAGTTGATGACTGTTGAGTATCCTGATTTCTAAACTTTGGTGAATAGAGCCATTTTGATTGAGAACAAGCGTCGGGAAATGGAAGAGAAGAAAAGGAGAATCCAAAGCCAATTTGTAGGTAGCAACACACGCCCTCGCTACACTCCCCAGCAAGAATTTTAGCAGAGATACCAGGAACCAACTAGTCAGTGGGATTTTGATCCTCCTCAACAACTCCCTCAACACCAGCAAGAGCAACAGTATGTGAACCAGAGTACACCTCAAGAACCCCTCGTCAACTCCCCAATGAAGGATAGTGTGCCCAACACCCCCTCTTTAGGGAAGAAGTGCTATCGCTATGGTGAACCCGGTCATTATGCGAGTCAGTGTCCAAAGAAGCCGAACAAGCAACAATCCCGCAACAGAAACCATAAACAGCGGAACCATGTGCAAGGTAGAGTCAATTATGTGACAATAGAATCTACACAAGAAGCCCAGATGTTGTGTTTG
The DNA here is from genome assembly GCA_904845875.1 of Miscanthus lutarioriparius. NCBI lineage: Eukaryota > Viridiplantae > Streptophyta > Magnoliopsida > Poales > Poaceae > Miscanthus > Miscanthus lutarioriparius. The sequence continues at coordinate 47,449,132 of CAJGYO010000019.1, forward strand.
GCACGTGTCTAGTCAACTCTAGCCCTGCATCAGTTTTGTTTGATTCGGGAGCTTCACATTCCTTCATTGCACATCGTTTTGTTAAGGAGCAAAATATACCAAAGTGTCCTATGAAGAAACAGATGTTAGTTGACTCACCTTGTGGGGATATGCAAGCTACTCTAATGTGTCCCAGTGTAAGAGTTGAAATAAGGGGGGTAGAGTTTTTGGCAAATCCGATTGTGCTGAAGTCTTCAAGAATAGATGTAATTCTTGGAATGGATTGGCTAAATCCACGAAAGGCTATTATCCAATGTGAGAATGGTACAGTACACTTGACATCCAAGTCAGGAGAAGAAGTTATATGCAAGGCAACTACAATGACAAGAGAGGTGTGCAGTGTCAATCAGATGGAAGGTGCAACCATAGATAGGACCAAGGTTGTTAATGAGTTTCCAGATGTTTTTCCTGATGATTTGTCGGGTATGTCGCCAGATTGTGATATTGAGTTTATTATTGAGCTTTTGCCTGGAACTGCACCTATAGCCAAGAGACCATATCGGATGGGAGTCAATGAGCTAGAGGAACTTAAGAAGTAGTTAAAGGAGCTATAGGATAAAGGTTTCATACGCCCTAGTTCTTCACCATGGGAAGCCCTAGTTATATTTGTTGAGAAGAAAGATGGTACGCAGAGGATGTTTGTGGATTATCGTTCTCTCAATGAGGTAACCATCAAGAACAAGTATCCTTTGCCTAGAATTGATGATCTGTTTGATCAATTATGAGGTGCTTGTGTGTTCTCTAAGATTGATCTTCGCTCTGGTTATCATTAGTTGAGGATTCATTCATCGGACATTCCCAAGACTACCTTTACTACTCGGTATGGATTATATGAGTACACAATTATGTCTTTTGGATTGACTAATGCCCCTGCATACTTCATGTATATGATGAATAAGGTGTTTATGGAATATCTCGACAAGTTTGTTGTGGTCTTCATTGATGATATTCTAGTCTTCTCCAAAATAGAAGTAGAATATGAAGATCATCTGAGATTAGTTCTGCAAAAACATAGAGAACATCAATTGTATGCTAAACTAAGCAAGTGCGAGTTCTGGCTGAAGGAAGTCTCTTTTCTTGAGCATGTTATCTCTAACGGTGGAGTAGCTGTGGATCCCAAGAAGGTTAGTGATATGTTGAGTTGGAATCCGCCTCAAGATGTAAGTGAAGTCCAGAGTTTTCTAGGAATAGCTGGATATTATCGGATGTTCATTGAAGGTTTTTCTAAGATTGCCAAGCCTATGACATCGCTATTGGAGAAGAATGCTAAGTTTGTATGGACTAAGCAATGCCAAGCTAGTTTTGAAGAGTTGAAGAAAAGGTTGACTACAGCTCTAGTGCTGGTACTACCAGATCTGAACAAGAGTTTCTCCATCTACTGTGATGCATCTCGACTTGGTCTAGGTTGTGTTCTTATGCAAGAAGGACGAGTAGTGGCTTATGCATCTAGGCAACTAAAGAAGCATGAACTAAATTATCCCACCCATGATTTGGAGTTAGCAGCTGTGGTTCATGCATTGAAGATTTGGAGACATTATCTTGTTGGGCATAAGTGTGACATTTATACAGATCACAAGAGTTTGAAGTACATTTTCACTCAGTCAAATTTGAACTTGAGGCAACGCCGTTGGTTAGAGCTAATCAAGGACTATGATTTGGAGGTACACTATCACCCTAGCAAGGCAAATGTTGTAGCTGATGCTTTAAGCCAAAGGAGCTATGTTAATGTAGCTCTAGTGACACAGTTACCTAAGGAATTATGTGCTGAATTCGAGCATCTTAATTTGGGAATAGCTGCTAATGCGATGGAATTGGAAGTGGAACCTACACTTGAACAAGAGATCCACAAGGGTCAGTTAGAAGATAAGAAAATCAAGGAGATAGTAGAACTTATCACAATTGGCAAAGCATTGGGTTGTCAATTGGATGATCAGGGAACAGTGTGGTTTAGAAAGAGAATATGTATGCCAGAGATAAAGTCCATTCGAGAGATGATTCTAAGAGAAGCCCATGACTCAGCATACTCTATCCATCTAGGTAGTACTAAGATGTACCTAGATCTGAAGGAGAAGTACTGGTGGTATGGTTTGAAAAGAGATGTGGCCGAGTATGTAGCAATATGTGACACATGTCAGCGAGTTAAGGCAGAACATCAAAGACCAGCGGGTTTACTTCAACCTATGAAGATACCTGAGTGGAAGTGGGAAGAAGTTGGTATGGATTTCGTTATTGGATTACCACGCACTCAAAGTGGTTATGACTCAATTTGGATAATAGTAGATCGGTTGACTAAGGTTGCCCACTTCATATCGGTCAAGACTACATATACGGGTGCAAAGTTGGTAGAATTATACATGCAACGGATAGTATGTTTGCATGGAGTTCCTAAGAAGATTATGTCAGATAGAGGTACTCAGTTTACATGACACTTTTGGAAGAAATTGCATGAGTCTATGGACACTAAGTTGAACTTTAGCTCAGCTTATCATCCACAAACTGATGGACAAACAGAGAGAACTAATCAGATCTTAGAGGATATGTTAAGAGCTTGTGCTTTGCAATATGGTACAAGTTGGGATAAGAGTTTGTGTTATGCTGAGTTCTCCTACAACAATAGCTACCAGAAGAGTCTCAAGATGGCACCATTCGAGGCACTATATGGTAGAAAGTGTAGAACTCCATTGTTTTGGAATCAAACAGGAGAAAGTCAAGTGTTTGGACCTGAGATTCTCAAGGATGCTAAAAGGCAAGTGCAGACTATCAGGGAAAACTTAAGAGTGGCACAATCAAGATAGAAGAGTTATGCTGACACTCGGAGAAGGGAATTGGTTTTTGAAATAGGGGATTATGTTTACCTAAAGGTGTCACCTATGAGAAGTGTGAGAAGGTTTAATATGAAAGGAAAGTTAGCGTCAAGGTATATTGGACCTTTCAAGATTCTAGAGAGACATGGAGAAGTAGCTTATCAGTTGGAATTGCCCGAGAGTTTGTTAGGTGTACACGATGTGTTCCATGTGTCTCAATTAAAGAAGTGTTTGCGTGTACCTAAGGAGCAGATACCGTTAGAGGAGCTTATAGTTAAGGAAGATCTCACCTATGAGGAGTTTCCGGTAAAGATTTTGAAGACCGCAGAAAGGGTTACAAGGAGCCAAGTTATAAAGATGTGTAAGGTTCAGTGGAATCGGTATACGGAAGATGAGGCTACCTGGGAAAGAGAAGAGGAATTGAGGAAAACATGCCCGCAGTTATTTGAGTAAGCATCGTCCGAATCTCGGGTACGAGATTCATTTTAAGGGGGGTAGAGTTGTAACACCCTAAAATTTGCAATTTTTTAAAATAGGTGGATTGATTTAATTATGTATCTTGGTGAGCATTTAAACTTAGAAAAGTAATAATTTTTATTAAGTTAAAAACAAATATAAGGTCTACATACGTGTTTGTGCATTCATGCCACTGCACATTATTTTTGCATTGTGTGGTTTGAACCCGCTCTCTTCCCTTCTTCACTCATGGGCCACTCAGGCCGAAGCCCGGTGTGCCACCGAAGGCCTAGCTGGCCGCTTCCTCACGCCAGCCCGCTACCGTCTTTCCTCTCTCCCTTGCGCGGCCCAGCTCTCGGTCTAGCCGAAGGTCCACGTTGCCCACGCCGCTTCCTTCTTCCGCACCCTGAGTCGCTAACGTGCTGGTCTCGCTCATCAGCCGCGCTGCGTCGCTCGCGCACCCTCTCTCTTTCGCTGACGTGTTTGGCCCACCAGTCACATGGCGTCGTCTTCTTTGTGGCCGCGTCGATCTCTGCTTGGGGGGAATCCACATCCACCCCGCCGTCGTCCCCGGCCTTAGCGTGTGAGCCACGTCTGGGCCCCTTAAATAGTAGCCGTGGGTGTCGCGCCGCCCTTAGCTATCCCTAGCGTAGCTGCCCTGCCCCAGCTTCGCTTGCCACCGCTCTGTTCGATCTCGCTGGGGAGAAACCAGAGCCGCCACCATTGACGTTGGCCGCTGCCTCGTCATCATTCAAATCCGTCCGCCTTCCTTCGGTTTGAGGTGATGGAGCCATAGTTGCCCTTTCCCCTCTCTCTCTCTGTCTCTGTGTTTCTCACACCATCGGCGATCTTTGTAGGAAGTCACCGCCCACCCTGTCGAGCTATACGTCATCACCGTTCATTCCCGTTCATCTAGAATCACCTAGGTGAGCTCGCCTTACCATGCTCTATCTCTTGGTGTTTTCCCCATTGAGTTTGGAGCTCAGAAACCTGCTTCCAGTGAAGTTCTGGCGAAGTGCTTGCCGCCAGTCATGGCACCGCCGCCTGGAAATAGTGCGCCGGTGACCTCATCTCTCTCGTGTGCTCACAGCCGTCCATCCACCGATCTACGACTGAGATTAGAACTTACCCTTTCGTTGGCATATTTGCAAAAAGGTTAGTATAAACATTTAAGTCTTAACCCGCAGTCCCTGTCTTTCTTTCAAAAGAGACCCTTAGATTTTTGTTTATAGAACCCGCAGTCCATAGCACTTTTTCCAGAGTATGTTTTCTTCTTTGGAAAGCGTAGTTTCATCGGTTTGGATTCAAAATACGTTTTCACCTATTTACAGTTTTACCACTAATCTTGTTTTAGCCATAAAATCTCCGTTTTAACTCCGATTTGATCCGTTCAACTTGCGTTAGGTTCATAATTCCATAATCTACATGATTATACTACTGTTAAGCATGTTTTAAACATTTAAAATTCAAGGTTAGATTTAATCTATTATTTTACTAAAGGAAATCTTGTTTAATTCATAACTTCTTTGTTTTAGCTCCTATTTTTGTGATCTTTGTGTCTGTGTGATCGTAGCGAGACGTAGATTCGTTTTACAAACTTTTCATCTTGATTTTACACTGATTGGTGTACTGTTCTAATCTATAGCTTTTGTTTGCTATGCATGATTGTATGGATGCCTGTGTGGTGCTATTTGACCTCGAGTAGACTATGAGTTTTGTGTTGGTGATCTGGAGTAACTCTTTAAAGATCAAGACCAGCAGCGATACTTTGAATTAAGGAAAGTGTAATATGAGGCTCCTTGTTACCTATTCACTTTAATGCAATCTTAATTCATATGCATGTGTTAATGAACAGCTTGGAGTCTACCTACCTTGATATTGATTATCCTATCCTTGATTTACCTATGGGTTTTGCATGTGGGTAGTAAGCTTAGTTTGCTCCAACTAATATTGATTAAGGAATACAATTAAAGATATAAGCAACATAGTATTAAAAGATGTTTTTAGCAACATGGAATCAAGGGGGCTAGAGCATTGGGCCTTTTCTTATGGTGCTCTAGTTTCTCTCCATAAGGACTCATCTTTAAGTGACAACCCAGGACTTATAGTACAACCATGAGGACCACATGGCTCCGGTCTTAGTCCAGTACCTTGCTCTTTCTTGTTTGTAGCTGTTTACCGAAAGGGCAAGAGGGGCATACCAGGCTAGGTATGGGCCTCATCCCCTGGGTGTGTATGTACTATTCTGCGTGTATTAGTGTCACTTTTGGAGATGACTCCATAACACTTTGTAACGTCCCGCCTCCTCGAGTATGGTTAAGTATGGCTCTGATACCAACTGAAACGACCCCGATTTCTGCGAAGGGAAATCCACAGTGTCGAAGTGTAATAAGACTGTTGTATATCATATTACTCAAATTCCAGTCGAATATCACATCCATACAACGATAATATCAGAGTACAAATAGTGCAGAATTACATAAATTTATTACATCGCCGCATTGGCGGAATCAAAAGTAGCATTCATTCAGAACAGCTTGAAGATAAGATCGCAAAACTCGAGCGTAGGAACGAACCCCTCAACCGTCCAACTCCTCGGAGCTATACTCCTCAGCAGAACCTGTGTGCCAAAATTTATTAGTACGATTTGTACTGGCCACTCCCAACCTTATGAGCATTGCTTTGTGGAAATTGGATGCAAGTTGGATATACTCAAAAGGAATCTATAAGGCTGGGGTTTCCTATGTATTTAGCATATCAAGTACATAATAGCAGTTGGTCAAGTTTTAACACCATTCCCACACCCGTTCCACCCCATTCCCATTCCAGAGCCAGGTTTCGATCCTGGGATCGATATACCACCATCTCCACACCATCACCATACCACACCCATACCACCGCTCAGTCGACAGGCCAACTCCCTCTCGGCACTGTCTCAAGGCCCATAGCCCCTGGCTACGCCTGAACACTCACTCTTGGGGGGAGAAGAGAAGGACTCATCTCACTATCTAGTTTAAGCGAAACCCAGGAAAGGTCCATAGCCGACGAGTCGGCATATGTATCGATCGATCAACCATACACTCTACAGAGATTTTACATAACCACAAGATCCGCCTTCCTTGCTGACCATCGTCAACTGGGCTGATTCTGGCCGCTTGCTAGCCTAGGATAATGCCACTCTACCATTCAACCCTGGTACACCCCAAGTCTAGTCTGGGGTGGCTGAAACTGTGAGTCATGAGCCGGGTCCACAAGGTATCCATGAAGTCTCAGAAGGGTGTGGGGGAAATCCTCCGCACCCCGTACCTCCCTCACACTGTCCGCTATCAACCTAGCAGTAGTGGCAATATCCTACCAAGTAGTCCGGCCGTCCCGCACCATATAGGGCGAGTGGTACGTAAGGCTTCCCGGTGAATCTTAGTACTAGTAAGTCCTTAGGGATGACCAAGTCAGAATGTCTTCATCAGGGTTTCCATTACCGTGCCACCACAGCACCTCCACCCTAGGCTCCTCCCATCACAAGATCACACCTAGGGCCACCTCATGTACCTTTTACCCACCACAGGTATCCATTCCTGGGGTGCCCAGGTAGCACCCCACGGCAAGACTTGCCCCAGGCTCGTCGTATAATCTAACTTGGTCGACACAACCCTCACCCTCCACGCACCCAAGTCACACACGCAACACTCTCCCCATAGTCCAGATAACACCAGCTCTCCACCACACACCATGTAGTGCAAATGTAGTAGAAGTAATAAGCAATGAAATATAGTAGCAAGCGTGTGACTAGCCTAATAGCAGGGTGAGCAGGGGTAAGGTTGCGTCAAGGCAAAGGCCATCAAGAAAGCATACTACCATGCAAGTCCTATCATGGTGTGATCATAACAATAAGGTAAAGCACTAGCATTTCTTATTTTAGCCATGCGTAATAGGTGCTATGAGATTGGGTGGGATGTGGCACCTTTAGTGTAGTTGTCTCCTTACTCCTCACGGTACTCACGATCCTCGTCCGTCTGGTTCTCCTCCGAGTCTGCAAACGATCGCATTATAGTCGCGTTAGCGACGTCTATAGAATAGCACAAAGAAGCAATGAAAATACAAAAGAGCCAAATGCACTCAAACATGGGTTCATTACGTAGAGCTCGATTTTAGATGAATTTTGGTCCTAGCTTCGTATTTTTCTGAGGTCATATGAATTAGTTATGAATTTCCGAAGTTTAAATCATTTCTGAAAATGGAAAAGGCTGAATTAATCCTGGGCTGACATGTGTCATGCTGTGGTTGGTCCATGTGGCTTGCTGACATCAGCATGACATCAGCATCACAGTTCCAAGCTGACAGGTGGGGTCCAGTTGACGTCAGCATGACGTCTTCATGACATCATCAACGTCATCCATTCCGACAGATGGGGCCAGAGGCTATTGGGTTACTGACAGGTGGGTCCAGTCAAAGTCAACGTCAGTCAACGGCTAGTCAACGGTCAACAGTTAGGGTCACTAACGTGTGGGGCCTGGGCTGCTGACGTCAGTAGCTGATGTCAGTGTGACGTCAGCATGACGTCACCCCGGCTGTGCTGGCTTCTAACGTGTGGGTCCAGAGTGTCCGTGCCACTGACATGTGGGGCCAGGTCAACGGTCAACGTTGACCAGTCACCGGTCAACACAGACTGGGTCTCAAACGGGCTCCGGCGGGCTTCGGGTTGGGCCTGTCTGGGCCGGGCCAGGCCGGACACGTGGCAAGCTGTGGCGTTGCCACGTCACGGCCGTGGGCCTCTACTTGGCTTCGTCCACAGTTCGCGGCGTGGGCGTGGCTCACGGTGGACCAGGAGGTGCTGGTCCATGGACTGCAGACAGGTCTACGGTGGACCGAATCCACCCTCCTTCTCTCAGGCGCGGTCCTTGTGCACCGGGTGCACTCGCGGGTGGCCGGCGAGGGGGGTGTTCCCCTGTTTCTCCCATGGCGGTGCTCCTACCGGCGGTGAGCTCGCTGTGAGCCTCTGTGGCAGTGCTGGTGTCCAATTGGGGAGGGGAAAGGCTTCCCCGGGCCGCGGCGATCATGATTCTGGGTTCTAAGTGGTGGTCGGGGCCTTCCAGGGCGTTAGCCACGACGGCTAGTGGCTCGGTAGTGCTCGCCGGTGGCGAGGTCGCATACAAAGGTTCTCCAGTGGCTAAGCTGGGCAGATGAGGGCTTCTGCGGTTCCGTGGGTGCACAGCGAAGGCGTCCAGGGCTCAAGGCGAGGCTACGGGTTCCCAGGTGGCCGGTAGGGACATCCCAGTGGCCACGGCGATCATGAAGACGACGGCGAGGCACGCGGGTGTGCTATGGGGCTCTGGTGGGGTGGTCACGGTGTGGTCGCGGGTGTGTGCGTGGGTGCATGTGTTTCCAGCGGTCGGAGACGGCCTTGGCCTACACGCTCCCGGTGTGGAGCGCCATGGCCGAACAGCAAGGTTCGGCGGCGAGCAGAGGAAGAACCGAGGCTCACCGTTGGTGTTGGAGTCGAATGGATAGAGGTGCAGTGGCGGGTTGTGGCCGTGTAGCTCTGGATGCTGTGCAGTGCCGTGCGGCGTTGTGGCGTCGTCCTTGCTCCGGCGGCTTTAGAGGTGCTCCGTCGGTGGCTCCTTCTTCTTTCTCCCGCTCCCTTCCTTCTTCCTCTCTTGGCTCTCTCTCTTGGCTTGGGTGTGCAGAGGATAGCCACAAGGTGGTGGCGGGGCATTGAGAGCTCGGGGCGCTAGGGCAACTGAGGCTAGGCTTTTATAGCCGAGCACCAAGCTTCCATGGCGGACGGTGATCGATTGGTGGAGAGACGGGCGAGGCATCCTACGGTGGCGCGAGGTTGCGTGGGCGCAACGCCAAGGAGACAGGGGCATGCCCCGGGCGTGACCCCCTGGCCCGCCCCTGCCAGTGCTGTCGGGGCTCGGTCGGAGAGGGGAATTAGCGTGAGCGGTCGAGGGCGTGGCATGGAGAAGATGAACAGGAGGGTTGACATGCGGGGCCTGTGTGGCAGCGGCAGCAGGCGAGCGGAGGGCGTGCGGGCGTGCTGGGCCGACTGGTGGGCCGGGCGCGTGTGCTGGGGAGATGGGAAAAAGGGGGGGGGGGTTGGCAGGCAGGTTGGGCTGGCTGGCTGGCGCGGGCCGAGCAGGCCGAGCCTGCGAGGCCTTCTTCTTCCCTTTTTCTTTTTCTGTTTTATTTTCCTTCTTATTTATTTGAATTCAATTTTGATTTTTAAATTTGGATTCCAAATTGGTGCACCAAATTCATTGGAGTTTTGATATGAGGCCCACAACATACTTATATAAATACTAGGAATTTATTTAGCTATTTTGTATAATAAAACTAGGTGTGGTTTTCGTTATACAAATGCAGAATTAGTTTTTCTCTTTAAACCTTTATTCCTTGGTTTGAATTTTAATTATTTCATGGTTTATTATTTTATTGGAGTTGTTAAGCATATCATAACTCAAATGGAAATCCAAATCACATTTTGAATTAACAATGTATGCAATACTTTATTTGTTAGAACTTAAATAAACACAATTAACTAGTGACATGCCATGCTTATGTGTTAACTTGGATTGGGGTTGGGCCTACTGTATTTCTTAGGTTGGTTTTCTATACATGACACTCATCATGACATGGAAGTTCTAAGAAAAAAATTGTAGTTGGTATTTTTGGTGTGTGGATTTTTGGGTTGTTACACACTTGGGAGATGGAATCCTTAGCGGCTGCTCCTTATTAGAATGACTGGGGAAAAGCTTCATAGTGTACCCTGCCTGCTCACCTTGGAAGTGTTTTGGGAGTAATTAACCTGGGCATATGGGCTACACGACTCGTGGTGAAAGTGTACAACCTCTGTATAGTGTAAAACTGGTATATCAGCCGAGCTCACGGTCACGAGCGGCCTGGATCCTTACCGAATAGTTGGGTACTCGGGTGGTTTAGGTTATGATTAAAATTGCTAATATCTCTAATTATTCACATTTGGGAGCCTAAGCACAACTTAGCAACTTATGATTAATAATAAAATATGACCAACTAAAAGTGCTTACCGCAGTTCAGTCGTGTCAAGCATTTTGAGCCTGCATCCCCTCATGTTATGCTTGCTAAGCGGTAGTAGCTTATGCATGTTTCATTTCAATACTTTGACAAAATCCCAAATGGGTACCAGATGGAGGTTCTTCAGTGGAGTTTTTCAAGAGGTGTTAGGCTTGTGATCAACCAGTTGACGATTCCTGTGGTGTTGGAGGCTTCGCCCGAAGAATGGAGTTATAGCATATACTGTAAAGTAAGATTATGTCTTTTGTAACAAATACCTATGCGCTATGTAATAGAGGCATTGTCTTTGGTATTACCCGTTCATTTGTAGCTATATGTGTGAATTGAATTTCTGGGCAAACATATGGTGTGTATCTGGTTTTGTCCTTAAAACCAGGTGCTACACCCTGGCTAGGCCAGAGGCCGTGCACGGTAGCACATGCAAGCGTGACCCTAGGCACGACGCGGGGTGGCCACGCGGTGACCGCGCCCACGGCGCCAGACCGCTCGAGACAGTGACATGCATGAATTTTAAAGCGTTCAACACGACCAAACGGTTGCTTTAGGACCTAAGCCATCTTCACCATGCTCAAGATGGCACATGAGACTGCCAAATTGAGCTATAACGCTACACCACTCCATAACCCAATCTCTCACAATAAATTGCTAAACATGGCAGTGTCTAACTGTTGGTGGACTTGAAAATTTCTAAGTTTTTGAGCTGAATTTGATTTCCATTTGCGATTTCTAAGCTTGTGGAAATATTAGCTAGTAATATCATTTTTCGACCGCAAGTATTTCATTGTCATCTACAAAGTTTGTACTTCAAACTTTATTTAAGTATCACATACATGTCCTATAGCATTTTTGCTTAATAAAAATTGGTTTTAAACCCTAAGTGATATAACATGACTATCGAATAAAGTTTCGTTTCGCATTTTAGTTGATCATTTCGAGTTACAGAAATTGATCTACACACTTTATCACATGCATTAACACATAAACATGATGCTCATGACATGTTTTAGTAAATGATTTATGGTGTAACACCGAGGGTGTTATAAATCTACCCCCCTTAAACAAAATCTCATCCTGAGATTTCATGTGCCAAGTGTGGGAAAAGAGATAAGAAATAAATTCTGATTTAAACAATTACCTCGGTGAACTAGAGTGAAGGTGGGGATAATTCTTCAAGATATAGCTTTCTTGCTCCCACGTTGCTTTGTCCTCCGAGTGATTTTGCTACTGAACTTTATAAAACTTCATCACATTGTTTCTAGTCACTATTTCTTTTTCATCTAAGATCTTGACAGGATGCTCAATATAAGACAAGTCGGGTTGGAGAGTGAGTCTTTCAATTTCCACCGCTTCATCAGGGACCCACAAACATTTCTTCAACTGGGAAACATGGAAGATATTATGTACTGCTGATAAAATATCCGGGAGCTGGATACGGTAGGCAGCAGAACCACAATGGGCCAAAACCTTGTAAGGTCCAACATAGTGAGGGGCTAGCTTTCCACATACACCAAAGTGATGTACACTGTAACACCCCAGGTGTTTGGCTTCCACAATTGCACTTGCATTTCATAAACATGAGCATCATTCATCCATTATGAGTTCATATTGCATGAAACATGCTCTTGAAACATTGTAGCATATGGTCATATATCATGTATGTTTGTTTATGAAATGAATAGGGTGCAACACTCAAGTGCAACATATACAACACACTTTAGTGAAACATGGTTAGTTAGTACTATGCAACAAGATCATGAAACATGTGAAACATGACTATGAAACAATTGTAACATTTCATGTGTTTTTCATTGTTTCAGTACATACCTTGCTTGATTCTTGTGTGACCAATGTATGGTGTGGCTAAATATCCTTCTAAGAACCTTAGTCGTACTTAGAATGTCATTAGGAACAATGTTCATGTTGATCATTTTGCCTAATTAGGTTTCCAAGTCATGGTTGACCAAATTGGACCCCTAGAGCTCCTGTGTTTGACTGTTTAAAAAGTGTAGCTTAGGATGTTTGCATGTCTGAGCAACCTAAAGCAAAGTTGTAGAGAATTATATGTGGAACAAAAGTTCTTTTATGACCATCTCATGAAAATGTGCACAACATGTTAAAAAATGGCCCACAAGTCAGGATTTAAAGCTGTTTCAACAATTGAAAATTTTTCTAAGTGTTATACTGGATTCCAGTTTCATGAAGACGACTTTGGAGCCATGTAGATTGAAATCTATGGCAAATTAGCTCGAGCTCCAATTAGGAAACTTGTAGTACTCATGTAGGTCTCCAACTTTGTTAATTACAACTTAACCTGGATCGCCACGGATTAAGAGATCTATTGTCGACAAGTTTCGCTGTCAGTCGGTGTTTGGATCACTGAATGGCGAGCTACCGTGTTCACCGATTCAGAAATCAGCCGCCGCGTGGGTGACGCTCGTCGCCGGTTGTCTGACCACACGGCCACGCGCCGTGGACGCCCTGGCAAGGCCAGCCACGACGGGCACACTCACACGCGCCTACTCGACCTGTTCGCAGCTCAATTTTTCATTTGCATCGCCTCCACCGCAAGCAGCGACCGAGCTCAGCGCCCGCCATTGCTGCCGAGCGAGCTTCGCCGTTGCCGAGCTCGTGAACCACCGCAAAAACGCGAACTCCGTCTTCACCATAGCTCCGCCATGTCCTCCTCTACCTTCTCCACCTCCTAGCTGCGCCGTTCATGCTTTGGTAAGGTCACAGTGACCATTTCCGCCATCACTGCCATGGGCGTGACCTCGCCGAAGATGAGGCCGCTGTGGCCGGGGTAGCTAGGAATCGTCCCGTCCCTGTTTCTTTGCCGTGTTAGCACCGTGGCGACCTCAGGTAGCTCACACCATGCTCGGTTGAGCCGGCCATGGGTTGTCGTCGCCGGCAGCTCGCACCGGAGCTCTACCGTGCCGCCATCACCGGCGGTGAGCCACCTCCGCTAGGTCGTAGGTCGCGCCACTAGCACCAATAGACTCACCGCATCACGTAGGTCACGTAGGTGTCCTCGGTGTCGCTGGAGGAGTCACCGTCGATGAGTTCCTCCATCGCCGCGCCATCGAAGCCGCCTCCTCTGTTTCTGTGTCTATGACACGCGGGCCCAGCTGACCGGTGGACCCCAGTTGTCAGCGACTGAGTTTTAGAAAGATAGTTCAAAAATGCAGTTTTGAATGCTGATTTGATATTTTTGTATCTCCTGTTTTGTAGATCCAAATTGGGTGGTTCCAATTTTGTTAGATTCACAGTTAGATCTAGTATTTAAGAAAAATATGTCTTGAGCAGATTATGTAGAAATTTTGGATGAATTAAATAGGAACTTAAAAAGTGTTTTTGAATGCATGCAAACTTGTTTAAATCATATCTTGAGTTTCTGTGATCCAAAAATTATGAAATTTTGTGGGTAAGCTAGTCTTGTATAGTAGAAGCTCTGGTTAAAATTTGAGAGTCATTGCATGTGTAGTTTTTGAGTTATAGATTTTCCTTTTATCACTGGTAGATACTTGGGTGAATTTTTGTAAATTATCTATGATTCCAATGACCATGAAATTTGTTGGAGAATGTCCTAGTACCTTAAGGATGCTTGAAAAAATATGAAATCTGTTGCTTGACACTTTTCACTAAGGTTTCCTAATTATGCCATTTTAAGCCATTCTGCCTTACCATTTTTGTGTAGGTTGTTATACTTACTCAAATGGTGTGAAATTTTTATGGTAGTCTACTTAGAGCATGTAGTGTCTACTGTAATTGTTGTAGAATTAATGGGGTAGTTTTCATATATGTTTACTATTTCCACTAATTAATTAAATAAATTAAGAAAGGTATTAAAAGAAATGTTTTGGTGATGGACACCCTACTTTCTGGTGTTCTTGTGATATGTGTGATATGTCAGTAAAATTGGTTTTGTCCAATTAAGCGTTTATATCATAAGTTAATAATTATTTGTTTGCATCATGTCCCTCTGGACAGATCTGGGAACTTTGAAAAGTTCCCCATGATAATTTGGTTTTCTGTGAGTGTGATGAATACAAAAGTTGTAGATAATTTATGTATCTAGCTCCTGTCAAAATTTGAGGGCATTGGGCCCAGTAGTTTAGAAACTACAGCTGTTTAAAGTTAGGTTCCAGTTTTGCTTACTCTCTGCCTTGTAAGGACAGAGTTCTGTTGATTTATGATTTCGACTTGGTAAAGTGTTGAATCATGCTTTGAGGTCTAAAAATTAATTGTAGACAATTTCATAAGCTTTCCAGATTGTCTTGTTGCATGTCATTTGGAATAATAAATCTCCAGTTATGGCTAGTTTACTGTGCCGCTACATAGTCTTCATTTTGCTGAAATACAAATGCTTGAGTGTATGTTGTTGCAATGTAATCGTTGATTGTTTAGGGGTTAGCCTAACTTGAGAATATGCTTAGGTGCAGGTGCTAGGTCATTAACTGAAGATGAGAAATTATACATTAGGTTGTATAAACTTGGTAAGTAAAGTGATTTGAATAGGGCTTAAGTTGGAATATGCAAACTACAGCGAACATGTGCATTCCCGAGCATCCACGACATTCGTTCATGTGCATCCATGATATTTATCTTGCGCATTCATACAATAGGTGTGCGGAGGGAGTAGCGTTGCTGGAGTTCGAGGGAGCCAACCAGGAGAAGGAACCCGAGGTGTGAAGCCAATTTGAAGCGATCACCGTGGAGGAATTGCCCGAGTGCCACGACCACCAGCCTTCCTCGTTTCTGAAAAGGCAAGCCCGAAGCATATTAAGCCTCCCATGTTTTTACAAATACTTTGAGTACCTTTTATTGTTGATGATGCATTAAGTATAGGAATTGGTTGGAACCAATTGCTGCATTATACATCCTTCCTTGTCCGAGATATCATTGACCGAATCCTATTTAGGTTCAGAACGGGTTAAATGCTTAGCCATGCTTAGTGCGGTAGAAGTCGGGTGATTTCCTATCACCGCAAGCTTTAGGATGAGGTGGATCACGGTTGGCTATATTTGCTATCGTGGAAAAGAACCATGTGAATAATGAATTAAGACCAGGCGGGGTCTTGTGTAGGTTTGAACATAGTGACTCCGTCGAAGTCGTTTAAGGACCGATACTTTCAGACGTCCTCATGTCATGTTGAACGCAGCCGAACACTTAGCTAGCCGGATAAGTCGTTCCGACCGCGAAGCCTAGTAGCTCGACTCAGGCCGGGGACGCGAGCAGTGGCGGCATTCTAGAGGTAGTAAGGATGTGCGGAGAGCCATTGGCATAAGTCTAAAGGCGGGTTAGAGTCCCGAACAACCTTGGCGAGTGGTTCTCGAGAATGTCGATCCGATCGGACTCGCGACTCTGAATCGTACTAAAGGTGACTTGTTTGTGACCGACGGGAGAAGCGGGGTTTGTGTTTAGGAATACCCCTCCAACTGGATAGGAATCGATTCGAATCGCTGTCTCTCCCGGATAGTGAGAACTTGACTGAGCAGCGGCAACGTAGATTCAATTAATTTAACGATACGGTTAAATGGATGATGATGATAAGGTTGCCATAATGAATATCTGATATGGTTATTAATGTTTGCACCCTAATAAAATGATTGCTTAGTACAGGTGCTAATATAGTCGACAGGTTAATGGCTAAAAAGTCACTGCTAGTTTAGGTTAAGAGTTAATCATTATTACTTATGCTTTTCTGCAAAAAGAAAGTGTCAGCCAGATCCACTACATTAAGCTATGCATAATCCTTGGTGTCATTTCTTTTGGTTTCTGGCGGGTAAGTCTAGCGTAGTACATTCCCGCACTCGGGGTTTATTCCCTCTTGTTGCGAGATGACCTTCTATATCGGGGATTCTGTAAGTATTGTCTCCACCCGGCGGGTGATGAAGACTAGATCATGGGCATGATCTCTGTTCTCTTATCTAAATGCTTTTGTGGGCTGTGATCAGCGAACCAGTATGTGTATTTGAACTCGAGTGTGTGAGTTAAACTATTTGCTTCCGCATGTTTTACAAGACTTGTTTTGTAATAACGATGACTCTGTGATGATATAATCTATTTGCGAACATCTGCGAAATGTTGTAACGTACGATATGTTATGTTGAATTACTGTGATCTTGGTTGTATGCAAGTTGGTTTGAAATCCTTCGAGATTTCAGTTGACTACCGGGTTTATATGGGCTCAAGTTCGAGAATTTGATCGTTTCGGCGATTGTTTTTGTACTTGTGCTCTTATAAATTGGTCGGTTCTGTGACATACACCTCTCATGGGAGATACTTTGAGATACACATGATCACCAACTTCAAATTGCAAGGGCCTTCTTCGCTTGTCTGCATAAGTTTTCTGACGGCTTGGAGCTGCCTTCAAATGGCTCTGAATAATGCTAACTTGCTCTCGAGCCTCTTTGATAAAATCAGGTCCCAAATAACCACGGTCTCCCACTTCCACCCAGTTAAGTGGTGCTCTACATTTCTTGCCATATAGGGCCTCAAAAGGTGCCATATGAATGCTTTCTTGATAGCTATTGTTGTAAGAAACCTCAGCTAGAGTCAAGCATTTGTCCCACTTTTTAGGAAAAGAAATGGCACAAGCACTCAACATATCCTCAAGTACCTGATTGACTCTTTCTGTCTGACTGTCAGTTTGCGGATGATAAGCTGAACTTCTGAGGAGACTAGTACCAAGACATTTCTGAAGTTGCTCCTAGAAACTAGAGACAAAGACTGACCCTCTATCAGAGATGATAGTAAGAGGAACTCCATGCAAGGTCACAATCCGGTCAAAATACAACTTAGCATACTTCTTGGCTGAATACCTTGTATCCACCGGAAGGAAATGAGCAGACTTGGTAAGGCGATCCACAATGACCCAAATTGAGTCATACCCCTTTGCCATGCGGGGCAAACCTACAACAAAGTCCATGGAAATATCCTCCCATTTCCAAATAGGGATAGGCAAGGGCTACAAAACTCCTAGTGTACACATATGGTCTGCCTTAAGTCTTCCACAAGTGTCGCATTCCACGATGTACTTGGTGATATCCTGCTTAATATTTGACCACCAATACAAGTGGCGCAAATCATGGTACATCTTGTTACTTTCCGGGTGAATGGATAACTTGGAATTATGAGCTTCATCCAAAATCTTTCTCCTAAGCTCCTCACTTGATGGAACAACCAATCTGTTCTTGAACCTCACTACACCTTGATCATCAATACTAAAATGTGGACCACGCCCTTCGGCAATTAACTCTTGATATGCGGGATTTTCGAAACATCTTGCCTTTGCTCTATAATAATTTGCTCAAGTAAATCCGAGACTAGTGTAATATGGGCTAGCACCTCAGCATGGTTGAGACAAAGGTGTTTCTTCAACTTGATACGACTTTCGGCTCAAAGCATCAGCTACCACATTAGCTTTTCCAGGATGGTAATGAACCTCCAAATTATAATCCTTGATTAGCTCCAACCATCTCTGTTGCCTCATGTTCAGCTCAGACTGAGTGAAAATATATTTGAGGCTCTTGTGATTTGTATAAATATGCACTTTATTTCACAACAAATAATGCCTCCAAATTTTTAGAGTGTGCACCACAGCAGCCAGCTCTAAATCATGGGTGGGATAATTCACCTTGTGCTTTTTCGGCTGGCGTGAAGCATAAGCTATCACACGCCCATCCTGCATAAGCACGCATCCCAATCCAGTCCTTGAGGCATCACAATACACATTAAATGGCCTATTAATATCTGGTTGGGCAAGAACAGGAGTAGAGGTAAGAAACTTCTTCAGGGCTTGGAAAGCTTCTTCACAAGCTGGACTCCATACAAACTTGACATCTTTCTGGAGCAACTTGGTCATTGGTTGGGATATTTTGGAGAAGTCAGGAATTAAGCGCCAATAATAACCAGCAAGACCAAGGAATTGATGGATCTGATGCACTGACTTTGGAGACTTCCAATTTAACACGTCCTGCACCTTGCTTGGATCTACAGAGACACCTTTAGGTGTTAGAATATGTCCCAAAAACTGTACTCGATCTAAACAAAACTCACACTTGCTGAATTTGACATACAGCTTGTGTTCCCTTAATCGAGTCAGTACTATCCGAAGAAGTTGTGCATGCTCTTCTTTGTTCTTGGATTATATCAAAATGTCATCAACGAACACCACTACAAACTTATCCAACTCCGGCATGAAGACTGAATTCATGAGATACATGAAGAATGTAGGAGCATTGGTGAGACCAAAAGACATGACTAGGTATTCATACAGCCCATACCTAGTAGAGAAAGCTATCTTTGGTATATCTTGTGGCCGGATCTTAATTTGATGATACCCAGAACAAAGATCAATCTTTGAAAACACCTTGGCACTAGCCAACTGATCGAACAAAGTATCAATATAAGGTAAAGGATACTTGTTCTTAATGGTTACTGCATTGAGAGGGCGGTAATCCACACACATCGGAAGAGTGTTGTCCTTCTTCTTCACAAAAATAGCTGGGCAACCCCATGGTGAAGATCTCGGACGGATAAATCCCTTCTCCAATAATTCCTCTAACTGCTTCTTCATTTCTGCTAGTTCTTTAGGAGCCATGTAGTAGGGACGCCGTGAAATAGGAGCAGTGATAGGTTCTAACTCAATGGAAAACTCTACGTCCCTATCTGGTGGTAACCCAGGTAGATCCTCAGGTAAGACATCCAAAAACTCACAAACCACAGGAATAGAGACAAGATCAGGAGAAGCTTCAACATGAACAACAATTGGTAAGGCTGGATCTGAGGGCATAAGGATAGACATCCTATCCTCAGAAGAAGAAAGTCGTAACTCAACAACTCTCTGCATAAGGTCCAAGACTACCCCATAAACTCACAACCAGTTCATGCCCAGAATTGCATCTATGCCTTGCCTAGGTAAGTGTGAGTGGCTAGCACTAATCCGACTGTGTCCGTTGGAGTATTAACGCACAACTGCGCACCCGGAGTACTGAGTCTATAGGCAATAGGAATAGCCATAAGAGATATATTGTGCCTTTGTGCAAACCCCATGCTCATAAATAAATGTGATGCACCAGAATCAAACAACACATATGCTAGGTGGGAATCAATGGTAAACATAGCAGCCATCACCGGTTCATTCTGGAAGATCTCCTCAGCCTCAGTGAAGTTGACTTGTCTAGAGTGGCTTACGAGCACCTTCTTCTTGATAATTGTCCTCTTGACTAGATGTGAGTTGGCTAAAGGCTGGGAAGACTGCGCAGGCTGGTTCTATGGACACTCTCGAGCATAATGGCCTTCCTTGCCACACTTAAAACAAGCACCAGGCTTGTTCCCCTGCCCCTGATGAGGCAGAACCTACTGTCCCTGATGATGTTGTTGCACCTATAAAGTAGGTGCATGGTACTGAGTGGGAGGTGCCTGGTAGGTCTGCTGAGGCTGACGGAACAACTGCCCACCCAGAGACTAATAGGGCACCCGCCTGACAACCTGTACCTTCTGAGCCTGGGGTGACTAGAAGACCCAGTAATCACCCGTCTGCACTTCCACTCCGCCTGAGAGTCATACTGAAGTCCTTCCATGGCACTAGCAGCATTCATCATAGCACCAAAAGTCTGGTAGTTCCCTATGTACAACTCCTTCTACAGACTACAAGAGAGGCCGCAATAGAAATAGTCCCTCTTCTTCTCATCAGTATCGACGTGGATCCCAGCATACTGTGCCAGATGGTTGAACTTGTTCACATAATCCATCACAGGCATGCTCCCTTGCTTCAGGTCTAGGAACTCAATCAACTTCCTATTCAGCACACCGGCAGGAATGTAGTACTCTCTAAAAGCAGCGGTAAACTCCTGCCAAGTCACATGGTGGTCCACTGGCTGCATGGCATTGGACGAGTCCCACCATGCACCGTCACAACCCAACAGCTACTACGCTGCAAAACACACCTTTTGTTCTTCAGTTATAGTGAGTAGTAGAAACTTCTGCTTTAGAATACAAAGCCAATGCTCTACATCCAGAGGCTCAGCAGTCGGCGTAAACATGGGTGGGTGCATCTTCAAGAAATCCTGGTAAGAACAGGGCCCCTCGGGACCGCGGGCACCACCCCCGTCCCCACCATTGCCACCGGACCTCCACGGGCGAAGCCACCAATAGCCTAGGCTGGCATCTCCAAGGCACGGGTAGACTCATGCTGAGCAGCCAGCATCTCCACCATCATCTCTACATGGGTCATCGGAGGTGGTGGTGGTGGAGGAGGATGAGCCATAAGTGGGACCTCATGGCTATCCCCATTGGTGCTGACAATGCCCTCACTGTGACCGTTATCACCCTGGTGTGCCCCAGCGCTGGTACTCCCTCAACCAGACCTCAGGTTCATCTATAAACAGATAAGAACCAACCATTAGGAACAACCCTCCAAATTAGGAATAAGAGACTTAGAGAAATGATAAGACTTTTATTAAAGCATTCTTTTTAGGCTATCCTATCAATTCACTAATCCATATTATATGTGTGGGGGAAGTTTCGTTTAAACAAAATTCTCTTTTCATGATGCATGCATCGGCCTACCCGTTCACTCAAGCCAGAATATAGCAGCATTCGTAAAAAATTTTGGCATATCGCACACTCACTTTCCGCTTGCTAAATGATTCTTACGCAGCGTAAGTTAGTGTACCAGCAGAAAATTGATTAGGTAAAACCAGTGCCGCTATCCTAGATAGACCATATTGCTAGGGCTTATACTTATTTACATAATTTTATCGCATCCTACTTTTCGCAAAGCTTTTGTTGGTCAAATTTTAGGTTTTGAAAAGAGTTATGAAACTCGTAGACTCATTATTGGATCTGATACCACCTGTGGCAGAACTGCCCGAAATAGCACGCTTCTGGAGGTGCTCATCTTCCACCAGACACTAAGCACCCCGAAAGCTGGCTACATCGGACGGTTCCATCGAGCACACCCCAAGGGAGAACTCAAATCATCCATGTTTTTCCTCTAGGATCCAATAATGAGAATGAGTTTATAATACTTAGTCTATTTCATACAACAAGAGTTCTCAGAAATACATTATTACAATACCAAGTTCAGAGTGCGGGATTTGACAACGGAATTAAATTAAACATCTAACGATAAGATACAAGGATCCGTCTATGCCCACCAGAAGAATCCTCCACACAACAGCCATTCCTGAAGCTGCACCTGCAACATGGGTAAATAAACCCTGAGTACACAACATACTCGTAAGACTTACCCGACTAGTGGGAATAATTTCCCGGCTCCAAAGGATATGATAAGCTTTATGGTTTGCTAGGTTTCCTTTTTGCAAAAAGCATTACTAGTAGCGAATCCTTATGTATGTATTTTATTAGCAATCATGATTAATTTAGTAGCTAACCATTCTAGGTAAGCATATGTTCTACTTTCAAGCAAGAGTTGAGCAATCAGATCCATTCATTCCCTTTCATTTTCTAGTTCTTACTATGGTGCTAGATCATAGACAAGTCGTACTGTATTACATGGCGATTCACAAACCAATATAGCCCAGCTGGGTACCTCGAAACACACACCCTGCTTGTAGCCCAGGCACAAGCAGGACCAACCCACCACTCTCTTGTCAAGGGGTCTAGGTCCCATTCAAACTTGGACTCCAAGCCCCCACACCTAAGTCCCGGACTCAGTGTGGTGCTTAGACCTCCACCATCCCCGCTTCCAATCAGTCGGTCTAGAAAGAGCCAGAACCCATGACAAGAGAGCAATGAGCCTTCCCACTCCCATAAGCAAGTATGTGCTCAGGATAATAAGTCTATGATCTGACTAGAATCCAATGCAACGGTCGGTCCTTAACCAACACGAATAGGGAAAACAGTGTAACCAAGCTAGGTCCCATTGGCCACGGGACACAATCTATTACACCCACCAATACTCGTACCATATCCCTGCCCGGTCTCTATTTTTCTTTTCACCATTTTATTCTGAGAGTAATAATAATAATCACCTATTACGAGTAACGACAGGTTACTGACGCTACCGATAACCTAAGCATAGCAGCTACTCGACTTATGCTAGTAGGACTCATAGGTAGGTTTATCTATGCATGTAGTTTCAACAATAATCATGTAATGTAAATGCACATCATATATATATATATATATATCCATTGATTATTCAAAATAAGGGTTATGCACCGGGGCTTGCCTTCTCCTACACGAGGATCTCCTCCTCATACTCCTTGATCACCTCCTCGAACTCGTGCTCTCCGATGGTCACGATCTCCACCAACTCATTCTCTACATGCATGCGATGATGATGCAACACTTAGCATTTCGGAAACAACAACTCTTAAAATAAGAATACACATGGTAAACTACTAAGCTAGGTCTAATGACTAAGATACTAAGCTAACTGTCATCTTCATCAAGTAAAGTGTTGGGTTCAACTAACAAACACCTAGCTTTACAAATGAAGGATATATCTTTATTTCTACTAATGATTTAATGTATATTTGAAACAAAGAGCATTTAACTACCCTTATGTTAAGTCTATTCTAAAGCTACAAAAATTACAGTGAGCACATAATAATACCATGAAGCTACTGTAAAAATTTCAAAGCTACAGCTATCACCATTTTGCCATAAAAATTCCTACAATACTTAACCTAATAATATTAAGCACTCTCAAATGATTTAATAGCTCTTGGTATTAACATATATATATGAACTAAATACACTAACAGATAGAACACAATTTTAGGAACTTAACAAAATTTGTTTCACAATTTTTGGATACCTACATGATTTTATATGATTTACGAAAGATCAACTCAGAAATACAAATGAAAAGCAATTTCCATTCTCCACGAAAAAGCTAAACTGATTTTGGCCCAACGCGGCCCATACAGCGCAACGCGCGCGCGTGAGCGCACGGTGGCCCGCGGCGAGGAAGCCCGCGCTTGCTGGAACTCTTGCAAAAACACCCCTAGACTATGAGCAAAACAACCCACAGTCCACGTTACTATTTCTACAGACAACGACTTTGCAACGAAACTCTCGGATCTTTCGCCTCTTTATAATGGCAAGGCCCTCAACCACCCCTACGCGCGTGGGCACGGCAATGGACGGTCACGCTGGCCAACTAAGGCATGCAGCGGCCCCGCTAACGGGCTGACCTGCATCTACGGTCCTAGTGCCTACACTAGATGAAGTTACAGGAGCAACGGAGCATGTGGGACTGGTGGCCACGGCGAGCAGCCGCGTGCAATGGTGGCGCGGCCGTACTGGCCATCCTAGACCACCGCATAGCTATTGGCTAGCGCGTGAGCAACCCTAGCTTACCCTGGTCATGGCTATGGTGATGGTTGAGGGAATGGTCAGCGGATAAGGGCTGGCCGCGCGCGACCGGAGGGGTGTGGCGGCGCTCCGAGATGGTGCAGCCACATCAGTAGCTACGGTGAGGTGGTAGAGGTGCAAGTGAGGCACGTAGGGTGAAGTGGGGGTGGAGGCGAAGCTCGTGAGGCAGGTGGATTGGCGTGGAATGGTGTGGTGGGTGACTGCCCTCGTCCACGGCTGAGTCCGGCCTTAATAGCATGGTAGAGGGAAAACTCCAAAATTGGAGCCTGGCGTGGCACGAGTTAAGGTGGGGTAAGGTCAGGCGGCTAGATGACTCACAGGCGGAGCCAAAGAGGCAGTGAATCAACATGAGGTGACCTATATCTTCTAAATTTAAGAAAGCGGCCTCGCCGGCCATGGCGACAGGGAAGAAAAGCCAATGAGGGGGAAGAGGTAGGTCTGGCTCGGTCCATCCTCGCCTTGGCGGGGAGCGGTCGACGCTACCAGGGTGACACATGCACAGGAGCCAAAGCCAAAATGTGTGCGTGCAGGCAGTGGGGTAGCATGGCATGCGTGGCCACAGCATCGTTAATGGCAAGGCGACGACGCGAGCAACAAGGGGCAAACCCACGTGCTTGGAGACATGATGGGCAGTAGCAACACGATGTGAGACAACAAGGGCAGCAACAGCAGCACAGCGCGGTGACATGACGATAGCGGCAGCGGCTGCGCTACGACGTTGCACAGAGGGCAGCAACAGCGTGGTGACGTGACGACCGCGACAGCGGCTGCGCTGCGACGCGGCACGGTGGGCAGCAGCAGCGCGGCCACGGTGGGATCAAGGGTGGCAACGTGAGGCAGGGCAATGGGCACGACATGGGGTTAGTGGTCCACTGCGACTGGCCTCAGCCAAGCCAAGGCGGCTCGATCGACCCAATGTGACAGTGCGGCGCACGAGACGCGAGGTAGCAGAGGCTGCCACGGTAGGCCGCGCGCGGCAGCACACGCACACATGACCCTAGGTGCAGTACGGGGTGGTCGCACGGTTGCCGCGCCCATGACGCCAGACCGCTCGAGACAGTGACACGCACGAATTTTAAAGCGTTCAACACGACCAAACGGTTGCTTTAGGACCTAAGCCATCTTCACCATGCTCAAGATGGCACATGATGTAACACCCTAGGTGTTTATCACCAGTTAAGCAATGGGTTCAAACTCAACCATGGTATGTTAAGTGGGGATGGAGATGTTAGGTCAAACATATGAAAATGAGTCACCACTTAAACTTGGACCATGCACCATTGCTTACATGCTGTCCTTTCAAAAAAAAGTATGCTTGAGTAATGTTGGATGTACTTGTTTCATGTGTCTCGCATCAATATCCATCTATATTGATCCATGGAAAAGTTTCGTGAAGTTTGGAATCAAGAAGTCACATGAAATGACAAGTTATGTCCTTGTCTGAATTGTTTTATAAAGTGAATGGAATTCTTGATCATCAAACAAACCTTGAAAACTTGTCCAAATGACTCTAATTGTGCTCTACAACAAAAGTCATGAAGGGTTGTGTTGAGTGGAGGACAAGAAAATACCTCAATCGGTCTAAAACTCGGATTTAAGCTTTACCGTGATGATACTTTGACCTGTGTTGACCAATCACTTACAGTGCTTACATGGAGTTGCACCTTAAATAAAAGTTGAAGTTTGAGTTGAGTAGAACAAACTTTGTTTTTGGACCAAGATCTAAATCAGCTTGTAAGCAAGTAAAACTGAGGCTCAAATTTGGAACCTGTAGCTGTTTTCAGTACTCAAAATTTTACTAAGTCTGGGAACTAAAATTTTTGTTTTAGGTTAGCTTATTTGGATCCCTGTATCTCCCAAACAAGGCCGAACCAGTTCATGAACCTTTAATAGAAGTTGTAGTACTATCTTATATCTACAACTTTTATTATTGAGGGTTTTGCTGAAACTTTCTAGATTAGGGAGTAGAGAGGGGAGAATAATGCGGTTTCAGTCGGTCTAAAACTAAACTGCAGAATTCAGTTTTGGGGTGTCCTCCTTCGGACCTCCGTATATTCCAATACAGTCCGAGTTAGCTCTCGATTCTTAAGGCAATATTGTTCACCTCGCAAAGACCTACAACTTTGCCTCTTGCGTCGTTACCAAACGACCACTGGATCGATAGATAGAGGATGGTAAATTTAGAGTTTCAGTCGTAATTTCGTAGTGGTATTGGCTTGGTAGTGCTTGCTCACATTCATGGCAGACTGCATGCAGGTGATACGCGTCGTGTGGCCTCGCGCGCGCACGCATGCATGCCACGGCGCCACGCTCGCTCATTTTAACACCCGCATGCATGGTGTGGAGAAGCCGAGCACCCTCTCTTTCTCTCTCCCTCTCATTCTCTGTCTCGATCTCGCTCTCAGCCATGGATAGCCGAGCAGAGCTCACAGAGCACCGTCGTTCTCTTTTCTCAGTGCCTCCTCGCTCACCACCAGCTGCAGCCACCGTCTCCGCCTCATCCCCTCCACCTCACGCCCGTAGCGCCATCTCCTAGGGCTGCCGATGCAGCCGGAAACGCTGCCACCAGCAAAGTCGCCGCGGCCACTGCTGGCGCACATGGCTAGGAGGCTATGGTCCGCTACTGGCCGGGCCGAGACCTAGCGCAAGTGAGGCCCGACGCTGCCAAGCGCCAGCACGGGTTCCCCGGTGCTCCATCGCCACTCCACCGCCGCCAACGAGCAGCCTTCAGCCGAAATCGCGAGCTCCCCGATGACCTCCCTGCTTTGATTCGCGTCAGGGACCTCATCTTAAAATTCGAGGAAAGGGAGGCACCTAAGTGCATAGTCTGTGACTCTTATGAATAGTGCCTTTTGGATCTATTTGTTTTAAATTGGCTGGAATTTTGGAAATTCTTAGTAAATCGTAGAAAAATCGTAAAATAACAAATGGAGACTTTTTGGAATCCTTGTGAAATTTCCTATGCAATCGATCTATAATATGGCATGTTTTAGTTTAAAGTTTTAGCTGTAAAAATGGATTTGTGCAGTTAGGGTTTTAATGCTAGTTGTATTTGTTCTTTTTCATAACTACAGATGTAGGGCTCCAAATGAAGTAAAATTTTTATGGCATACTACTAATGTGATGTTTGATATGTGATAAAAATTTCGTGGTCATTGGTTGTTGTATTAGTGAGTTATTGGTTTATCTTGCTCTCACATGACTTCTTGCATTAGCTTTTGGTATTTTTTCCATAGAGGTTGCTATATGTGTTCAAATGGCCTAAAATTTGTACAGGAGTCTATTGATAGTATGTGGAAGCTACTGTAATTTTTGTAGATTTTACTGTGCACTTTTGTTATATGTTCTTTAATTCTACTTATTATTCAGATAAATTAAGAAATGTATTGAAAGAATTTATTTGGTGGTGGACACTATGTTTTCTGGTGTTCATTTGATATATGGAACATGTTGGTGCAATGGTTTTGCCCAGGTGCATGTTTGAAATATGAGTTAATAATTATTTTCTTGCAATTGTTGTTTCGGGATAGTTTTTGGAACTGTTTGGATTACATCATGATTGTGATGTTTTCCGGGAAACTTGTTAATAACAAAGTTGTAGATAATTCATGTATCTAGCTGCTGTTAAAATTTGGTGGTATTTGGCCTTGTGGTTTGTGAGTTATGCTTGCTTAAAATTGGGTTTCAGAAATGACTGCTCTCTGTCAATTGTGGACCAGTTTCTATAAATGGGTATATTTGACTTAGTTAACTTGAGAATCATGCTAACATGATTAAAGATGAATTGTAGAAAATTTCTTAAGCTTTCCATAATGTCTTATTGCATGGCTATTGGATTTGTATAACTCTAGTTATGATCCAAACATGAAGCTGTTGTTTCCAGTACAGAAATAGACATATGCTAGTTGTGGTTGTTTACTCCATGTGTTACTTAGTGTGGCTTATGCCCTTGTTGATGGTCAAGTTATGATACTTGTGACCTTGTTAAACTTGTGTCATGCTCGATGTGCTTGCTCTCTATAGTTAGTTGTGTGATGTTAGTTAAATAGCTATTGGTGTCTATGTCTTGCATAATCTTGTGTTTGTCTTGAATGCTATTATATGATGCATCTTATATTACCATTCTTCATATTCATGCACTTGCATCTTGTATCTCATCTAGGTACGCTAGATGAACCACGTGAAGGACGTGAGGTTGGAACCGAACCCGAAGACGGTGTATGGTGGACTTATCCCGAAGATGGAAGGACTTAGCGAGTATCATCTAACAAGCACTGACTAGTGTTGGATTCCAGGCAAGCCCCGGAGCATTCTAAGTCTCCCAGTGTTTTATAAAATATTACTCGAGGCCTTTATGTTTGATGCATTAGGTTATAAGAGTTGATTGGAACCACTTGATGCATATAATTTCCTTGTCCAGAAATATACGTTTAACCCTGTGTAGGTCCAGGATCGAATATATGCTTAGCCATGCTTAGACCGGTAGAAGTCGGGTGATTTCCTGTCACCTGCGAGATATAGGTGGATACCAAAGCACGGTTGGCTATATTTGCTATCGTGGAAAAGAACCATGGGTTAAAAAGTAAATTGAGGCCGGACGGAGTCTATGGTAGGATGACTCATGTGATTCCGTCTGTGCCGATTAAGGACCGTACCATTGTTGGACCTTCTGACAAGATTGAACGCATGCCTATCACTTAGCTGGCCGGATAACTCGTTCCGACCGCGAAGCCGAGTAGCTCAACTCAGGCTAGGCCCCGTTCTGTTGTGCGCTCCTTGCGGGGGGCGATCAGACTGAGCCCAAGGGTAGGCTAGGTCTGAACGTCCTGGCATCTGGTGTCCCAGATTGTGCGGCGTGGTACGGACCCGCGAAATGTGTACCTGAGTTGTACCAAAGGTGACTTAAGGCTGCCTTCGCGCGGTATGTTTGGGTTTGTGTTAGGAATAAATTTCTAGCTGGTTGAAATCGATTCGAATCGCCGTCTCTCCCGGATAGTGAGAAACTTGGCTAGCTCCAACATCGTAGTAATTGTACTATGAAATATGATGGTTTGGATAAACATGGAATTACAATACCTGCTATGGTTACTATTGTATGCTTTTAAAATGATATACCACATGTTTGGCACATGTTAGTTGCTAATTTAGAGATGGATAGTTATAATTAACTTGATAACGGAATCATAATGATATAACTGAGTTAATCGCTTTTATGCAAAATATTGTCAAGCTATCTCCACTTATACAGCCTTGCATGATCCTTGTAGTCATTTTATTTCTGGTTTATGATGGGTAAGTCTAGCTGAGTATATTCGAGTACTCAGGGTTTATCCCACCATGTTGCAGGTGAGGTTTTGGCCTGCTGAAGATGGTGGCTAACCGCCGGTGGGCTCGGTGACTCTATGTTATCTCTCATCTATATGCTTTTATTTGAGGATGTCACTTATGCTAGCAATGTATTTGGAACTTATATTAATATAATTATTTGAAAGCTATGTTGTTTTTACTAATTGGTTTTGAAACTCAAACTTGTACTATTATTTGTGAACTCATTTGTAATATTATTTCCGTTGCAACTCTGTGTATGTGATGTGTGTTTGCTTAATCACGCGATCTTGGTTGTGATGTTGATTTACCGAGGTCTTTCGGGACACTCGGCGGACTACCGGGTTTATATAAGTGAAAGTATGTGCGTGTCAATGTGTTAGCGGGGACAGCCGTACTTGATCTTATATAAATTGGGCGGTTCTGTCACACATGAGACTACCAAATTGAGCTATAACACTACACCACTCCTTAACCCAATCTCTCACAATAAATTGCTAAACATGGCAGTGTCTAACTGTTGGTGGACTTGAAAATTTCTAAGTTTTTGAGCTGAATTTGATTTCCATTTGCGATTTCTCTAGTGGAAATATTAGCTAGTAATATCATTTTTCGACCGCAAGTATTTCATTGTCATCAACAAAGTTTGTACTTTAAATTTTATTTAAGTATCACATACATGTCCTATAGCATTTTTTATTAATAAAAATTGGTTTTAAACCCTAAGTGATATAACATAACTATCGAATCAACTTTAGTTTTGCATTTTAGTTGATCGTTTCGAGTTACATAAATTGATCTACACACTTTATCACATGTATTAACACATAAACATGATGCTCATGACATGTTTTAGTAAATGATTTTACGGTGTAACTGTAACACCTCGGTGTTAAGCGTGCATTACCATTTCATCCCATGAGCATAATCATCATCACCTCATGCATAAGCATCATGCATGCATTTCATTTTGAAAGAAATGAAGTATCATTTCATGTGGTGCTTAAGTTGATTGAAATTCATAATGTTTAAAACAATGTGAAATGCCATGCTCATGTTTGGATGCCATGAAGTCTTGTTTTGATCACTAGGATAGCTTGTAAATATTTAGGATACAATTTGGAGCAAAGTTTATATTGGAATTTTTGCCAACTTTTGGTTTTAAAAATAATTATTCAAGATTAGGGTTTTCAATTAATATTGAGTTTAATTTGGTAATTCAAAATCTATTTGGAATTTGACTTTGATCATAAAAGCAAAGTTGTAGATCTTGAAAAATGGAACAACTTTCATTTTTACACCAACTTTTGAAACTGCTTTGAAATAGTTCAAAATTTCGTTTGAATGAAAAAGGAATTGAAAATAATTTGAAAAAACTCATTTTCACCTTACTGGGCCGCCACCTCCTTTTCGGCCCAGCCGCAAAGGCCGGCCCAGCCTACCTCCGCGCCGCTGTCCACTCGCCCGCACCAGCGCCCCGACCGTGGCCGCCATGCGCCGGCGAGCACTCCGCGCGGCAACACCGGCCTGCCCGTCCCGACCAGGCCGCGCTGCCTTCAAGGCTCGGCCGACCTCACCCTGGCGCCGCACTCGCCCCTCCATTTCGCTCTCTCCTCCTCCATCGCAAGCAGCTGCTGCAGCAGCGCTCGCTCCGCCGCGCGCCATCGCTGGCGTAGCCATTCCGGCCACGCCTGACCACCGGAGCCCGCTACGTCTTCGCCACGCCTTCGCCTCCACCTCGCGCAACCAGTGCTCGCGCCAGTTCGTCGTGGTAGGTCTTCTCCGACCGGGAATTCCTTGCCGGAGTGAGCTCCTCCTCGCCGGAGCTTGGCTCCACGCGGGCAGCCCCGCTCCATTTCCTCTCCCGCCTTCCTTCCTCGCGCACAAGCACCGCACTGCGTCGCCGAGTATCCCGAGCACCTCCTCTCACCGTGCCATGGCCGGGGATGCCTCACCGGCGATGACCCGCGCCGTCGCTCCGCCATGCACGGCAGCGGCCGGCTTCCCGTGCTCTTTTGCCCATGCCACGAGCACCGCTGGGTTCGCACGAGTGTGGGGAGTACGCCGGTCACCTTCACCGGACTGAAGACCTCACCGTCGCCGAGCTCTCACCGCCGGTGATCTCCTCTGTTTTGGTTCGGCAGACAGGTGGGGTCCTGCTGAACCCTGGGCCCATTTGTCAGTCCCTGTGTGTGTACACGCGTGTTCAGATCCGGGTGCACCCAGCGTTTTCATCGGCTGGTTTTCAAAAGGATTTCAAAAATGATTTTAAATAGCTTGTAAAATGTATATCTCGAGTTATCTTGCTCCAAAATTTATGAATCAAATTTTGTTGTGTTCCTTGTCACCAAATCTACATGATAAAAATATTGCATGTCATTTTTGAGATACTTTAATGTAGAGTTTTATTTAATTCTTGATATTGCTGATATCTTGTAAATTGTTTAGTAAATCCTATATGTATCAGAAAAATATGATTCCAAGTTTGTTACTCTTCTTGTGTAATGTACTTTCTGTGAAAAATATATGCCATGCATGTCCTATAGAAAAATTATGAGGTGTAGTTCAAGTGCCTTTAATGGCTGATTTTTGTTATTTTTGCTAGAGAGCAAAATTTGTATAAAACATGCATGTGATAATTTTTGTACAGTGATTGTATGCTATGAAGATCATGGGAAAAATACTAAATCTATTGTTTGACACTTTTCATAATACAAAGTATTTTCATGCTCATATTTAGGTCCAAGCTTGTCATTTTTGTGTAGGCTATTCCACTTATCCAAATGCCATAAAAATTTGATGGTAGACTACTTAGGGTAGTACTGTGCTATGGTAATTTTCTAAGATTTTTCTATGCTATAAAAATAGATGTTGCTATTCAAACATATTATTAATTAGGGTTTAATCAAATGTTGCTTTATGCATGATTAAGAAATTAGTGAAGCTTTGGTGTATCTTTGAAGCATTCAATGAGATGTGTTGACTTAGCATATTAGTAGTAGAAGAGAATGCAGTAGATGACATATGCTTGTAGTACATGTTCTTGGATGATGTTGACTACCTTGCATGCAAGCACATTCATTGTGTACATTTCATCTTATGCACCTTTTGCATAAGCACTTACGCACCTGCATCATACAGGATCGCAAACCGAGAGCCCGATCGTCATACCCGAGGAGCCCAAGGAGCAGCTCGAGGTGCAGCCGCAAGAAGTGACCGAAGCAGACGAGGAGGACGTTGAGGAACTTCCGGAGTGCCCCGATCACCGCCCGAGCTCCTTCGAGAGAGGCAAGCCCCGGAGCATTTTCCTCCCCGGTTTGTGATTATTAATTAATGCTTTACTTTAATTGATGCATTACGTTCAGGAGTTGTTTGCAACCGTTGCTGCATTATACCTTGTCTACCTTTGTTATACTATATCCTTGTTACCCTGGTATCCGCAGTCGAGTCAATGCTTAGCTGGCTTAGACCGGTAGAAGTTGGGTGATTTCCTGTCACTTGCGAGCTATAGGTGGTTACCTGGATCTGCTTGGATAACTATGTAGTCATGGTATAACTAAGTGTTAATTTGAAGTTGAGACCGGACGGAGACTTAAAGAGTTTTGGGACTGTAGTGCTTTCCATCTGTGTCGATTAAGGACCGACCGTTGTTGGGCCTCAGGTCATGTTGAACGCATGCCTTACATTTAGCTGGCCGAATAAAGTACCTTTCGACCGCGAAGCTAGGAGATTATTCGGGCCGAGTAGATTGCCCGCAGCGCACTGTACCGGAGCAGGTGTGGTAGGACACGGGGGCGCGATGATAAGACCGAAAGGCAGTCGGTCGGCCCCCGGGTACATGTGGTTCCTGGCAAACTCGAGATTTTTCCTGGATAGTTGACTCGGTGACCGATACCTCACTTTAGTGGGTGAGTGAGGTTTGTGTAAGGAATAAAGTACCAGCTGGTTAATAATCGATTCGAATCGCCATCGTTCACTGGATAGTGAACACTTGACTTGAGTTACTTCATCGTAGTAATGTTGATGGAACACTTGGACAGTTATAATGAATATGACATTATGGAAGTTGTTAATGATCATTGGTTATCATTATTTGCTTAATCACATGCTTGCTCTAGTATAGGTGCAAATGTAGTCGACAGGTTAATAATAATTAACTTGACAATAATGCTTTTGGAAAGGTTCTTGAAATACTAAAAATTCCTCTTTTTGCAAATGAGTCAGCTACCCTACTATAAAGCCCTTCATAATCCTTCGTGTCACTTTATTTTCGATTATGTCGGGTAAGTCTAGCTAAGTACCTTCTCGTACTCAGGGTTTTATTCCCACTTGTTGCAGATGGGCAGATGTATTACGGCTACTGTATCAACTACCTTTATCATGCGATGGGTGATGCTTAGGACCATGGGCATGGTCATTCCTTAAGTCTCGTCTAATGCTTTTGTTGGAGATGATCATTAGCTGGCACTGTATTTGAACTTCGTGTGAGTGTGTGTGGTTTTGACCAAATGGCTTCCGCTACTTCTATTTGAACTCGTTTTGTAATAACTATGTTTAAACTCTGATGTACCTACGATGCGAACTTTTATGTGATATGTGATGGTGACCGCTAAACTTATTACGATCTTGGCTGGTATGTGAGTTGGTTTGAAATCCTTCGTGATTTCACGGACTACCGGGTTATACGGGCTTAAGTTTGCTAAATCGTCTGCTCTGGCAGGTGATTTTCTTACTTAATTTCGTATAATTAGTCGGTTCTGTTACAGTAACACCGAGGGTGTTATAGATTCTATAGGCAATAGGAATAACCATAGTAGATATATTATGCCTTTGTGCAAACCCCATACTCATGAATGAATGTGATGCACCAGAATCAAATAATACATATGCTGGGTGGAAATCAATGGTGATCATACCATCC
This sequence comes from Miscanthus lutarioriparius, assembly GCA_904845875.1. Lineage (NCBI taxonomy): Eukaryota > Viridiplantae > Streptophyta > Magnoliopsida > Poales > Poaceae > Miscanthus > Miscanthus lutarioriparius. The sequence continues at coordinate 47,483,080 of CAJGYO010000019.1, forward strand.
ATCATGGGCTCTCCCTGCGGAATCTCCTCGGCCTAGGTGAAGTTAACCTGTCCCGAGCGGCTCATGAGCACCTTCTTCCTGATGATAGTCCTCTTAACTAAACAAGAGTTGCTTGAAGGCTGAGAAGACTGAGTAAGCTGGTTCTGGGTGTACTCACGAGCATAGTGGCCTTCCTTGCCACACTTGAAACAAGCACCCAGCTTATTCCCCTATCCCTAACAAGGCAAAACCTGCTGTCCCTAAGGCTACTACACCTGCTGAGTAGGTGCACGGTACTGAGTGAGAGATGCCTGGTGAGTCTGCTGAGTCTGGCGAGACGACTGTCCACCCGGAGAGTGATAGGACACCCTCCTCACAACCTGTACCTTCTGAGACTGTGGGTGACTAGAAGACCCAGTGATCACCCTCTTGCGCTTCCACACAGCCTGAGAGTCACGCTGAAGTCCCTCCATAGCAATGGCAGCATTCATCAAAGCACCAAAGGTGTGATAGCCCCCTGTATACAGCTTCTCTTGCAAGATACAAGAGAGATCGCGATTGAAACGGTCCATCTTCTCATCAGTATCCACATGAGTCCCAGCATACTATGCAAGATGGTTGAACTTGTTCACATACTCCATCACAGTCATGTTTCCTTGCTTCAGCTCTAGAAACTCGGATAGCTTCCTGTTCAACAAACCAGCAGGAATATAGTACAGACAGAAAGCAGTGGTAAACTCCCGCCAAGTCACATAGTGGTCCACAGGCTGCATGGCGTTAAAAGTGTCCCACCAAGCATTGGCAGATACCAGAAGCTATTATGCGGCAAAGCGCACCTTCTGCTCATCAGTCACATTGAGCAGCTAAAACTTCTGCTCCAGAATACGAAGCCAATGCTCTACGTCCAGAGGCTCAGCAATCGGCGTGAACGTGGGAGGGTGTGTCCCCAAGAAGTCCTGATAGGAACAGGGCCTCTCGGGACTACGAGCACCACCCCCATTCCCGCTATTGCCACCGAGGCCTCCATGGGCGAAGCCACCAATAGCCTGTGCCAGCATCTCCAAGGCACGGGCTGACTCATGACGAGAAGCCAACATCTTAGCCATCATCTTAGCATGGGTCATCGGAGGCGGTGGTGGCGGAGGAGGACCATGGAATGGGGCCTCGTGTCTCTCCCCGTTGGCATTGCCATGATCATTGCCACGACCATTTTTGCCCTGGTCTTCACCAAGACCACGGCCCGTCCCAGCACTGGTGCTCTCGCGACCAGACCTCAGGTTCATTTGTAAACAGATAGGAACCCACCATTAGGGACAAGGCCTCCATATTTAGAAACAAAAGGCTAAAGAGATGATAAGGCCCGATAAATGGTTACTAGCGAGATTTTTTCCTTAAGAGTTAAAGCATTTCTCTTTATTTATTATCCTATCAATTTACTATCCAAAAATTATACGTGTGGGGGAGTTTAGTTTAAACAAGATTCTCTTTTCATGATGCATGGATCCACCTATTCGTTCACTCATGCTAGAATATAGCGGCATTCGTATATAATTGTTGGCACAACGCCACTCACTTTTTGTACACTAAACGATTCTTACGCAGCGTAAGTTAGTGTACCTATAGAAGATTGATTAGATAAAACCAGTGCCACTATCCTAGATAGACCATATTACTAAGGTTTATACTTATTTACATAATTTATCGTATCCTACTTTTTATAAAGCTTTTGTTGGTCAAATTTTAGGTTTTGAAAAGAGTTTTTAAACTCGTAGACTCATTATTGGCTCTGATACCACCTGTGGCAGAACCGCCTGAAATAACACGCTTCAGGAGGCGCTCGTCTTCCACTAGACACTAAGCACCTCGAAAGTGAGCTACATCGGACAGTTCTGTCGAGCACACCCCAAGGGAGAACTTGAAACAATCCATGTTTTACATCCAGAATCCAATAATGAGTACGAGCTTAAAATACTTAGTCCATTTCATACAACAAGAGTTCTTGGAAATTATTTACTATAATACTAGAGTTCAGAGTGCAATAATTAAACAGCGGGATGAAAATAAACATCTAGCGAAATCGATACAAGGCTCCGTCTGTGCCCACTAGAAGAATCCTCCTCACAAGAGCTACTCCTCAAGCTGCGCCTGCAATAGGAGTAAAATAAACCTTGAGTACACAATGTACTCGCAAGACTTACCCGACTAGTGGGAATAGTTTCTCGACTCTCAAGGATATGATAGGCAATATGGGTTTATTGTTTTCTTTTTGTTTGTGAAAAGCTTCACTAATAGTTCATCCTTACAATTAAGTTTTATTAGCAGTCATGATTACTTTATTAGCTAACCATTCTAGGTAAGCACCTGTTCTACTTTCAAGCAAGAGTTGAGCAATCAGAACCATTTTACCATCTTTCATCTTCTTGTTCTTACTATGATGCTAGACCATAGCCAAGTCGTACCGTCTCATGAAAACAGTGATTCACGAACCAATGTATCCCAGCTGGGTACCCCGAAACACACGCCCCGTTTGTACCCCAAGCACAAACAAGACCAACCCATTCCACTTCTGTCACGGGGTCCAGATCCCCATCCAAACTTGGACTCCAAGCCCCCACACTTAAGACCCGGTCTCAATATGGTGCTTAGACCTCCACCTTTCCCTACCTCCAATCAGTCGATCTAAAATGAGCCGGAACCCACGACAAGAGCGTAATGAGCCTTCCTGCTCCCAAAAGCAAGTTGTGCTCAGGATAGTAAGTCTGTGACCTGACTACCATCCACAGCAACGGACGATCCTTAATCGATATGGATAGATAAAATAGTGTAACCAAGCTAAGCCCTGTTGGTCGCGAGACACAACCTGTTACACCCACCAATATCCATACCATATCCCTGCCTTGTCTCCATTTTTTCCTTTCATCATTTTATCATGAGAGTAATTGTTATAATCACCTATTGTGAGTAACGGTAGGTTACTCACTAACCGAAAACCTAAGTATAGCAGCTACTCGAACCTGTACTAGTAGGACTCATAGGACAGGTATATCTATGCATGTGGTTTTCATAAAATTCCAGTAACGTAAATGCACATCACACACATATATATAGTGATTATAAAAATAAGGGTTATGCACCGGGGCTTGCCTTGGGCAGGCGCGATGTCAGCTGAGTCAGTCAGTGGCGGCTCCGGGACCTCCTCCTACATGAGAATCTCCTCCTCATATTCCTCGATGATCTCCTCGAACTCATGATCGCCGATGGTCACGATCTCCGCCAACTCATTCTCTACATGCATGCGATGATGATGCAACACTTAGCATTTCTGCAACAACAACTCTTAAAATAAGAATACGCATACTAAGCTACTAAGCTAGCTCTAACGACTAAGATACTAAGCTAACTATCATCTTTACCAAGCAAAGTGTTGGGTTCAACTAGCAAACACCTAACTTTACAAATGAAGGATATATCTTTATTTCTACTAATGATTTAATGCATATTGAAACAAAAAGCATTTAACTATCCTAATGCTTGGTCTATTCTAAGGCTATAAAAATTACAGTGAGCGCATAATAATACAATGAAGCTACCATAAAAATTTCAGGACCAAAGCTATCACCAATTTACCATAAAAAATCCTACAATATTTAACCTAACAATATTAAGCCCTCTCAAATGATTTAATAGCTAATGGTATCAACATGTATATACATGAACTAAATACACTAATTGATAGAGCATAATTTTAGGAACCTAACAAAATTTGTTTCATAATTTTTGCACACCTACATGATTTTATATGGTTTACCAAAGATCAGCTCAAAAATTAAATTAGAAAACTATTTCTAATTTCTTATGAAAAAGAAAAACGAATTCTCCCACATGGCCCAGGCGACACAGCGCGTGCGCGCGAGCGCATGGCGGCCCGCGATGTGGCCCACGCGAAGACGGCCCGGGCGGAGACGGCCCGCGCCGGGGAATCCCGCGCGCGTCGATGACTTTGCAAAAGAGACCTCGCACTTCTCCTGAATTACAACTAAGTGCCAACGCTATTTCCCCCTCTCTCAGAACTTCTCACTTAACCCCTTAGCCTTTCCCTAATTCGCCCACGCGCACCCCCGGCGACTCAGTGCACAGCGACACGGCGAGCGGCGGCACTGGGCGCTTACGTCGGCCACCTAGGACCTGCTCGGGACACCTAATGGGTTGATCACCATCTCTGACCCGAGCGGCTACGCTAAGCGGTGGTGCGGGGTGACATGACCGGCTGGGGAAGGCTACAGCGGTGCGAGGCCATCCACGACGGTGACGCCAGTATTCTGGTGGGCTAGGGTAGCTATAGGCCAAATTGGTTAGCGTGTGAGCATCAGGAGGCTACCATGGACCAGTCTGAGGTGACAATTGGGCCAGAGGATGACAAAGGAAGGCTAGCCACTTGTGGCCGAACCGTGCAGCGGTGCACCACGGCGGCACGGTCGCGCGTGATGAAAGGGGGCGGTAGCGGTTCGGCTAAGGCACGCAGGGTGAAGAGGGAGTCAAGGCAATGATAGTGGTGCGGGTGCATTGGCTCGGGAGGGACGATGGGAGGGCTGCCCGCATCCGTGACCGGACGCGGCCTTATCAGCATGGTGGCAGAAGAAACTCCAAATTGGAGCTTGGTCGTGCTCGCTTTCAAAGCTGGGTTGGGTCGGGCAGCGAGAGGACGTGATGGTGAAGACGTGGATACACTGAATTGAATGGAGGTGATCGTTCGCTGGGTAAATTGAATGGCGCGGCTTGTGGCGACAACAGAGGGAGAAAGAGAGAAAGAGAGATGGGGCGCGACAAGTGGGCTCAGCTCATCCTCGCCATTGCAGAATGCGGTCGGTGAGATCGTGAAGGGCCACGCACAGGCGCTAGCAGATAGGAGCGAGCGCTTCTAACCGGCGTGGCCCGCGCGGTCGTTGTGTCTTAAGCGACAAGGCGACGGCGAGACCGACCACGTGCGCACGGTAGAGGCGGCAACGCACTAGGCCAGTAGCAGCGCAGAGGGTACAGCGGCAGCATCGCGACATGAGGCGAGTCGGCAGTGCGGCGAGGCAGCAGTGGGCGGATGCGACGGCGAGGTGATAGCGTCGGTAGTGACTTCGTCGTGGTGCGGTCGGGCGACAGCAGCTCTACGCGGCGGGGCTAGCGGCAGCCGAGCCACAGCCAGGCCAGAGGCGGCCACGGTCGGCCACGCGCAGCAGCGTGCGCACGCGCGACCAACACAACGACGCCGAGCGCCCGAGAGTAGTGACTGCGCCCACGCGGCCAACTAGCCCTAAACCATGTCGTGCATGAATTTTAAAGCGCCTATAAAAATTAAACGGTTGCTTCAGGAGCCAAACCATGTTCACCATGAGCTATAACACTACACCACCCCTTAACCCAATCTCTCAAAATAATTTGCTAAATATAGCAATTGACAGACTTGGATTTTTTTAAGTTTTTGAGCTGAACTTGATTTCAATTTGCAATTTCTAGGCTAGTAGAAATATTAGCTAGTAATATCATTTTTTGACAGCAAGTATTTAACTGTCATCTACAAAGTTTGTACTTCAAAGTTTATTAAAGTATCATACACATGTTCTATAGCATTTTTGTTCACTAAAAATTAGTTTTAAACCCTACTTAATATATATGAACTATTGAATCAACTTTCGTTTAACATTTTTATTGATCATTTTCCGTCATCAAAAATTTATCTACACATTCTATCACATGCATTAACACATAAACATAATGCTCATGACATGTTTTAGTAAATGATTTACTGTATAACACCGAGGGTGTTACGGTTACATAGTGGTGTACGAGAATACAGATTGCAATCGGAGGGTCTATGCTCAAAAATAGAAGGCCACAGGGAAGTTCAAGAAAGATCTAAAATAGAAGCATTGATAGTTGATCTCTACCCTCATTGTCAAAAGGTTGTACACAACATTGAAGGGTCAGCCCAACTTGAAGGTCAGGACAATTATAGAGATGACTAAGGAGATATTTAAGTATGACATAAAGTATGGGAAAACATGGAGGACAAAGCAACGGGCCTGGAAGATGATATATGGGGACTGAGAGAAGGGGTACGAGCAGTTGCCTTCAGTGTTCAATGCAATAAAAGCAGCAAATCTAGGCATGCATTATGAGTACATCCTGAAGCCGAATGAATGGAAGGACGGGAGGCAAATATTCTTCCGTGCATTCTGGTGCTTTTCCTGGTGCGTCGAGGAGTTCAGGCACTGTCGTCCAATGTTATCTATTGATGGTACTTTTCTGCTTGGCAAGTACATGGGCACATTATTGGTAACCATTTCCTGTGACGTAGACAATGCATTGGTTCTTTTGGCTTTTGCTTTGGTGGAGAGGGAGAACAAAGACAGCTAGGGATGGTTCTTGCGCCTTGTTCGGATACATGTCATTGGCCCTAGTAGGGAAGTTGGTGTCATATCTAATAGACACCAGGGTATACTCAGTGCCGTATAGGAGCAGATTCTGGGGTATGCACCTTTGCACCACCGTTGGTGCACTCGGCACCTTGTCGAGAATTTACTTCGGAAGGATGGTACGAAGGACAACTTTCCTTTATTCGAGAAAATTGCTTGTATGCTTAAGGTGCCATTCTTCGAGAAGAAGTTGGAGCAGCTAAAAACAGCAACAAATGGAGAAGGTCGGCAGTGGCTGAGAGGATTGATGAGAGAACCTGAAAAATGGACAAGAGCCTACGACGATGGTGGATGGAGGTACGAGTTTTAGACTAGCAATATGGCCGAGTCATTTAATAGTGTGCTTAAAGGTATACGTGCCATGCCCGTCAATGCCATTGTATCATTCACCTTCTATAGGTTGGTTGCATGGTTTAATGAGAGACACGCTCAAACAATGACACTACAGAGGAATAATCAGTCATAGGCACCTAAACCTACGAAGCATCTAGAGAAGGCAAAGGAAAGGGCTCTCACACATGATGTCGAATGTTTTGACCACAACACTGGCAAGTACCAGGTCATGGAAAGGGGTGGTACAACGTCTGATGGTAAGGTCCGGCCATCAAGGAGTTATATTATATTACTTAGTAATTTTTCATACAGATGTGGGAGAACCAGACAATACCACTTTTCTTGTTCTCATTATGTTGTAGCATCTCAGCATCGCAACTTTGCCTATGAGACCAAGATACCACGGGAGTTCAGTGTTGATAGCCTTATACTTACTTGGTCTCCCCGTTTCGAGCCTTACCTAGACGAGGGGCAGTGGGCACCGTACACTGGTTCGAGGTACATTGCGGACCCAAGTACAGGATTTAGGAAGATATTCGAACATAAGAGGGTGACTGAAATCTGGAACTAAAAAACCTTGACTGAAAAATGAAACTAAAAAACTTAAAAAAAACTTGATTGAAAACAAAAACTAAAAAACATGACTGATAACTAGAACTAAAAAAAACTAAAAAAAAATCTTGACTAAAAACTTAAAGTGGGGGTAAATTCTTTTGTGGCAACTTATGTGTGCAATGACTACTCTTTTGTAATAACTTATATATTATAGGTGAGACAACTAATATGTAGGATTTAGAAGACATCCGAACCTAAAAAGGTGACTCAAAACTAAAACTAAAAAATTAAAAAAAATGACTGAAAACTAACTAAAAAAACTAGGAAAAAAAGTAAACCGAAAACTGAAACTCTAAAACTGAAAGCGAACTAAAAAGAAAACTCAAAGCAAAATGATGAAACTGAACCTCTAAAACTGAAAAAATAAGAAAACACGAAAACATTGAAATACCTACCAATCATGGGAGGTGAAGCACTGAAATAGCTACCTAATAGTGAACCTGAAAAGGTAGAAGGGGTACTAATGCACTTCAGGATTCCTGGGTTAACAATGCAACTCGCAAAATAACAACACTCAGGATGGTTCATAGGAAAAGGTAGTAGCTATAAATGATCATGGAGTAATGTGACAATGCAGAAGAATGATTCTTGGAACAATGTAGCAGAAGAAGGCACCGAATTCTGCTGTACAAAACTCCTGGGATAATCTGGCCGCAACACCGGTGGGCAATTTTAGATGCTAAAGCAATCAGATTCTTGGGATGGTTGGAATGTTGTGTCCGCTGAGAACTCACAAGACAATGCTCAATGGAAAAGAGACAACTGATTCTGCTAACGAGGACTGAAAATCAGATGGATGAGATAGTTGAAGGAGCCGCGGATGGCACCTGCAGGAGCTGCAACCACGTCAGAGCGGATGCAGAAAAGGAGAAGCGATTAATACGCGCGGCGGAGAGAGGGGATGCCTTCAATGACAGTCGAAGCAGCTCCTCCATCGTCGTCCACCGCAAGTGGTGAACGAGCCGTGGATGGCTGATGCAGAACCCAACCACGACGGTGCAGATGCAAGAAGAAGGGGGGATTTGGATGCGGGGCGAAGAGAGGGCAGACCTTCGACGACAAATCAGAGCAGTTCCTCTGCTGTCGCCCGCAGCAACCTGCCCCACCCACCGCTCGCTGCTCGGCTTCCGACAGCTACGTCGCCGGATTCCGCGGCCAGCTGCGCTGCCGAAACGGAAAGGAGGAGAGGCTGAAACGGAAACGATGAGAAAGGTCGCATGAAGGCGTGGAGCAACTATTGGGCCGGGCTTGTTATAGACGCGTCGAGCGGTCGCCAACGAGCGTGACCAGTCGCGACTTAGACTTTGCGAAACCAAAAACTGGACTTGTCTTCGTTTTTTTTAAGAAGAAGAATGGGCTGTGCTCCCGGTAGGTGAACACGTTATCCATCTCAGTTTTGGGCCTTGGGCCCATTCGTTTCCGAGCGGACAGCCTGAGAACGGACAAACGATTACTGTTACACATGCTAATCTTTATAGCTATATATACTATACTACACGCCTACTCCTACACTACACCTCTGCCTTTGTGACGAGCCACATCTCTTCCGTTTCCCTTTTGCAGTGCGTTAAAACAGGGCGCTGTACTGGTGTGGTGACGTGGACTGTGGGGGCAGAAAAGAAACCAAACCCATGGCCGAAGCAAAGGCGCACCAAGCCAGCGCCAGGATAGGAGCAGCCGGTCGGGCAGATACGGAGCGTGCCTGCAGCATGCACCATGCAGGTGCAGTCTTACAGACAGACAGGCGCCGTCCCCACCCGTCCGTCCGGCTCCGGCCGGCCCTGGATGACATGATGGACGCAACGCAAGCCGACGTGCAGAGGCTGCCAAGCAAAAAGGCAGCTCGCGGAACAGCATACTCCAGCCCGAAAGGAAACCCTGGCAGGGCAAAGGACGCCCGCCGTGCGTGGCGTTGGCATCAGGCGGCCATCGGACACGGCAGCTGCACAGGTGTACTCCTAGTACGAGGCAACGAACCACAAGCCAAAGGCCGAAGCGCGGGGTCGGCACACCCGGCGGACGGCTCTCTCCTGCCAAAAATCCTCGTGGCAGTGCCGTGTCGCTGCGGGCACGCGACGCGATCGGCGACGTTTGGCGACGGGCTCACGATAGTACGCTGGGCTCGGGGGCTCTCGACGCCCTCGCGCGGAGCCGAGGGTGCCGGTGGTAGATTTTTTTATTATTATTATTGAGGGAGTGGCGGTGGTAGATCTCTGCAGCAGCACGTGGACGGCCATGTGCTCGGCGCCCCTCCCGCGGGCTCCCGCGGGCCCCGCCACGCACTCGTTGGCGTCCACCCCGCGCCCGCGCACGAGGACAAGACAAGCGGGGTTCTCCTGCTCACTCACGTGCCCCGCCAGCTGCCTCACACACCCACACCCACATCCACATCCACATCCTTCTGTTTCGTCTTTCCCAGTTTCCCGCTCGCATCGCATCAGGACCGCAGCTTGGCAGCCGGACATCCGGTGAATCGACGGTAAAAAACGGGAGCTGATGCCGGAGCCGGACGGATGGACGCGTCCGCTGGCTGTGCCTTTGCGTGGCTCAGAACGGCACCTGGTTGGGAGCGGCAGGCCGGCGGTAATCACTTTTTGGATGATTGATCTACTCCTACTACACGAGGCACTCTGGCTGTGATTAGGCTGTGAACGGCACCTGGTTTGCTTTTTGCAGACGGTTTTAATAAAGAACCAAAGGTGAGCCGCCGCTGATCTGATCTCGTGCTCAATGGAAAAGCCTACCGATCTGATCGGCTGGCCCGAATTCCTTACCTACGCAGAGGAGCAGTATTGGGACAAAGCCCTTTCTCCTCCGGTTCCTTTTAGTACAAGTAATTTGCTCCGTCTATGGCCGAGCGAGCCTCACTCCGTTCGAGAGAAAATGCGGCCTTGTTTACATTGAAAAAAATTTCAACCAGATAAATAGTAGCACTTTCGTCTTATTTGGTAAATATTGTCCAATCATGGACCAACTAAGCTCAAAAGATTCATTTCGTGATTTTCAACTAAACTGTGCAATTAGTTTTTTTTTACCTATATTTAATGCTCCATGTAAACAGCTAAAAATTGATGTGATGGAGAGAGAATGAAAAAACTTAGAATTTTAAGGGTATCTAAACAAGGCCTGCGTGGCTTTTCCTCTTTTCGCATGAAGGATGTCTGTGGGACACTTTGTATTTTATTTAGTTTTAGATTAGACTCTGCAACAACGTTTTTGTGTTCTCCTCGTCAACCGAGTACCGACTTCCTCACCATGACACTGCATCATTTCAGGCTCCGATTGCTGGAGGAAAACTGCAAATCTTATTTTCTAGAGCTAACTTTTGTCCACTATCTAAAAAAACCACTAGCTATTCTAGGTGTTTTTTTAATTAACATCTTTAAAATTTGATCAAATATATAAGTAAAAATATTAATGTTTACGCACAAAATAAGTATAGTATGTAACCATATCTCATGACAAATCTAATAATGTTTATTTAATATTATAATATTGATTTTTTTTATCTATAGTTAGTGAAATTTAAGATAGTTTGACTTGGTACTCTGCTAGAATTGTATTTTTTCTTTAGACATATGTACTGCAACACACAAAACAAAAGTATATTATTTTGGAACTATTTTCGGTACAAACTTACTTTCCGGATCTTTGAATATTCAAACACAACCCGTATAACCACAATGTGCCATTGTTGACTTTGAACAAAAGAAACATTTTTTTTACCGACTTAGCAATCTGGAAGTATTAATATGTCACATGTTATTGATATGAAAGTGCTTCAAAATATGAATCCCCGTGGATCAAATTTCTGATATATACGTTATCAGTTTTAAATCTTGATTGACAATGGTACTTTGGCAGCTATGGCGCTACGAAATTCCAAGCTCTAACCTCGGAAACCCAATTGTTAAATTTACAATCCCATTAAACACCGCAGGATAGCAAACCCAGAACGGAAGGAGACAGGTTTGACCGGTCAACGCCTCACCACAAATTGTAATTAAACAGTTCCCGAAGGCGCAGCAGCAAGAACAAAAGTTTTTAACGCCTAAAATTAACTCACCTGCGTACAGTACACCCTAGCCTACGTGGTCTCCGCGTATATATTCTAATCACCGTACTAGTACCTTTTTTCACCGACACCCGTGGTAAATCCTTGGGCCGACCGGGGCCGTCCGATCACCCGGCCAGTCGCATCCAGCGGCCCCGCCGCGCGCGCACCAGCCCCTCAACGCCCCCAATTAATTCGGTTGCCCCGTGGTGTGGCAGCAGCAGCAGCAGTAGTACTCTGCCTCCACTCCAGTCCAGTCCCAGCTCAGAGCCCTCAGCGGTGGCGGCCGGCGACCGGCGGGCTCCTCCGGCATTTGAGTCCCGTGGAGTGGAGCGCTGAACCACGCGGCGCGCCTGCATTCACCGCTCCGCGGTTGCCTTCGTCTTCTCAGCGTGATCTGGTAAGAGCGTCCGGTTGCTTCCTCTCGCTCTGTTTCCCGTAGCAGAATTCGTGGTGGTGGCGGAGGTGGGGGTCGGGGGGCGTCGCTGGAGGATGGGATCTGGCTACCTGGGCACTAATGCGGTGGTACGGCTCCGGATGGTGTGGGTTTTAGGCGGTTTTGTTGGGCATTAGGAGGTGGGTTTGATGCCTGACTGGGGGATCTGCTTCCGATTGGGTTCTGGCGTAAGGATTTGATCCGGTAAAGGAAAGGTGATAGCGACATGTTCAGATTGCGTTCTTTTGGGCGCTCTCTTGCTTGGTCAAATGTGGTCAAACACTTCAGTTTTGCGAGTTCACATGGGTTTTTTGTGTGGGATTTTGGGGGGTTTTACCAGAGTTGTTTGCTGGGGTTTAGCTGAAATCCTAGATGCGTAACCCCACTAAACTTTAGGTCTCTATCATTATTTCATACTGCCAATGATTGGGGATTTTAGTGTTAGTGGGATCATTATCTGTGTGTTTAGTGTCAGTAGGGTCATTAGCCGTGCTTGATTGTACTTGTGATGCTAATTTGGGGATGCGTTAGTTAGCATAGGGAGCATGAATGCCACTCTCATTGTCTTGCTCCCTATACGTGGCGGATTTAATGCCTACTTTAGACCAACATGATTATTGCATCACTTTTGTTTGATAAAAGCTTGGAATCATCAAGTTTGGAAATGCATTTTCTGTTCAAGTAGTACTAACTGGTAAGCTATAATTTTCAGAAGTAATGTTTCTTCCTTACAGGTTGCTCTGGTCAGTGATGGCCGGTGACATTACATGCGGATCCTTGCTGCAAAAATTGCAGGTATGTTCGCATTTTGTTGTCCACAAATAGCAAGCAATTCTATGGTTTCTTGCTTGATACAGTGTGGCTGATGATGGCTTGCTTCTACTTCTACTGTAGTTGATATGGGATGAAGTTGGCGAGATTGAGGAGGACCGTGACAAGGTTCTTTATCAGCTGGACCAGGAATGCCTTGATGTTTACAAGAGGAAAGTTGATCAAGCAACTAACTCTAGGGATCTCCTGATCCAGGCGCTGGATGACTCAAAGATAGAACTTGCTAGGCTTCTTTCTGCTCTTGGAGAAAAAGCTATTGCAAGAACTGTAAGTGATTATATGCCTATGCTAGGAAAATTCATAGCTTCATTTCTGTCTTCCGTAACTCTGACCCCAATAGCATGCTTTGCAAGAGCAGTCAACTAATACCAGTATATCTTTATGCATGATTTAGTGTGTTATTCATGGCATGTTATACTTAGTGGAACTAGCTGCCTTCTTATATAGCCCTATTTTACTTATAGATTTTGTCATCACATTGTATGCTTCTTTTTGGCGTTTGGCGTCTACTTATGAAACTAGCTGCATTACATTTTTTTGCCACTGAATGCCTTGTGCAGCAGATTTAATGTTCTAGCTCAGAAATCATATGGAGCCTTACTCCAAGTGTTTAGATTTGAATCTATTTGCTTTACTGCTGGGCATACAATTGAGAATATTCAATCCATGCAGCCTGAGAAGACAGCAGGAACAATCAAGCAGCAGCTTGCTGCTATAGCGCCAACACTTGAGCAGTTGACTAAACAGAAAAATGAAAGAAAAAGAGAGTTTGTTAATGTACAATCACAAATTGATCAAATATGTGGTGAAATCACTGGCACCATAGAGGTGGGTGAGCAGGTGACAACACCCCAAGTCAATGAGGATGATTTGACACTTGAGAGGCTTGAGGATTTTCGGTCTCAGCTCCAGGAGCTTGAGAAAGAGAAGGTATTTTTCTATCTTTTGCCTTTTTATTGGTTATGACGTTATGGCGCTTCATACTTGGCCATTGCTTTAGTATTGGTTTCTTATTCATGAAAATAATTTGGTTTGCAGAGTAATAGGTTGGAGAAGGTTCTTGAATATGTGAGCATGGTACATGATCTTTGTACTGTCTTGGGGATGGATTTTCTCAGCACAGTGACTGAAGTTCATCCCAGTTTAGATGACTCTGTTGGCGACAACTGTAAGAGCATTAGTAATGATACATTGTCAAAACTTGACAAGACGGTAGCTACACTTAATGAAGATAAGAAGTTGCGTCTAAGCAAGGTAAATGCACATCTCCTAGTCTATAAATGTGAATTGCACTCTCTGCTTACGTGCACGATCTCACCATTGGCTTACTTTCACAGCTTCAAGAACTCGCTGGTCAGCTCTATGATCTTTGGGATCTCATGGATGCCCCCAAGGAAGAAAGGCGCATGCTTGATCATGTTACCTGCAACAGATCAGCATCTGTGGATGAAGTCACAGCACCGGGATCTCTTGCTCTAGATTTAATTGAACAAGTGAGTCTTAGTAATATTTTTTTGGTGCCATCACCTGATATGATTCCTTTGGCCTGCTTGACATTTACTTCTCCATTTATTCAGGCTGAGGTTGAGGTTCAAAGGTTAGACCAGCTGAAATACAGCAAGATGAAAGAAATAGCTTTCAAGAAGCAAACTGAGCTGGAAGATATCTACGCTGGTGCTCATATAGTAATAGACACAGCTGCTGCTCATGAGAAAATATTGGCGCTGATTGAGGCAGGTAACATAGAACCATCAGAACTAATTGCAGATATGGATGCCCAGATAGCAAAAGCAAAGGAAGAAGCATTGAGTAGAAAAGACATTCTTGACAAAGTAGAAAGATGGATGTCTGCGTGTGAAGAAGAGAGCTGGCTTGAAGATTATAACCGGGTATGGCAATAATTGGTTCGGCGAGTCAAAATTACTGCTGCATGTATCCTGTGATCATTTATGTGATAATACCAAAGCTGTGCTGGCTGTGGAGTAGCTTTTAACCACAAAATTAAAATACCTTCTGCAGGATGACAACAGGTATAACTCTACCCGAGGTGCCCACCTGAATCTGAAGCGTGCAGAAAAAGCTCGTATTCTTGTTAACAAGATTCCAGGTATCAGTTCAAACTATAACATGAATGCCCTTTACTTTAGCTGCGAAGAAGTTTGTGCCGTGAAAATTTTCTTTTATGTACAATGGACTTGTATCTTGATCTGATAGGTATGCTTTATGTTCCATTGATTGCTGATGTAAAATGTCTTCATCATCCTAGCACTTGTTGAAACTCTGGTGGCAAAGACCAGGGCATGGGAGGAGAACCGTGGTCTGTCCTTTATGTATGATGGTGTACCTCTTCTAGCTATGTTGGATGAGTATGTTATGCTCAGGCAGGAAAGGGAAGAAGAGAAGAAAAGAATGCGGGTTAGTGTGATATGCTCTTTAAATCTAGAAGCTATTATCACCTGAATTCCAATTCATTTATTGTCCATTAAGTTCCGTTTGGACCTATGCTGGAGTCTGGTCATTTTTTTCTGTTGCTGATATTTGGTACTATATAACTGCATTTTCCATTTTGCATTTGACTTCAACAATTTGGCATTTTGCTATTCTTTGAATTCAATTTCATTTTGGATGGTGGTGTTACATCTAATTATTGCTGTGGAAATGCTGACAGAGAATGCTCTGATTGTTTCAATTTGAAGTATGTGATTTTCGCCCCTTCTTTTGGGGAACATGAACTGATTCAGCACTCCTTTTTGTCTATGGTGTCCCGACATCTCAGGAACAAAAGCGCTACATTGAGCAGCAACTGAACACTGATCATGAAGGGCCATTCGGAACGCGAGTGAGTCCAAATCGGCCTGCCAGTTCGAAGAAGGCCATTGGCCCAAAGTTGAACGGCAGCGTCTCAAACGGCACTCTAAACAGAAGGCTCTCAATCAGTGGCCAACAGAACGGTGGTGGCCATGGCAGGTCTGGAGGGAAGGATAGCAAGAAAGACACAGCGAAGATAGCATCTCCTGGGAACAATGCAGCTGCAGCTGCACCTGTTGGTGTGGCAGCAACAGCCAAAGAAGACGCGGCCTCCCAAGTTTCTGTCACCGATCTGGTTCCAAGCACACCATGATCTTTAACCTAGCATGGTATATTAGATATAAGCGACCCCTTTTTCTGATGTTCTATTGTTGTGGTAATATATTGTAATGCCTTCGTAGAGTAATTATGATGCCCATCCTTCAGCTGCTTTGGCACTTATTGTGTAATTCTTGTTTTTAGTTCCGCTCGGCCTTGCTGTTTTGACTTGTCAGACGGTGTAGTATAGTCTTACTGAGATGTATTGTCATTAATCAGTGTGCTGGACGTATAAGCTGTTCTAACGTTTTTGGTGTGCCCGTCCTTGATTTTTGCACCCCTGTGAGCGTAGCTTACTTCCAATATTCTTTGGAAACTGGATTGTGCATTTCATTTCTGTAGGTACACTTAAATGATTGCTTCCACAAAGCTGCTATACTTGTAATATTTGAAGTCTTGCTACCTGTGATCTTAACACTGAAGGAATGAGGAATGAGTCGGATATTTGAATGACATAGCAGCTTGTTGAGGAAAAAAAAAGTTGTATCAATATTTTTGAAATAGATTGGGGTATGAAAATTTTATCTTATAACTGTAAGCTCCATCAGTCTTTTATCTTAACATCCAAGCCACCTACATCAGCAGCTTACTGGTATATGCAATTATGATATATCTATCTATTCATGTACAAGCTATTTACGTCAACAACCGTGGGGCTAGATGTTTGGGCTGTGCCTGTTGTGGCTGTTTAGCCCAGCCGTTCTGCTGCACTGCGGAAGCGTTACTTCTTCCTCTCCCTCTAGGATCATCCCCCCCGCCCCTCGCGTGCGCTCGCGGACGTAAGCAATCCAACTCTACCACTATTTACCACTATTTAAATTCGAATACGAATATGGATACGGATATTGTCGAATGCTAATACAAAACAAATATCTCGAATTCAGATTCAAATTTGAATATCTACTTGATTTTTAAGATAAATGTATCTATTTGCTTATTGATAGTTTCATAGTATAATAAATCATTATAAATGAAGGTTGAAATATATAGCTATATACACCGGCTATATAACACCGTGGATAAAAACAACTACGAAAAATAAAATATTTTCATCAATATTTCAATAATTAAATATATAAAATATAAGAAACTATAGATAATATATCTTAATTACTAAATTTAAATAAATAAAACTAAATCCTAGAAGTATATAAATAAAATACTAAAATTACGTTAAATTATTTTTATTTACATAGTTAATTAGTCGTAGTTATAAGATTTAGATAGTTTTAAAATAATTTGTACTTCACGGTATGAATAATATCGTATATTGTACATTTTTATCAAATACGGATGTAGAATCATATAGAGAATAATCTTTAAAAACGAATATAGATACATCCATTTAGCATTCATGATTGAATCGAATAGATGTTTCGGATGTATGGACATCCTCATCCATCCTACCTGCACGCCAGTTCCACGGCCCACGGGCCCACGGCCCTATCTACTTCGTGTAATCATGCCCGTCCCCTGCCAATGATTCGGATTTCTCTACGGACTCCGTGCTTTGACCCGTCTCTTTGCGTCTGCGTGCGTCACGTCTCCCTCGTCCCGTCACTCCACCGCCGTCCCCGTGAGCGCCCACCCCCAACCGATCCTATCCGTCTCAGCTCCATTAAAAAATCTCTTCCTCTCCCATCCTATTCAGGAAAAGGAGAAGGCAGCACCTCGATCGATCTTCCCCCCATTTACTCCTCCGTGCGTGCGGGCTCCCGATTCGATCGACGGCGTTTCGCAATCTCCTTTGATTCCATCGGCGGCGGCGGCGGCGGCGGCGGCGGCGGAGAGAGATGAGGAAGCGTGAGCGAGAGAACCCGTGCGGGATCTGTGGGCACTACCACAAGTACGAGGAGGGGGAGGTGTGCGGCGTCTGCGGGCACCGCCCACCTGCAGCGTCACCAGCTGGGGCGAGGCAGCAGGACTCGGCGTTCCCGTCCGAGATCCTCAAGGAGTTCCTCTTCCTCGGCAGCTACGACAACGCCTCCCGCTCGGAGCTCCTCAAGACCATCGGCGTCTCGCACATCCTCAATGTATGCTTATTCACACCGCACCTTACTATTACCTGCATGGATGGGTAGCCTTCCTTTTGTTTTCTTTAGTTGAATGCACTCGTGCTTGATCCGGTGAGGACTGATTAGTGCTAGGGTTTGAGGCTGAGTTGAATTGAATGCTAGCCCTTGTTCGTTGCTTGCTTTGGTAAGCAAATCAATGAAAGGGGTTAGTTAGTATGCATGCGCAAAGATGGAAGGTTACCTGGTTTCTTGTGGATGGGCTGAAGCTTAGTTCGGCTATGTTTAACTGGTAAGGTGCCATCTGAATGTCCAGTGGGTTAAAGTATTGGAAATAAGATGGAATAGAGGGATTTCATGGTACGATTGGGGTGAGGCACAAATGGTGGATTGCATAAGCAGAAAATGATTCTATTGGAAAATAGCAAACATGGTGATAGTGATAGTATGGGCTGCATTTTTGACCTTTTGTGATACTACTTATTGGGTTGTCATCTTTTTTTTGTACTAATAGTTAAGGCTGATGTTATGAATTCAGAACTGAAATGCAAGTCGGAAACATTTAATTTTTGGATGGATGCCTGGATGACTTGGTACATCTTATGTTGCTTGAGATTGCGAGATTTTGCATTGGAGCTTTTCTAGCATTTATGGAACTAGCATTGTCCTTGGGGAACTGTTCTATTCTTCTTTTTTACTTGTTCCTCTTTTACTGGTTTCCCACCGCAGGGAATATTCAGGTATTGCCATATTGGTGCGGCAGTGATGCCTCTGAACCATTTTCATAGCTTCATTGTGTGCGCATGCTTGTTTGATTCAGCCATAGAAAAGTTCGAGATGACCCTAATTAATACAAGTCGAAACATAGTGGAAGTTAAGGCTACTCCTGGTAGAGCATCTACTGTGCTCTATCGATGGTGGTTAATATATTTTTATAATAGTTACAATGTGGAGCTGATTACCACAACATAGATAATGAATCTTTAATTATCTCACCACATTCTGATGTTACCTTAGTTAGTGATCCTGACTTTGATTGCAATCAAGCTTGGATTGCAGGAAGCCTAAGCTGGTGTTATACTGCTAATATGCTATGCATCCATTTCATCTACTTCAGTAATGTTGCACTTTAAATTCTCAACTTCATTTCACTATTTGCATATTTATACCATCACAGATACTAACCATGTATACCATTTCAGTATTGTTTACAGTAATCCCTAAACTAAAGAAGAGTTTATTAAAAAATTAGTGGGTCAGCAACAATGTTGGTTACAGACCGACTTAGATCATTTTTTTGTGAATATCTCATGTTGAATAAAAATGTAGCATTCAATCTGCTAAGTTTGAAGAAATAAAAGAAATTACAAATCAAAATAACCCCCAAGACATTCTAGCCTAACTAATTATGTGGTAAAAGCAAACTTTGTTGTTGAACCAAATCTTACATCTGGGAATCAGGTTCCTTTCAAAATCATATGCAAACATGGGAAAAAGCAATTGGAAGATGGCGTACTAGAAGCTATCCCTTCCGCCTATGGGTGCAACTACACTGTTTCATCCTCTATAATAGGTCACGGAGTAGCATTAACTTGCATTGAAGCAACAGAGAAGTGGCCTAACTTATTCTGTCAAAGTACCTAGGAAAATTTTCGGTGGAAACCACCTTGGTGGTGGAATTGTGAAAGCCTCTAAAAAACATGGAATTCGTGAAAGGCTCTAAAAAAACATACTTAAAAGTAAAAAAAAAAACTTGGGCCATCCACAGATGGGACTGTCTCAGAAGTTAGGACGCAAAACCATTTTAGAAAAATTCACACAAAAAGTGATCAGTTTCAGGTGCATGTGCACTAGAGGACAAAATTTCTAGTGCATATGCACCTGAAATCTGTCATTTTCTGATTTTTCCAAAACAAGTTTGCATCCCAACTCTTGCAACATGTCTCATCTATGGGTACACTATGGCTGTGCCAAATTCCGACTTTGAAGTGACCTAAATTATGGTACCATTCACCAATTGATGGTTCTGACGGTCTTTTACTCTGAAGTACCTGAAAAATATTCAGTGGAACTGTGAAAACCCCTTAAAAAACATACTTACAAGTTTAAAAACAAAACGAAGCTTGGCACATCCAAAGTGCATCCATAGATGCAACATGTCACAGAAGTTAGGATGGCACTATGGATATGCCAAGTTTTGAATATTTGAAAACTTCTAAGTATGTTTTAGACTTTTAGGGGGTTTTCATTATTCTACTGGGTGGTTTCCGTCGAATATTTTCACAACGTACCTCTACTCAACATTACATGCACCTAGAGTCAAAAGGTATATTTGGAAGTAAGCTGATCTTCTGGCAGGGAGCTTGCTGTTGCAAGTTACAGTGACAACTGGGCACACAGTAACCAGATAACCAATGTGTCAATAGACCAATCTGGGAGGAAGTAGGTGGCTTTATATTAAGATGAAAATAAGCTCCCATATTTGCCTTGATGATGAATTAACCTGTTTGGTCTGGGCATACTGTGTACATCCACATCCTCAACCAACTTGAGCTTCCTAGATTGCCAATATCAGAGTTTACTGATGCCTTATTGTCTAGACATTTCATATGAAACTTCACATCATGCTTGTTCTTGTCTGAATGTGAAATGACATTGATGTCCCTTTACTTGCAGACTGTACCTTTATGCCAAAATCTTTACCGGAATTCATTCACTTATCACTGCCTTCAAGAGGATAAGACTCTGCAGTTTGATGATGCAAATCAGTTTCTAGGTACGCACACTATTCTCTTTTTCTCTGTACCTGTTGATTGTAGGTTAACCATTTCCCCGGTAAGTTCATTCTATTCCTAATTAAATGCTTCGTTGAACTTCAGAGCAATGTGAGAGGGAGAAAGCACGCGTCCTAGTCCATTGCATGTCAGGGAAAAGTAGGTGTGTATGGTACATATATATATTTTTCCATCTGGGAGCTATAATCTTTCATATTACTGGCACTGATTTGACTAATGTTATCAAAACACTTTATCAGATCGGCAGCATTTGTAATAGCCTTCTTGATGAAGTCGAGAGGTTGGAGATTGGCACAATCCTTTCAGTGGGTGAAAGAGCGGAGACCACAAGTGCAACTGTCTGATGGTAATTTAATGAATTGCACATACCTTTCTGTCATTTTTGTTCTCAGATGCCTTGAAGAAAAATAGGATGATTGATGCTCAAGTAGGCTCTTATTACAAAAATAGTTATGCCTAGCTACATGAGCGTATGAATTACACAATAAGATTGGGCCACCCCTTAGCATGCACAAATGTATGCATATCAAGGTGAAATGATACATCATCATTCGTTGCAACACATGAATTTATTGTAGTGGCTTGTTCTCATGTTAATTCTGTTTCTGCACTGGCTGACAACTGACATGTGGGTGTTTGAGGGAAAAAAAACTGACATGTCGAACCCAGCCCTGATCTGAAAATGTCAGTTAGTACCACAGTAATAAATAACATAAAACTTATCATGGTAAGTGCAAAGTAAGGTGAAATTAGTTCATATTTATTTAGTTTATTAAAGTATAGCAAGTAATCCTTACGACTTCTTGAGTCTACTAGCTACTGAAAGCATGGAGAGGCTACAACTACTGACTTGAATTACTATCTGATTGAACTCAGTAGTTTAGCTAATACAAGTTCTCACACTTAAATTCGGACCTTCTAGCCACACAAATAATAGTGCATTTACCAAGTGCTAACATTAGTGATGAACTTGCTTTCTGCAGCAGCACAGCAGCAGCTGATTGATTATGAAATGAAGATTTTTGGTTCTAATAATGTCAGCATACCAGCTCAACCTTTTCCACCAGTGGATTCGTACCCTTCTCTTGGATTTGGTTTTCCAAAACCAGCAGGCGACATCCAAGTGCCTACCTTTAACCAGCAGGCTCCAGCATCTGTCTTTGAGCGCGTTACCCCGAACAGCTTCCCTAGTAATTTCACATTCGGAGCTGAAAGAACTAATGAGGCGAAACTTCCAGATAGCAACAATTTCGGTGTGATAAACTCGTCTGGGAGTGATAGCATGATGGACAGCTCCTACGATGGTTTTGCCTTCATTGATACACAAAAGAAATGACTCAATTGCAAATTTAGTGAGGTTTCTCGGGATGTTTTTGATTTCTGAGAAAGAAATTCATTTTTGTAATAGGATGTTGCAATATTTGCCAGTATTATTACAATTGCTGCTGTGCATTTTAACAACCATGAGTGTGCTTTTTTATGGAACTTTTCTAGTGTAATTCACGTGAACAAATTACGCTGGATAGTTTGAACAAAAAGCTACACATGTGCTTGTTAAGATGTACATATTTGTCGGCTCAGAAACTATAAATCAAAATCCATACCTAGTTGTCATCATCAATAGGAGATTCAGATTACATATTATTGCAGTATACAGTAAGAAAACTCAATTGCTGCAAACTTCTCCAAAAGTGCTGAAAATAAATACAAAGGTTCATATTTGGGGATTGCTGATACAACTTGAATGCCTTGCAGAGTTGCTATTGCCTTCTGTGGATTTCCTTTTTCTTAAAAAATGTTCCTTTTGTATCGAACTGCTTGCTTAGATTTTGTTGCTCTTCCTGAGTTTTCACAAGAAAAACTCCTTCCTGTGTGACCGTGTTACAGCATGGTGGCCATGTGAAAGGTTGACTTCGCACATGCATAGGGTTGGGTAATGCGTAGGGCTTAGCTGCACCCATACTTGGGAATTGAGATCGCCAGAGTCTGTAGACAATTTTCCGCTTCTTGTGGGCCTCTTGTGTCCTCTCTGAAATTTAACCTGCTTGTAATGTTTGTTCGCGCGCCAAGAACATTGCAAGGGAAGCAACAGCAAGCAGCCACATGCATCCACTTCTACATTTTCATGGAGACAAGAGAAAGTATCGTGCACATAGTCCAGCACACCACATCACGGCACACCAGAGCCAGACTGAAAGAAGGGGACGTCACACCAGAGCCGATGTAGAACTCTTGATTCCCTTTATTTGTATATTTGTAAGAGTGATCTAGCCTTGACCCGGCAGCATTAGACTTATCGCCTGACATAGTCGATCGTGCACGTCTCCTTGGGCCATTCAAGCACCTTCGCTGCCTTTAGAACATCCTGACCTGCATCACTGAATCCCACATAAATACACACAAATGAGGTTCTCCATTTTATGGAAAAATTAAGGCTGGGAAGATAATCCCCTTTTCCATAGAACTTATGCTTCACCGATAGTTGGCTCGTGAGATGAAAAGACGCTAAAAATAATATCAAGAGAATGAAAATTTCAATTAAATCAGAAAGAATAGCTAGGCTGCAGTTTAGTCAAGGAACTCACAACCAGAAATACCCAAATCAAGGAATTAAATACTTGCTACCTGATGCATAGTCTTGATTGTACTGTTTGAACTCTGCCAGACTTTTCAGCTTCCTTGATGAGCTGTTCAGTTGAGTACTGCATGATGATTTGTTGTTTTTAGTAAATGCGGTTCTAGTGATTATCATCCTACCCCCCCCCCCGCCCAACAAAAAAAAAAAAAAAAAAAGAAAAACCCAATTCTCATATTTGAAAATATCACCAACAGCCTGCATCTTTTAATGATTCTTGTAATATTTTCCTTCTCATCTTCTAGGTATGTCTGAACTGGCCTCTGGTTCAATAGGGATGCTATCTGGTCTTTATCTACCTTATTTTCTGCCTGCAGGAATCAATAAGTCTACATTCAGAAAGGATTGGTTGAAAATTAGTTGATTGTTAGACTGTATAGTACCTGAAGCTGCAGAAGTTTGGCTCCATAAAAGTTCGTATTTCATTAAGAAAGTAGTTGGCTTCATAAAGTTGTTGGCCTTGTTCTTGAAACAAGGCACGAGGAATATCAACCTCAACCAACTAAGCAAACTAAGGAGAGATTAGTGAAAAAAAATTATGTACAGCTTATATGCTGTAGATTCACAACGCGCAAGGTCTATTATAGAATGACAAAGTCCAACATTCGGCTTGCCAGCGTCTCGACTTTATTACGAAAACCATAACTCTTTCACCAGAGTTCATTCAGGCCCATGAGTACTTGATGGATTGATAAGCTTTCCAATGGATCTAGTTCCACCTCATTATCCTGTTGGCAATGTTTCGAAATCATCATGGCATGTTATTGTTGTGTTATGTCGGGTGCCTATGTCACCATTTATCGGCCCTGGAGCCTTATAATCACCCTTAGGATCCTACTCTAAGTGGGAGCATGCCCCCAACCAGGTGGAGCACGCCCCAAGGGTGCCCTAGGACGTCCTCCCCTTGGCCACCTCATGCTGCTTCGCCACCGACATCGGCCGTACTATTGTATACTTTGTTGCGGTCACTTTTAGACTTGAGTTTTGTTTAAATTAATCTGTCATTGAACAATTTCGTTGTGTGTTGGTTTGTGGAACCCCATCTTATGAGCTGATTTATATTAGAAATATTTTAGATTGCATCTTCTATGTGTCTTGCTTGTGTTCTTGGTTTGCATCTAAGGATAAGCCTTCATGACGAGATAAGTCGTTGCGCGTGCAGTTGATAACTGAAAGTGCATCTAGACCCCTAAGTGGGTTTTGGCGCATTGATGACGATACAATTAAGGGTCTAATGAGATCTATTAGGTGTGGACAGGTTGTAATCATGCAAAGGAGTATGACAACACAATGAGACCCCCTAATTCAAATCATAGGAGCGTATGGATGTCTGAAGGCTTACTCTATTAATTTCTATTTTGAATTTGAGTCTAGGAAGCGCCGTACTATAAAGGAGGACACAAATGGCAAGGTTAAGGGAACCATGTGTTCTTGCAAAACATCAAAAGCCCTAGGCCAAACCAAAGCCAGAAAAGCCAATTCCTATTCTTTCTGACCTCCGTAGAAGTTACATGGATATATGCGGAAGTTCTGCGTTTTTATGTGGAACCTCCGCACTTAAACTGTACCGTTTGGAAAGTAGGGGAGGGGTATTTATACCTCTTCCCCTTCTTCTCCAACGGTCACCTGCTGCATTCAGACACCCACTAACTCGTGGACAAGCTCTCTCTTCTCCATTGAAGGCCACCCAACCTCCACCTTGAGTTCTAAGTGATTTCCCCTTGCGAGATTGGGTTAGGGAGTGGATTAGAGAGCCAAAGAGCAAGAGCTTCAGATCTAGAGCACTTGGTTCTCCCTCTAGCTTGTGGTTTGAGTTCATTACTATTGGAGCTTAGATTCCTTGATGGATAGAGGTACGTTGCCTGAGAGCTCCTAATCAGTTGTGGTTGAGCACTGAAAAGTTTGTATTGCCTTTGTGAAGCTAGTGGCGGAAACCCTCAAGCTCGATCTTTATGGTTCACTTAAGAAAAGGTAGGAGTTAGAAGAGACTCCAAGCCTATGTGGCTCCCTCAATAATGATAACATAGGAAAGCCTTGGTGGCTTCGCTGAACCTTAGGGTAAATCTTGTGTCTTGCCTCTTGTTGTTGTGATTTGAGCTCATGTCTTGTATATACTGCAAAATTAGGGTTTCCACCTGTCGCGGGGTCGGAACCATGACAAGCATTGTTGTTCAAGTCGGTGTCAGAGTACGTGTCTCTGGTGGCTCGGGTGGACCCAAGAACATAAGAATCACAGAGAGGACGCAACAGTTTATCCTAGTTCGGGTCGATCGATGCCCTACGTCCAGCAGCTGATGATCCTTATACTCAAGAGCACCCAAAATCGGGGGTTACAACAGAGTGTATAGGAGGTAGAGAGATATTTGGGGGGTTAGCTCGGTGCTAATCCTGAGGTTGCCTCGTCACCGGTGGAGCCTTCCCCTTGTCGGAGAGGAGGAAGATGACAGGTGCGGTGGAGGAGCTCTCGGTGCCCCTCTCTGGGTTGCTCTGCTCTCGGTGCCGAGTAGGATTGGATCGATGAGGAATAGAATGATTTGTCTGGGATCGTCCTCCTCCCTATAGGGTTCGGCCTTATCCTTATATATCGAGATAGGTCAGGTACATGGTGGTTTGGGGGGTTCAGCCTATGGTCTACATGCGCTGGAGTCCAGGAGGGTCTTACAGCGACGATATGTGGACCGTGGCGATGTCGTGAAGCTGAAGAAGCCTAGGGCGTCATCCGGCTAGCCTATTCTGACACACTGAGAGTCAGGCTGTGTTGGCTTGGACCAGCCTCCCCTAGGCACACCTTCTGGATTCTTCTTGGTGGCGAGGGAGGTCGGCTCGAGGGGCTGACACGTGGGCCCAGAAGCCCCTGAGCCCCCGGAGACCGATGAGAGGTTGTCTTCTTGTGTCACACCCCGTGTGTGACCCTATCAGGGGAGCGGACGGCAAGGCCGCGTCCAAAGTGCTGAGTCGCAGAGTCCCTGAGCCTCGATGGCTCGGGGCGTGTCTTCTAGTGCCCGGGCCTTGGCTGGCGTTGTCGATCGGGCAAGAGCCAAGGGCTGGGCTTAGGTTTCCCATTGATCGAGAGTCTGAGGCTTGGGCAAGCCCCCGAGCTCCGAGCAGAGGCAGCAACATGCTCAGGCTCGGGCGAGTTTCTTGGTCTGAGGGTGCGCTCAAGCGTACCCGATGGATATAGCCCCGAGCCCCCGGGCGATCCTAGAGGGGTCGGTCGGGGGTCTCTTCAGTCGAGAACCATTGATCCCGAGGATTAACATACCCATATGTTAGTATCTCGTCTGGAGCCCCTGAGCCCTTCGTGGCCTCACTTGGCCTGGTTCGTGATGGCGACGAAGGGCTGAATTCGATCTTCTGGTGACCGAGCTAGCCATGGCAGGGATGCCTTCTCCTGACGAGAGTTTGATGCCCTGCGTGAGGCCTTCTCCCCATGTGAAAAAGGGGTGCTTGGCTATTGAGGCCGAGCGATAGTGGTGTTGACCCCTTCTCTGGCCCTATGTTGCGTAGGTCTGTGGCCCGAGCGAGGGTTCGAAGAACTTGTTTGGGAGTTACTGACTTCAGGCCTGGGGGCACCCTTCTTTTTGGTCAGAGCCTACCGTGGGTCGGGTGATCGAGAGTGTCTGGGCTCTGGCTCGGGGCCACCTGATCACCTAGCATGCCATGCCCTTCTGGGGGCTTCGGTAATAGGCCCTGATCCTCTCGGGCTGGCCTTCTTGGGTCGACCTTATGCAGCCATAGGTCAGGGCACGGGGAGCACCCCGAGTTCAGGTGGGGTACCCTTGTTGGGCCCACCACTCATCGGCTCCTAACCCAACTCCAAGGTTTGGTTGGTTTTGGGGGCCGCCCGAGCGTCCATTGATCGGGGGGTCGGGTTACTCTGTTTGGGGAGCCGGCGTAGCCACCAAGGTTGTCGTGGAGTCTCCTTGTCAGCGGGCGTGGCGGCTTCTAGGCACATCCCTTCTACTGGCGCTCTGTGCGGGTGGTCGATGGCGCCTAGGGTGCCACGCACGGTGGAGGAGTTATGGCGTGCACTCCCACGCTGTCCCACTTCGTCTAGGAGATGGGACGTTAGGCCACGTGGACCAGATCTAGCGTAGGAGAAGCCACGACACTTAGTGCGCGTGGATCTAGGCCATTGATGGTGGTCGGTGGTCCCGAGGGGAGTCGGATCCCCTCAAGTCCTGCAAGGAGGCATGCGTGGAGTGGGCGGCACGCTTGGGTGAGCTCACGTTCACTCCTGCGTGCTCGGGTTATAGAAAGGGTAGGACGGGGGGAGTGGTCATACCTTCTACTCCTAGCTTTCCCATCGCCTCCTTCCGTCACACCGCTGAGCTCACTTGCGCTCGTTCCCGGTCATCTTACAATGGCGGAGTGGGACACCTCAAAGGCTGAGAGTGAGATGCTGGAGGTGGCCCGGGCATGGTTGATCCTTTGTCCCACCGGGTGGGATCTGCCGAACCTGGAGGCGGCAGAGCCCGCACCGGGGGAATCTCAGGTCGTCTTCTTTGTCCCCTTCCACCTTGCCGGTTTCGGGGTCCTCGCGCATCCATTTGTGCAGAGGTTCCTTTGCCACTTTGGGCTGCGGCTCCATGATTTGTGTAACATCTGTGTTTTTGCATCATGTTAAAATTCACTAAAAATTTGAACTTTTAAAAACTTTACAACAAATTAAAACTTGGCTAGTTATTTTCTGTAAAACCATTTTCAAAAGAAAATGTTCTCCAAAACCCTTGCATTAAAATTCACCATACGCATTTAGGTTAGAATACTTGAGTGACAAAGTGCTTGCTTGATTGATTGCTTGAATTGTTTGCTTGTATGAGTGCATGTGTGTTTGCCCTATAATTTATTTGGCACTAAATAATTTTCCTTGACATCCTCACCGTAAACACTTCTCCTTGACCTCCCCTTTAATTCACCAAGCTCCACATATTTCAAACCTCCTTGAATTTAGATTCAAACCATGCATATATGTGTCTAGTTTATTGCTGGAAAAAAGAAAAGGAATTTATAAAAAGAAAAGCACTCTCAGGCTCATTTCCTCCCTCCTCCCCATTCTGGCCCAGACTCAGCCCATCCCCTCTCTTCCCCATCTTTCCCGCATGGGCCGGCGCCCGGCCCGCAACCGCGGCCCAACCCATGCTCACCTCTCCTCCTCCCTTCCCTCCTTCCCCGCAATGAGCCGGCCTGCTCACAGCCCAGCAGGCGTAGCCCACCTCTTCCCCTACACTTCCTTTTCCCCTTCCCTTTCGCTTGGGCCGCCCCAGCCCAAGTCGCATGGTCTAGCAGTGCAGAAGCCCTTCTCCTCTCCCTTTCCTCTCTCTAACCGATGAGTAGGGCCTGCCTGTCATCTTCATCTTCTCTAGGAAGTCAGCGGCCACACTGTGCTCATGTCACCACCACCGCTGACCTCCTGTGCGCGACCGCCTTTTTCCGTCGTCATTTCTCGCGCATGGATGAGGATGCTAGCTCATCACTGGCTATCGCCAGAGATATTTTCTCTGTGAACCGACCACCCAGTGCCTATAAAAGGTGGCCATGGCTGCCGTCGAACCTCACCCCAAGCTCAGGCTCCAGTCGCTCCTTCTCTCCTGAGATCCCTCTTATTCTCTTCTTTGCCCTGCTGCTCTGCTTTGCAGCTTCGCCCGAGGCCGAGGAAGCAGTGGACTATGCCGAGGCTGAGCGCCTCCGTGTTGTGGACGCCACCGTGCCGAGGACTTTCCAGAAATAATTCCCAAAGTTATATTCCACATATCATTTTATATTAAATCTTCAATAAATCATAACTTGTTCATTATAGCTCCAAATTAATTGATTCCACCACCAAAATTCCTCTAAATTCAAGCTCTACATAACCATACCATTTGTTCTATTATTTGGTGCCTATTGAAATTCTAGTTTGATTGCTCTTCTTTCTATATTTAAGTAAAATAGTAATTATAGTAATAGCCCTTCGTCGTAGCAGTAGTTAACCCATATATTCGTGTATGTGTATGTACCATGACACATACTCGAATATATCCATACCCAATCACCTAGTTATGCCCGATACCCGGGTATACGCCCATGTATGGCTAACCCTCGCAACCTAGTTACTCAACTCTACTTAATTATAGGCGTATACATATGCATGAGCGTATATGCCGCTAACCCTAGCCATAACCCAGCCCACCTAATTAACCCTAGGCACATACATATGTAGGTGCGTATGTGCCACTAAACCCGGTGGATCTATAGAAAGCCTGACCTAGTCATCTTTCTCTTTCAGGTTCACATAATAGTGAACATAATAATGTGGTATGGTTTTCCATCAGACCGACCACTCACCTTAACCTAACCTGTAGAAACCCTTCCTTTTAGATAGAATACCTCTATGCAAATCTTACTTTAGATTGACATAATAGTGATAACCTAGATAACAACCCATCACCCAATAGGACAAACCCGATAGGACCAACCCATCTAGGATCGTTTGTTTGTTTATGCTTGTTTTACATGCTTTGTTTGTTACTTTCCTTGTTTGTATTCTCTTGCTTGTCGACGCTAGACCACGTAGGATAGAGGACATGAGAGAACCCAATGAAGCCCGAAGACAGGAACAGAAGGTGTAGGAATTGTACGAGGATATAATTGTTAGCGAATGGAGGCAAGTCCTAACACCCACCTAACCCCTCCCTCTACACTACATGCCATCCCTTAACCACCTCCCTTCCACCACCACCACATATTGCTAGCCTCCACCATAAACCCTCCCTATCCATCACCACCAAATAATAACCCAACCTATATTACTTGAAACCCCTCATGAATTAATGAAACTCTAATTATAAACTTGATTATGATTATATGATAAGGTAATGGTTACCTTGATATGATATGAGCATTATGAACTTGAGAATATTAACTATGGAACTTGAATGGCAAAATTTGACTAAACCCTAACATGGAGCGAGTGGGGGTAATTTATGGAGGTAAATTGCCTTGGTAGGAATGCCTGGAGAGGATTCCTATGGGAGATACTCGCTTCAGTCACATAAGGACCGGTTCATAGTCCCTCTCACCTAGTGAGATATTATGTACAACCACATGTCTATATGGGTAGGCTTGATCTCACACCCCACTTGATAGAAGTATAATTTCTACTAGGAGGCCGGAGTTGGCAACAGAATATCAGGAATAGACACAGGGATAGGTTTTCTTCCATGGTCCGGTTGCGTGGATGCTATGTGATCTTCCACGTTAAGCTTTTAAGTTTTTGGCCACGTTTGAGCCCATGATTATTTTGGCCATGTTCGAGCCATGTTGTTTATTGTGATTATTAGTGATGAGATCCTAACATACTGGTATGTTAAGCCTCAGGTCCAATGGTTCCCAAATGAATAAGACCCCCCAATCGACCCCTTTAGGATTGCCTAAGGGCTCGGGGCCTATGCCCATCGGGCACGCTCGCACGCACCCTCTGGCAAAGAGATCCAGCCGAGCCTGACTCAACCGCAGCTTTCGCCTGGGGCTCGAGGGCTTCCTCGATCCTTGGGCTCCCGATCTACAACACGACCAAGCCCGATCCTTAGCTCCTGCCTAGCTCACTGAAAGGATCAAGATGCCCAAGAGGGGGGGGGGTGAATTGGGCTAATTTTAAAATTCTTTGCAATAAATAAACCCTACACTTAGCCCACTTCACCCCTTGTGCCTAGAAAGTGATTCTATTGATCTACCACACAAAAGTTTAGCACCCTAAGTTCCAATCCTACTCTAGCATGGCAATTCTAAGAATGTAAAGACAAGAATTGAATTGCTCAAATGTAAATGCTTAAAGTAAAGAGAGGAGAAGGAACACAGTGATGTTTTGCCAAGGTATCGGAGAGTCACCACTCTCCACTAGTCCTCGTTGGAGCACCCACGCAAGGGTGTAGCTCCCCCTTGATCTACACAAGGATCAAGTGCTCTCTACAGGCTGATTCTTCGACACTCCGTCGCAGTGAATCACCCACAACCGCTCACAACTTGAGTTGGGTCATCCACAAGCTCCGCCAGATGATCACCAAACTCCCAATCACCACCAAGCCATCTAGGTGATGGTGATCACCAAGAGTAACAAGCAAGAACTCTCACTTGACCACAACAAGCCTAATGAGATGGGTGGATGCACACTTGCTACTCTCTTTTTACTAATGAGGCCTTAATCTTGGATTCTCAAATCTCAATCACCTCACTAGGCTCTTGCTCTCCTTGGCACTCTCAAGGGTGTTTCTCAGCTGTTGAAATGGGCAGGAGTACTGCCTTGAATGAATAGAGGAAGTATTTATACCCCCTCATTCAAAACGAACCGTTATGTGCCTGAGTCAGCACTCTACGGGGTGACCGGATGCTCCGGTCAAGGTGACTGGATGCTCCGGTCAGTTCTCCCTGCCACAGAGCCGTTAAGTTGTGACCGGACTCTGACCTGCGTCCGATCAGCACTGACCGGACGTGTCCAATCATGAAAACTGCTCTCTGGAGCCTTACTGATGTTGACTGGACTCTGGCACCCAGCTTCCGGTCACCTTGCTGCTCAGCATCCGGTCAGTAGCTAGAACCTGACCAGCGTTCGGTCAACATAGACCGGACGCATCCGATCAGGATTCTCCCTCTCTAGAACCTTACTGGAGTTGACCGGACTCTGGCACCCAGCATCCGGTCACATTTCACTCAGCGTCCGGTCGCATCCAGACGACTCCACTTGATCAAATGAACTGACCGAACTCTACTGCCAGTGTTCGGTCACACCGGAACCAGTGTCCGGTCAACATTTGACCATCCATTCACTTCCAACTCAAAATCATATGTGAATGAAGTTTTCTCCAATTGATCTTAGGGCTACTTTGGAGCTACCTAGTGCTAGATTTGACAAGTGTGCACCACACCTAACCCAGTAGACTCACCTAGGTCAAGCTACTAGTCCATACTCCCCTTAATAGTACGGCCAAAGGAAAAACAAAGTCCTAAACTACTCTAAGTGTCTCTTCAACACCAAACGACACTTAGAACTAGTCCATCCTTAACCTTGTCGTCCATCCTTTGAAAACCAAAACGATTTCCATCATAGGGGCATGATAACCATTGATTGCCCAATCAATTGCCATTACCATGACCTAACTTAATTGCCTATGCAAAACATACGTTAGTCATAGTAATCTCGTATTGTCATTAATCACCGAAACCCAACTAGGGGCCTAGATGCTTTCAATCTCTCCCTTTTTGGTGATTGATGACAATACAACCTCGAGTATGTAAAATAGATGAGGTTTTCAACTTGCTTGGTTCATATAAGCTTTTGACAATAAGAACAAAGAGGTTAGACAAGCTTATATGACCCAAGCCGGTGTACTCAATAGATATGAAATAAGCATGAGTACAAGAAATAAAGCTCATTTGCATTGGAGTAAAACGCAGAAACAAAGAAAATGAGCATAACCAAATGACATGACATATATAAAGATCAAAGTAGAGAGCACACATGTCACATATCACATAAATATTACTATCACATAAATATCACGATCACGATCACGATCACACGTATGTAGTTCAATGCATAAAAGTAAACATGAATGCATAATAAGTATCACACATAAAAAGCCAACTATAATAAATAAGCTCCCCCTAGATATATTGCTCCCTTATGTCTATCATACTCGATCCCTCTCCCCCTTTGGCGTCAAGCACCAAAACCTAAGGGTCTATCGGCGGGGCTAGAGTAGACGAGTCGGGCGCTGAGGTGCGATGAGCGATCTAGAACTGGGTAGCATCATCCTCTAATCCAGAGCTCTGAGCAGTCTGACCCTCTATCACTGGAACTGAAGCTGAAGCAGTCTGGGTCTGCTCTGGAACTGGTGCGGCCTATGACTCAGCAGGTGGCTCTGATGATGCAACTGATGATGGGAGCGTCTCTGTAGTCCCAGTGACTAGAGCAACAGTGGAAGGTTCAGGGACACGTAGCTCTGGCGGTGTAGGCTGCCCTGTCAACTCGCTGAAAGTAGCACCAAGGCTCCTAGAAACTGGGGTCTCTGTCACAAGCATCGACGAACTCTAAGCCGGTGTGAAGCCCATATGTAGAGGTGTGAAGGAAAGACCCTAGGCTAGCACTAGCGAAGCAAACCACTGGGACACCTACTCTGTAGGTGAAGCGAACATGGTAGCTGGCTATCCCTGACTCTGAAGCCCACTGGACTAAAAACCTAGAGTCACTATAGTGGTGGCAGGCTGGCCAAGCTGAGGTGTAAGCTATGGCGGTGGAGCCCCAATAGCAGAGATGACATGCTGCATGAATCCAAGTAACTGCTGTTGCATGAGGAGTTGCTGCTGCTGCATGGCCTGCTGCTGCTGCTAGATAGCCTGCTGTTATCGCTAGAACTCGTCCTATCTAGCCTAAACCTATGCTAGAGTAGCAGCTGTCTCCTAGGCCTGGCGAGCCTGATCCTGCCTCATCCGCTCAAGAATCGCAAGAAGAGCGGGGTCTGTCTGCGGTGCCTGTGGAGCTGAGCTAGAGCCACTGGCCTCACCGTCATGTCATCGTGGAGGCATCTGAGGGATATCCTAGTAGTCATCATCTAAACTATCGCTGGGGTCGCTCTCGACCATACCCTCCTGCTAAGCATCTAGCTCCTCCTCTGTAGCTGCTACGCCCCTGATGATCTCATCCTACTAGGTTGCAGTCTCTAGCACCTCTGGGCGATGACGCGGCTAGCTTGGTGTCCTCGTTGCACTATGGCAGAGCATCTGAGTCATGTTATAAGCTGGAAAGTCTATAGTAGCTCCTAAATACTCTGCCAACATCTCAGGAGGCCTCACTGTAACTGCCGTGTGAAGCAGAAAAGTGATCCACTGAGCATACGGTAGCTGCCTATGACCTCTGAATCCCTCTGCAAGTGTATCCTCTATCTCAGAAAGAATGAGATCCCATATATCAAATATTGTCTGCTAGATCAGGGAGTTCAGTAGCCACAACTGAATGCGAGTCAATCCCTCGCGATATCCCATCCTCAATAGCAGGGTCCTCCTCATGATAGCATCAAGTAGTCTAGCTGTAGGAGTAAGATCTCTGGGTGTCCTACTCGACCCCTCGCCGAATGGCTTTGTGAAGCAAGGTCGGATGAGATCTGTGGGAGGCACAAGACCACCGTGAGGGCATCTAGGAGGCTTTGTGTGTCCATAGCAAACCTCATGATGGCGGATGGGTGACTCCTGTAACCTGAGGATCTCTCTAACCCTGAAGCTCATCAGCCTATAGTCACGGCCTCTGAATGCAAAGTGTATGAACCTATGAGCTAGGTCAATCCAAAGTGTAGCGTAGAACTCACAGACCCATGATGGAACATATCTGCATGTTCGTCCAAGTAAGTCTGTCAGCCCTGGCAAGTAAAAGAGGTGAGGGCGAATCTGCTCTCCAGCTGCTGCTACAATGGCCTCAATAGAGCATACTCTCTAAGATATGAAAGCCACACCATTGTTCAACTAAGCATTATAGAAATCCTCCTGTAGTGATGTATAGAAACCCTCTGAAGCACGCCCGTCCCTCCTCGGCAGGAACCAGTCCTCAAACTGAACAAACCTAAGCTGCTGCACCTGCTTGGCCATGGTGGCCCTCAAGTCTAGGTGAGTCACTAGAGGCGGACCCTGTGGTCTAGGAGGCGGACAAGAACCCCTCCTCTGTGTCTCCGGCCTCAGTGTCACCTAGGTACGGGTACAACTAGAGTGGCGTAATTATGGCTGAGGTGCCTGCTCTATCTCCTCTATCTGCTCTCCCTCCTGAGTCTGCTCAGCACCCTCTAACTGCACTGGTGGCTGTGTCTGCTGCTGTGGCTGCCCCTGAGGCTGAGTCTCCTCCAAAACAACACGCTGTCCCTCAAGCATGACAATCCTAGCTGGACTACCATGACGATGCTCAACCTACTCAATGGCTGCCCTCTGTGCTGGTGAAAGCTGATCTTCAATAACAACACCACTCCGAGCACCTCCTCTCTCTGCACGCTCTATGGTAGCTGCTACTGCTGCTGCTCTTGCTGTATCAGCATCTGCAAACTTCCGCTTCTTTGATGTAGTCTTCTTTGTCCCCTTGCCTTTCACCTCAGCAGGCAAGTGAGGCGGAGGCCTCAGATCCTCATCACCTGGACCACCTCCGGCGTTCTTAACATGTGCCATTGCTAGACCTGAAGAGAGCAACTACCACTGACAAGAATCAACTGCCAACTGTCACTTCCGAGGCTTGGCCTCGATCCATACTCAGGAGCTTGGCCCTGAGTTATCTGACAACTGCCAAAGTAACCTCAAACACACCAACTCACTGCATGATGGAATAGATCGGATATATGAATAATTTCAATATACATCTAGAGATACGAAACCCTAAGAAGCAAGCATTAGATACGAATTTAGAATCGAGGGCTTGCTACCTGACGAAACGGCGTCCGAAGAGAAGAGGAATGGATCACGGGCACCACCGGAATCAGCAATTAGGGTTAGGGGCAGTGACAGTCTAGGGCACCGACATGGAGCAATGCGGCTTGGGCGCGTGGCTGGGGCGTCTGGCATGGTGGTGCTAGGGCATGGGCGTGCGGCTGCTGGCGTGACGGTAGGGCTGGAGCAGGGCACGACGGCGCGGGAGTGCTGCGGGCGCGTGGAGTAGTGGTGCGGGCGTGCTGTGGTGGCGCGGGCGCGGATGGCTCAAGCGCAGCGATGCGATAGGCGGTGAGGCGCGGCTGTGCGGTGGCGGAGGCCGGCGTGGTGGCACGAGTGTTAGGGCACGGGCGATGCGACTTGGGCATGGCGCGGCGGCTTGGGAATAGGCGAAGTCGGCGTGGGTGGTTACTAGATTAGGTCAACAACATAGTTATATGGTGGCCCCTGTGATCGATGAGAAAAGGAAATGGAACAGAGACCAGAACCCACATGACTTCAACTGACTGGACGCTCCGGTGGCAATGACCGGACACTGCCACCCAGAGTCCGGTCGACAACAGAGAGGTCCAAAACCTCCCAAGTCGCGACCGGACATGTCCGATCACCACTGACCAGACGCAGCTAGAGTCCGATCGATCCTTAGATCTTCTTCTTTGCTTGACCAGACACAGGGACGTCATCTGATCGGACGTATGGAAAGAACTATTTCAGCGTCCGGTCACTCCTTCGCCGCAACGGTTCACCTCCTGTGAACTGACCGGACGCTGGACTTCAGAGTCCGGTGCAGTGTCCGGTCACTCTTTTTCAGCAAATCTTCAAAGTTCCTTCATGCTACCTGTTCCCAATCAAGTCCCAACTTCAATAAGACCCAAATAAACAACAATAGGGACTGATGTGAGTGACCTCTCTCAAACCCTCAAATTTTTTAAAGTATTTTGCCTTCGGCTATAATTCTTTTTAAGAAAATAGGCAATAAAATGGTGATTGAAGAGAAATGACAAAACAACATACATACATATGCAATGCAATACTTGAAAGTAATTCTAGTTGCTTGTCAAGTTTGATCCAAGGTTAAGTTTCTTCACACGCTTTTCGGCGGTTATCTTAACCATGTTAGACAAGCCCTAAATGCATTACCAAGAAGTAAACATGTTGTAGATTACAATGCAATGCAAGGGACAACACAAGCTCATTTTCTAGTGAAGTTACTAAAATCAAGCACATTGAGCTCATTCGTCAACCGACAAAAAGTAGCCTCATCTAGTGGTTTAGTGAAGATATCCACCAATTGATCCTCGGTCCTTACACCTTCTAGTGAAATATCATTTTTAGCCACATGATCTCTAAGAAAGTGATGGCGGATATCTATGTGCTTGGTGCGAGAGTGTTGAACCAGATTATTAGCAAGTTTTACCGCACTCTCATTGTCACACAAAAGAGGTACTTTTTCTAGAACTACACCATAGTCTAGCAAAGTTTGCTTCATGTAAAGTATTTGTGCACAACAAGCACCCGCGGCAATGTATTCCGCTTCGGCGGTTGACAAAGCCACACTATTTTGCTTCTTGGAGGACCAAGACACAAGTGATCTACCAAGCAAATGGCACCCTCTAGATGTGCTTTTCCTATCAACTTTGCAACCGGCATAATCTGAATCGGAATAGCCAACTAATTCAAATCTAGCTCCTTTGGGATACCAAAGTCCAATGCTTGATGTGTGCTTAAGATACCTAAGGATTCTTTTAATGGCAATCAAATGAGCTTCCTTAGGATTAGCTTGAAATTTAGCACACATACACACACTAAACATGACGTCGGGCCTAGATGCGGTTAAATATAACAAGCTACCAATCATCGAGTGGTAGAGAGTTTGATCAACCGTTTTACCTTCCTCATCTAGGTTGAGATGTCCATTAGATGGCATTGGTGTCTTGATTGGCTTACATTCATTCATATTGAACCTCTTGAGAAGATCCTTGGTATATTTTTCTTGAGAGATGAAAATCCCTTCTCTCATTTGCTTGACTTGAAAACCAAGAAAGAATGTAAGCTCTCCAATCATAGACATCTCGAACTCCTTCGGCATCAATTCAGCAAACTCTTTGCAAGAATCTTCATTTGATGATCCAAAGATGATATCATCAACATATACTTGACAAATGAAGATCTCTCCATCAAGCTTCTTGGTGAAAAATGTGGTGTCGACCTTCCTAATGGTAAAACCCTTCTCAATGAGGAAATCCTAAAGGCGTTCATACCATGCTCTTGGGGCTTGCTTAAGCCCATATAGCGTCTAGGACAACCTATAAACATGATTATGATATCTAGGGTCTTCAAACCCGAGAGGTTGATCAACATAGACTAGTTCATTAATAAAGCCATTTAAAAATGCACTTTTAACATCCATTTGATATAATTTCATTTCATGATGCAATGCATATGCAAGGAGGATACGAATGGCTTCAAGTCTTGCAACCAGTGCAAAGGTCTCTCCAAAATCCAACCCTTCAACTTGAGAGAACCCCTTTGCAACTAGTTTTGCCTTGTTCCTCACAACAACGCCTTGATCGTCTTGCTTGTTGTGGAACACCCACTTTGTTCTAATGACTCTTGCACCTTGTGGTCGCTCTTCAAGAGTCCAAACTTTATTGCGGGCGAAGTTGTTCAACTCTTCATGCATGGCATTTATCAAATCGGAATCTTGAAGAGCTTCTTCTACATTCTTAGGTTCAACACAAGAGACAAAAGAGTGATGTTCAATAAAAGAAGCATGCTTTTGAGATCGAGTCATTACACCCTTTGATAGACTCCCTATGATGAGATCTTGTGGATGAGCTTGTAGTAGAGGTGAATTTCTTCTATCAACCACGTGAGGGGGAGGTTGTGGAGCATCAACATCTTGTGCTTGTGCCACCATTTGATCATGAGAGACATGAGTATCTTCATTTTTTACTCTCCCATCTTTATCACCATCTTGTGGCACATTTGATGAAGGTGGATCAATCACTTGTACATCATCTTCATCATCTTTAGGCTTTATGTCTCCAACCGGAATGTTCTTCATAGCCTCCCTCAATGGTTCATCACCTACATCATCAAGATTCTCATGTGCTCCTTGGGAGCCGTTAGATTTATCAAATTCTACATCATATGTTTCTTCAACCAAGCCGGTGGCATGATTAAATACTCGATATGCTTTAGACTTTGATGAGTAGCCAACAAGAAAACCAATATCACAACATCTTTGAAACTTCCCTAGGTGTTGCCGCTTCTTTTAGATGTAGCATTTGCAACCAAACACCCAAAAGAAGGAGACATTCGACTTCTTTCCATTGAGCAACTTATAAGGTGTCTTGCCAAGAAACTTTTGAAGGAATAGGCAGTTGGATGCATAGCATGCGGTGTTGATAGCTTCCTCCCATAGAGCTTCGGGTGTGTTGTACTCATCAAGCATTATTCTTGCTAGAGTGATAAGTGTCCTTGTTCTTTCTCTCAACTACACCATTTTGTTGAGGAGTGTATGTTGCGGAGACCTCATTCTTGATTCCAACTTCATCACAATAGGATTCAATGTTTGTGTTGTCAAGCTCTTTTCCATTATCACTTCTAATCTTCTTGAGCTTCACTTCAAACTCATTTTGTGCTCTCTTGGTAAACTTCTTGAAGCATGAAGCAACCTCGGTCTTGTCATGAAGGAAGAACACCCATATATATCTTGAGTAGTCATCAACAATCACAAGACAATAAAGATTTCCTCCCAAACTCTTGTAAGTTATTGGTCCAAATAAGTCCATGCGAAGGAGCTCTAGCACTCTTGTTGTTGACATGAAAGCTTTTGTAGGATGAGTGTTTGCAACTTGTTTGCCGGCTTGACATGCACTACAAAGCTTGTCCTTCTCAAATTTTACATCCTTCAACCCTCTCATCAATTCATTCTTCATAAGCTTCTTGAGTGAGCTCATCCCAACATGAACAAGTCTTCTATGCCATGGCTACCCAAGTGAAGTTTTGGTGAATAGGCATATCTTCAAGTTAGCATCTTCGGAGGTGAAATCCACTAGATATAGGTTGTTGTATCTAAATCCCTTGAATATAACTTGATCATCATCTTTCTTAGATACAACCACTTCCTTCTCGGTGAACAAGCATTGGAAGCCAAGATCACACAATTGTTCAACGGATAGCAAGTTGAAACTCAAAGAAGCAACATATAGCACATTTGAGATAGAATGATCATTTGATATTGCCACTTTGCCCAATCCTTTGACTTTGCCCTTTAAATTATCTCTAAATGTATTTCTTTCTTGGCCATCTACTTCTTCATCTAGTGAGGTGAACATACGAGGATCACCGGTCATATGTTGTGTGCAACCACTATCAATTATCCAATGACTTCCACCGGTCTTGTAGTTCACCTACACACAAGAGATCAAGCTTGTTTAGGGACCCGTACTTATTGAGGGCCCTTGACTTTCTCTACTAGTGACTTTGCAACCCAAATCTTCTTAGGCCTATTCTTGTTGGGAGGTTCTAAGAACATGACTTTCATTGTACCACTAGAGTCATTTCTAAGCATGTAATGAGCATTGAAAGCAAAAGGTCTAGCATGCTTAGGCAAGGGTTGTGGTGGTGGAGTTTGACACTCATGGGCAAAGTGACCTTCTTGTCCACACTCAAAACACCTCTTTGGCTTTGGCTTTGACTTGTGTTGTTGTTGTTGTTGTTGTTGTTGT
The DNA here is from genome assembly GCA_904845875.1 of Miscanthus lutarioriparius. NCBI lineage: Eukaryota > Viridiplantae > Streptophyta > Magnoliopsida > Poales > Poaceae > Miscanthus > Miscanthus lutarioriparius. The sequence goes on from CAJGYO010000019.1 coordinate 47,523,531, forward strand.
TGAGCTTGAGCCTTCTTCTCTTGATTTGCCAAATATCCAATTCCACTTCTATCCATCTTCATGACGGTGTTCATGAGTTGCTCACTTTGAAGATGTTGGCCTCTTGTGAATTTGCTCAACCCTGTCTTGAGATGTTCTTTTTCTAGCTTGAGTTTCTTGTTCTCTTCTTTGAGCTCATCATGATTCTTCTCCTTCTTGAGTCTCTTATTTTCTTCTTTGAGCTTCTCAATCTCAAGAATTAGATCACTATCATGGTCAAGGTTCTCTATCACAATAGTGTTGGTGGTTGATAGCTCTTCAAGATCTTTCTTAAGCTTCTCATTCTCATTCTTGATCTTGACATATTCATCATAATTATCGGACTCAACCACTTGCTTGCCTTTGCTACTGGAACCTTGCTCAATGCTCTCAATAATCAAATCATCACATGATGTAGCTATATCAATCTTCACAACATCGTTAGTAGCATCATGTGGCTCATTGGATAAAAACTCATGAGAGATAACAAGATTATCATGATTAACCTTGAGGTTGGTATACTCTTCTTTTAGCATGTTGTAGCTAGTGATGAGCTCATTATGTATCTCCTCAAGTTTATCATATTTTTCTTTAAGCTCTTTCTTAGAGGATTTGAGCTCCTTGAGTTTGGATGACATAGCATCATTTGCTTCTCTAAGCTCAACACTAGCCTTTTCCGCTATGTCACATTTAGCTAGAAGAGAGTCATTCTTAAGTTCAAGCTTTTCATTCTTAGCTCTAGTCTTTCTAATGATCTTAGTGTATTGATTTAGCAATTTAACAAGATCATCATATGAAGGTGACTCAAATTCATCATCATCACTATCACTATCATCATTGCTAGCATGTTCATCACCACTACTATCATCATCATTTGATACCTTTCGTTCATCCTTGGCCATAAGGCATAGGTGTGTAGAGGATGATGGCGGTGGTGTCGGTGAAGATGATGAAGAGTCAATCACAATGGTGGCCACCTTCTCGTTGTCACTATCATCATTGGATGAGCAACTTGATGAATCAATGTCCGTGAGCCAATCACCGACGATGTATGCCTTGCCATTTTTCTTCTTCTTGTGGAAGTCCTTCTTCTTGCCATCCTTCTTCTTATATGGCTTGTTTTTCTTCTTCTCATCTTCATCTTCATCACTTGAGTCATCTTTCTTGCCCTTGTTCTTCTTGTTGTATTTATCTTTCTTAGGCTTAGGGCATTGATGTGCTAGATGACCAAGTTCTCCACAATTATAGGAATCCATCTCGAAGATTGGCTTCCTTCTAGTGCTAGTGAAGAACTTCTTTTTCTTTCCATCAAACTTGACGCCGTTCTTGTTGAGATTCTTTAGCATCTTGGCGGTTCTTCTCACCATGAGAGCAAGACCTGCATCATCAATTTCTTCATCACTTGAGCTCTCATACTCAATTCTTGCTTTGCCCTTCTCTTGGCTAGCCTTGAATGCCAAGTCTTTGTCTTTCTTCTTGTTAGAGGATGAGCCATCTTGTGTTGTGATGTGCATGTACATCTCATGAGTGTTGATCTTTCCCAAGATTTGAGTTGGTATAGCGGTGGAAAGATCGCCTTGATGAAGGACGGTCACAATATGCCCATATTTGTCAATGGGGAGGACACTCAAGATCTTCCTTACAACATCGGATGGTTGAATTTGCGTAAGTCCAATCCCATTGACTTCCTCTATAAGAACATTTAAGCGTGAGTACATTTCATTTGCACATTCTGTAGGAAGTATCTCAAAAGAATTAAGCTTTTTCATGATGAGATGATAGCGTTCCTCATGCTCACTCTTTGTTCCCTCATGGAGCGCACAAATGTCTGACCATAGTGCATGGGCATCCTTGTGGTTCCTCACCCAGTTAAACACATCTTTGCAAAGGCCTCTAAAGATGGTGTTTCTATCCTTTGCATTTTATTTTTCATAATTCACTTCATCGCCTTGAAGGTGCGTGGGATCCCAAGGTTTTGGGAAACCTTGAGAGGCGGCTCTAAGAATTTCAACATCTAGAGCTTCTAAATATGCCTCCATGCAGATTTTCCAATAAGGAAAATCATCTCCCTCAAAGATAGGAGGAGGTCCATCCCCATGAGACATCTTTCTATAGGCGGTTAAGCCTAAATATGTGAGCACGCGGCTCTGATACCAATTGAAAGGATCAAGATGCCCAAGAGGGGGGGGGTGAATTGGGCTAATTCTAAAATTCTTTGCAATAAATAAACCCTACACTTAGCCCACTTCACCCCTTGTGCCTAGAAAGTGATTCTATTGATCTACCGCACAAAAGTTTAGCACCCTAAGTTCCAATCCTACTCTAGCATGGCAATTCTAAGAATGTAAAGACAAGAATTGAATTGCTCAAATGTAAATGCTTAAAGTAAAGAGAGGAGAAGGAACGCGACGATATTTTGCTGAGGTATCGGAGAGTCGCCACTCTCCACTAGTCCTTGTTGGTGCACCCGCGCAAGGGTGTAGCTCCCCCTTGATCCGCGCAAGGATCAAGTGCTCTCTACGGGTTGATTTTTTGACACTCCGTCGCGGTGAATCACCTGCAACCACTCACAACTTGAGTTGGGTCATCCACAAGCTCCGCCGGATGATCACCAAACTCCCAATCACCACCAAGCCGTCTAGGTGATGGCGATCACCAAGAGTAACAAGCAAGAACTCTCACTTGACCACAACAAGCCTAATGAGAAGGGTGGATGCACACTTGCTACTCTCTTTTCACTAATGAGGCCTTAATCTTGGATTCTCAAATCTCAATCACCTCACTAGGCTCTTGCTCTCCTTGGCACTCTCAAGGGTGTTTCTCAGCTGTTGAAATGGGCAAGAGTACTCCCTTGAATGAATAGAGGAAGTATTTATACCCCCTCATTCAAAACGAACCGTTATGAGCCTGAGTCAGCACTCTGTAGGGTGACCGGACGCTCCGGTCAGTTCTCCCTGCCATAGAGCCGTTAAGTTGTGACCTGACCTACGTCTGGTCAGCACTAACCGGACGCGTCTGGTAGCAAAAACTGCTCTCTGGAACCTTACTGATGTTGACCGGACTCTAGCACCCAGCATCTGGTCACTTTGCTGCTCAGCGTTTGGTCAGTAGCCGGAACCTGACCAGCGTTCGGTCAGCACCGATCCAACGCGTCCGATCAGGATTCTCCACCTCTGGAACCTTACTAGAGTTGACCGAACTCTGGCACCCAGTGTCTGGTCACATTTCACTCAGTGTTCGGTTGCATCCAGACGACTCCACTTGATCAAATGAACTGACCAGACTCTACTGCTAGCGTTCGGTCACACCGGAACCAGTGTCCGGTCAACATTTGACCCTCCATTCACTTTCAACTCGAAATCATATGTGAATGAAGTTTTCTCCAATTGATCTTAGGGCTACTTTGGAGCTACCTAGTGCTAGATTTGACAAGTGTGCACCACACCTAACCCACTAGACTCACCTAGGTCAAGCTACTAGTCCATACTCCCCTTAATAGTACGACTAAAGGAAAAACAAAGTCCTAAACTACTCTAAGTGTCTCTTCAACACCAAACGACACTTAGAACTAGTCCATCCTTAACCTTGTCATCCATCCTTTGAAAACCGAAATGATTTACATCGTAGGGGCATGACAACCATTGATTGCCCAATCAATTGCCATTACCATGACCTAACTTAATTGCCTCTGCAAAACACACGTTAGTCATAGTAATCTCGTATTGTCATTAATCATCGAAACCCAACTAGGGGCCTAGATGCTTTCACTCACGATGCCAGCCAAGGCCCACGCACAAGAAGACAGGCCTTGGGCTATCGATGCTTGGGGGCTCCTTGGCGCCGCTCCCTAGGCATAGCCCTACTAACTACTCCAATAGGGTCACGTCCGGGCGTGACACAAGAAGACAAAGCTTTCAACGGCCTCTAGGGGCTCACGGGCTTTCTGGGCCCACACGTTAGCCCCTAGAGCTGACCTCCTCGGCCACCAAGATGACTCCAGAAGGTCTCACCCTGGGGAGGCCGGTCCAAGCTGACACCGCCTGATACACAGAGTGTTAGAACAGAGCAGCTAGACAACGCCCAAGGCTTCTTCGACTCTAAGACACCGCAATGGTCCACAATGCAGCGCTGCATGACCCTCCTGGACTTCAGCGCATATAGACCATAGACCAAACCCCCAAACCGCCATGTACCCAACCTATCTCGTTATATAAGGGATAAGGGCCAACCTAGAGGAGGGAGGATCCTAGATCTTCGATCACCGGACACTCCAATCCATCGGCCTCTGCTCTACATAGAGAGCGAGGCAACCTAGAGAGGGGCACCGAGAGCCTCTCCTCCACCGCATCCCATCGTCTTCCTCCTCTTCGATGAGGGGGAAGGCTCCACCAACGGCGAGACAACCTTAGGAGTAGCACCGACCTAACCCCCTACCAAACTTCTTCCTTTATACTCTATTGTAACCCCCCAATTTTAGGTGCTCTTAAGTATAAGGATCATCAGCTACTGGATGTAGGGACCAAATTGGCCTGAACTAGGATAAACCATTGCGTCTCCCTATGTGATTCTTGTGTTCCTGAGTCCACCCGAGCCACCAGAGACCTGTACTCTGACACCGACTCGAACAACATGCTTGCCACGGTTTTGATCCCGTGACAGCTAGCACGCAAGGTAGGGGGCAGCGTCAAGTATGATTCATGCTCTATGGTGGCTAGAGCCACCTGCCTCATCACTGGAGTAGGCGGCACCACCCTAGACGGTGGTGTCCGCTTGCCTGGTGAGCTCTCCGTCATGGCCGGTGCCTTCGCTTTGGGCTAGGTCCTCAACTTTGGGAAGCTGCCTACATCGCTGAATGATACGACGAGCTTCATGCACTCCATGGGGCTACGCCGGTGGGCAACGAGCCCCCGGCGCCGACTCCTCCACCTAGACTCTTGGGAGCAGATCTTGAGGTTCTTGCCCACCAGATCCAGCGTGGTCTGGGCCCAAACCCCACCGTGTCGGACTATCGCCAAATGTTCTACATGCTGGCCAACGTCCACCACTAGATCGCTACTGGTGAGGTGCTCCTGCCACCTGACCGCTTCTGGTATTACCTCCTAGACCTGCCTTTCAGGATACAGAACGTGAAGCGCCATCCTTTCTGGCGTGGTGGGGAATGATGTCCCCTCGCTCTGCACCTTCCTCTAGATCCTATCAGGGAATGGCCTAGAGTACGACTCTAACAACATCGACTACAATGCCCCACATCGACGGTGAGGTTCTACCTGAGGAGGCGCCCGAGCTCACGCCTTCGGACTAGAGTCCCCATAGCCATGCGCCCTACCTTCAGGAGAAGGCAGACCACTTGCGAGCTCGGTAGGTGGACTTGGAGACCACCAAGGCAGAGCTCGAGTGCCAAAGGTGGGACCTTGCGTGGCAGTAAGCTACGCACCCTCTCGGTGACAACGATGACGCACGCATGGGGGCTCCTAGCGGCCTCTACTTCCCCCGCGTGGCATAGAACATGGTGGCCACCACTCGCCGCCTAGAAGACATCTCCTACATGCCAGACCCAAAGACCAATGAGTGGCTAAATGAAGCAAAGCGGCTCCTCCGCGTCGCTCTAGAGCAGCAGGCAAAGTGTTCGGCCTCCTGATGCCATGTCGCATTCTCTCGGCTGTCCCAAACGGCAACCACTGCCAACAGGGACCACTCTGATGGTCACGCTCCACCGGTCGGGGGAAGTAGCAGCGACACCTCTAGCAATAGCTCCGACTGATAGTGGACTTGGGGTGCCAAGCCTCGGTAGGAGCGAAGGCATGACCTTTCTCCTTGGTGTCCCCCCGCGCACCACCGGATCGACTATGACCGCGACTTCCATGACACCATTGAGGCCAGGCACCACACTCAAGCGTAGTCCCACACCCCTGAGCGATGGGGTGGGGGCCTTGTCTCAGATCACTTCGGCCCCCTAGCGTTCAATGTAGCAATCCAGGCGGCCCCCTACCCCAGGTGTTTTCGGCCACCGACACACATCTCCAAGTATGATGGCGAGACCAACTTGGATCATTGGCTAGAGGACTATCACCTTGCCATGAAGGCCGGGGGTCAGATGATGACTTTGTCGTCTAGTACCTTCCTCTGCTTCTGTCGAGCTCGACTAGAACTTGGCTTGAGCAGCTCGAGCCTGGCAACATCCGCTGCTAGGGCGATCTCTGTTCGGTCTTCATCGGCCTCTTCCAAGGTACCTACACCTGCCTGGGGAACTCCTAGGATCTCCACAACTACAGGCAGAGGGCCGATGAGACCCTCCAGGAGTACATTCCACGCTTCTCCAACAAGCGAAATGAGCTCCCCAATATCACCGACGTGGACGTCATCACCGCCTTCATCTGTGGCACGACCAGTGAGGCCCTTGTCCATGCGCTCGGCCGTGAGACCCCATGCATAATGCGGGAACTCATGGATGTCGCCACCCAGTACACCACCGGTGAGGAGGCGGTCTAGGCCAACTTTAGTTGGAAAGTCAACACCGCCAGCCACCTCAGTGGCGGCGATGGTGATGATGATCCTGCTTCGTCCTAGTGACGCTGCGACAAGCAAAACAAGGACCAAAAGCGCTGTGGGGAGGAGGTGGTGGCCGCAACCGACCGCGCTGTCAAACCTCAGCCCTGCGGGTGCGGTGCATGCCCGAAACACTTTGAGAAGGCGCTCGAGTCCCCCTGCCCGTTCCACAGGGGGCAAGCCATGCACCTCCTCAAGGACTACACTACGATGAAGGGCTACATCCGTAGCACCCTCCGCCAATAGGGCAAGGCCTAGAAGACTACCCCAAAGGCTGGCGACCTAACAGACAGCACCTAGGAGGAAGACAACAAGTTCCCTGAGGCCGAGTGCTGCCTCATGATCTTCGTGGGCTCCCAAGCATATGAGTCCCACTGGCAGTGCCGCATCACCGAGTAGGAGGTGAACGTTGTCCCCACCCTCCTCACCCTGATGCGGCTCCAATGGTCCCATACGGCCATCACCTTCGACCAAGAAGATTGCCTCGACTGCGTCCCTCATCTGGGGCGCTACCCGCTATTGGTCAGCTCGATCGTGGGTACCATGCGCCTCTCCAAGGTGCTGATGGATGGGGGAGCGGCCTTAACATACTCTATGCCAGCACCCTTGACAAGATGAGCATCCCTCAGAGCAGCCTGCACCCTAGCAAGGCACCGTTCTATAGGATTGTGCCAGGGAAGGACGTCGTGCCCCTTGGGCACATCCGGCTCAGCGTCACCTTCGGCTAGCTAGAGAACTTCCATAAGGAGCCACTCACCTTTGAGGTTGTCAACTTCCCCAGCATCTACCACGCCCTCCTCGGTCGACTGTGCTTCGCCAAGTTTATGGCCATCCCAACTACACCTACCTAAAGCTCAAGATGCCTGGCCCCAAGGCGGTCATCACCGTTGAAGGCGGCTTCGAGCAAGCCTACTACTGCGAGCAAGACTGCATCGCCCAAGCAGCCACACTTGTCGCCCCTTGTGCTCTCGATGGCTCAGGCCATGACGTAGAAGGGGCACCGGTGGAGGAAGCAACCAAGGCAGCGTAGGTGCTCGACTAACCAAGCATTGGCGACGCGCCCAAGGCATCTGGTGGTAGCGGTGGCTCAGCTGGCCCCTCCATCTAGGCGCTTGGTCCCCCATAAGGGGCTGACCCGATTGAGGTGAGTTCCGACCTTTCCCCATGAGGGAAGGCCATCGCCGAGCCATCTGACCAAAAGTGACGCCTCCCGAGCCAAGGCCCGTCTACCGACCTCCTTCGTCGGCCTACCTCCATAACAACAAAAAAAACCAAGATAAGTCCCGTCCTCCTGACCCTCTTGCTTCACTTCCTTCAGTCATTATCGCCATTAACCCTAGCGGCCCCAGCGGAAGCTCGGCTGCACCACAGGATCGACTAAACTAACCACCTGCTGACCTTTTTGAAGGAGAACCGCTGCAGGAGGCCCCTGAGCGAGGCGAGGACGGGACGAACAATGCAGGAGAACTGAGTGAGGGATCGGCAAGGCGCTAATGGAATGGCCTTGACTGCCGTGTTACTAGCTATGTCATCTTTCCCTTCTCTTATGTCCATTTTATTTTGTTTGTAGGTGTCTGCCTATCTCCCGATCCTTCATTGGATCATGCCACCCCACCGCATGGTCCGGGGCCTCCCCAGAAGGGGCATCACCGAGGGTTCTAAGGCTGGCCCACTAGGCTTCAAAGCCGCCTGAAGCAACTAAAAGGGCTCCCAGACGTGTCCCAACCATCTGAACAAACGATGTCCGAGTACTGACTTAGAGCCGCTCGTGGTGACCCAACGAGGGAGGCAGTGAGGCCTTGAGTACCGACAGACAGGCTTAGGAACTATACAAGTGGATCGGTCAGGAAGCCAAGGATCTCCCCTCTAGGGGACATGATCGGGGCACAAAACAACCAAAAACTCGGGGTTCTCACGGACTTACCCGTTAGCAGCACGACAGGCATGGCGATCTTGGCCAATGAGGCCATCATCATAACAACCCATCCCACCAAGGGAACATCAGCCCTAAGCTGATGGCTCGACCGAGCCTATGAAGACTTCGAGGCCCCAATGGTCTCGGGGGCTGCGCCGATCCCTCGATCGATGGGCGCTCAAGTGGCGCATCCCCTAAAACCAACCAACTCCCCGGAGTTGGGTCAGGAGCCACTGAGTAGTAGGCCCAATGAGGGCCGCCTGCTCCCCAATCTATGGCCATAGGAGGTTGGCCCCAAAAGGCTGGCTCAATAGGATCAAGGCCTGCTACCACAACCCTTAGAAGGGCGTGGCGCTCCGGATGATCAGAAGGCCCTGAGCCAGAGCCTAGCGCTCTTGATAACCTGACCCATGGCATGCTTCGATCAAAAAGGAGGCACCTCAGGCCTACAGTCGATAACTCCTAGATGAGTTCGCCGAGCTCTTGCTCAAGTCGAAGACCCACGCGACATAGGCTCACGATGGGATCAACACCATCTTCACTCAGCCCTGACAGTCGAGCAACGCCCATCACTTTGGACAAGAAGGCCCCAAGCAAGGCATAACGCTCTTGATAGCAGAAGACCTCCCCGTCAAGGAGGGTTTGGTCACTAGATGATCAAATTCTGCCCTTCATCTCTATCACAATAGGTGAGGCCACGAAGAGCTCAGGGGCTCCTAACGAGATCCTAATAGACAGGTATGTTAAGCCTTGGGTCCAATGGTTCTCTAGCGAAGAAGACCCCCCGACCAACCCCTTTAGGATCACCCGAGGGCTCGAGGGCTATGCCCATCGGGCATGCTCGCACGCACCCTCTAGCAAAGAGATCCGACCGAGCCTGACTCAACCACAACTTTTGCCTAGGGCTCGGGGGCTTCCTCAAGCCTTGAGCTCCCAATCTACGGCACGACCAAGCCCGATCCTTGGCTCCTGCCCGGCTCACGACGCCAGCCAAGGCCCGAGCACAAGAAGACAGGCCCCGGGCTACCGATGCTCGGAGGCTCCTCAGCGCCGCTCCCAAGGCATAGCCCTACCAACTGCTCCTCTGAAAGGGTCATGTCCATGGCGTGACACAAGAAGACAGCTTCCCTCGGCCTCTGAGGGCTCACGGGCTTTCTAGGCCCGCACGTCAGCCCCTGGATCCAACCTCCTCTACCACCAAGAAGACTCAAGAAGGTCTCACCCGAGGGTGGCCGGTCCAAGCTGACACCACCTGACATGTAGAGTGTCAAAACAGACCAGCCAGACGACGCCTAAGGCTTCTTCGGCTCTAAGACACCACGACGGTCCATGACACAATGCTGCAAAGACCCTCCTAGACTCCAGCGCATGTAGACCATAGACTAAACCCCCAAACTGCCATATACCCAACCTATCTCATTATATAAGGGATAAGGTCGGACCTAGAGGAGCGAGGATCCCAAATATTCGATCACCGGACACTCCATTCCATCGGCCTCCGCTCTACATAGAGAGCGAGGCAACCTGGAGAGGGCACCAAGAGCCTCTCCTCCATCGCATCCCATCGTCTTCCTCCTCTCAAATGAGGGGGAAGGCTCCATCGGCGGTGAGACAACCTTAGGATTAGCACCAAGCTAACGTCTGTAACAGAACCGATCAAATCATAAGAACGTAAGTACAAAAACAATCACCGAAGCGATCAAATTCCTGTACTTAAGCTCCCATAATCCCGGTAGTCCGGAAATCACGAAGGATTTCAACCAACTCTCGACATACAAACCAAGATCGTAATGATTCAACACAACACATCATTCGTTACAACATTTCACAAGTAGCATTCGGATTACATCCATCAGAGTTCAAATAAAATATTACAAACCAAGTTTGAGTGTGCGGAAGCAACATAGTTTAGTACATAACTTCATAGTTTCAATTACATTTGCGGATCGAGTCATGTCCCACAAAAGCATTATCAGTGCACGAGAACTAGTAGAGACCGCGCCTAACGGTCTAGTCTTCATCCCCAAAGCAGGAGAAGGCGTGATTTGCGACAACCAAAGAAGAACCGGTCATCGCGCAATAGGTGGAAATAAACCCCCGAGTACGAGAAGGTACTCACTAGACTTACTCGACAAAAATCAGAAATAAAAGACACCAAGGATCATGCAAGGCTTTTCGTGTGGGCTAGCTTGGCACCGTTGCATAAAAGAGCTTATGATTATAGTAACCAATGTAAACTGATTATCAAGCTTATCATTAATTACCCGTCCACTAGATTGGCTTTTTGTACTAAAGCACTCACTTATTAGGAGCAAACAATATTAACCATAGCAGGTATAATAAGGTTGTCATCATCATATCATCATTTCCAACCATTAAGTTATTAAGTGTATCTACATTGGAGATAAGCCCGTCAAGTTCTCACTAACCGGGAGAGACGGCGATTCAATCGAATTACAACTCAGGTGAGGGGTATTCCTAACTCTCACCCGGCATACTTTGCAAGGGTAGCCGTGGGTCACCTTTGGAACATCTCAGAACCAAATTCGCGGATTCGATCGCGCCAAGACTCTCGGGGATTACCCTTCCGCCAGACGATCGGGACTTTTAAATCACCGCCTTGACTCACGCCACGGCTCCCTTCCGAGGCGCACTTTATACTTATCGACTCCCGGCCCGAGGTGAGCTACTCGGCCGTGGTCGGTCTTCAGCCGCCAACTAAGAGAGAGGCATGCGCTCAACATGAACAGGAAAGGCTCCAAGAATCAGTCCTTAAGCGATTACAGACGGAGTCATCGCAAACCAAGCAAGCCTCCATCCGGTCTTCATTTCAAATTAAGACTGGTTCTTTTCCATGATAGCAAATATAGCCAACCGTGCCACATGTATCATCCTATATCTCGCAGTGACAGAAATCACCCGACTTCTACCACGTTTAAGGTGGCTAAGCACTACTCGAGTTCGAGCTACATAGGATTCTGTGGTAACAATATCGGACAAGGAATGGGTAACCAATGCGCAAGTGTTTGCATCCAACACCTAAACTTAATGCAACAATATATATATAATAATAACTATAGAATCTGCAGTTCGGAAAATAGGAGGCTTAATATGTATAGGGGCTTGCCATTCACAAAGTTGCAAGGACGGTGGTCAGGGCACTCAATGGGCGACCTCGTCTCGGCACTTCTCTCAAGGTCTGCTCCTCCCGAATCTCGCGTCATCGGCCGCTGCCGCTCGCTCGGTTCCTCAATTCAGCAGGTTACTCCTTCCGTACACCTATTGCATGCCGATGCACAAGATAAATATCATGAATGCACAAGGAATGACATGATGCTCATGATGAATGAATCACAATGGGTGTTTACGAAAACATCATGGACACTCGCCACTCGAGTAATTAGCTCTATTCAAATCACTTTAAGCATGTATCCAACTTAACTTAAATAACAAGAGCAACTTACCTAACTTGCATAACCTAAGATAAAGA